>CM053276.1:93116063-93746556 GCA_028583415.1 Protea cynaroides | reverse complement strand
GACCGAGCCAACCCGATATAATTCGAACCCAGCCCGGACCGAGCCTTAATGGACAGGTTTTGGTCTGAGCTTGTAAAGCCCGACACCATTTCAGCCCAAACCGAAACTAAACCGGACCGGCCCGTTAAGAAGTCCGAATTATTCCAAACCGATAAAACCCAACCCGAACACCGATAAGGTCCGTTCGGGCCCAATTTCTTAATTTTAATGCTTTTAAATTTTAATAAATTGTGTTATACTATTAGGGGGTGTTTGGTAACACTCCAGAAGTTGGATTCTGACTTCTGGAACATAAATGGAGTAAGAGCATGTTTGGTAACCCGGTTCGGACTTCTGAAGAATCCAGAGCCGAACCGGCTCCAAACAGTCTCCGAAGCCAGTTTTTTGGAGCATCAAATTGATGCTTTTCAACTTCAAAGTTGAAAACAGAGTCGGATTTATAAAAGTTACTCCGAAAAACCCGATAGCTTGTCGAGACAAGCCCGGTTTTCTTCCTTCATCGTCGACGCCCAAGAAAGGGGTTGGGTTTCTTCTTCATCATCGACGCCCGAACAATGCTGGATTCGTCTCCGCTCTCGTGGCTACTCGACCGACAGCCGACGATCGAAAACCAAACGATATTCTCAGGTGAGTTTCTCAAATCTCTCTCTCATAAACCCTCTCCCGAAGACGAGTTTTGCAGATCTGTTTTCTCTCTCGTGTTATGTTTTCCAAAATCGATTTTGCAGGTTTTTTTTTTTCTTCTTCTTCTGATTCTCTCTAAGCTTCGATCCGTGCACAACGCCTCTCGTTTTGGTTGTAGGTTGAAATCGGATTCCACAAATACGAGGTTCGATTGCTACTTCTTCATCAACAAATTTCTAGGTTTACTTTTGGAACGAAGAAACCTAATCTTCATTTGCTACTGTATCCTGGTAAGATCCTGGGCATTCACCATTTATAGAAGTTAATGAGAACTTCAAATCTGTTCTTTTCTGCAGTGTTCAAACTTATCTTTTTTTGTTACTCTTTCTTTTCATTTTTTATGGGTTTATATTTTTGGTATTGTTTCTTCTTGGATTTATGGGTATCTCTTTTTCTGAATTTAGAGGAATTTGGGATAAGGTAATTCTTAAGAGAATTTGGGATATGGAACATCAAAACCATTATGCAGAGTTGTTGGACATCACGTTGGGTCATTCTTGAGCTGTAGATATAGGGTAAGTGTATCTGTAAACCTTCTCTTTCGCTATTTTTGGGCCTTGGTTATCTGGAGTATCATGGTTTCAATTTTGAAAGGTCATTTATGTTCTCCAGATCACTTTAGATCTAAAATTTACATTAAAACTTTATTTTAAGAGATTGGTGTCAAGAGGTCTAAGCACACAAGTGATCTTTTCATGTTTTTGGAATGGATAAAAAATTCTCTGAGTATATTTCCATTATTTTTATTCTATTTCAAACTGGATATTTGGTCCTCTCTCTCTTCCTTAGCATTTCTCTGCTGGGACTGTATGCCATGTTGAGTTTCTGAGAAAAATTACAGGGCTCCAACGAAGGCAGAAAAGTACTTGGCATCAAAGTAGTGGACAGAGCTTGGTAACAACTGTTGGTAAGTTTACACAGAATTCTTGTTTAGGCATGTATTTGATTACTTGACTTCCAAGTTCCTTCTATCAGCTTAGTACAATTAAATTGAAATTGTGTCTTTATGGTTCGTAGTCCTTACAGAGTCTGTTGCTTGGAAAAAAGTGCCCTCTCATTACCAGTGTAATAAATTTATCTTTATTTAGTCATCATCATTTGATGTTTTGTCCTTTTGGTTTGGGTTTGATTACATGAACCTTGTTCTGGGATTTCTAATAAAACTTGGACTTAAGATTCATACATGGGGATTTGGCAAAACTTTATTCTGGCTGCCTACCTGATGCAATTCCATCTGGTTGTCTGAATGGCAATGCAACATGAGCATGACACTGGTGGATTTCTCATTATCTTATATTTCTGGAAAATTAGAGGCTTTGGCATTACAAGTGATGATTCTTAAGATTCAAGCAATCTGAAATACAATATGTCTTTGAGAATATAGGATGAATCCTCTTGGTATTACCTTATTTTTAACTTATGTGCTGCTTTTTTAAGTGAATCTTTGCATATAAGAGAGCAGTAAGTCATGGAAGGAGTATGGGAAGACAAACAACAGTCCTTTCTCAAGGAGGAGGTCTGGCTATGAAATGTCAGCAGTTGTCTAAGCTAGCTTTAGTTGAAGATTTGTTGGGAACTTCTAATGATCTTTGGGCAGGTCATTTTTAAGGTAAATACAGAAGACTAAGTTTTTTTTCTCATTACTAGGCATTTTAAGAGTTTTTTTTTTCAAGAACAAGAAGTACGGTGGATGAAGTGAAGTATGCCTCAATAATATCAACTGAAGGGGATGGTAGCTCATGGTTCAATGCTTCATTAGGATGTGGTCCACCTGTTGATCAGGGGGTTGATGCAAACTTTATTATCAGTTTAATTGAAAGATTTGATTGATAGTTATGGAAAATGGTTTTTATATAACAGTGAGAACTTAGTCCCACAGAAAAAGCAAGAATTATATTTTTTAATTTGATTTCTGATGATGTCATGGTTTAGAAGCTTAATCTGCATCGTGCTTTTCCGTGAAGTTGATCTGTGACTTTGCAATAATTTCTCTCTCAAAACCATCTTTAATAGGATTTGCTAGAAACATTAGATCTTCATGTCTAGATTTTTCAACTGTAGGCTTTTTGTTCTAAGAAAAGCATAGCCATCCGCTGTTTGGTGGATTCTTCCCTATCTCAAGGTTATAACTACAGCTAAAAATTATCTGTTGAAGTTAAAACTCTCTGATGATTTTTGAAAGGAGTTCCTATGAGGTCTTTAAACTATTATTGTCATAAGGATGCATTATAACTGACTTGATTTTGATTCTTCAATTGCTGATTCTAATATTGGTGATTAATATCACTGTTTATTCTATGTTTACTTTCCTCTTTTTTTGTTTTTCCCTTGTTTTTATATATTTATTTTATCAAGCCTTGTAGTTGCCATGGATTATTCACACCAATATAAGCAACCATGAATACGATTATTAATTGGATTTTTTTTTTAGGTTGCTAGTCTGTAAAATGGCAAGTTCTTCAATAACAAGTATAGAGACGGTTAAATGGAACAAGTTAGAAGTGGATACATATGTTGATATACTAGTGGAGGAGGTCATAAAGGGAAATAAAACAACTTGCACATTTAATAAAGACGGGTGGAATAACATAAAGAACAAAATGGAAGAAGCATTGGGTAGACCATTGTCATTGAAGCAGTTGAGGAACAAACTGAACAAGTTAAGGTCTGAGTATGGTAGTTTTGGCAGATTGGTTAATACAACTGGGTTTGGATGGAATGACACGACCAAGCGTGTTGAAACACATGACCCAGCTATATGGGACAGACATATCCAGGTAATCATATCTAACTATAGTACGAATAGTAATTCCCTGGTAATAAGTTCACAAATTCTGAAGCTTCTTTTCATTTGCTTCCAGGAAAACCCAGGTTGGGCCAAATTTAGAAAAAATGGACTGCCCCAGTATCGAGAGCTCCAAGTCATATTTGGCGATTCATATGCAACTGGTGAATTTGCCTGTAATAACCACGATGACAACTTTATATTTGAAGAAAGAGATGCTGATAACTTGGACATCCAAGATGGTTCAGAGGTTCCACCTGTAGAACCTACCACTGATGTCACTGAAGAAGGTGATGTACATCATACCCCACAGTGCAGCAACTCACGGACCGGATAGGACTCCTTCTTCCCTTAGAAAAAGGAGTCGAAGTACTGACATAATGGGAGCTATAAATGCAATGGTGGAACATTCCAAAGCCCGTTTGGATTTGTTCACTACGTCACATACTTCCTCAGCCTCTCCTTCTCATAGCTCTATCAGCACAGGAGGTTATTCAATCACCCAATGTCTTGCAGCATTGAATACCATTTTGGGGTTGGACAAGGCGATATATATCAAAACTATGAATCATTTGACCAACAATGCGGAATGGAGGCAGTTGTTTATGGGCTTAGACGAGGAGAAGAAGTTGTGGACGATAGAGTCTATTCCATGATATCACCATTTCTATACCAACCTTCTAGTAGTGGTTCTTATTTCAATGCTACAGATACAATGGTTTTATTTTTAATTTGGAACAATGGTTTGGTAGTTTGCTTTTGATGGTTTGTTTTTTTTTTCCAGAACAATTTGATGTTAACTCTTTATTGGGTTATAACTCCTTTGGTACAGTGGTGTAGTCTTAATTTCGACTGGGAACAAGGGTTTCAAACAATGGTTTGTTTTAATATGGTTTGTTTTAATATTGGTACAATATGTGATGCTTAGCTCTTACGGTATGTTTACTTTGGATCATTTGGTGTGATCCTATACTTTGTTTAAATCTTAGGTAATTGACTATAATTTTGCTATGGTTTGTTTTAATCTTAGCTTCTACTTCATGGATTGGTTTCTCTCTATGTCTTCATTTATTATGCAGTTTTAAACATGAATGGAGCGATTAGCAATGAAGTTATGAGAGGTTTTGAGGATATGGATTGGAGTATATTGGAG
Organism: Protea cynaroides; assembly: GCA_028583415.1. Classification (NCBI taxonomy): domain Eukaryota; kingdom Viridiplantae; phylum Streptophyta; class Magnoliopsida; order Proteales; family Proteaceae; genus Protea; species Protea cynaroides. The sequence goes on along the minus strand of CM053276.1, from coordinate 93,741,934 downwards.
GTCCTATCACTCTATGAATTAGATAATTCATTACACGTCAGGGAACCATGTAGGGATTCATTTATGACTGGTTCTAGATGGGTAGTAGAACTGTTGAATGGTCATACTGATAGAATATACGAATCATTACGTATGGAAAGGCACGTGTTCATTAACTTGTGTAACCTCATGAAACATAGAGGGTGGCTTCAAGATAGTCGATACGTAAGGGTTGATGAACAACTAGCAATGTTCGTCCAATCACTACAGGAAAGTTGTAGCACAAGGAGGCGATGTGAGAGGTTCCAACATTCTGGGGAGACTGTTAGCAAATTCTTCAAAATTGTATTGAAGGCATTTCTGAATTTAGCCAAGGAAAATATCCATGCCCCAAATATGAATGTTGAACAACCTCAAATTAGAAACAACCAAAGGCATCATCCTTACTTCAGGATAAATGGTTTTTTCTTGATTTTCTTTCGTTTTACCTTATTACATATCTACATATATTTATGTAAGTTTTTGTCTTCTTTATAAGAATTGCGTTGGAGCCATTGACGGGACGCACGTAGACGCTTCTGTTCCGGAAAATTTACACACTCCTTACAGGAATAGGAAGCACACACTTTCACAGAATGTCATAGCTATATGCTTGTTTGACATGAAATTCACCTATGTGCATCCAGGATGGGAGGGTAATGCTAATGACTGCCGCGTATTAGCAGATGCCCGTCGATCACCATCATTTCCTCACCCACCCCCAGGTTGTACCCCTATTTACGTCTTACAATGTACCATATTGATTTCTTTCGGGTTATTTATATCATTAATTGTGACCTGCTACGTGTTGTAGGAAAATATTATGTCGTAGATTCGGATATTCGAGCCAGCGTGGGTATTTGACACCATTTAAAGGGGACCGATATCATCTACGTGATTATAGGGGCGCTAGGCGAGAGCCTAGAACTGCCAAAGAGTTGTTCAATCACAGACACTCTTCTCTACGTAATGTAATCGAAAGATCCTTTGGAGTGTTGAAGGCACGTTTTGGCATATTGAAAGCAATGCCATCATATTCATTGAGAATTCAAGCTTATATTGTCATAGATGAACAAAAGCCGATCGAGAATTTTCCAGGCTAAATGGAGAAGATGCTCTGGATCAACATCAGGAAGAGGAAAATGTACTATTGGCAAATGATAATGTTCAAAATGGGAATGAGAATTCGGCTGGTACCGCACATGAGATGAATATCATGAGGAGAGGCATTGCCAACCGTTGGCTAGGGACAATGGATTACCACAGATATGAGCTTTTAGTTTTAATACATCTGACTGTGAACACTTATTTAATTATGCATTGTATCACAACAATTTATCGTTGACTTGATGTTGTTTACACTTAATTTGTTACATGTTGTTTTTAATTTCATACTAATTAAATGAGGGATATGTGAATGCATATTTAATCAAAATTTGACGGTTTTAATTTTGTTTCCCAATCACAGATATATATATGGCTGATTGTGATATCCCAATGTGTGAGTGTGGGAAGGGGAGAATGATATTGCAAACATCTCGCACCTAAAAAAATCCGGGCCGTAAGTTTTACACCTGTCCGATCAAGGAAGACCATGAAAAATCTTTTATTTGGGTCGATCAGTACAAAGGGACTGCAGGGTTTAAACATAAGTCCGCTCAACCATATTGTCTGAGTGAGGGAAGTCAACATATTCGAGTGAGGGAATTGAGCATATAAGGAGTGAGGGAAGTCAACATTTTCGGAGTGATGGAATTCAGCAGATACGACATGAAATTGTTCTACACCAATCCGTGTTATATCCGATATATGGCATAGTTATATTCGTAGCCATATGGTTGTTGATTCTGACATGCTATGTTGTTTATATAGCAACCATGAAGTACTGGAATGATGATTGTTAATTTTTTTAATATGTAACCCTTTATAATTTGGAAGACCATGGAACAGATGTAGGAGTGGTAGTTTTTGTAATTAAACTTGTTTTGAATTTGGATCACATATTTTTTTTGTTATCAAACACACTTCTACTCTATATTTGCTCGAAATGGTTTCAGAACCAGATTTACCAAACATGCTTCTGTTCTAAAGATATTCTGGAGACCATGTCAAAATTACGTTACCAAACGTGTTTCTACTCCCAAATATTTCTGAATCATTTTGAAGTTGGAGTACAAATTTGAACCAGAAATAAGAATCTTAGAGTTGAAGTTTTAACAAACAGCCCCTTAGAGTTCACTTCATGATCTAGAAGATTATGTGAATCTATAGTTGAAAAAATTATGTTAATTGTTATAGTTTATTAAATTGCATACATATGGAAGGAATAATGCTAATTTTATAAATAGAAATAATAAAATAGGCTATATAGTTTATATATAAAAGGGGTCCGATAAGCCCAATAAGCCCGATCCGGACCGAACCAACCCGAAATCACCTCAATAAACCCAGCCCGATAATAAACCGACACCGGACCAGCTCGTTAGTTATTGTGTCCAGCGCAGCCCACCCTAGCCCGAACTCTTAATGGACATGTTTTGGGCTGGGCTTATAAAACCCGACACCGGTTCAGCCCGGACCGAAACCGGCCCAGACCGGTCCGTTGACACCCTTAGTTGTTTGTAAATGCAACAAGGGTAAAATTGATATTTAATTTTTATACTTAACACGATTAATTAATGGGGTGAGGATGTAGTTGTTGTGAACTTTAAAGTAGTGATTGTATTTGGATCTAAGTCCAAAGATGGTACCCGTAAATATTCCAAAAGTTTTTAATTTTTAGTGGTCAAATGAGAAAAAAAAAAAAAAAAACTGTAGGTTCAAGCCTACGAGGAGTCCAAATCATCTCCAATCACTGGAGGATTCGAGCGCTGATCCAAGCGCTGGAATTCATCCGGTGTGCATATCAATACATCGGTGTGTGCGCCGATTGAACTCCAACGCTTGGATCAGCACTAAAATCCTCCAACGATTGGAGACGATTTCTTTGGGCGTAGGACGGGACCATTGTGATAGGGCTGCTAAGAGGTGAGGGTCAGTTGACTTTGAACCTTTCATACAGTTGAGAGAATGACTGAAAATAGGGTAGAAAATGGTTGATTGGAAAACAGAAAATCCAAAATTCCATGTTCTAGCATTTTTTTTTCTTTTATTTTTTGTTTTGTTTAAGCTGGCATGAAAGAATCAAAGAATGTTAACCTATTATAGAATAAAATCAGTAGTCCCATGAAATATCATGTATAAGTGTAGAAATCCTCTCCCGCCGACCTGCCGCCTGTCAAGGGCGGGATTTCAACCGGCCCACCTCTCCATGTATTGGTAAGCGAGCTGACTGATCCTCAACCCTTGGATCAGCGGCAGGAACCTCCTGCCACAATAGAGGATTTTTATCTCATGTATAACACATTTTACCAAGCAATTGGCATTCAAGAAGGCATATATTACACATTTTATCAGGCAGTTGGCATTCAAGAAGTCAATGCAATAGTCACTGGAAAACAACTATGGGAAGAATAAAAAATCATACACAAGTTCTTTGACACATAAGTCTGTGTTTTATGGAATCTACTGACACTCGAAGTCAGTAATTTCTGTAACCACTAACTTCCTTTGGATGGCAAGAAATAAGTCTGTTCAAAGAGTATCCCTCAAATCCCCACCATATCATGATCATGTCCCTGATTAAGTTGTGGGAAAGAGATCTTTCTCTTCTTCATTGGTCACCTGAGAGCTGTAAGGAGGCGACCGCTAATGACACACTCGTAATTGTTCTGGGTTGTCACTCTGTTATCATTGTGGATGGTAGCCTTGAGTCTAAAGGAGGCTGGACGTTTATTATTAATCAAATTGAAGAATGCAATTGAAATTTACAGAAATTACTGACTTCAGTAGATTCCATGAAAAAACAGGGGCAGATCAAGGGAGAAAAAGAGTACAAAGTGCGTAAGGGAAAGAATTACCTTCGTTTATGGCCTACAGTAGTACTTACGAGGTTACCAATAAGATTATGCAAGACAATAGTTAAGGCACAACAAGAATATGATTTAATCACTGAAGCAGCATTCCAAACAATGAACCCCTATCAGATCTGTATTAGGTCAGAGGAACAAACTGAAGCTCCTCCATGATTTGATTAACAGAGCAGAGAGATCATTACCTAAAAGAAACAGGAGATGATTGTTTGCTTTACCAGATCCTCACAGAAATCGTTAAAAATACTTGAGAGAAGTTGTGAGAGAAGAGCAGCGGAGTAAGAAGACGAACTTGCCTACTCTCCACAGATTCTAGGTTGCAGAGAAGATCCAGGACTGAGAAGATTTTGTGAGAGAGAGAGAGAGAGGCGAGCCTCAGAGAAAATGCAAGTCGATGAGAGTCCGGTTTTATTTTTGCTTGGGTTTTTGGTCGGGAAACAAATGAGAAAGTTGAGGTCTCAACAAACTTTAAATTACCATGAAAAATATATATTTTTTTCTGACAATCAAACATGAGAAAAACATTTTTCCTGTAAAATAAATTTCACTTTCCCTCAAAAAATTTGCATTCCCCCTTGCAACCAAACAAAGCCATAACAAATTATTACGACGATAAAGAAGATTGGAGAAGAAGTTATACTGTATCCTAAAATATTTTAGGATAAAAAATTCATATCCCGCAGTGTGTATATGTGTTCAAACACAAGAAAGGTGAAATGACCACATCGCCTCCTAGTTGGATGTTTGTGCATTTGGTCACATTGATCCAATTAAACCACATAACCGGACAGAAAACCATTTCTCTATATTTCAATCAAGGGAGAGGGTTCTCCAAACTGATTGTGTAGGCTACACCCTTTTACATGTAATTTTTATGCATTTTTATAGTAGGGAGAGAAGAAAAACATGTAAGAGGGCATAGCCTATAGTATCAACTTTGAGAAATTGTTCCTTTTTATTAATTCGAGAAAAAGATCCTTGTCCAACAGAATGCTCCTGCGTCCATACATAGGAAGCCATAAGAGGAGTGAAATGACCATCCTGCCACCCTGATTTGGATGCCTGTGTGTGCATTCTCATTCTCTCCAAGACACGAAAGCTTGGGAGCCATGGGTTCTGAGCATGGGCTTATGGGTTCATTTTCTTATCAATGGGCTTTTAACAATGCTAGCCCATGGATTAGTTTTTTAAGTATTAGATATTTGACCCCACGTCTTTAAGTTCTAGTTATTTATTTATTTATTTATTTCCTATTATGATATGCCAGTTCAGAGTCAAACTAAGTTATTTAATTAAAGTTAGTAACCTAGTTAACTCAGATTTAGCCATTTCGTATGAAGTAAGGCCTCTAAAAACACCACGGCTGCAGCTGGTTTTTGTTTACTGCTACTTGCACTTTTAGCTGCTTATTCTTACACATCCAGTTGCTGCTTACATTCTCCAAAGCTATATGAGGTTTGTATCAATCAGTCAAATTATCAATCTTCGATTACTATTAAAATTCCTGTTTCTAGTATGATGAAACTCTGACTTTTTGAACTAAAATTATAACTTGCCCTGTTTCTTAATCAGCAACCATGTTTCCTGTGAACATTTTTAATCAAGTTCTATAAATTTCTGACATTTCTTTTCTTCGTTATCGGTTCTTGCTCGAATTCCTTTTCATTCTAGTCACAGTATTATTTACATCTAGAACATTGGTTTTCTTGCTGGTCAATTATATTAATCCTTCAAGAATCAGGTTCCTTTCTTAAATTCACTCCCTACACAACCAACTACTTAGACACATAAGAGACAGAAACCACCCAATTCAAATGGTGTGTTATCCCTGCCTATGCTAAAGTTTCAAGTTTTACTCAACTCTGATATCAGTTAAAAAGTTTCCCGAGTTTTTCCATATTCACCCAATCTCAACTGTTTTTTTATACAAGATTTTGAATCTCCTCCAAATACTAGACATTGTGAGAAAATTTTCTCATACTATGTTTTCTAAATTTCTCTAATGTAGAATCAATGCACTAATAGGACTAGGAGGTGATAATTGCTCTCACAGTAGAAATAGGATAGTAGAATATAGGTCTGAATCTGAAAACACCAATTGGTTTCCAAAACAGAATCAGAATTAAACAACAATTACAGAAATCTCAAGTAATTAGAATTTGGGATTTATGGCAGAATTCATGTTATAGGTGCTGCTCAGAATGTCCTGAAATTCAAATTGAACCTGTAAGAGGTCCAGATCTCCTGTGGTACAATATAAGAAAGAGGAACTACACTATAAGAATGTGGGTATGTTGGTGTCATATGACCAGGTCAGAATTCTGGTCAAATTTCAGTAATAGAATCCATGGGTTTGAAAGAACCAGTAAACAAGAGCTGTCTTTTCAGAAAACTGGATGAAAAATATCAAGAAGGCAATTGGGCAACCAAAAGTTGAATAACTGAACAAAATTATGAAGTAGAATTGCAAATTCAGTTCAATACCTTAAAGACTGGCAATAGAGAGAACTTCAACAGAGAGCCAAAACTGAATTTCAGATGTAAAACACACACTGACCCATTGTGTGCAGCATAAAACTTCTAGAATTGCTGCTGCAAAATTTAAAATTAAAATTAGAGGCTTTAGAACATCAAATGATGGGAGAGAGAAGAATTTCAGCTAGGTATCCACCAATGTGAGAGAATCTGCCCATTGATATTCATCCACTTGCTAAAGTTTGAAGAGAAGAACTCAATTGTACTTAAGAAACAATAAATTCGATGCCCTTAACAGGCTAGTACATTCTTTTTATTTATGCTAGTAGAAAACAACTACTACCCTGATTACCATATCCCTTCACACCTCTTAAAAAGTAAAGAACAAATCAACAGGAGATCGTATAACAGCTTAAACTCACCTCCTCATTCTTGCTCGAATTCCTTTTCATTTTAGTCACAGTATTATTTGCATCAAGAACATTGGTTTTCTTGCTGGCCAATTATATTTATCCTTCAAGAATCAGTTTCCTTTCTTAAATTCACTCCCTACACAACCAACTACTTAGGCACATAAGAGACAGAGAAACCACCCAATTCAAATGGTGTGGTATCTCTGCCTATGCTAAAGTTTCAAGTTTTACTCAACTCTGATATCAGTTAAAAAGTTTCCCAAGTTTTTCCATATTCACCCAATCTCAACTGTCTTTTTTTTATACAAGATTTGAATCTCCTTCAAATACTAGACATTGTAAGAAAATGTTCTCATACTAAGTTTTCTAAATTTCTCTAATGTAGAATCCAGTACCCTTATCCAACTAGGAATACAATAACAATACACTAATAGGACTAGGAGGTGATAATTGCTCTCACAGTAAAAATAGGATAGTAGAATACAGGTCTGAATCTGAAAACACCAATTGGTTTCCAAAACAGAATCAGAATTGAACAAGAATTACAGGAATCTCAGATAATCAGAATTTGGGATTTATGGCAGAATTCATGTTACAGCTGCTGCTCAGAATGTCCTGAAATTCAAGTTGAAACTGTAAGAGGTCCAGATCTCTTGTGGTACAATATAAGAAAGAGGAACTACTCTATAAGAATGAGGGTATGTTGGTGTCATATGACCAGGTCAGAATTCTGGTCAAATTTCAGTAATAGAATCCATGGGTTTGAAAGAACCAGTAAACAAGAGCTGTCTTTTCAGAAAACTGGATGAAAAATATCAAGAAGGCAATTGGGCAACCAAAGGTTGAATAACTGAACAAAATTTTGAAGTAGAATTGCAAATTCAGATCAATACCTTAAGACTGTTAATAGAGAACTTAAACAGAGAGCCAAAACTGAATCTCAGATGTAAAACACACACTGACCCATTGTGTGCAGCATAAGACTTATAGAATTGCTGCTGCAAAATTTAAAATTTAAATTAGAGGCTTAGAACATCAAATGATGGGAGAGAGAAGAATTTCAACTAGGAATCCACCTAATGTGAGGGAATCTGCCCATTGAAATTCATTCACTTGCTAAAGTTTGAAGAGAACTCAATTGTACTTCATAAACAATAAATTTGAGCCCTCAACAGGCTAGTACATTCTTTTTATTTATGGTAGTAGAAAACAACTACTTCCTTGATTAGAAACGATCATTTCCCTTCACACCTGTTAAAAATAAAGAACAAATCAACAGGAGATCATATTACAGCTTAAACTCAGATCCTCTGACTTGGGATACTTAAAAGTTCTAGTTACTAGCTGGAATCTTAAACAAACAATCAAACAACCCAGGAGGGTCCCCACACATGGGCTTAAAACCCAAATTTCGTATACAAGGAGCCAACCCCAAAGTTGGCCAAGCTATAGCCATCAGAAGGGCTTGGTCTTGGCCCTCTTTTTGCCCTTGCTCTTCCTACATGAAGGGCCTGCTCTATCATCTTCACACCCAGCTGCAATCCTTGCAGTCCTATTTAGTCTTCTTGGGCCCTACAATCCACAGAGTAAGGATTTTTACCCACTGCATCAGAAAGTAACCAATTTATTTCTTGATAATGAAATTTATTTCTTGATAATGAAAATATAGGTATACAAGAATCCCTTCTGTTGTAAGGAATTCAAATAAGGCCCCCTTCTAACATATAAAAAAGGTTACAGGTTTCCTTCGCTATCTGAAGTTCCAAGCAAAGTACAATTTTTTCTTTTTTTTGGGGGGGGATTAGGAAAGGTTGAACATCACAATACAACATAAGGAATGGATAACAATAGCACTAGAACAGACGTTTTCACTACTGAAGTCCTGCTATACCAAAATTCTTCTTACCATCGTAATCATGACCTTCACCAATGTCTTAAAATATCTATCTACTAGTTCCAACACACTTCCAGTCTGAAACCCCAAGAAAGTAATTGGAAATCTTTGAAGTTCAAACTCTTCTCTAGCCATTACTACAGCTTCCTCTGGTTGATGAAACATTCTTGACTGTTCCTTGATCATTACAAATTATGGCAATCACTATCATCAAGGACTGGACTTCATCCCACAAACCAATACACTAGGCTCACATGTAGTTTGGTTGTGGGATTCAATTAAATATCATCGTTTCCAGAAAGCCTGAAGGTCACTTTTCAGAAACAAAAACATTTATTGGCATAATTTTTCAAAAAGAGATTCTTTGTTAAGTTCTAATAAAACACTTTGCCTTTTTGAATACAGTTAACCTAGTAAGTCAAAAGATCACCAGTACTCTTAATGGATTAATCTAAGGATATCAAAATATAATCCCAAAAAATTGTTCATAAAGAAAGAATAAAAATATCACATCTTGATGCATGAAAACCACATAAATGGGCTTATTTTAATGGAAATAAGTCTTGGTTTAGATTCTATACTTGTTGAGTCTTTGGTCCTAGTACCACTTTAAGTGTAGGAGTTAGGAATAGGGACTTATTTTGGAGTCTTATCTAGAATAGAAGTTGTTTCAAGTTTTTTATTGGTCAATCAAGTAGCTAGTTTTTCTCCATTTCTTTTTTCTTTTTTTTTTCCCATCATCCTACAGTATAGCACCCATAGACTCGTACAACCAAGGGGTGCAACTTGTGCACAAAATGAAGATAGGAGAGTTGAACCCTTGACCTCTTGGGTGCCTGCACTCTACTGTGAGGCAACCGACCAACTGAGCAAGCAATTGTCTTCAATTACGTAGCTAGTTGATTACTAGTTGGTTAGACTATTTTCAGTCATATTAGGAGTCAAAATTTGAGAGTCTATATATAAATCTATATAACCAGCCAATCAGCCATTAAGGGATACAAGTTTTAGTTATTACTTATTTTAGCAATGAAGCTTTCTTTTTGTCTACCTTGCAGACTCATGTCCATGGATGTATTTCCAGCAATATTAAGTTGAATTCCTTAGTGGAAGATGGAACTCTCCACAGCTAATAAAATTGAGTTCTGGATTTCAAGTTCTGAATTTTTTAGTTGCTGAGCTAGAAAGTTAAACAAGGATTCTTCAGTTGAGCCGTGATTTGTTCTTGTGATCATCAAAAATTTCCAGCAAGTAAACCTCCCTAAATGGTTCCCTCGACCACAGTATCAGGTCCATCTGATTAATCCTCTGTTAATTATTAATTTTCTCCCATGAGGCTTCTAGTCTGGAATTTCTGGATCTAGTTCTATTCTGTCCAATAAGTTCTCTATTATTTTTTGCTTCACCTCTGTTTTCTGGAGATCCTGTGTTGTAATCGCTCTATAGTTTCTACTCCAATCCATAGAATTTTTTTTTTTTTTTTTTTTTTTACCTTCAAGGGTAAAAACTGTTTTTTTTCTTAATTGCAAGAACATGTTTCCATGAATTGCCCTATGGAAGTAGCATAACTGAAGCTCCTACAAATTGTACACCAAGCACAAGAACTATCATTCATTCCCTTAAGACTTCCAAAAAATGGCCTGACAGCGTAAAGATTCTCCCATCTTCGCATCCACTTTTGTGCTACATGTTAACACCCCCCCTCCTTGGTTGCCAAAGGCATTTGCCTATAAAATCATGACCTAGCTAGGTTAGGAAACACCTGATTAGCAAACAGACTTGTTAGGAACTAAGGCACACCTAACAGTTTTACACCAAAACATGTTCATCATTCGTTCACCAAGTCTTTGAATAACAAATGGTTCACCAAGTCTTTCAAGAACAAATGGTGCTCGAGAGTAAAAAATATTGCCCCATCTTCACATCCATTTTTCTTCTCCATGTGAAACAAAACTACATGATGCTGTCAAGATGTTGCCTAGGCATGGCCTTAAAGACCAGGCAGATCAATGCAGTCCAGGAGACACTTTGCTGCTCCAGATGACTCTAGGTTCTCACATTGAAACCAAGTGTGAATTCGGTTACTTTTGGATCCACTTTAATTGGACTTTAAACATTTGGTTCAAAAGGACTACATATATGTGTGTCACAAAATGTAGTACCGAATACTTTATATAGAGAAACAATAAAAAAAGTTGAAATTTAAATGTTTTCTTACTAGTGTTTATATGTTCTGCTGCATATGTATTATATGTGCTACATATGTATACTGCCCCAATTTGTTATATTTGTACTTAATTAAAGACACAGAATAAATGCTTATGGATAACTGATTCCAAGTTTACCAGGCAATGAATCAGTTACCCAGGCATCAAGTACCAAAAATGAAAAAAGTTCACCAAGCAACATTGAGGCCATCTCCTAGACCCACCCAGGTGTTTTACTAATGCTACGTCCAATTAAATGACTAAAAACCCTTTAACCATTCACCTACTTATATACTCACAGAGTTCAAGAAAAAAAAAATCCACAAGAACAAGTTTTTCGGAACACAAACCAGACAGCATTTGTTTTCAAGGAAAAATGCTATACAATCATGCATATGGCCCATATTTCTTTAATTCAATGCCAATACCCTCCAAAACTTCAACCAATCTTTTTGGTTTTTTTTTTCCTCCATTAATTCAAAATTTGAGGGATCTTTAAAGAAAAAAATGGTGTACACTGCCTTGGTCACAAAGACTCTTTATGGTTTGCATGAAGCAGAGCATGCGAGGAGATGATGCCCAACCCTCTATGCATGCAGCTTAGAAATTCAATTAGACAATTGCTGCTGACCAAGAACAGCAGTCATTCAAAATTCACACCCCAAATATATGCATATCTCTCACTCCATCCTCTGCTCAGAATTAATCTTCGTTCCTTTCACTCATCCTCAAATGAACCATCAGCCTTACAACCGCAACCCCCTCCCCCCCCAAAAAAAAAAACAAAAAGAGGAAAGTAACAGCCACAGGTACTGTAATAAGGATGAGAAATCTCATCTGCACCAATAAGGTGCCACAAGTAATTGAAAGGGGAAACAGCACAAAGTAATTCTCTGTTTCACACGTTAGATGTTCACCACAGATCCAGAGTAGAAATAATTTTCCAAGTAAAGAAAAAAAAAAGAAAAGAATTACGGCATTATAGAAATGGAAATAGATTTTATATTACCCAATATGATTCATAACAAATTTCAAATTACATGGAAGGGTCTAAGCAGAAGAGAGAATTATAAAATATTACAGAAGGCAGCTGCCTGCAATACTTATATGACCATTGATAAGAAGGTACTACATTCAATCAAAAAGCATATCTAAGATACAAGAAATGAATATGACAAAAGAATGGAGCAGGGACAAAATGTAAAAATATTCCTCTACTAACTACTGCAAAGACAAGCATAGAATATCATCAACTGCTGATATCTAATCTACCACTCATTATTTCTTCTTCAAGCCAACTTCATTTCCTTCTTGTATGCTTCAAATTCATTCAACCATAGGTCGGCAAACTCACAGTTCTTCCAGGCTTCAAACCAAGGCCCTCCCGTAGTATAATGTAGAGATTTGGGGAATGTAGACGGATCATTCTCATTGACCTTGTTATGACCAACAAGGAAATTCCAAACGAATGGAATCGACCCAATTTCATGATCTTCAAGCCACATAAACCTGTGAAGAAAAGCACCCGTCTGGGTATTCACAAGCTCAGGAGTCAAGATCTTGTTCTTGGGGTGCCCACAATTGTAAAGAACCATAGAAGACCAATTTTTCCTCGGATAAACTGTTTGCACAGCCCCATCCATCTTGGTGCTTTCCTTGGGAGTATAATCATGCTGAACACACATAATTGCGTACTTATCATCAATCAACTCTATCAATTCCTTGATATCTGCGGTGTAAAGGAAATCACAGTCCACAAACAATGCCCAACCATCAAAATTGGCAAGAAATGGAGTCAGAAACCGACTGAACGAGAACTGGGTGCTCTCTGTAGGCCCTCTCTCACGCCAATACAGACCCTTACTAATCAGATCCTGTTGTTTGATAGGTATCACTTCCACTGGAACCGAAGAACGCTTCAAGACCGAGTAACGACAGACCTCGTAAGCAACATCCTCTCGGGGATCGTAGCCGACAAACATCTTAAAGGGCTTCTTCGCATTACTCAGATTCATATCAGCAACAACATCAGCTACAGGATCTGCAGTTTCTAGCCCATTAACGTTCAAATTCACAACCTTGGCGGCTGGAGCCATTTCAAAAGAGTAGTATCTGTCAAAAAAAAAGCAAAATTAAGCAGGAAATTTCAAAAATGGTGAAAAGAAATAAAGGGTTTCTTGATAAATACCTGAGGATTATAGTGAAATTGTTGGAAAGAAAAGAAGGATTGAAAGACTAAACTGGTTTTAGATCAAGCACATTAACCATCTGTTTGGGGGACGACAATGTGGAGTAAATGTGGAGTAAATGAAGGGAAACCAACAAAATTTTGCGGCAGAGGATCCAAGGCAGATCAAAACCGTCAAAGATAAGTGGACTGATTAAATAAACTAAGACGACCAAAGGAAAAAGGAAATAATCTAGGGTTAGAGAGAGAGAGAGTTTTCAGGAGAGCGTGAAAGAAGGCAATGGCTGTGATGGGATAGCAGAGGAGCTGAATACTTGGAGGTTGATAGGTGAGGCTTAAATGTAGGGGAGAAAGAGAGGAGATATTTCTTTCTTGCAGTGTAGAATTCCTTTCTGGCATTAAACACTTTTACAGCAACTGTCCTGCGGATGGGATTAGCTGAACAGGATACCATCCAGCTGCCGCTCGATGAGCGACAGCTGGATGGCATTAGATCCAACGGCTAATGTGATTTTAGGAATAAATAGCTCAGGGAGAAACACACCGAATCATTCTACTGCAGCTTCTCTTCTCAAATCATTCTCCTTCTTTTCTCCCGATGATTCAGTAATTTTGCCCTCCTAAGGATAGATAATTGGAGTTTTTAACCTAAAAACCTGAAATGCCTATCCGATCTAGGTGTTGGGAACTCCTCTACTCATCCACATTCATTCATTCGTGGTTGAGAGGGTCAGATGAGTCAAGACTCGGGATAGGAGATGAAACTGAAACGAGCGAGCTGCAAAGCCCGCAGGGAAGCAACGCAGGGGACTGGAAAACAGAACAGAACTCAAACTCAACTGAGAACTAGAGAAGCCGTGAGAGCTCAATTACCTGATCAGCTGTGCAAAATATATCTTTCAGAAATCTAGCAGAGAACACCGTTCAAATTGTTTACGAAGCTGCCCAATAAACTTGACTCGTTCAAATATCAGCTAAAACATCAGATAAACCTCTGTTCTGATCTTCAAATACTCTGGAATTCCTCAGAGATGCAGGGGACTGGAAGCGTAGCAAAACCGCAATTGGTTTGAAAAGAAGAAAGAAAATGATTCGATGTGTTTCTCCCAATCCTGAGTGAGCTATTTACAGCCAAAATCCATTAGCTGTGCATGAGGATGATTGATGGGACTTTGCCTCGCGAGGAAGTTTCCTGCGCCCAAGGATTTCCGTAGATACGGAACCACGGGGCCCTATGTTTTCTGCTACCAGAGTCATGAACCCACCGACAGTTGTTAAAGGGTAAGACCGTGAGGTTCTAAATGGATCGGTTTATTTGTATCCTCTTTCAATTCCTATCATTATTTATATTTAGTGGGTCCCATATTTTAAAGATTAAAAAAAATCAATCACTCTTTAAAATAATTTTGAAACATCAGTTCTCAATTATATTTTTAAAAAAATATTAATTATATTTAATAAGTAATTATTGAAAAAGACTGAAATCACTGTTAGATATTTTTATCTTTTTATTTTTAATTAAATTTTTTTAAAAACTAATAAAAATATAAATTATAGAAACCATTTATATTGGGATCCACTAATCTCATTTCTTTGAATCTTTTCTTGTTTCATCACTGCTCCCCTCGTTTACGTTTTGGGTTTTACTTTATCATCTTTCTTTTTTTAATTCTTTTTTGATTTTGGAAGATAATCCATTGGAACAATCTTGACAGTGGTGATTTATGGGGGATTTCAATCTCAGAAAAAGCTGATTTGAGGTTCCATTAAGCCATTTTTCTTCTCCTCTGTTTAGGATGGCAAATTTTACAGCTTTTACTTTAGATATATCTTTGAAAAGTTAGGGTTTTTATATTGCAGAGCACAACCAACCTCATCTCCATAACCACTTTTGATTTGAGAAAACACACG
Source organism: Protea cynaroides (assembly GCA_028583415.1). Classification (NCBI taxonomy): domain Eukaryota; kingdom Viridiplantae; phylum Streptophyta; class Magnoliopsida; order Proteales; family Proteaceae; genus Protea; species Protea cynaroides. The sequence continues at coordinate 93,726,857 of CM053276.1, read as the reverse complement.
AAATGAGATGATTTTTATCCTTGGATTTAGGTCCAGTGCGATCTTAATCTGCAAGTGGAGATTGTAGATCCGGGTTTCCAAAGCTCGCTCGCTCTCTCTCTCTCTCTCTCTCTCTCTCTCTACAAGTGGAGACATTTATATTTGGCCCAATTGGTTTCGGTCCTATACTGGTCGGTCCTAATTGATCTCTTTACGAGTTATAATGCATATATGTCATTTGAGCCCTGAAGGTCATGCAAAGCCAACAAACCATTTATAATACGGAAAACCTCTAAGCAAAGTTTCGGCAAGGTCTAGTTTTTGTTGCCATAATGATCCCTATCATCTTCTACCTTTTGGCCAAATGTACACAGTAGAAGCTTGTGAATGATGTGTCAGTGTAGGTCTATAATTGAACGATGCAATCATACGACTGACAGCCTATACTCTTAAATTTATTAAGAGAAAATGTCTCCTTCTATCTCCCTTTATCCTTGAAATCCGGGCTTGCTTTCTCTCTCCTCCAAATGATCGGTTACTACATTGATCCGTCTTGTCCTCTCATTTTACTTGTTAGTTAGCGTATAAGATTTTAATATACACCGCTAGCGTGTAAAATCCATTGTTCCATTTATTGGTCTAGGTCAGGTTTAATTGGTTCCCACTATTTTAACACTATATCAAATACCGTGGTTGCTCGTTTTGCAAATTGATTCTCAATCAAAGAGGCATGGACACGTTTCTATTTAGTCCGATTGGTTTTTTTTTTTTGTCCAATTGGGTTCAGTCCTATACTAATCGGTCATAATCGATCTCGAAACGGGCTACAATACATATATGTCATTTGGGCCCCGAATGTCATGCAAAGCCGAACAAACCATTTAGAATATGGAAAGCCTCTAAGCAAAGGTCTAGCAAGATCTAGTTTTTGTTGCCATAACGATCCCTATCATCTTCTATCTTCTGGCCAAATGTACATAGTAGAAGCTTGTGAATGATGTGTCCGTGTAGGTCTATAATTGAGCAATCATATGACTGACAGACTATACCCCTAAATTTATTAAGAGAAAATGTTTGATTCTATCTCTCTTTATCCTTGAAATCCGGGCTTTCTTTCTCTCTCTTCCAAATGATTGGTTACTACATTGATCTGTCTTGTCCTCTCATTTTCCTTGTTAGTTAGTGTATAAGATTTTAATATACACTGCTAGCATGTAAAATCCGTCGTTCCATTTATTGGTCTAGGTCGGGTTTAATCGGTTCCACTATTTTAACACTATATTTCATAGGAGCGGGCTCGTCTATCACACTCCAAAGTGCGACATGACAGGCTGCATCCATTGGATAGATGCCACATGGATGAACTTACATCCTATGGTCAATTTAAAAAGAACATAATAAGAATTGATAGACTAAGGCTCTCTTTGGTTTGTATTATATAATGTATTATATAATATATTATAAAATTTATGATTGTTTCGTATGATTTATAATGTCTATTTATAATTAAAATAAATCAATATAATTCATTATCTACGAATAGGTGAGTAGCTGTTTATCATTATTAGAATAATCTATTAAGTGATTGTTTATATTTCTCATTATATAATGTATTATGTTTAGTGGTACCAAACGGTCATTATTTATTACTCATAATCTATTATCATAATTGATTTGTCACAAATAACTCATAATACATTATATAATACAAACCAAAGAGAGCCTAAGAAACACCAATCTGAGTTGTACCAGATTTGCGAACCAGCAAGAGTCGAGCAAAGGCCAGCTAAGCTTTCCACATTGAAGCTTTACGGTTCGCTCCATATGGAATTCAAAGGGAATAACCTACTATAAATACTCGATGGTGGTAACCAGCGTATTTGGGAAGATAATGAAAGACCTCAAGCTTTCCATAAGTCGAAGCTTTATGGTCCGCTTTGGGGCCTCCCCAAGTCTGGCGAAATCTATGGATTTCCGTCTTGGCTCAAATCTTTAGCTGTCAGCAAGAGCCTCAAATTCGTTTACATCCACTCAGCTCTGCACCCAGCTTTGCAGCTGATGTATCGGTCTCAAGTTATACGTTGCATTAAGAGAGACATAGAAAGGAAGAAGAGGAACAAAAAAAAATACAAAAACGGAATGATTTGCCCATTTAGCAAATCGATTCTCAATCAAAGAGGCATGGACACATTTATATTTGGTCCAATTGGTTTCGGTCCTATACTAATCGGTCCTAATCGATCTCTAAACGGGCTACAATACATGTATGTCATTTGGGCCCTGAAGCTCATGCAAAGCCAAACAAACCATTTAGAATACAGAAAGCCTCTAAGCAAAGGTCCAAAATGTTTAGTTTTTGTTGCCATAATGATCCCTATCATCTTCTACCTTCTGGCCAAATGTACCTAATAGAAGTTTGTGAATGATGTGTCAATGTAGATCTATAATTGATTGATGCAATCATACGATCGATAGACCATACCCCTAAATTTATTAAGAGAAAATGTCTGCTTCCATCTCTCTTTATCCTTGAAATCCGGGTTCGCTTTCTCTCTCCTCCAAATGATTGGCTATTACATCGATCCTTTTTGTCCTCTCATTTTCCTTGTTAGTTAGTGCATAAGATTTTAATATACATCGCTAGCATGTAAAATCCATCGTTCCATTTATTGGTCAAGGTCGGTCTTAATCGGTTCCCACTATTTTAACACTATATCTCATACCGTAGTTGTCGGTTTAGCAAATCAATTCTCAATCAAAGAAGCATGGACATGTTTATATTTGGTCCAATTGGTTTTGGTCCTATACTAATCGGTCCTAATCGATCTCTAAACGGGTTACAATACATATATGTCATTTGGGCCCTAAAGGTTATGCAAAGCCGAACAAACCATTTAGAATACGGAAAACCTCTAAGCAAAGGTCCAAAATGTCTAGTTTTTGTTGCCGTAATGATCTCTATCATCTTCTACCTTTTGGCCAAATGTACATAGTAGAAGCTTGTGAATGATGTATGAATGTAGGTCTATAATTGATCGATGCAATCGAATCGTACCTACAAAACCCTAAATTTATAAAGAGAAAATGTCCATCTGTCTCTCTTTGTCTTTGGAATCTGGATTTTCTTTCTCTCTCCTGCAATTTCGGCCATTGCCCTGATCCTTCTTGTCCACTCATTTTATAAAAATTTTAATTTATATTCGCTTCCATTTATTGATAAAGGGCCATTTGCATGTGAATTTCTCAACAGATTAGATACACTGAAAACGATGTTTTAGTTTTTTTGCATTTGGGAGGATACAGTACGGATTCAAAAACGGAATCATTTTTAATTAGTGAGTGTCCAGAATATTTCAAACATAGACAAAAAGACGAGAATAGACAAAAGAGGAAGATATGCTGCAACGAGGACACATTTCTACTTTACATACTGACCATGGGATTGGAGTAATCTTGTCTACTTTTCAACTTTTCAACTTTTTGATAGGATAACCCTTACATTCTACCATTGGATTAGAATGTTTTATCAAATTTCATAATTGAGCAAGAAAATGTTATTGTAACCTGCCAGTGTTGATGTAGGGCTCGGCTCATTGGATTTTGACGTATAGGGAGATGATGTGATAGGTGAAAGGTATAAACACGTGAGGGTGCATCAGATGGTTTGGAACATTGGACCCTCTACCCACGCTGGGTGTTGGCCTGGCATGAGAGGGTATGGTCCCAATAATTGATTGACACATTATTCATACTTTATTAAAAAATTGAGAAAAATAATAATTGGAGTGATACCGAATAACGATACCTTTGAGTCCATTTGGTAATTACAAGGGAAATGAAATTTTGAAAAACCTAAAAAGCAATAAATTATCTAAAATTTTTACCATATTTAGATGTAATTTTTTATTATATTTATGTAAAGGATTTTAAAATGGGATTCATAATAGTAGACATAGGCAATAGTAGACATAGGCAAGGCAACAGACCCCGGAGGAGTTTCTTTACCTGATCTAAATCGTCTCCTACGAGTGTATCTGTAGGAGACGTTGTTGCATTTGATGTATGCACGTCATGTGTGTCCCTTTGTATCCGATGTCTCAGGACCACACCATCGCAGGACATGGAATTTGAACCGCTATACACTCTATCAATTATCTAATTTGAATCCCGTGAAACAAAAATTAGCCTCAAAACTCATTTGGACAACGTTTCAAAGGCAACAGAGAGAGAGAGAGGGTAGAGGAAGAAGAAGACGGATCCAATCTGGTTTGAGTTCTCCCCGAAGAGAGAGAGAGAGAGAGAGAGAGAGAGAGAGAGAGAGAGAGAGAGAGAGAGAGAGAGGCAAAGGAAGAAGAAGACGGATCCAATCTGGTTTGAGTTCTCCCAGAAGAGAGAGAGGGGGCAAAGGAAGAAGAAGAACGTTGTTTCTAGTTTCCGTTCTCCTTGAAGAGAAAGAGAGGGCAGAGGAAGAAGAAGACCTACTTGGTTTGAGTTCCCCTAGAAGAGAGAGAGAGAGGGCAGGGGAAGAAGAAGAATGTTGTTTCTGGTTTCTGTTCTCCTCGAAGAGAGAAAGAGGGCAGAGGAAGAAGAAGACCTACTTTGGTTTTAGTTCTCCCCAAAGATAGAGAGAGGGTAGAGGAAGTAAAAGATCATAAACTCTGGTTTCCTTTCTCCTCGAAGACAGAGAGAGGGTAGAGGAAGAAGAAGACCCTACTATGGTTTCTGTAAGACCCGTGCCCAAATCCCGTTATGATACATCTATTTTGGGCATAAGTCGGGCCTTCTTAAGTACGAGTGTATCGTATCGACGTGAGAAAGATAAGGAATTAAAATGGGAGGCAATATCAGGAGACTAGATTTAATCCCTTATGGCGATAGAGCACACCAATGAGTGCTAGGAAATGTCTCGGACCCCGCCTATACGAACCCCAAAAGGTTTGACGTGCACACGCCTAGAACTTGCCGACTAAAATGAGGTTCAGCACTATGCAGAGGGCGTGCGGTCGACTATTGATAGCACGGTCTAGCCGCACCCCTGTGTGCGGAATTGGGTCGAGACCGACTTTGTGCGGGACCCACTGTTTGAAAATCAGTCTTCTTCCCCCATGACCGACATAAATTGGATTCCCTGCATGATAATCAACCATGATTGATTCACAAATGGAAGGTGAGGAGAAAATCCTCCCCCTTTCCATCAATTGTTCCCATGCTTATCGATTTGGGAAGAAAAGATATTTCTAATCTCCATTCCCTCTTTAGATTATCACACCAAAAACGTAGAGGAAGAGAAGTTTGACGCACAAGTTGGGAGAGAAAGGGAGAGAAGAAGAAGAAAAGAAGAAGAAGAGGAAGAGAGGAATTCTCTTCTCATCACCTCCCATCAAAGAGGAACTGCAGAGGAGAGAGGAAGGGAAAGAAAGGAAAGGAGAAGGAGGAGACCAACCTCCGGATCGACACTCCATTGTTGAGGATTCAGTAGAGAACTGAATCTCTGTAAGTATAATTTCAACTAGATGCTTAAATCTATTAATGCAAAATAATGGAATGTAAGGTAATGGGATAAGTAATGATTTTAAGATGATCCATGAATGCTAGAAAGCCATAGAAAGACTACTAGGGATCCTGGGTTGGCCATTGGAGACTCGAGTCATGTGTAAATGGATGGATCCGAATGCCTTGAGGTTGGATCTGGAACTCTTGAAGCTAGATCTGAGATCTTGGCAGTATGTCGGATCAAATCGGAATCCATAACCACATATAGAAGTGGAGTTTTGAAACCTAACTCGGTGTATAGACCCTTAAGAATGTTAGAAACACGTCAAAAGAGATTCGGAGTGTGAGATCCATACGTACAAATTTTGAGGATGAAATTTTTGTTAAGGGTGGTGGAGTTGTAAGACCCGTATTGTACTAATCCGGTCTTACCACCTTGTATCAGGTCTTCCTATCATTGTCGGACCAAGCGGAGCAAGTGCGTGAAGAAACCACAAGGCTATGTATGTAATAAAAACCATAAATCATCTAATTGAGACGTGTGGTCGCATACCTAAACAGGTGTGGTCGACCACACCTCAGAATAATGAGACCACTGGAGTCTGGGACGTGTGGTCTCAGATTTGGGACGTGTGGTTGACGGATCCTGCGACCCCACGTGCGACCACACGATGGTATAATTGACTTCAAAATTAGAAAACCTTCCTAATCTGATGGGGGTACTTTTCTAATCAAAGTAGGACTCTATATGGAGGGTTTTTCTCTATATATAGGACGTCTCTTAGCCTCTTTCATTCTTTTATAACTCAAACTGAAAGAGAGAGAAAGAGAGGAGGAGGAAGAGAAGGAGAATTGAAGAGGAAGAGTAAGAGAAATAATTTCAGAGAGAACTCTGATTCTTCAGCAAGTTTAAGGTATGAAAACATCCCTTACATTAGTTAAATGCCTAAAATAGATCATGGAGGAAGTATTGATTCAAAGTAGGATCTCAACCATGAGACCCATATACGGAAACTCAAAGGAAATCCATGAAGAGTAGGTTGGAGTAGATAATTGTGAAAAATACAAAATTAAGGCCATAGATCAATCATAAGAAGGACCTTAGTGATAATTCAAGGAATCAAATCATGAAGGGGTTAGACTGAGAATGAAAGTTGACCAAACACTCGTGTGGTCGCAGCTATGGTCAACCACACTAGGCACATGTGTCGACCACACGCCCTCGGGAAATTTCCAGGGAGGGTGTGGTCGCATGTGTGTGGTTGCATGATATGCGACCACACGTATCGACCACACACCCTATGGTCGCAAAAACTGAGATCACAAATGCAGCCATACCTGTGACCACTCAGCTTCTGGAGGTCTGATTGGTTCCAGATGAGACATTTAAACACTGTAATTAATGAATATGAACTCTAACTTAGAATCCATACATTTATTAGGTTTTTAAGTGGTCCAATAGTGATTTACAAAGCTTGGAAGAAGAACAACCAATGATCAAAGGTGAGGGAATAAGCCTAAACTAATTGGATAATACTAAACCATTTACTTTATTGAGTCCAATGCCATGATTGTTTTATACTTGTATGCTTGTAATGTGCATCTCACATGTCATCTAATATTCTTGCTATTACTGTTCATGCATATTTAATTCTGTTTATTTATAACATGATGATGATGATGATGCTAGGAATAAGCATGTGAATGTATGTGTGTGGTTGGTGTGTGGCGGGGTGAGACCGGGGGGGGCGGGCATGCGTGGTTTGACCCGCCAAAACTCTAGCGCTAGCTCTACCAAATCTTGTCCACAACATCTGAGCGCCACCTCGCGACTCCCCGGGGGGCATGGGGGTGGTCTCGACTTTGGACTTTGTCGGGGGGCCTTAGCTCTATCTCTATGGACGTATTGAGGGATGTTGGGGTGATGCCTTGGATACACTGTTTGGCATTAGGATTGGTTAGTTGCAAGCCCAATTTGCAAGCCCTCGCCAATAGGGGCTTACGTGTTGGTATGAGTAGGGTATCAGGGGAAGTATTTGCGGTGTTTGATCTGGACATTTTAACTCTATCTCTATTCCATGGTGGGTTCTTGTGGGACGAAAATGATGTTTGATCCATTGGGCGGATTCACACACTCATGTATAAAGGTGTGGCGGCCACCAAACCTTTCTATAACACATTGCAAACTTAAAAACCAGACCAAAGATATGAATTGAGCGCATGCATATGTTTGTTGTATTGTTTTGTTTGCTCATTAAACCATGATGTGTGCTCACCCTTTCGATGTCGAATATTTTTAGTTGATGATGCAGGTCCTACTGTTGAAGAATATATGAATCCACCGACGTATGGATACGTTGCTGCAATGAACATAGAAGCTATGGAAGATGAGCATGATCCGTCGTGCGAGTGCAACTCATGTGTTTTTTATTAGCTTAGTTGTTTAGTTATGAGAACATGTAATTGATTATTTTTATTTTATTTTATGTCTTGAGGTATATTAGAGATAATTGGATACATAATTATGCTATCACTGTTAGATACTCAGTTCATTAGTATAAAAGACATTCGCTATCATTTATTTACTTTGATTTTGCTTATGGAATGTATCTGGTTTAATTAAATGGGCATGGCCTATACGAGATCTTGGTTGAACCGTTGGTCTATGAACGGTTGATCACACCATTCTGGTTGGTTCAGAATTGGGTTGTGACAGCTTGGTATCAGAGCTCTCAGGTTTTGTCAATCAAACCTGAATATATTCACAATTGTGTTTATGAACTGAGTTAGGATAAACTTAAAAATTTTAATACAAACACACCATAAACACCCGTGTTGGTTGAGACAAAACTTAAATAAGATAATAATGTACATATAAGAGGTGGAACCATATGTATATATAGACAGAAGAAAAGGAAAATCTAAATGTATTTTGACAAACAAATAACATAGGGTATGGTCTATAAGTTGGACAGTTGCCCGAATGTACAAAGGATATAGTACAGTAACAAGAAGGAAGCATCTGTAAAGCATAAAAATTAGAATATCGAGTTGGTACTCACAAGATGTAAAACTCAATGTATGATAGGGAAAGAAGGAAAAAGGCTAGTAATGCCTAAATCCCTGCAAAGGTAAAGGGAAAGATCTTGGGCTGAATCCAACAGAAATAGGAGAACAAAGGCCATACATAAAAAAAAAAAAATAAGGGAACTATAAAAGAAGATAAAGCTATACTCCTAGGTGACGTGAAGACTCTGAGTAAGACCCGCCATACGCTGACCTGTCACCGTTGAGCATTAAGAAGAGGTTGCAACTTGACCCCACCACTATCTGGGTCGAGAACGGGTAGTAAAAACTCATCTGAGCAGAAGCTAAATAATGATAATCAGATTAGAGCAAATCAAAGGAGGTGAACAACTAGGCCACTCCAGCCAATCTACCTGAACTACCAAGTGCCTTGGCTATGGTTGTAATAAACTTGACCTGACAAAATGCAAGCGCAACAACAGAAGAGACCGACTATGCAAGTTGCCATAGAAATTACTATCCAATTGCCAATGCTACACCAACACCTCCGGGTCAAACCAAGTACGGTACCGATTGGTAGTAACACTGTACCCCTAGCACATGTTAGCCATAACACAATGCCTACCATACCGTAGGTCCCAGTAATACACACCCCAATGTAGAAGTTTGGTGCACAACAAGCAGTGTATCAAGGTGATTATCCTTATCAGCCACCGATGTATTGGATAGCTGCATCATGGCAAAATGATCCGACAAGGGTTGAGGAATATTTTCTGAAGATGAAGCCTCAAACGTTTTTAGCAAAGGATCAAAATCTATTGTGGCCATATATCTAGACAGGTGTATATAGGATGCGGTGCATCATTGACTTATCCTTATGATTATAGAGGATGCACATACCTGATTTTAAATTCTCGTGCCTTGACAGGATACCTTATCGATTTAACCTGCCAATTAGAGTTATAGATATTATTTCTTTAGTATTAGTCCTGATTATACCAATCTAAGCTACTCTCATGATCGATAACATGAATAGAGATATCAACTGAATGAACAATTAAAGGTTTAATCATTTTGAACGTATATCTTTCTGATTTATACCTGATTTATTGATGTATAAAAAATTCTCCAGATTTACTCTTGTAGTGCCTTGACCAATGGCATTATATACCTGATAGAACCTATAACCATGAGGTTAAGAGCTGTAGAACCTCTACTTCCATGTATTTGGACTACCTTGAAACTAATGACCTTTTGATGTCGGTTGAATTACCATAGATTTACTCTTGATCCTTTAAATCTAGGTCTACTAAATAAAATAAATGATCGTCATTGTATTAAATTCAAAAGAAGGAAGTGAATCTGTAAGACCCATGTCAATTTAACCCGGTCTTACCATTGTGAATCAGGTTTACCCATCATGGTCGAGTCAAATGGACCAAGGGCATGAAGGAGATCGAGATCCCAGGTACGAAATCGACCCGAAAACACTTAATTCTAAGGGAGGGTCGCACACCCAGTGAAGCAGGGTCGGACCTCCCAATACAGAAAGTCAGACCCTCAGTTTTTGAGGGAGGGTCGGACAGCTTAAGACCCTAGGGTCGACGGGATCATCGACCCTCCCATCGACCCTCGATTTCTGACGAAACTGAAATTAGGAAATTCCTAATTTTCGGTTGGGATTCTTTCCAAATCTCAATGGGATTATTATAGGACATTCATAGTCTATTTAAAGGATGTTCCTAAGCTACATTCACTCCTTTCACAACCCTAATTGAATTGAGAGAAAGAGAGAAGAAGGAAAAGAGGAAGAAAGGAGGCTAGGAAGAAGGCTTAGCAAAAAGGAGAAGAAATTGCAGAGAAAAGTAATATTCTCAGGTATGGATACCAATTCCATGAGTTTCTACAGACCTTAGGTTAGATATGGTTGAGTGTAGGATTTTGGAGAAACCCAAATCATCCATCTATGGTTAGGTTTTCATGGAAAACCATAGGAGGATGCACGAAAGCTATCTAGATGAATTATACATGGTTCTAGACCATGGAATGAGTGTTGGGTGAATGTAGGAAGCAAGTCATAGGACCCCAAACACGAAGAATGGATTAAAAAGTGGAAATTGGACCCGAGTGCACCGAGGGTCGAGAGGGTCGATAGACCATCCGACCCTAGGTGTTTCGACCATCGACCCTCAACATTCGGAAAGTTCGGAATGGAGGGAGGGTCGATAGACCCATCGACCCTAGCATCGACCCTAGAATCGACCCTCGGTTGACGAAATGGTTTTTAAATTCCGAATTAATTATAATTAAATTTTATCGACTTTGTTAGGTTTGCTAGCAATATAATACGATTATAACAGTGATTCAAAAGCTTGGAAAATATCTATTAGCAAGCTAAGGTGAGGAACCTTAACCCCAAACTAAATTGGTTAATAATAAACTGTTTTCTATTTATTGAGTCCTATGCCATGTTTGATTCTATACAAATATGTTTGTAATGTGCATACAAACATGCCATCCAATATTTCTATTACTTGTTCATGCATATCTACTTTATTGTTTATAACATGATGATGATGATGATGATAGGAATAGGCATGTGCTTGTATGTGTGTGGTTGATGTGCTTGATGCGAGCGAGTATCGGGAGGTGTGATGAGAACGTCAATAAACGTTAACCTTTGGCGGGTTTCAGCTCTTTAGCTCTATCTCTAATTCAAGTCTTGTGCATTGGCATCGTCGTATCGCCATTACCTTAGCGAACTATTATGTCGTAGAGTATCGGGGAGGTGGTCTCGGTCCTTGTAGTCTCCGACTCTACCGGGGGCCTTAGCTCTATCTCTATGGATGTTCCGAGGGATCTTTGGGGTGAGGCCTTGGATACACCGTTTGGCATTAGGATTGGTTAGCGGCGAGCCCGGGTTTTGCAAAGCCCTCGCTAATAGGGGCTTACGTGTTGGTATAGCATTATATAGCAATAACCGTTAACCTTTGTTGTATAATGTTATGGTAGGGTGGATGGGGACGACGATAACCGTTAACCTTCGGGCGGGCTTCCACACCCTGTGTATAGAGGCGGTATCAATAACCGTTAACCTTTGATCACCCAACCTTTCTATTGCACATTGCAAACTATAAACCAAGACCAAAGATATAAATTGATTTTTGCATGCATATGTAATGTTGCATTGTTTTGGCTACTCACTGAGCCGTGTTGTGTGCTCACCCCTCGACGTCGAATATTTTTAGTTGATGATGCAGGATATACTGTTGAAGATTATATGAACCTGTCAGTGTATGGAACTGTAGCAGCTATGGAAGTTGGAGCTGAAGACGATACACACGACTCCTCTTGCGAGTGCAACTCGTGTGTATTCGATTAGATATTTTTGTAGGTTTCTTTATTAGATTTATAAGACATGTATTTGGTATTTGAATATTTATGTCTTATAGTTAAACACAGAATAATTTGATAGGGTATCATTTTAGTTCTCAGTTTATATTATTTATAAATTTTCCGCTATTGTGTATTACTCTGATTATGATTGTGGATGCGTGTTAAGTTTGGATAACGCGGGGATAGCCTATAAGAGATCCTGGTTGAACCGTTGGTTATTTGGCGGTTCATCACACCATTCTGAAGTGTGCGGAATTGGGGTGTGTCACTTTTGGATAAACATTCTGATTCTTACATTTCCCGACCTTCTTTGATAAAGATACTTAGTTAATAAGGGAATTATTGAAGGTAATGATTGAATTCAGATTAGATGCTATAGCCAAGAGACCTCAGATGAAGTAATGGAGTATCTATTTTGAGATTACTGAATGGATGGATATGAGTCATGTCTATAAAAGAGTGCATGAGCAAAACGTGAGAACTATCAAGAGTAGCCAGTAAAGAAGTAGATAGCGCTCGAATAGAATTAAAGATGGCTATATCGGTATGAAGTTTGACAAGGAAAAATATTTCTAAAGGCACATCTAAGAGTGGATGCAAGTATCAAATCGAAAATGGTGGCATTAATAGTATTCGGATTAGTACAAGTAATACTGAGTTATGCCTAATGTTAAATGAAATGATTAAGTAAAGACCAAGAAAGTTTGGCAGAATTAATGAAATTATAAGCATATACCCTAATGCTTATAGGTAAACTTAGGATATGAAGTGAGTAACAATCACAAGATACTTTTCGAGGTATATGATAGAGAGATCAGGGTAGAATAGCAATGATAAAAGAGGTGTAAGCTAATGAGCTTTTTAGGATATGAGATTATTAGAGTTAGTCGTTGAAAAATCATAAGAGATAAAAGGGGATTAAATGTGTTTATTAAGACCTTTAAATCAAATTTTGATAGTTCAAGCCCTTTTGGGCTAGATGTTGTAGTAGTTAAGTATTATAAACAATGTCCTAATCGTATGGATGGACAAAATTTGGATGCAACCCAGTTCGACTTGAGATGGCAGACTTTGATGTTATTTTGAGGATGGATTGGTTATCTCAAGACTCTACAAAGCTATGAGGTGCATAGAAGAGGTTGTCATTCAAGAGCAAAGATGGCACATAATTTAGTTTTATTGGAAGCACTGCCTAAGAAGTGAAAGCTGATCCTCTCTATGCTAAAGGCGACGAGATGCTTTGAAGAGAAAGGAGTTGGATATGTGGTATCTGTGGTATACGTTACCAAAGAAGCACCACAGATGGAAGATATTGATGTGATACGTAAATTTCCTGATGTGTTTCCAGGAGACTTACCTGGGTTACCATCTGATCGTGCGACCGAGTTCGTCATCGACTTGTTACCAAGGACGATACCTGTGTCAAAGGCACCTATAAAATAGCTTCTACAGAGTTAAAGGAATGGAAGACTCAACTATGGGAGTTATTAGACAAAGGTTCTAATCAGCTGCGTATTTCACCATGGGGAGCGCCAGTGCTATTTGTAAGAAAGAAGGACGATAGTGTCCGACTATGTATAAACTACTAGAAATTGAACAAGCTCACCATAAAGAATTGGTATCCATTGTTACAGATTGAGGACTTATTCGATCAGTTATAAAGTGCAAAGGCGTTCCCTAAGATCAACCTTGGATAGAGCATCATCAATTGAAGATTAAAGATAGTGACAATCTGAAGACGATTTCTAGGACCAGGTACGGACACTATGAGTTTCTGGGTATATCCTTGGGATTAACCAATGCACCAACATATTTTATGGAGCTTATGAACCGGGTGTTTCATGATATGTTGGATATGTCAGTCATAGTTTCATAGACTATATATTAGTTTATTTCAAAGATGAAGAAAGCCCTATAATGAATTTTAGAACAGCTTCACAACAGCTGAGAAGGGAGAAGCTTTATGCCAAGTCTAAGAAATATGAAATTTGATTAAACAAAGTGATCTTATTGGATCACGTAGCATTATCAAAAGGGATTAAAGCGGACCTTAGTAAAATAGAAGCAATCGTAAGGTGAGAAGCGCTTAAGAACATTGCAGAGATCAGATGTGCTTGGGATTAGCTGGTTATTATCAATAGTTCATGGAGGATTACTCTAGAATCACAATACCTCTTACCAAGCTAACTAGGAAGGGAGAGGAGTTTATTTGGACTAACACGTGTGAAGAATGTTTCCAGACTCTAAAAACAAGGTTGATATCAGCTCCCATCTTGATCGTTCCTGCACCAGGGAACTTTTTACTCTATACACCGATGTTTTCGGATTGGGTCTAGGATGCATGTTGGTACAAGGAGAACAAGTGATTGTCTATGCTTTAAGACTACTGAAGGAGCATGAAAAGAATTACCCGACTCATGACTTGGAGTTAGTGGCGGTGATTCATGCAATCAAGACTTTGATACATTATCTATGCGGAGAAGAATTTCAGATTAAATAGGATTGCAAGAGTTTTATTTTTCTCTTCACCCAGAAAGAGTTGAACATGAGGCTAAGGAGATGGTTGGAACTCCTGCAGGACTAAGACTATGATATTCAATGTCACCCGTGTCAGGCTAATATGGTAGCTGAGGTTTTGAGCAACAAGGAATAATGAAGCCAAAAGGAGGACCTAGTATAATAGCTGCCTTGTGTTTCGCAACAACAGATTCAGATTTGAAAGAAGAGTAACATATAATAAAAACTCGTGATGATCTAATTGAGCGAGAACTTATGGAGCAATTGTTCCTCGGCTGCGCTTGTGGCATTAAAGATCATCTCTGAATTGATAGATGAAGTAAAAGTAGCAATGTTGTTAGATCAGTATATAAGAATGGTGCAAGAAGATTTAGAGAAAGAAAAATCTAACCCTGACTTACTTCGGATGCGAAAAAGGTCCTGAGATACAGAGGATGATTATGTATACCTGAAAGTGAAAAACGTTGATCATAGATACAAGATAATGCTAAAAGCCCATTCTATTTCGTATTGGGTACATTCTATAAGTACAAAATATACCAAAACATGAAGAGATTATTTTGGTCGAAGGGAATGGAAGTAGTTGTGGCTAGATGCATGTTTCAGTGACTGAATTATCAACAAGTAAAGGCTGAAAGACAAAGACCAATATGACTTACTACAACCACTATCGGAGCCAGTCTCGAAGTGAAACTACATTACAATGAACTATGTCACCGATTTGCCACTGACTCCCAGATCGATTGACGCAGTTTGGGTGATTGTTGATCGCCTTATGAAGATAGCTCATTCCATTGCTATACGATCTCGGTGTGCTTTGGAGGGGCTAACTAAGCTATATGTGGATAATATTGCCAGATTGAATGGTATGCTTGAGAGCATAGTATTGATCAGAGGCTCGTGCTTTATCTCAAAGTTTTGGGAGGATCTACAGAAAACAATGGGAACAAAGTTGAAGTTTAGTACCTCATTTTACCTTAAACTGACGGACAGTCGGAGCAGACTATACAGATCCTAAGAGATACGCCCCGAGCTTGTGAAATTGATTTCAAGGAGCTTGAGTTGAGAAGTTACCGCGGATTGAATTTGCTACCAAGCTACCATGTAGAGGTCACCTATGAAGCATGGTACGGTAGAAATGTAGAATTCCTTTGTTTTGGAACGAAGTCGGAGAATAAAGAATTGTAAGACCTGAGTCTGTTGAAGAAACCTATCGAGTGCAGACAAGATCAAAGAAAAGGGCCAAGATAGCTCAAGTTTGTCAGAAGAGACACCAAGACCTCGACTTCGCCATAAGTGACAAAGTGTTCTTGAAGATATCACTTATGTATGGTTTGAAACGATTCGACAAGAAGGGAAAGTTGTATCCTATATATGTTTTGGACCTCATAAAAATTTTAGAGAGACGTAGAAAAGTTGCATATCAACTAGCGTTACCGCTATCCATTTCTAGTGTGCATGACATATTTCGCATGTCTCTATTAAACAAGTACGTTGGAGATCCATATCAAAGGTATTGACCATGGATCCACTAGATTAGATAGAAGATTTAACTATTGAAGTGGTACCAACCTAGTTAACTGGTTGGAAGGTACAACATCTCCAAAGCTGAGATAATTATTATTTGAAGGTAACTTAGCGAAGACAAGACGTGGAGAAGATTACATGGGAAGAGGAAGATACAATGCGAAAACAGTATTCCCACCTATTTAACTTAGAAGGTACATCTAAATTTCAAGGACAAATTTTTTTTTGAGGGTGGGGGAGTTGTGAGATCTATACGTGTAAATTTTGGGGATGAAATTTTTGTTAAGGGTGGTGGAGTTGTAAGACCCGTATCGTACTAACCCGATCTTACCACCTTGTATCAGGTCTTCCTATCATGGTCGGACCAAGCAGACCAAGTGCGTGAAGAAACCACAAGGCTAGGTATGAAATTGAACCCAAAATCATCGAATTAGGAGCATGTGGTTGCATACTTAAAAAGGTGGGGTCGACCACACCTCAGAATAATGAGACCACTGGAGTTTGGGACGTGTGGTCATAGTTTTTGGATGTATGGTTGATGGGTTCTACGACCCCACGTGCGACCACACGATGTTATAATCGACTCCGTGATTAGGAAACCTTCTTAATCTAAAGGGGGTTCTTTCCTAATCAAAGTAGGACTCTACATGGAGGGTTTCCCTCTATATATAGGACGTCCCTTAGCCTCTTTCATTCTTTTAGAACTCAAACTGAAAGAGAGAGAAAGAGAGGAAGAGGAAGAGAAGGAGAATTGAAGAGGAAGACTAAGAGAAGGAATTTCAGAGAGAGCTCTGATTGTTCAACAAGTTTAGGGTATAAAAACATCCCTTGCATCAGTTAAATGCGTAGAATAGATCATGGAGGAGATAGTGATTCAAAGGTAGATCTAAATCCTAAGACCATGAACAAAACTCTAAGGGATCCTTGGAGAATGGAATAAAGTGAAGAATTATGTAAAAGTGTGAATTTTAAGCTATAGAACAATCGTAGGAAGGATCATAATGATAGGCCAAGGAATCAAGACATGAAAGTATTGGATTAAGAGTGAAAAGTCGACCAGCACTCGTGGGGTTGCAGTTTGATCGACCACACGAGGCACATATGTTCGACCACAAGCCCTCGGAAAGGTTTCAGGGAGGGTGTGGTCGCATGTGTGTGGTCGCATGATATGCGACCACACGTATCGACCCCACACCCTGTGGTCGCAGAAACTGAGACTACAGGTGCAGCCACACCCGCGACCACTCAGCTTTTGGAGGCCTGATTGATTCCAGATGGGACATTTAAATACTGTAATTAATGAATATGAACTCTAACTTAGAATCCATAAATTTATTAGGTTTTCAAGTGGTCTAAAAGTGATTTACAAAGCTTAGAAGAGGAACAACCATCGATTAAATGTGAGGGAACAAGACCTAAACTAATTAGATAATAATAAACTGTTTATTTTATTGAGTCCAATGCCATGATTGATTTTATGCTTGTATGCTTGTAATGTGAATCTCACATGTCATCCAATATTCCTGCTATTACTGTTCATGCATATTTAATTTTGTTTCTTTATAACATGATGATGATGATGATGCTAAGAATAGGCATGTGAATGTATGTGTGTGGTTGGTGTATCGGATGCGAGTGGAGCATCAGGGGGAGGACGTGGCATGGTGGTCTTTGACCTCGTCACCAGACTCTAGCTCTATCTCTACTCAAGTCTTGCCCACTAACATTGTTGTATCGCCATTACTTTAGCAGAACTATTAGGTCATAGGGCATCAGGAGAGGTGGTCTCGGATCGTGTGGTCTCTGACTTTATCGGGGGGCCTTAGCTCTATCTTTATGGACGTATTGAGGGATGCTGGGGTGAGGCCTTGGATACATTGTTTGGCATTAGGATTGGTTAGTTACGAGCCCAGTTTGCAAGCCCTCGCCAATAGGGGCTTACGTATTGGTATGGGTAGGGCATCAGTGAAAGTGTTGGCGGTGTTTGATCCAGACACTTTAGCTCTATCTCTATTCCATGGTGAGTGCATGTGCAATGACAATGGTGTTTGATCCATTGGACGGATTCACACACTTGTGAATAGAGGTACGGGTGCCACCAAACTTTTCTATAGCACATTACAAACTTAAAAACCAGACCAAAGATATGAATTGAATGCATGCATATGTTTGTTGCATTGTTTTGTTTGCTCACTGAGCCTATCATGTGTGCTCACCCTTTTGGCATCGAATATTTTAGTTCTTGATGCAGGTCCTACTGTGGAAGATTACATGAACGCGCGGACGAATGGATACGTAGCCGCGATAGATGTGGAAGCTATGGAAGAGGTGCATGATCCATCGTGTAAGTGCAACTCATGTATTTTTTATTAGCTTAGTTGTTTAGTTATTGGAACATGTGATTGATTATTTTACTTTATTTTATGTCTTGAGGCATATTAGAGATAATTGGATACTTAATTATGCTGTCACTGTTAGATACTTAGTTCATTAGTATTAAAGACTTTCGCTATCGTTTATTTACTCTGATTTTGCTTGTGGAATGTATCCGATTTAATCGAATGGGTACGACCTATACGAGATCCTGGTTGAACTGTTGGTCTATGGACGGTTCATCACACCATTCTGGGTGGTTCAGAATTGGGGTGTGACATTAGTTGTCACACCCCAATTCTGGCTGAACTAGAAGTGTGAGTGAACCGTTACTGAACCAACGGTTTACATCAGGATCTCAATTAGACCGTGTCTACTCATACAAACCATTGCACATAACCATAATCAGAATATAATAAAATACAACAGAAGTCTTAAATTAAATGAACTGAGTACTTCTATTGATAAATAAATTATCCAATTATTCAAAAATATCAAAACATAAATAATTATCCTTACATCCCAATTATAAATCTAACTGAAATTAAATAGAATAAACAAATCCATTATCCTAGAGGTACATGCAGAAAGGGCACTCGCATAAAGCGTCATGCTCGTCTTCCCCTGCTTGCACTTAAAGGCAGCAGCACCTCCATATATCGGAGCGTCCATGTAGTCCTCCACAGTGTAACCTGCATCAACATCTAAAAATAGTGTGTACACAAGGGTGAGCTCACAACTTAGCTTAGTAAGATAATTAGACAATGCAACAAACATATGCATGAGTAACATTCACATTATGGTATGATTTAAGTTTGCAATGTGTTATAGAAAGGATTGGCGGCCACCGCACCTCTATACACGAGTGTGTAAAGCCGCCCAATGGATGAAACACCACTGTCGTCCCACATGCACCCACCATGGAATAGAGATAGAGCTAAAGCGTCCGAATCAAACACCACCAACACTTCCCCTGATACCCTACCCATACCAACATGTAAGCCCCTATTGGTGAGGGCTTGCAAACTGGGCTCGCAACTAACCAATCCTATATGTCATCAGAGTAGGCCCTATCCCAGCATAGCTCCCTACGGCATAGAGATAGAGCTAGAGTTTAGTGGCCAGGCCGGAGACCACAGTGCCACTTCCTCCCCCTGATACTCTACCCGCACCAAGCATGCTTTGACAGAACGGTACAAAAAGGAGCTAGTGTGAGGAATGATCCCAGACCCCGGGCCCTTCCCATTCCACACACCAACAAAAACAATCACATGCCTAATAGTCACATCCTACCATAGCAAGTATGCATGAACAATAATAATAACTGAAAGTAAAGATGACATGTGAGTATGCACAAACATCAATCCATAGAATCATCATTATTAACAACGTTTTACTGTTATTAAATTATTGGGGTTTAGGTCCGATTCCCTTACCTGACGCTTGATTGATAGCTTGCTCCACGTCACAGAATCCAAACTTGCTATCACAAGGTCCTACACGATGTTAAGGTTGAGTTAGAATAGTTTTTCTTAGGGTTTACATTGGTTGGAAAACCAACTGGGTCAAAAACACTTCTTACAGAGCAGACCGATCGCAGGTACTGACCACGGCACTGAGGGGAAAGGTGCTACCGGTATGGTCGACCGGTCCCTACAGACCAGCCTCCGGGAGATACCAGTCGCAGTACCGGTCGCATATGGTGCGACTGGTATGGTCGACCGGTATGTCTCTGGAAGACCATACATCCGGTTCTCGCCTTCCGTCGGTCACCCCCTATTGATTCTAGGGTTTCTTCTATACATTCTAGGTCTGAGCACTGAGTTAGAGTTGTTTCCAACTCCATTCAAGTCCTAGTTTCGATGATTTTCAACCTAGAACTTGAATCTAGGGTTTACTGACTAGATTAGGGTTTGATGGCAAAATATGGTTTAGATCAATACCTCGTTTTGCATGGTATCATGACTAACTATTCTAGAACGCTTAACGTAAAGGAAGGTTTAAGCACTTACCGTTGATTCGCGGTAATGTGTTCTTTGTCCAACGATAATGGCGGCTCTTCCCTCTCTTTCCTAGCTTCTTCTCCTTCTTCAATCTCTTTCTCCTCTCTAGGGTTTGTGAGGATCAATGAAAGGGATTTTAGAAGGTTTAGGAGTCCTTATATAGACTAGGATTGAGTTTAGGACGCCCTCTTACATTGGGAAAGTCCTAGGGTTCGATATTTGGAAAGTGGGACCCGCAGAGATCCGTTTTCGGATCTAAGTGGTCTACTACGCAGGCTATACTGGTCGATCGATACCATAGACCGGTACCATCGACCGGTATGAAAATATTACTCTTAATTCTGGTTCGTTTTCATACCTGGTTGTCATTCGCTCGTCCCGTCTGGCCCGGTAATGATTGGAAGACCTGTTACGACATGAATTAAAGGTTTAAATCGGGTTCATGGAGTGCGGGTCTTACATTAGTAACCTTAGACAGCATATAAGGAACTTTAGGAATGAGAAACTAGGACCCTTGACTTCGTGATAAAAAGTCCTTCTTAGTATTAAGGTGTTAAAAAGCAAAACCTTGCCAGCAAGTGTGCCATCTTGTGGAGGATTGGTGCTGATAGCACTAAAGTCCTAAGGACAACAGGCTTACTACAAATGTAAATGTACCCAAGAGGGTGAATGGTGACAAATGAATCTAATAATGAAACCCTAGATGCCAAACCATGTTAAGCATGCAATAAATAGAATGTATCAAACATTGGATGAGGTACTAAGCCATGAACACCTAAGAAGTAAATTAAAAGAGAAGTTTAACTAATTCTATCAAATAATATGTTAACAAATATTATTGTTTGTAATGTTGAATCATTAGCTACGAGAACTCCGGTAGACTACGACTCAAACGACTTGCTAAGGATTACTCTCCAAGTAACAGTAGGGAAACTAAACCTTTGTTTGGTAGATTAGTTTTTTAACATATGTGGAATGATGTTATACGATTGATAACATGCCTTGTGTGTAATAACATATCATCTAATAAATGTATTATTTGCTCATGCATATGTATTTTATTGTGTGTGTTCAGTGATACCAGTAGTGGTGTGGAAGTGGGGTGGAATGGGATGCCTCGTGACCTCTCCATGAAAGGTAGAGCTGGCCATGTTGCTTCATGATGTTTGGTTAAGTCAGTAAGGAGGAAGGTGGGTGGAATGGGATGCTTGCACCACTTCTTATTGGCACTGCTTTGCATTGACCATATGTAACCTAACCAAGTCACGATGTCTTAAGTGGGGACTGGACAGGGTCGAAAGCTTGGTGAAGTTATGGTCCAGTAAAATGATTAATTAGGTGAACATGGCTAGTCGAACATAACTATCCAGATAACTGTACCCCTGACCATTAAGGGGTTAAGTAGTGACATGGGTTCAATAAAAAGGTAGTATGAACATAGCTGTGATGCTCTCCATGGCAGACGTGATGGGATGGGCTGGCGAGTCGACTAGTGGGATTACATCTCCTTAAGTACCCGACAGACTGTAGACTTGGGATGAGTTGGGTGTAGTCAGCCGGTGGAAAAATGGACTTGCATTCCAACGATGGACCCATACTTAGGGAATATGCTGTGCTTCGTCTGTGGAGACAATATCATTCTGATGGGGGTAACCTGCATGGATTGGAAACTCCGTATGTGGGTTGTCCTAAGCTGTTCCTTATAGTTATATATCAGACCGTAGTTGATAGCTACATGCATATTATTTGTTGCACGTTTGGTATTCTTACTAAGCTCAGTGGTTGAACTTACCCTGTATGCACAAACTATTTTTAGATATTGCAGGTACTTCTCGTGACTCATCGGGTTGCAGTCCATTTGATGTGGAGAGCGAGGCCTCTGAACCTGAGGAGTTATCTAATTCTTGAAGCATTTCTTAGAGCTGAGCATGGGCTGAGGTTGTGCTTGTGTTCTCTTTCCTTATAGTTGGGACTATCTTATTTATTTTTGGATTTATGAAGTAAATAAACTATGAACAATAATATTGGTTTAAAAGACTTAAGTTTGAATTATTTAAATTGGATAATTGGTTTGAAGACAATTTAAATTGGTTTTATTATTTTGGATTAATGAATTTGAATATTTAAATAATGAATTGTAGTTGTGAAAACTTTGGATGATTACTATAATGACTTACTTAGTAAGCATTGATTTAATGATTTAACAAATCGAAAGTATTCCGTTAGTTTATTTTCTTTCAGTTTGAGATAACATATGTTTTAAAATAAGAAGATAAATTACTCTAATAATTATTATGCCAGATTGATTGTGGAGAATCGTGATTGAGCATTCTTGGAAGGAGATTTCTTGTGCTCGGATAGGATGGAGAGATCTCATTGTATTTTACGACGAGAACAGGGTGTGACCATAAAGTGGTATCAAAGCGATGTCACGGTCCCATCATAATCATATGTTATGGTATAACCAGAATCAATCCATACTACAATGATACCAGAAGGTGGTATCATCACTAGTCATGTTAGGCCACGACCAATCCACTGTGCTCAGATACATAATGTTGGGTGTCGGAACACATGTCACGATATAATCTCTATCAGTTCAATATACCCTGATACTGGAGGGTGTTGGCGGAACAAATAATAGACAAATGAAAATAAATTGTAAGTAGAAACCAAAATGACAATGACAGAAATTAAAAGCTTAATGTACTGACCAAATAGAACAATCTGTAATAAGTGAAACAAAAATTAAGCGGGAAGGGTAGATAGAATGTAGTTCTAAATCTTTACTCTTATACTTTATAATGCAAGTAATCATAGGCTGATCTATGAGTTTGATAACCATCCTAAAAATCAGACTTGTTCTATCAAGCAAGCCAAGTGAATCAAACTGATGAATTGATGAAGGACGTTATTACTGACTCCTTTCACCTACTTGACTCTAGCTTTGAATTTAACCTCATACTTGCAAGTTCTCCTATCCGTACGTGTCATCTAACTATCTCGTATTGCCAATGGCAGAAGAAGAAACAAGGCATGTTTGAGTTAACATATCTTGAAAGGAGGGATCTTAATTCTCTGTAATTGCTTGAATATCGAATAACCACAATGCTGCATTCTCAGTTGCTATCTTACGTTAATCCGCACCTGAGATATTTTGTGGTATGCTCTACTCGATAGACGAAAATATTATTTGTGATTTTCGATGGTACCCAAGTAACTCAGACATTAGAGCGAGAGCGTTGATCAACACACTATGCAGCTCTGCAGTATCAAGAATTGTAGTCTGAGGATCCATCACTTGTGACACATCATTGCGAACCCCTCGTTGTTGTGGGTCATTCTCTTGTTCAATTGCTAACAATGCCAAGTCTTCTGAGCTTTGAGTAGGAGAAGAATATGTAGGAATGTATGTTGGATCGCTGCAATCCTCTGTTGAAGTTGACTCAATTCTGGATAAATATGGCCGATCGTTGCTTAGATCACGAACGAACCTGAGGAATCTTTTCAAATTCATTATAGCTGAGCATGATATTGTAAAGGCCGACCCTGTATAAGGAATTCCAACGAAAGTCTGAATGGACAAACCGCTCCACACAATCATCTAGAGGAAGGTCTATCTCTAGCTGAATGAATAAATGGGTAAGCAACCTCCCATAAAGAAGCCTACCAAATTAAGAATATAGTGCTGAAGTAATCACTGTTCTCAGAATTAAACACGGTAAACAAAGTTGTAGTCGTACTGTGACACAATAAGCGACAAATTCACAGAAATGTACTATAGCATCCCTATGACCATTTCTAGGAACAATGTTGTGCTGCATAATGCGACTATATACCCTGAAAACTGGTTGACAGTTACTTTCTCTTAATTTGGGACCCAACATCATCTGCTCCCGAATTAGTACAAGCTCCCACTCAGCTACAAATGGAATCTTTGTGTCACACCTCAATTTTGCACTATTCAGAATGGTGTGATGAACCATTAATAAATCAACGGTTCAACCAGGATCTCGAATAGGCTGTATCCATTTGCTTAAACCATATACATCCACAACTATAATCAGCGTAAATAAACAATAGCGGAAGTCTTATATATTAAATGAACTGAAAATCTAAGAATGATAACATAAATAAAATATCCAATTATCTTTCATTGACTAAGACATAAGTAAATAAATAATCAATTACATTTTCTTAATAATCCAAATAAAAATCTAATAAAAAATGCATGAATTGCATTCACATGACGAATCGTGCGACTCCATTATAGCCTATGCGTCCATCGCCGCAACATGCCCATACGTTGGAGTATTCATATAATATTCCACTGTCATACCTACATCATCAATTAAAAATATTCAAATTCGAAAAGGGTGAGCACACATCACGGCTCAGTGAGCAAACAAAACAATGCAATAAACATATGCATGCATTCAATTCATATCTTTGGTCTGGTTCATAAGTTTGCAATGTGCAATAGAAAGGATATGTCGCCGCCGCACCTCTATACATGAATGTGTAGAACCGCCCAATGGATCAAAAACCATTGCCACCCCACATGCACCCACCATGGAATAGAGATAGAGCTAAAGTGCTTAGGACCGCACCGCATCACACTTTCTCTGATGCTCTACCCATACCAACACGTAAGCCCCTGTTGGTGAGGGCTTACAAACTGGGCTCGCAACTAACCAATCCTAATGTCAAACAGTGTATCCAAGGTCTCACCCCAGCATCCTTGAATACGTCCATAGAGATAGAGCTAAGGCCCCCCGGCAGAGTCAGAGATTACACGGTCCGAAACCACCTCCCCTGATACCCTACGATGTAATAGTTCTGCTAAGGTAATGGCGATACGACGATGTTAGTGGACAAGAATTGAGTAGAGATAGAGCTAGAGTCTGGTGACGAGGATGAACCACAGTGTTACGTCCTCCCCCTGATGCTCCACTCGCATCAAGTACACTAACCACACACATACATTCACATGCCTATTCCTAGCATCATCATCATCTTCATGTTATAATAAACGAAATTAAATATGCATGAACAATAATAACAGGAATAGTGGATGACATGTGATATGTACATTACAATCATACAAGCATAAAATCATTCATAGTATTGGACTCAATAAATGAAAATAGTTTATTATTAGCCAATTAGTTTAGGTCTTGTTCCGTCACCTTTGGTTGAGCGACGATCCTCGTTCAAGCTTTATGAATCACTTTTAAAATTACTAGAAAGACCTAACAAGTCGATAGATTTTAATTATAATTAATTCCAATAGATTTAGACTAACAGAAATCATAGGGTCGCAGGTAGGGTAGCACCTAGGGTAGCAGTTTTTGCGACCCTAGGGTGTAGGATCGCAGGTGGGGTCAGATACCATTCAACCCTACGTGCGACCACACCCTCCCTGGGACTTCCCGAGGGCATGTGGTCGATCATGTGGTCTCGTAGGGTCGGATATCATTCGACCCTACATGCGACCACACGTATTCTGAGTTGACCTTTCATTCTAAAGTCCATCCCTTCATGTTTGGATCCTTTGGCTTACTTTCATGGTCCATTCTATGATTGTTCTATGGACTCAAAACTACAAGTTATACACTATTCATAGTCCATAATGATTTTCTCCATGGAATCTCTTGGAACTTGTCCATGGATGGATGATTTGGGTTTTTCTTAATCTTATGTTCTTCATAGCCATTCTAGATTCTCCTATTCAGGTAAGGAATTAGGCTCCTGCCTTAATTCAGAGGTTTCTCTGAACTTCCTCCTCTTCCTTAGTCTTCTTTTTCAAGTTTCCTTTTCTTCTTCTCTTCCTTCTCTTTCTCTTTCTCTCACTCTCAATTAGGGTTCTAAAGGAGTGAAAGAGGCTAAAGGACGTCCTATTTATAGAGAAAAACCCTCCATAATATGTCCCAATGAGTTTAGGAAAGATCCCCTTTGAATTAGGAAAGTTTCTTAATTTTTAATTTCTGTCTGTCATCGTAGGGTCGGACGTAGGGTCGCAAAATCCGTCAACCCTACACCTTCTTAGTCATGCGACCCTACGACTAGAAAGTCATGGGTTGGACTTCTATTGAGGTGGGGTCGGACCCTATTTGTTTAGGCATGCGACCCTACCCTCACATTTGCTGTTTTTGGATTAGACTTCATACCTGGTCTTGTGGTTTCTTCACGGACTTGGCCCACTTGGCTCGACCATGATAGGTAGACCTGGTATCAGGTGGTAAGACCGATTAATTCGATACGGGTCTTACACTTTGGCTCCACATAGACTAATTCACCTTGTACTGAGATACCTAAGAGACGGGCAAGACTAGGGATGTTTAAAATAATCTCTCACCCTAGTACCCAACTGGAAATGCATAAGGATGAACCATCTACATCACTGTTATACCTTGTTTTACCTGAAGATTACAATAGAATTGTATCACAAGGTTAGAATGTGTAGGTATTTGGTATTAAAGAACCGGTAACCAACCCATATCGGAGAATCCTTGACGAACGGCAAATCATTCTAATTTGTTGCATCTCACGTACCGACTTGATTCAATCGGTTTACTTTCAAAGCGATGCCAAGCCCCTGTTGCCTCTGCTGACTGAAATTATCATCGGTCATACATTGGAAACTGAGACAATGCAAACCTTATTGTCCCTACAACATATGACTTTTTCCTATGATAAACCAAAATGTTTGAAGAAGTCATTTCAACCAGTCCTGTTATGACGAAATGAAACGTGTCAAGGAAGGGAAATGTGTTAGAATATAAGAATAGATAAATGCATCCACCTGCCATAATGATAAACGAGATATTAAATGGTGTTTATTAAATGTGTAACGATGTAACAATTAAAACAAAATTGGTGATTGAGGAATTGATAATCTGTGAATGGAGGTTTAATTGATTTATAGTAAATGACAAAATACATTATTGGTAGATGAGAAAAAAATGATAAGCAAAATTGATTTTGAGTTTTTGATGGAATAGCAAACAATGATGATTTTTGACCTTGAATGATCTACAAGAATGGATAGAAATGAGTGTGAACATTATAGCATGTATAATGAAACTTTTCAAAAGTGATTTTGGGATAAAACCCCATCATTCCAAACCATTATACGAAATATCACCAAGGATTCGAAACTAATGTGTTTAGGGCAGAAAATGAGGAATCTAAATGAAAAGTTACCTTAACGAAGTGATTTGATGATAGGCGATGAAGAATTTACTTATAATCACCCAAGGAACTTCTTAGAGGAAGTATTATGTCAAGAGTATGTGTTTTTCTAGCAGCACACTAAGCTGAAAATAGAGAAAATGAGAAAAAATATGTAGCGCCCTCTTTTAACCTAAGGACGCTGATGTGCGATTGAACACGTATTGGACGTCCCAACCGCACTTAGTGTGGATCTGCATGTCCTATTTGCACCTTAGTCACTCCGATTAGATGTTTGTTCACTTGTACATCTACGATGTCCCTGTTGATTCATTATTACTGACCTTGAGCATACCTATTCTATTGCAATATGTTATACTTGAAACATTCTATTCGTGACATGACTAACAAATAAAATTTTCAGGTCCTAGGTAAATCCTCACATCAAATGGCACCCAAAACCCGTTAAAGTATGCCTACCAAGAATGTCACCCCCACTAGAGGCGGTGGTTATTGTGGGAAATGCTGAGCTTGCACCCCCAGTCGTTGAGGCTCGTGAGTATACGATACCAATGCCTCCTATACTGAATTCCCTAAATATAGAAGATGTCATAGAAATTCTGAGGGGTATAGCTCGTGACATTAAAATGCAGTAACAAAGAATGATCAAGGAACTCTTTGCTGCCCTTTAGAGAGGGCCTGGACATCTAATAACCCCAGCACCGGCACCCACCCCTGCAGTAGAGTTTCACGCCACGGCTAACGCACCAGCCCAGGTACTAGTGGTAGTGATCCAAGAAAGAGTTCCGGTGCAAATAGCACCTTATGTTGTAGTTGCACTCTCAGCCATTGA
This sequence comes from Protea cynaroides, assembly GCA_028583415.1. NCBI lineage: Eukaryota > Viridiplantae > Streptophyta > Magnoliopsida > Proteales > Proteaceae > Protea > Protea cynaroides. Next base: position 93,698,516 of record CM053276.1, on the reverse strand, counting down.
TGCATCTACTCGTGAGGAAACTACCCCAGCCAGGAAGAATCGGGGAATGAAAGGGTGAGGTTCTAGATACGAAAATGGAAGAAGTAAGCAAGGATCGTCTGAAGGATCAGGTATTTCTTTTAACCTCCGGATATTAAAGTATGTTGTGTTTATTCATGCATTTGGAAATCTGATCTTAACTATATGGAGGATTGATATACTACTTCTATGAGAATGGAAAATACTAAAATTATAGAACCGTAAGCTACATGATATATATTGTTGAAAGAATCAACTGGAAGGATATTGAGAATTGATTGAGATTTATGAGAACCAGATGATTTGTGTTCTAGTATGAAGATTGAGAATTCTTGAATGTTATATGTCAATTGACAAACATATATTACTACAAATTGAAGGTACTGGAATCAATAGACCATATGAACATAAAGGAAATGAAAAGATTGATAAATCCCGGAATATATGTAACCCATATTTGAATTGAGGAACAATAGGATTGTAATGGGTGATAATCAATTGTCAAACAAACCAATAAAGACAAACCCAGGAAAATAGGAAAGTGTTTCTGTCACACCCCAATTCTGGTTGAACCAGAAGTGTGATGAACCTTCATAAGAACCAATGGTTCACGTAAGGATCTCATAAGATCGTGCCAATAATCCAAACCAAATACATATTCCACATCAATAAGAGATAGTAAAGTAAATAACGAAAGTCTTATTAATAATAAACTGAGGTCTAACATGATAAATAATTAAATAATCCAGTTATCTCCAAGTAAACTAAAACATAATTATGACAAACTATTACAATCCCATAAGTCAATACGACATTAAGATACTAAGCGTAACCACGGTGGAAACACTCGATTGATGAGTTTTGCTCGTCCTCTAAAGTTTACATATCCATAGCCGCTACATGTCCATACATTGGTTTATCGATATAATCTTTGACGGTAGTACCTGCAATATAAGAAACTAAAAAGAATTACGTGCACGAGGGTCAGCTCTCCAACATGAACTTAGTGAGTGAAGAAAATAATGCAACAAATATATGCATGCATTTAATTCATATCTTTGGTCTGATTTTAAGTTTGCAACTGTGCTATAGAAAGGATTGGCGTCCATGAATCTGTCCAATGGATCAAACACCATTGCCGTCCCACATACACCCACCATGGAATAAAGATAGAGTTAAAGTATTCAGATCACATACTGTCAATATTTCCCTTGATGTCCTACCCATACCAACACATAAGCCTCTACTGGTGAGGGGTTGCAAACTGGGCTCGTAACTAATCAATCCTAATATCATCCATATGTATCCAAAGTCTCATCCCAGCATCCTTCAATACATCCATAGAGATAGATTTAAGGCCCTTCGTCAGAGTCGAATACCACAGGGTCCGAGACCACCTCCTCTGATGCCCTATGACGTAATAGTTTCGCTAAGGTAATGACGATACGACGATGTCAGTGGGAAGGAATGAGTAGAGATAGAGCTAGAGTTTGGTGGTTAGGATGAATCACAGTACCACGTCCTCCCCTTGATGTTCCACTTGCATCCAACACACTAACCACACATACAAACACATGCCTATCCCTAGCATCATCATCACGTTATAAATAAATAAAAATAAATATGCATGAGTAGATATATATAACAAGTATTGGATGACATGTGAGATGCACAAACAATCATATAAGGGATGACATCATATTCAATAATAGAAAGTAAAATAAAAGGGATAGTTTGTTATTAGCCCTTTAGTTTAGGTCTTGTTTCCTCACCTATGATGGATGCTTGTTTCTCTTCCAAGCTTTGAAATTTACTTTGAACTAGTTAAAAACCTAAACAATTAATGTATTTAAGTTAGGGATTAATTTTCTCAAGTTACAGTAGTCAAAAACCTTGCCTGGTCTCAAAATATGCTTTCTAAAATTGATTGGTCGACACCTGTGGTCGACCCTATGGTCGAAGTATATGTCGACCCCACATTGTGCGGTCGACCCTGTGGTCATGCTACATGCGACTACACATGCGACAACGCCATTTCTGAGAAACTTTCCGAATAGCTGTGGTCAACCCTGTGGTCATGTATCATACGACCATACATGCGACCATATGATTTCTGATAAATTTTCACTTTTAATCTGAGTTCTTCCTGAGTCGATTTCTCGGCTCATCAATAGGGTTCATCCTATGGTCAATCTATAGCCATTAAATCACTGCTTTATATAACTATTTACCCTAACCTATTCTCCATGATTCTCCTTTGAGATTACTTAGAGATTTACATTAATATCCCAATTTTCAATGGAGAACTCTATCCTATGTGATCTATCTCTACATAGACAAGTTCCATACCTTTAGCTTGCTGTAGAGAACTAAACACCTCCTCTGCAAAGCCTTTCTCTCAGCTTTCTTCTCTAAATCTCCTTCTCCTTCTCTTCCTCTCTCTTTCTTTCTTAGGTTTAGAGTTTGAGGTTGCTCCAAAAGAGTGAGAGAGGGTAGAGGGATGCCCTATTTATAGAGAGAAACTTTCTATATAGAGCCCTCCAACAATTAGGAAAGGATTCCCCTTTGATTTGGAAAGTTTCCAAATTACGAAGTCTGATTTGGATTCGTGTGGTCCACTTTGCAGTCACATAATCCGAAACAGTCGACCACACAAATCCTAATTCATGCGGTCGACCACAAAGTCAACCACACAGTTGACCACACAAACTAAATTTACTGGTTTTTAGTTTTTGATTGGTTTCTTCCACACAAACTTAAACAATTAATCACACAAACTAAATTTAACTTATTGCTTACCTGGTCTTGTGATTTCTTCATACGATTGGTTCACTTGAGCCGGTTATGATGGGAAGATCGATCACAACATGAAAATTAAGGTTAGATCAGATTTGTGGCATGTGGGTCTTACAACTCTACCACCCTTAAAACAAATTTTGTCCTTGAAATTTACATGTACGAATTTTACAACTCTCCCATCCTCCAAAGAAATTTTGTCCTCAAAATTTAGATGTACCTTTCGAATCGAATAGGTGAGGATTTGTTTCCACATGGCGTCTTTTTCTTCCCATGTAATCTCTTCGACGTCTTGGCTTTAGCAGGTTACTTTCGTATAATAAATTTCTGACTCCGGAGATGTTGTACCTTTCAACTTGTGATCTAGGCTGGTTCCACTTCGAGAGTTAATTCTTCTATCAAATCTAGTGGATCCGCTGTCAATACCCGTGATGGATCTCTAACGTACTTCTTCAATAGAGACGCGAAATACGTCATGCACACTAGACATGGATGGCGGTAAAACTAGTTGATATGCAACTTTTTCAAAATTTTATAAAGTCCAAAACATATATAAGACACAACTTTCCTTCTTTTCAAACCATTTCAAACCATGCATAAGTGACATCTTCAAGAACATTTTATCACTTATGGCGAACTCGAGGTCTTGGTGTCTCTTTTGACAACTTTGAGTTATCTTGGTCCTTTTTCTTTGATCTTGTCTGTCACTCGATAGGTTTCACCGACAAACTCAGGTCTTATGGTTCCTCATTCTTCAACTTCATTCCAAAATAGTGGAGCTCGATATTTCCAACCATACAATACTTCGTAGGTGACATCTATATGGTAGAGTGGTAGTAAAATTGATCAGTGGAAACTTCTCATCTCATGCTCCTTTGAAATCAATTTCATAGGATCGGAGAATACCTCCTAGGATCTGTATATCCGCTCTGACTGTCTGTAGGTTTGAGGGCAAAATGTGGTACTAAACTTCAACTTCGTTCCCATTACCTTTTGTAATCCTTTTCAAAATTTTGAAGTAAAACATGGGTCTCTATCTGACACAATGCTCTCAGGTACACTGTGTAATTAGATAATATTATCCACATACAGCTTGGCTAACCGCTTCAAGGTATACTAAGGTCGTATAGCAATGAATCGAGCTATCTTCGTAGGTCGATCTACAATCACCCAGACTGCGTTAACGGATCTGGGAGTCAATGGTAACCCAGTGACGAAGTTCATTGTGATGCAGTCCCATTTTCAAATGGGCTTCGACAAAGGTTGTAGTAAACCCACTGGTCACTATCTCTCGGCCTTCACTTGCTGATAATCCAGGCACTAAAACACATACTAAACCAAATCTATTATCATTCCTTTTTACTAGTACAATCTCTTCAGGTCATGATACATATTGGTACTCCAAGATATCTTGAATATAGAGTACAATGGACTCCTATCATTATCCTATTCATGATGTCAGAGTCTTCACCTTTAGGTATTCAGAATCTTCCTTTGTATCTGAGTACCTTCTCCACGTCCAAAGTAAGTCAGGGTTAGGTTTTTCTTTCTTTAAATCTTCTTGTATTGTCCCTAGATATGGATCAGATAGAATTTCTGCCTTTACTTCATCCATCAAATCAGAGATGATCTTTAACGCTGTGAACGCAAGTGAGGAACTATTGCTCCATAAGTTCATCCATAAGTTCTCGCTTAATTAGATCATCACGAGTTTTTATTATATTTTGCTCTTCTACTAAATCTGAACTGTTGCTGTGAAACACAAGGCGACGTTTGTACTAGGTCCTCCTTTTGGCCTTATTATTCCCCTTTTTTCTCAAAGCCTCAGCTACCATGTTAGCCTTGCTTGGGTGACACTAAATATCGCAGTCTTAATCCTTCAGAAGTTCCAACCACATTCTTTGTCTCGTGTTCAACTCTTTTTAGGTTAAGAGATAAGTAAAACTCTTGTGATTTGACTTGATATAAAATTTTTTGCCTTACAGATCGTGTTTCTAAGTCTTGATTACATGAATTATCGCTGCTAGCTCTAAGTCATGAGTTGGGTAATTCTTTTCATGTTTTTTCAGTTGTCTTAAAGCATAGGCAATCATTTGTTCTCCTTGCATCAGCACACATCCTAAATCCAATATGAAAGCATAGGTGTATAGGGTAAAAGGTTCCCCTGGGATCGAAACGATCAAGATGGGAGCTGATATCAACCTTGCTTTAGAGTTTGGAAACATTCTTTACACGTATCAGTGCAAATAAACTTTTCTCCTTTCCTGGTCAGCTTGGTAAGAGGTACTACGATCTTAGAGTAGTTCTTCATGAATCATCTATAATAACCAGTTAAATCCAAGAAACTTCTGATTTCTGCAACACTCTTAAGTGCTTCCCATTTTATAATAGCTTCAATCTTACTAAGATCCACTTTAATTATTTCTAAGGACACTATGTGACCTAAGAATTTCATTTCATTCAATCAAAACTCTTATTTCTTAAACTTGGCATAAAGCTTCTCCCTTTTCAGCATTTGTAAGGCTGCTCTAAAGTCCGTTACAAGACTTTCTTTGTCTTTAGAATAAACCAAAATGTTATCTATGAAAGCTATGTTCGAAGTGTCCAACATGTCATGGAACACTTGGTTCATGAGCTCCATAAAAGATGGAGGGATTGGTTAATCCTAAAAGACATAACCAGGGACTCATAATGTCTGTATTTGGTTCTGGAAGCTATCTTTGGAATGTCACTATCTTTAATCTTCAATTGATGATATTCCACCTGAAGGTCGATCTTAGGGAACACCTTTGCACCTTGCAGTTGATTGAAAAAACCATCCATCGAGGTAGTGGATATCGATTCTTAATCACAAGCTTATTCAACTCTCGGTAGTCTATGCACAGATGAACACTACCATCCTTCTTCTTCATGAACCACACTGGTGCTTCCCATGATGATATATTTAGTCGAATAAATCGTTTGTCAAATAAATCCTGTTATTGAGTCTTTAGTTCCTTCAACTCTATAAGAGCTATTCTATAGGGTGCCTTAGACACAGGTGCCAACCCTGGTAACAAGTCGATAACAAACTCGGTCGCATGATCAGGTGGTAACCTAGGTAAGTCTCTTGGAAACACATCAGGGAATTTACGCATCACATCAATATCTTCCATCTGTGGTGCTTCTTTAGTAATGTCAATTACAGATACCATATATTCAACTCCTTTCTTTTCAAGGCATCTCTTCGCATTTAGTGCAGAGAGGATAAACTTTCGCTTCCTAGATAATATGCTTTCAATAAAATTAAATTTTACATCATTTTTGCTCTTACATGACAACCTCTTCTATGCACATAATCACTTGTAAAGTGTTGAGACAATCATTCCATCCCCAAGATGACGTTAAAGTCTATCATTTCAAGTCGAATTAGATTGCATCTGAATTTTGTCCATCCATACAATTCAGACATTGTTCATAACACTCATTTAATACAACATCTAGTCCAAAAAGGCTTGAACTGTAAGACCCGTATCGAACTAACCGGTCTTACCACCTTGTACCAGGTCTACCTATCATGGTGGAGCCAAGTGGACCAAGTGTGTGAAGAAAATCGCAAGACCAGGTATGAGTCTAACCCAAAAACTAAATGTGAGGGTAGGGTCGCATGCCTAAACAGGTAGGGTCGACCCCACCTCAACAGAAGTCCAACCCATGACTTTCTAGTCGTAGGGTCGCATGACTAGAAAAACATAGGGTCAATGGATTTGCAACCCTACGTTTGACCCTACGATGACAGACAGAAATCGTAAATTAGGAAACTTTCCTAATTCCAAGGGGTTCTTTCCTAAACTCGATGGGACTTATTTTGGAGGGTTTTTCTCTATAAATAGGACGTCCCTTAGCCTCTTTCACTCTTTTTAGAACCTAATTGAAAGTGAGAGAAAGAGAAAGAGAAGGAAAAGAATAAGAGAAGGAAAATTAAAGAAAAGACTAAGGAAGAGGTGGAAGTTCAGAGAAACCTCTGAATCTCAGCCAACCTCAGGTATGAACCTAATTCCCTTCATAAATTAAAATTTTAGAATAGATTATGAAGAAGATAGGATTAAGAGAAACCTAAATCATCCATCCATTGACGAGTTCCAAAGGAATCCATGGAAGTAATCATCATAGGCAATGGAAAATGTATAAAAATCATACTTATGAGCCATAGAACAATCTTAGAATGGACCTACGAGACCACAGGATCGATCACATGCCCTCGGGAAGTCCCAGGGAGGGTGTGGTCGCATGTAGGGTCGAATGGTATCCGACCCCACGTCCGACCCTACACCCTAAGGTCGCAGAAAACTGCTACCCTAGGTGCTACCCTACCTGCGACCCTACGATTTAGGTTAGTCTAAATTTATTGGAATTAATTCTAATGAAAATTTATCGACTTGTTAGGCCTTTCTACTGATTTAAAAGTGATTTATAAAGCTCGAATGAGGATCTACACTCAATCAAAGGTGAGGGAACAAGATCTAAACTAATTGGCTAATAATAAACTATTTTCGTTTATTGAGTCTAATACCATGTATGATTCTATGATTGTATGATTGTAATGTGCATATCACATGTCATCCACTATTTCTGTTAATACTGTTCATGCATATTTAATTTCGTTTATTATAACATGATGATGATGATGATGCTAGGAATAGACATGTGAATGTATGTGTGTGGTTAGTGTACTTGATGCGAGTGGAGCATCAGGGGGAGGACGTGACACTATGGTTCATCCTGGTCACCAGACTCTAGCTCTATCTCTACTCAAGTCTTGTCCACTAGCATCGTCGTATCGCCATTACCTTAGCAAAACTATTACGTCGTAGGGCATCAGGGGAGGTGGTCTGGGACCGTGTAGTCTCTGACTCTATCGGGGGGCCTTAGCTCTATCTCTATGGATGTATCGAGGGATGCTGGGGTGAGGCCTTAGATACACTGTTGACATTAGGATTGGTTAGTTACGAGCCCAGTTTGCCAGCCCTCGCCAACAGGGGCTTACGTGTTGGTATGAGTAGAGCATCAGGGGAAGTGTGATGCGGTGCGGTCCTAAGCACTATAGCTCTATCTCTATTCCATGGTGGGTGCATGTGGGGGCGGCAATGGTGTTTGATCCATTGGGTGGTTCCACACATTCGTGTATAGAGGTGCGGCGGCCACCTATCCTTTCTATAGCACATTGCAAACTTATGAACCAGATCAAAGATATGAATTGTATGCATGCATATGTTTGTTGCATTATTTTGTTTGCTCATTGAGCCATGATGTGTGCTCACCCTTTCGACGTCAAATTTTTTTTTAGTTGATGATGTAGGTACGACTGTAGAGGACTATATCAATGCTCTTATGTATGGACATACTGCGGCGATGGACGCTGAAGTTATAATGGAGTCGCATGATTCGTCTTGTAAATGTAACTTATGCGTTTTTGATTAGATTTGTTTAGATTATACAGAAAATGTAATTGATTATTTTATTTACTTATGTCTTAGTCAATTAAAGATAATTAGATATTTTATTTATGTTATCACTCTTAAAATTCTCAGTTCATTTAATATATAAGACTTTCGCTATTGTTTATTTACTCTGATTATGGTTGTGGATGTGTATGGTTTAAGCAAACGGACACAGCCTATTCGAGATCCTGGTTGAACCATTGGTTTATTAGCGGTTCATCACACCGTTCTGAATAGTGCAAAATTAGGGTGTGACAACTTGGTATTAGAGCTCTCAAGCCCTGTCTATTAAACCAGTATATTTCCACCAAAGTTTATGAACTGAGTTAGGATAAAATTTAAAAGCTTTAATAAGAACACACTGTAAGCACCTGTGTTGTTTAAGACAAAATTAAGAAAAAAAATAACACATATATAAAAAGGAGAAACAAGTTTTATATACATCAAATAAAAAGCACGTTTATACATATCCAAAACAGAGTACAGTCCACAACCCGGACAGTTACTTTGTAGTACAAAGAAAAATAAAAAGAAAATATACATCATGGAGCTGGAGGTGATGGAGGAGGAGATGCCTCGCGATCTCTATCATAGTCCTTAGCATACACTCTAGTCAATCAAGCTACCTGAGTCTGGGTCATCTGGAGACTAGCTGTTAACTCGGCCATCCGCTGATCAGACGCATGCTGAGCATCTAGAAGCTCACCCACTCTCCTATCTGTCGTGTGCTGAGCATCTAGAAGCTCTCTCACTCTTAATTCCATCACGCGCTGAGCCTCTCTGATCAGCTTGTGGTGGATCTCACTCTGAGTCTCCACATCACCCAGGAGTATAGCTTTATCTTCTTGTAGTTACTCTCATTTTTGGTGTATGACCATTGTTCTCCTATCTCTGTTGGATTTAACCCAAGATCTTTCCCTTTTTCCTCTACAGGGATTTAGGCGTTACTAGCCATTTTCCTTCTTTTTCAATCATACATCGAGTTTCACCTCTTGTGAGTACCAACTCGGTATTTTAATTTTTCTGCTTTACAGATGCTTCCTTCTTGTTACTGTACTATATCCTTTGTATACTCAGAAAACTATCCTACTTGTAGACCATACCATATGATATTTATTTATCAGGATACATTATGATTCTCTTTTTCTTTAGTCTCTATATATATACATATGGTTCCACCTCTTATATGTTCATTATTGTCTTGTTTAAGTTTTGTCTCAACCAACACAGATGCTTATGGTGTGTTTGTATTAAAGCATTTAATTTATCCTAACTCAGTTCATGGACTCCAGTGGAAGTATTCAGGTTTAATGGGCAAGGCCTGTGAGCTCTGATACCAAGTTGTCACACCCCAATTCTATACCAATCAGAATGGTGTGATGAACAGTCAATAAACCAACGATTCAACCAGGATCTCGAATAGGTTATCCCCACCTTTGATAAACCAAAACACATTCCACATTAATCAGAGATAATAAAGTAAATAGCGAAAGTCTTATAGATAATGAACTGAGGTCTAGTCATGATATATAATTAATATTCTATTTAACTCCAAGTAACCAAAACATAATTTAATACATATTACAAATATCCAAATATGAAAATTAAACACTAAGCGTTTTCATAGCTGAAACGCTAGCTTAACGAGTCGTATTCATCCTCCACAGCTTGCTCATCATAGTTGCCACCCGTTTATATGTTGGCATGTCGACATAATCTTCAACCGTAAAACCTGCAACATCAGAAACTAAAAAGAATTGCGTGCGCGAGGGTCAGCTCTCCAACTTGAGCTCAGTGAGTAAACAAAATAATGCAACAAACATATGCATGCATTCATTTCATATCTTTGGTCTGGTTCATAAGTTTGCAATGTGCAATAGAAAGGTTTGGTGGCTGCCTCACCTCTATACACAGGGTGTGTAAGCCCACCTAACGGATCAAACACCATTGCTGCCCCCACATGCACCCACCATGGAATAGAGATAGAGCTAAAGTGCTTAGGACCGCACCGCATCACACTTCCCCTGATGCTCTACCCATACCAACACGTAAGCCCCTGTTGGTGAGGGCTTGCAAACTGGGCTCACAACTAACCAATCCTAATGTCAAATAGTGTATCTAAGACCTCACCCCAGCATCCCTCAATACGTCCATAGAGATAGAGCTAAGGCCCCCCGGCAGAGTCAGAGACTACACGGTCCGAGACCACCTCCCCTGATGCCCTACGACATAATAGTTCTGCTAAGGTAATGGTGATACGATGATGTCAGTGGACAAGACTTGAGTAGAGATAGAGCTAAAGTGCTTAGGACCACACCGCATCACACTTCTCCTGATGCCCTACTTGCATCAAGTATACTAACCACACACATACAATCACATACCTATTCCTAGCATCATCATCAACATCATATTATAAATAAACGAAAATTAAACATGCATAAACAATAATAACAGGAATATTGGATGACATGTGATATGCACATTACAATCATACAAGCATAGAATCATTCATGGTATTGGACTCAATAAACAAAAATAATTTATTATTAGCCAATTAGTTTAGATCTTGTTCCCTTACCTTTGGTTGCTAGGAGATCCTCGTTCAAGCTTTATAATTCACTTTTAAATCACTGGAAAGACCTAACAAGTCGATAAATTTTAATCAGAATTAATCCCCATATGTTTAGAATAACAGTAGCTGAGGGGTCGCAGGTAGGGTAGCACCTAGGGTAGCAGTTTCTGCGACCGCAGGGGTAGGGTTGTAGGGTAGGGTCGCACCTAGGGTAGCAGTTTCTACGACCCTAGGGTGTTGGGTCAGACGTGGGGTCGGATACCATTCGACCCTACGTGCGACCACACCCTCCCTGGGACTTCCCGAGGGCATGTGGTCGATCCTGTGGTCTCGTAGGGTCGCAGTATATTCGACCCTACATGCGACCACACGTATTCTGAGTCGACCTTTCATTTTAAAGTCCATTCTTTCATGTTTTGATCATTTGGCTTACTTTCATGGTCCATTCTAAGATTGTTCTATAGCTCAAAACTCTAAGTTATACACTATTCATTGTCCATAACAATTTTCTCCATGGAATCTCTTGGAACTTGTCCTTGGATGGATGATTTGGGTTTCTCCTAATCATATGTTCTTCATAACTATTGTATGATCTCTTATTCAGGTAAGGAATTAGGTTCATACTTTTATTCAGGGGTTTCTCTGAAGTTTCCTTCTCTTCCTTAGTCTTCTTCTTCAAGTTTCCTTCTTTTCTTCTCTTCTTTCTCTTTCTCTTTCTCTCACTTTCAATTAGGATTGTAAATGAGTGAAAGAGGCTAAGGGACATCCTATTTATAGAGGAAAATCCTCCATAATAAGTCCCAATGAGTTTAGGAAAGATCCCCTTGGAATTAGGAATGTTTCCTAATTTTCGATTCGTGCTGCTTTCGTAGGGTCGGACGTAGGGACACAGGATCCGTCATCCCTACACCTTCTTAGTCATGAGACTCTACGACTAAAAAGTCATGGGTTGGACTTCTGTTGAGGTGGGGTCGACCCTACCTGTTTAGGCATGCGACCCTACCCTCACATTTACTATTTTTGGGTTAGACTCATACCTGGTCTTGTGATTTTCTTCACGTACTTGGTCCACTTGGCTCGTCCATGATAGGTAGACCTGGTTCAAGGTGGTAAGACCGCTTAGTTCGATACGGGTCTCACATTATATGCCCAAAAGATCAGCCAACTGCTGGCAGTCAAATGAAACCTGTACCCCTTTGACGTAGCTCGTGATTCTGAGCTCCTTACCTCTCTCTATGTCATTGCGATCCCCCACTACCTGGAGATTGCAATAGAACTGTCTCACCAAATTAGGGCAGGTACAAGCCTCATAGGTGATCACAGAAAGCCAGCCCATGTCACCAAAAGCACCCTCCACGTTGAACAAGGCTAGACTAGCCAAATGTACACAGCGACCCCCTTCTACTTTCTTACGCTCATAGCGAGCATACCGAGCCTCGGCCTCATTAGAGCGGAAACGAACTGGGTCATGAGTCATAGGAACCTTGGTACGAGCCATACTATCTACCAAAACAAAGAAAAAAAATAATAGATTAGTAATGGTGAAAAACTCAGAAATTTCGGCATTATAACGGCATGAATTGGCCAAAAGTTTCACTTTTCATCCAAACAACTGGGCAGGAGGACTTACATAGGTTTTAAACCATCCTACAAGGCTCATACTGTTGGAAATTTAATCTAGTAAGATCGAATTTGAAGAAATTTTAATAAATTAAAAAAATTTCAAAAATTAGGTCAAAATGGAAAATTTCAAGTTTCTCGATAACCAACCGATGAAACTCAAATATTTTTGAGGGCTTTCGTCCATTGGGTGACCAATAGCAAAAAGCTCCCAATAAAAATTAAATTTTTACGATTAGAAAAAGTTTAATTTGAAGAGAACGATGTAAATGGACAAAAACCTAGTTTAGAAAGCTTAAAAATGCGGAAACAGTAGAGAGCATACCTTTAGAGAAAGAGTGGAAGTTGCAAACGAAAGGAAAGATCACCAAACACTAGGGGTCGATACTGTAGCAACTCAGGGAAATGGGTTGAGTTGGAAGATAGGAGAAAGAATGGGAAATGAATCCAAAATCGGATTTAAAAACCTGATTCTAGATTGTAGGGTCGCAGAATTCGACCAAAATATGCAACCCTATGTCAAACCCTACCATCGACCCTAGGCTCTCGGTGATCTGACAGAGAACCATGGGTCAGACCTAGGGTCGGACATATACTGACCCTACCATCAACCCTAGGCTCTCGGTTAGCTGACAGTGTTCTTAGGGTCGCATAAGGACCGACCTTACCATCGACCCTACGATGGAAAATACAGTATTTTGTCAGAATGATCTGAAAAATTTGAAAATTTATATTGATTAGTTGGATTTTCACTTGAGAACAACTTATGTTGATTGCCTCACATGTGCTATGATTGTTTTCAAACATTACCACCACCAGAACAGGAAATGGCTGGGCGAAGGGTGACCAGACGAGGCCGTAACCCAATTCCACCACCACCACCTGTAGAGGAAGACAGCCATGTAAATCAGCACAGGAGAATCTGAATACGGCACTGCCAGTGACTAGTGGCCAGGAAAACCTTATAAACTTGCCAGCCCCACTTATAGATCTGGCTACAGCAGTAATGAACTTGGCTCAACAGCTGTAACAAATACAACAGGTGCAACCCAATATGCAGACTGCTATAGGCATGGCTTTTCTAGCTGCACATACGACACCTATGCCAGCAGGACAAGCTAGCACAGTACCAGGGGGAAGCAATACGGTACCCCACGCACCTCAAACACCAGTCATGCCGGCTCAAGTACAGAATCCTGAGGTAGCTCAAGGCAGTTACCAGTATCAACCACCTATGTATGGGGCCTATGCTCCGTATCAGCTGGACCACTCCCGATTGATTGAACATTTTCTGAAGATGAAGCCCAAAGAATATAATGGTAAGCCAGCAGATCCTTTGTGGCCAGCATACTAGATTGATGAAATGGAAAGAAATTTCATGATGATGACGGTAAATGAGGAGGAGAAAGTGTTGTGTGTAACCTTCATGCTGAAAGGCGATGCATACCACTGGTGGTAGTCCACACAGACTTATCTATTGACAAAGCATGCCAAATTGACCTGGGCTATATATAAAGAGGCATTCTTTGAGAAGTACTTCCCCAGAAGTTTCAGAGATTCTATGGAGAGAGAGTTCCTGAGTCTATATCAGGGCCAGATGACTGTGGTTGCATACCAATAGCGTTATGAGGAACTATTTTTCTTTGCACCCACCAGCATGCAGGAAGAAAACACAAAGACCCGAAGGTTCGTCATGGGACTCAGGGTAAGCATCCGTGAGCATGTTCTGGGACTAGAAAAGAAAGTCTACAAGGAAGCAGTATAAATTGCTCGAGTAATAGAGTCGAGCCAGAAGGAGAGCTACTTTGCTCAAAATAGGGGTATTAAAAGGCCAAATGAGAATTCTTATAACGGAGGGAATACAAGGACATTCAAACCCTTTCGTACTCAAGGCTTCAATGCTGCAGCCAAGACTACTCCAGCAGCTCAACCGCAACAAAAGCAACACAATGAAGGAGTAAAATGCTTTAACTACAACCAAATAGGACATTATTCAAGAGAGTGTCCTAAATCGAGGAAGTAGCTATAGCAAGGAAAGGTTTATGCTGTTACATCTGAGGATGCTGTCGCATCGCCTGATGTGGTCACAGGTATGACCTGAACCTTTCATTTTATGTTACATTGTGTGATCATGTAGACTAAAACTAAAACAAATCACAGGATGGTACCTATTAATGGCATACCCGCTAGAGTACTCATTGATTCTGGAGCTACTCATTCTTTTATATCTGTGTCATTTGGAAAGAAGCTGAATCTACCCCTCAGATCATTAGATTACAAACTGCTTGTACGATCATCGATGGGATTAGAAGTGGAATTAAAAAAAGATTATGGACCATGTCCAGTTCTTATTGACGAGAAGACTTTGATGCAACCTTGATTCAACTTGAAATGACAGACTTTGACGTCATCTTGGGAATGGACTGGTTAGCTCGACATTCTATAAACCTATTATGTGCAGAAAAGAAACTGACATTTAATGACAAGGAAGGAGCAGAGTTTAGTTTTGCGAGAACTAAACTTCCCCGTAAATGAAAACTCATCCTCTCTGCATTAAAGGCTAGGAAATGCCTCGAGAAAGGAGGAATTGGGTATCTAGTATCAGTGGTCGACCTCACCAAGGAAGCACCACGAATGGAGGATATTGATGTTGTGGGTGACTTTCCAGATGTATTTCCTGAAGAACTACCAGGACTATCACCCGACCGAGCGACAGAGTTTGTTATAGATCTGATACCCAGAGCTACACCAGTATCTAAAGAACCTTATAGAATGGCTCCTACTGAATTGAAGGAATTAAAAGTACAGTTATAGAAATTACTGGACAAGGGTTACATCAGACCTAGCATATCACCATGGGGAGCGCCAATATTATTTGTAAAGAGGAAGGACGGTAGTGTTCGACTGTGTATAGACTATCGGGAACTGAATAAGCTGATAATCAAGAATCGGTGCCCATTGCCTCGGATCGATGACTTGTTCGATTAGTTGCAAGGTGCCAAGGTGTTCTCCAAGATCGATCTTCGATTAGGATACCATCAGTTGAAGATTAAGGACGGTGATATTCCAAAGACAACATTCAGAACAAGATATGGACATTATGAATTTTTAGTCATGTCTTTTGGATTGACTAACGCACCCGCAACCTTTATGGAACTCATGAATCGGGTATTCCATGATATGTTGGATACATCGGTCATTGTATTTATTAATGATATATTGGTCGACTCCAAAGACAAGGAAACTCATGTCATGAATTTAAGAGCCGTTCTGCAGCGATTAAGGAAAGAGAAGCTTTACGCCAAATTTACAAAGTATGAGTTTTGGTTAAATGAGGTCGCTTTCTTAGGCCATGTTGTATCCGTTGAAGGAATTAAAGTGGATCCTAGCAAGATTGATGCCATTGTGAAGTGGGAAGCACCGAAGAGTGTTGCAGAAATTAGAAGTTTCCTAGGTCTAACTGGGTATTATCGACGATTCGTAGAAGACTATTCCATAATTGACATACCTCTCACCAGTTTGACTAAGAAAGGAGAAAAGTTTGTTTGGACAGATAAATGTGAGAAAAGTTTCCAAACATTGAAGGCTAGATTGATATCTGCTCCTATCTTAATTCCTATTCCAGGACAACCATTTATCTTGTACACTGATGCGTCGAGATTGGGTTTAGGATGTGTACTTATGCGAGGAGAACAAGTAATTGCATATGCTTCAAGACAACTGAAGACACATGAGAAGAACTATCCCACTCATGACTTGGAATTAGCGGCAGTAGTACATGCTGTCAAGATATGGAGACATTACTTGTATGGAGAGAAATTTCAGATTAAATCCGATCATAAGAGTCTTACTTATCTTTTTAATCAGAAGGAGTTGAACATGAGACAAAGAAGATGGCTAGAATTATTGAAGGATTATGATTGTGATATCCAGTATCATTCAGGAAAGGCTAATGTAGTTGTTGATGCGCTAAGCAGAAAAGCAATGATAAAATCTCAAGGAGAGGTTAACACGACTGCAACAATGTGTACTACAGGAAAAGTGTTCAATTACGATAATGAGCAGTTCGTGATAGATGCATCGGGTGAATCAACCAACCAAGGGTTTATTCATCGATTTTCAAATATGTTCGCAACGTTGAAGATTGTACCTGATATAATTGATAAAGTGAAAGAAGCTATTAAATCAGACCCTTATCTGAGAATGGTACAAGAAGACATCGAAAAAGGTAGGACTGTTCCTGAGTTCACCTTAGACGATGAAAAAGTATTGAAGTACAAAGGAAGAGTATGTGTTCCTGAAATAGAAAATTTGAACATTAGACACCGACTAATGAAGGAAGCTCACACCACCGCCTATTCGGTACATCCTGGAAGTACAAAGATGTATCATGATTTGAAGAAATTATATTGGTGGAGAGGAATGAAAGCATATGCAGCTAAATTCGTGTCTCAATGCCTAAATTGTCAGAGGGTGAAGGCTGAACGAACAAGACCTACAGGACTGTTGTAGCCGCTGCCAGAACAAGCATGGAAATGGGACTGCATCACTATGAACTTCGTTACCGGGTTACCATTGACTCCTCAAGTAGTTGACGCGGTTTGGGTGATTGTAGACAGCTCGCTTTATAGCAATACGACCACAGTATACCCTAGAGAGGTTAGCCAAGTTATATGTGGATAACATTGTTAGATTACATGGTGTACCTAAAAGCATTGTGTCCGATAGAGACCCACGCTTTACTTCAAAGTTTTGGGAAGGATTGCAAAAGGCTATGGGTACAACGTTGAAGTTCAGTACTGCATTCCATCCTCAGACAGACGGACAGTCGAAGCGTACCATTCAGATTTTAGAAGACATGCTTCGAGCCTGTGTAATTGATTTTAAAGGATCATGGGATGAGAAATTACCATTGATCGAGTTCGCCTATAACAACAGCTATCAGGCTACTATACAGATGTCACCCTATGAAGCACTGTATGGAAGGAAGTGCCAAACTCCTTTGTTCTGGAACAAAGTTGGTGAACGGAGTATCGTTGGACCAGAGTTTGTTGAAGAGACTTGTCGTGTAGTCGACATTATTAAGGAAAGAGTTAGAACAGCTCAGAATCGCCAGAAACAGTATGTAGATACTCGACGTCGGGACCTTGAATTTGTCGTAGGTGATAAGGTATTCTTGAAAGTATCACCTATGCGAGGTTTAAAATGATTCGGACAGAAAGAGAAGCTGGGCAATATGAGATTTTAGCCAAACGTGGAAAAGTTGCTTATCAGTTAGCACTACCACCATCTATGTCAAGTGTGCATGATGTATTTCATATCTCATTATTAAAGAAGTATGTCAGAGATCCAATGCACATTTTAACAGCGGATCCACCAGATCTAACTGATGATTTAACATTTGAAGTAGCACCAACTGAAATCACTAGTTGAAAGGTTCAACGTCTACGCAACCATGACATATACTATGTTAAAGTCACCTGGAGGAGCCGAGATATAGAAGAGATCACATGGGAAAAAGAGAACGCTATGCGGAAGCAATATCCTCACCTTTTCGACTCGAAAGGTATGTACAATTTTTGAGGACAAAATTTTTATTAAGAGGGGGGGAGTTGTAAGACCCGTATCGAATTAACCGGTCTTACCACCTTGTACTAGGTTTACCTATCATGGTCGAACCAAGTGGACCAAGTGCGTGAAGAAAATCACAAGACCAGGTATGAGTCTAACCCAAAAACAGTAAATGTGAGGGTAGGGTCGCATGCCTAAACAGGTAGGATCAACCCCACCTCAACAGAAGTCTAACCCATGACTTTCAAGTCATAAGGTCGCATGACTAGGAAAACGTAGGGTCGACGGATTCTGCAACCCTACGTCCGACCCTACGATGACAGACAAAAATCGTGAACTAAGAAACTTTCCTAATTCCAAGGGATTCTTTTCTAAACTCGATGGGACTTATTATGGAGGGTTTTTCTCTATAAATAGGACGTCCCTTAGCCTCTTTCACTCCTTTTAGAACCCTAATTGAAAGTGAGACAAAGAGAAAGAGAAGGAAAAGAAGAAGAGAAGAAAAATTGAAGAAAAGACTAAGGAAGAGGAGGAAGTTCAGAGAAACCTATGAATCTCAGCCAACCTCAAGTATGAACCTAATTCCCTTCATAAATTAAGATTCTAGAATAGATTATGAAGAAGATAGGATTAAGAGAAACCCAAATCATCCATCCATGGACGAGTTCCAAAGGAATCCATTGAAGTAATCATCATAGGCAATGGAAAGTGTGTAAAAAATCATAGTTATGAGCCATAGAACAATCTTAGAATGGACCTACAAGACCACATGATCGATCACATGCCCTCAGAAAGTCCCAGGGAGGGTGTGGTCGCACGTGGGGTCGAATGGTATCCGACCCCACGTCCGACCCTTCACCCTAGGGTCGTAGAAAACTGCTACCCTAGGTGCTACCCTACCTGTGACCCTACGATTTAGGTTAATCTAAATTTATTAGAATTAATTCTAATTAAAATCTATCGACTTGTTAGGCTTTTCTACTGATTTAAAAGTGATTTATAAAGCTCGAACGAAGATTTACACTCAATCAAAGGTGAGGGAACAAGACCTAAACTAATTGGCTAATAATAAAATATTTTTGTTTATTGAATCCAATACCATGTATGATTCTATGATTGTATGATTGTAATTTGCATATCACATGTCATCCACTATTCTTATTATTACTATTCATGCATATTTAATTTTGTTTATTATAACATGATGATGATGATGATGCTAGGAATAGGCATGTGAATGTATGTGTGTGGTTAGTGTACTTGATGCGAGTGGAGCATCAGGGGGAGGACGTGACACTGTGGTTCATCCTGGTCACCAGACTCTAGCTCTATCTCTACTCAAGTCTTGTGTATTAGCATCGTCGTATCGCCATTACCTTAGCAGAACTATTACGTCGTTGGGCATCAGGGGAGGTGGTCTCGGACCGTGTAGTCTCTGACTCTACCGGGGGCCTTAGCTCTATCTCTATGGATGTATTGAGGGATGCTGGGGTGAGGCCTTGGATACACTGTTTGACATTAGGATTGGTTAGTTGCGAGCCCAATTTGCAAGCCCTCGCCAACAGGGGCTTACGTGTTGGTATGGGTAGAGCATCAGGAGAAGTGTGATGTGGTGCGGTCCTAAGCACTTTAGCTCTATCTCTATTCCATGGTGGGTGCATGTGGGGGCGGCAATGGTGTTTGATCCATTGGGCGGTTCCACACATTCGTGTATAGAAGTGCGGCGGCCACCTATCCTTTCTATAACACATTGTAAACTTATGAACCGGACCAAAGATATGAATTGTATGCATGCATATGTTTGTTGTATTGTTTTGTTTACTCACTGAGCCGTGATATGTGCTTATCCTTTCGACGTTGAATTTTTTTTTAGTTGTTGATGCAGGTACAACTATAGAGGACTATATCAATGCTCCTATGTACGGACATGCTGCGGCGATGGACGCTGAAGTTATGATGGAGTCGCATGATTCGTCTTGTGAATGCAACTCATGCGTTTTTTATTAGATTTGTTTAGAATATACAGAAAATGTAATTGATTATTTTATTTACTTATGTCTTAGTCAATGAAAGATAATTGGATATTTTATTTATGTTATCACTCTTAGAATTCTTAGTTCATTTATTATATAAGACTTTTGTTGTTGTTTATTTACTCTGATTATGGTTGTGGATGTGTATGGTTTAAGCAAACGGACACAGCCTATTCGAGATCCTAGTTGAACCGTTGGTTTATTAGCGGTTCATCACACTGTTCTGAATAGTGCAGAATTGGGGTGTGACATGAACTAGCAAAATTTGATTTAAAATGGCATGTCTAACATCCTTTTACCTCTTAGTTTTTCAAAGACTATTGCCAATAATCTCATATTACACTCATTAGCTTACATCTCTTTTATCACTGTTGTTCTACCCTGATCTCTTTATCATACATCCCGAATAACAGCTTTTGATTGGTTACTCTTTACATATCCCAAGTCTACCTATAAGCATTAGGGTATATGCTTATATTCTTATTAAATCCGCCAACTCTCTTGAATTTTACTCAATCCTTTTGTTTGACATTGGGAATAACTCAATCTTAATTGTATTAAATCGAGTACTAATAATACCATCATTTTTTATTTCATCCTTGTATCCACTCTTAGATATGTTTTTAAAAATCTTCTACTTTGTCAAAATTCATACCGATATAGCCATCTCTAACTCTACTTGAGCACTATTTACTCTTTACTGACTGCTCTGGATAGTTCTCACTTCTTGCTCATGTACTCTTTTACAAACCATGACTCAAATGTATCTGTCCAGCAATCTCAAAATAGATTCTCCATTACTTCATTTGAGGATTCTTGGTTATGGATTTTAATATGAATTTAATCATCTTCCCTCCAATAATTCCCTTATTAACTAAGCATCTTTATCAACGGAGGTCGGGGAATATAAGCATTAGAATGTTTGTCCAAAAGTAATTCATTTTCTTCTTTCAAATTCATTATGATGACAAACACTTGTTTTATTTAGTGAACTTAGGTTTAAAGGATCAGGAGTAAATCTATGATAACCAAACCGAATACAAAATGAATTAGACCCATAGTTGTTGGTCACAAGGTGGCCCGAATACATGGAAATAGAGGTTCCACAGCTCTTAACCTCATAGTTATAGATTCTATCGAGTATATACTGTCATTAGTCAAGGCACTATATGAGTAAATCTGGAGAAAATTTTGGTACATCAATAACTCAGGTATAAAATAAAAAAGAAGTGCATTCAAATTGATTAAACCTTTAACTGTTCATTCAGTTCATATCTCTATTCATATTGCCAATCATGAGAATTACTTAGATTGGTATAATTAAGACTAACTCTAGGAATCAACATCGATAACTCCAATTGACAGGTTGAATCAAGAGGGTATCCTATCAAGGCACGATAATTTAAAATCAGGTATGTATATCCTCTATAATCATAAGGGTAAACCAACGATGCACCTCTTCCTATATACACATGTCTAGATATATGACCACAATAGATGATCCCTTGCTGAAAACGTTTGAGGCTTCATTATCAGAAAATGTTCCTCAAGCCTTGTCAGATCATTCTGCCATGATGCAACTATCCCATACATCGGTGGCTAATAAGGTTAATCACCTTGATACACTACTTGATGTGCACCAAGATTTTGCACTGGGGTGTGCGTTACTAGGACCTGCTATACGATAAGCACTGTGTGATGGCTAACAGTTGTTGGAGGTACAGTGTTGCTACCAACAGGTACTATACTTGGTCTGACCTGGAGGTGTTGATGTAGCATTGGAAACTTTGGTAGTGATTCCCATGGTAACTTGCATAGTTGGTATCATCTATTGTTGCTCGTGCATTTTGTCAGACCAAATTCATTACAATCATGGCCGAGGTATTTGGTGGTCTAAGTAGATTGGTAGAGTGGTCTGGTTGTTCACCCTTTTGATTTTCTTGGCTAGAGTAGCTTAGTTGTTCACCCCTTTTGATTTGCTCTACTCTGATTATCATTATTTGACATTTGCTCAGATGGGTTCTCATTAGCCGTTCACGACCCAGATAGTAATGGGGTCGGATTGCAATCTTTTTTCAATGCTCAGCGGACGATGGATTAGTCTATGGCAAATATCACTCCGAGTCTCCACGTTACCCGAGAGTATAGCTTTATCTTCTTTATAGTTACTCTTATTTTTGGTGTATGGCCATTGTTCTCTTATCTCTGTTGGATTTGGCTTGAGATTTTTTCCTTTACCCCTGTAGGGATTTAGGTGTTACTAGCCATTTTTCTTCTTCCTCTGTCATACATCGAGTTTCACATCTTGTGAGTACCAACTCGGTATTTTAATTTTTTACTTTACGGATGCTTCATTCTTGCTACTGTACTATATCCTTTGTATACTCAGGCAACTGTTTGACTTGTTGATCGTACCATATGTTATTTATTTATCAAGATACATTTAGATTTTTTTTTATATCTATATTTACATATGGTTCCACCTTTTATATGTACATTATCGTCTTGTTTAAGTTCTGTCTCAACCACACATGTGCTTATGATGAGTTTGTATTAAAACTTTTAATTTATCCTAACTCGGTTAATGACTCTTGTGGAAGTATTCAGGTTTGATGGGTAGAGTATTAGAGCTCTGAGACCAAGTTGTCACACCCTAATTTTGATTGAACTAGAAGTGTGATGAACCATCATAAGAACCAATGGTTTACGCTAGGATCTCGTAAGACCGTGTCAACAATCCAAACCAAATACATATTCCACATCAATCAGAGCTAATAAAGTAAATAGTGAAAGTTTTATTAATAATAAACTGAGGTCTAACATGATAAATAATTAAATAATCTAGTTATCTTCAAGTAAACCAAAACATAATTATAACAAACTATTACGATCCCATAAGTCAATACGACATTAAGACATTAAACGTAACCACGGTGGAAACACTCGATTGATGAGTCTTACTCGTCCTCCACAGCTTGCACATCCATAGCCGCCACATGTCCATACATTGGCGCATCGATATAATCTTCAATAGTAGTACCTGCAACATTAGAAACTAAAAAGAATTACGCACGTGAGGGTCAGCTCTCCAACATGAGCTCAGTGAGTGAACCAAACAATGCAACAAACATATACATGCATTCAATTCATATCTTTAGTTTGGTTTTAAGTTTGCAATTGTGCTATAGAAAGGATTGGCGGCCACCGCACCTCTATATATGAGTGTGTGAATCCGTCCAATGGATCAAATACCATTGTCATCCCACATCACTCACCATGGAATAGAGATAAAGTTAAAGTGTCTAGTTTACACACTACCAACACTTCCCCTAATGCCCTACCCATACCAACACGTAAGCTCCTGCTAGCGAGGGCTTGTAAACTGGGCTTGCAATTAACCAATCCTAATGTCATCCATATGTATCCAAGGCCTCACTCCAGCATCCTTCAATACGTATATAGAAATAGAGCTAAGGCCCCTCGATAGAGTCGAAGACCACACGGTCTGAGACCACCTCCCCTGATGCCCTACGACGTAATAGTTCTGCTAAGGTAATGGCGATACGACGATGTCAATGGGTAAGACTGAGTAAAGATAGAGCTAGAGTCTGGTGGTCAGTGTAAGACCCGCACTCTACTAATCCGGTCTAACCGTGTGGTGCTAGGTCTTTCCATCATTTCTGGATCTAGTGGACAACCATGTGAAGAAAGACTACGAGACTAGGTAAGGAAATCGACTCAAAAACACTTAAAATTAAGTGTATGGTTGACTACCTGAGTAGGTATGGTCAACCATACAATGAGGAATGAAGACCACTGATAATTAAAAACATACAATCGATACTTTTAAACGTATGGTCGATGGATTTTACGACCGTACGTCCCATTGAACGCACCCAAATCAGTCTTCGGAGTTTGTAAACTTTCCAAATGAAAGGAGGATCTCTTTCCTATTGTTGGAGAGTTCTATATGGAGAGTTTCTCTCTATATAAAGGACGTCCCTCAACCCCTTTTTCATTCTTTTGGAACATTATCAAACCCTAGATCTAAGGGAGAAAGAGAAGGGAAGAGAAGGAGAAGAGGAGAAGGAGAAGAAGGCTAAGATGAGGGTTTTGCAGAGAAGGTTCTAGCTTTCTACTGTAAGCCAAGGTATGAAACTTATCTCTATAGATGTAAATCCTATTGAATAAAGTTTTCTATTGTGGATTGGGGATGTTGAGCCATTATGATCCATGTGATCCTTTGAGTAAATCTCAAGGATAATCATGAGGGATGGGTTAGGGATAATGGTTAATGAGAAACTATAAATAATGGTCATAAGATAACCTTAGGATGAACCCAAGTAATGCACCGAGAAATTGACTCAGGAAGAACTCGGATTGAAAGTAATATTGACAAAAAATCGTATGGTCGCAACTATGGTCAACCATAGGGTGACCAGAGAGTCAACCGTAGCCATTCGGGAAGAATTCAGGAAACATATGGTCACATGTGTGGTCGCATATAGTGCGATCGTAAGGGGTTCGACCGTTCGTGGTATGGTCGACACAGGCATGTGACCATATGACCAATCAGTCACCTATCAGTGATCTGTTTCGATTTTCAACTGCTGTAACTTGTTATAAATGAACCCTAACCTAAATTCATATAACTCCTAGGTTGCTAAATTGATTCGAAGTGATTTGCAAGGCTTGAAAGGAGATCGAATATCGTGTTGAATATCGTTAACAGGTGAGGGAACAAGACCTAAACTAACTAGTTAATAACAAACTACTTTTACTTTAATGTGTCCAATTTCATGAATGATTCTTTGCTTGTATGTTTGTAATGTGCATCTCACATGTCATGCAATATTACTACTATTCCTGTTCATGCATATTTACTTTATTGTTACTACCATGTTGGTTGATGATGATAGAAATAGGCATGTGTTTGTGGGTGTGGTTGGTGTGCTGTATGGGAAAGGGTGTTTGATCCCTAAACTATGCTTCACATTGACATCGTCATATCGTCATTATCTTAGAAGAATTATTACGTCGTAAGGCATCAGAGGAGGTGATCTCGGACCGTGTGGTCTCTGACTCTGCCGGGGGGCCTTAGCTCTATTTCTATGGACGTATTGAGAGATGCTGGGCTAAGGCCTTGGATACATTTGGATGACATTAGGATTGGTTAGTTGCAAGCCCAGTTAGTAAGCTCTCTCCAATAGGGGTTTATGTGTTGGTATGGGTAGAGCATCATGAGAAGTATTGGCAATGTATGATCAGGATACTTTAGCTCTATATCTATTCCATGATGGGTGCATATGGGATGACAATGGTGTTTGATCCATTGGGTGGATTCACACACTCGTGTATAGAGGTGCGGTGGCCGTCAATCCTTTCTATAGCACGTTGCAAACTTAAAACCAGATCAAAGATATTGAATTGAATGCACACATATGTTTGCGTATTGTTTTGTTTGCTCACTGAGCCATAATGTGTGCTCACCCTTTTGACGTCGAATATTTTTAGTTGATGATGTAGGTCTTACTATAGAAAGCTATGTGAATGCACCGTCGTATGGACACGTGGTGGCTATGGACGTAGAAGATGCACACATGATCCATCATGCGAGTGCAACCAATATGTTTTTGATTAGTTTAGTCATATTTGAGTACTGAAACATGTAATGGATTATTTACTTTATGTCTTGAGTTATTTGGAGATAACAAGATTAAATATTTATTATATCACTGTTAGACCTCAGTTCATTAATTATAAAGACTTTTGTTTATTTATTTATTGACTTTGATTATTACTGTGGAATGTGTTTGATTTAATATAGTAGGTATGGCCTATACGAGATCCTGGTTGAACCGTTGGTTTATTGACGGTTCATCACACCACTGGTTAGCCCAGAATTGGGGTGTGACAGTTAGGTTGAACCACTGTAAGACTCGCACTCCACTAGCTTGGTCTAACCGTATCGTGTCAGGTCTTTCCATCATTCCAAGACAAAGTGGACCGAGCGTGTGAAGATAGATTACAAACTAGGTATGAGAATAGAGTTAAAAACACTAAAAACATACCTAAGGTCACATGCCTGAGTAGGTATGGTCGACCATAAGGAAGGGAACCAAAAATCTCAAATCCAGAACCCCATGGTAGATGATTTCGACCCTATGGTCGACGGTTTATGCGACCGTATGATTGACCGTGAGAACCCAGATCAGACTCTGAGTTTTGGAAACTTTCCTAAACTAAGGGATTGCTTTTCTAATTGAAGGAGGACTTTATATGGAGAGTTTTCCTCTACATAAAGGACGTCCCTTAGCCCTTTTTCACTCTTTTAGAATAATAGTAAACCCTAGAGAAAGAGAAGGAAGAGAAGGAAGAGAAGGAGAAGAAGAAAAAGATAAGGAGAAGAATTTACTGAGAAGAGATTGGCTCTCTATCACAGGTAAATGTATGAAACGATTCTCTGGAGATGTAAACTCTAAGGAATAAAACTTCTATGGAAAATAGGTAATATCAACCTATTATGATCTATGTGATTTCCTTGAGAAAATTCCAAGGAGAACTATGAGGAGTGAATTTGATGATTAGGGTTGATAAGAAATTACTAATGATGGTCGTAGGATGACCTTAAAATAAACCCCATTGAAGAACAGAAGAATTGACCTAGGAAGAACTCAAATGTCATGTAGACTGTGACCAGAAATCTCAAAGTCACAGCTACGGTCGACCATAGCATGACCAGTATGACCAGAGGATTGACCATAGGTATTCGGGAAGATTTTAGAAATCATATGGTCGTAGCTATGGTCGCACCATATGCGACCATAGGGTATCCATCGTAGACAGTAAGGTCGATATAGCATGAGACCATAGGACTAACCAAACACCTATCAGTGCATTGTTTCGATTTTTGATTACTGTGACATGTCACATATGAATCCTAACTTAAATTCATATAACTTTTAGGTTGTTAAATCAATTCAAATAGAATTTCAAGGCTTGGAAGGACATCGAGTATTGCTAATAGGTGAGGGAACAAGACCTAAACTAATTGGAAATAACAAACTGTTTATTTTTATTGAGTCCAATGCCATGATTGATTCTATGCTTGTATGCTTGTAATGTACATCTCACATGTCATGCAATAATCCTGCTATTACTGTTCATGCATATTTAATTCCGTTTATTTATAACATGATGATGATGATGATGCTAGGAATAGGAATGTGAATGTATGTGTGTGGTTGGTATGTTGGATGCGAGTAGAGCATCAGGGGGAGGACGTGGCATGGTGGTCTTCGACCTCGTCATCAGACTCTAGCTTTATCTCTACTCAAGTCTTGCCCACTAACATTGTCGTATCGCCATTACCTTAGTAGAACTATTACGTCGTAGGGCATCAGGGGAGGTGATCTTGGACCATGTGGTCTCTGACTCTGTCGGGGGGCCTTAGCTCTATCTCTATGGATGTATTGAGGGATGCTGGGGTGAGGCCTTGGATACACTATTTGGCATTAGGATTGGTTAGTTACGAGCCCAGTTTGTAAGCCCTCGCCAATAGGGGCTTACGTGTTGGTATGGGTAGGGCATCAGGGGAAGTGTTGGGGGTGTTTAATCTGGATACTTTAGCTCTATCTCTATTCTATGGTGGGTGCATGTGGGACGGCAATGGTATTTGATCCATTGGGTGGATTCACACATTTGTGTATAGAGGTGTGGCGACCACCAAACCTTTCTATAGCATACTGCAAACTTATAAACCAGACCAAAGATATGAATTGAATGCATGCATATGTTTGTTGAATTGTTTTGTTTACTCACTGAGTCGTGATGTGTGCTCACCCTTTCGACGTTGAATATTTTTAGTTGATGATGCAGGTCCTACCATTGAAGATTATGAATGCGCCGACGTATGGACACGTTGCTGTGATGGACATAGAAGCTGAAGAAGATGCGCATGATTCATCATGCGAGTGCAACCAATGTGTTTTTGCTTAGGTTTAGTTATAGTTTGAACATCGGATATGTAATTTGATTATTTATCTTTATGTCTTGTGGTTTTGAGATAATTGGATTAAATACTTATTTATCACTGTTAGACTCTCAGTTCATTATCTGTAAAACTTCTACTTATTTATTTGTTACCTCTGATTATTAATGTAGAATGTGTGTTTGGTTTGATATGGTGGGTATGACCTATACGAGATCCTGGGTGAACCGTTGGTTTATTGGTGGTTCATCACACCAGAATCCATTCTGGTTAGACTAGAATTAGGGTGTGACAATCACAGTACCATGTCCTCTCCTTGATGCTCCACTCGAATCCAATACACTAACCACATACACAAACACATGCATATCCCTAGCATCATCATCATCATGTTATAAATAAACAGAAATAAATATGCATGAGCAGATATATAACAAGTATTGGATGATATGTGAGATGCACAAACAATCATACAAGGCATGTCATCATATTCAATAACAAAAAACAAAATAAAAGGGGTAGTTTGTTATTAGCCTTTTAGTTTAAGTCTTGTTCCCTCATCTATGATTGGTGTTTGTTCCTCTTCCAAGCTTTAAAATTTACTTTGAACTAGTTGGAAACCTAAACAATTAATGTATTTAAGTTAGGGATTAATTTTCTCAAGTTATAATAGTCGAAAACTTTATTTGGTCTCAAAATATGCTTTCTGAAATTGTGTGGTCGACTCTTGTAGTCGACCTTGTGGTTTCAGTATATGTCAACCACACACTGTGCGGTCGAACCCTGTGGTCCTGCTACATGCGACCACACTATTTCTGAAAAACTTCTCAAATAGTTGTGGTCAACCCTGTGGTCATGTATTATACAACCACACATGCGACCACACGATTTCTGATAAATTTTCATTTTCAATCCGAGTTCTTCCTGAGTCAATTTCTTGGCTCATCAATAGGGTTCATCCTACGGTCAATCTATAGCCATTAAATCATAGCTTTACATAACTATTTACCCTAACCTATTCTCCATGATTCTCCTTTGAGATTACTTAGATTCACATTAACATCCCACTTCAATGGAAAACTCTATCCTATGTGATCTATCTTTATAGAGACAAGTTTCATACCTTTAGTTTGCTGTAAAGAACTAACCTCCTCTGGAAAGCCTTTTTCTCAACCTTCTTCTCATTCTCTTCCTTTTTCTTTTTCTCTTAGGTTTAGAGTTTGAGGTTACTCCAAAAGAGTGAGAGAGGGTAGAGGGTAGAGGGATGCCCTCTTTATAGAGAGAAACTCTCCATATAGAGCCCTCTAATAATTAGGAAAGAGATCCCCTTTGATTTGGAAAGTTTCCAAATCATGAAGTCTGGTATGGGTTAGTGTGATGGACTCTGCGGTTGCATAATCTGTCAACCACACATCCAAAATGGTTAGCCACACAAATCCCAATTCGTGCAATTGACCACATAGTTGACCACTCGGTCGACCATACAAATTAAATTTACTGGTTTTTAATTTTTGACTGGTTGCTACCCCACACAAACTTAAATAGTCAATGACACAAACTAAATTTTACTTATTGCTTACCTGGTCTTGTGATTTCTTCATACAATTGATTTACTTGAGTCAATTATGATGGGAAAATGAGTCATGACATGAGAACATAAGGTTAGACCGGGTTCATGGCGTACGGGTCTTACAGTTTCCCAAATCGATGGTGAAGAATTATGTTAAGAAGGTCTAACGGAAGAATATAGATTCGATGAAAACATTGTTATGGAGACCCCAAGAATAGTAGACATTGAGGAAATTGAATAAATCTTAACAAAAGATGAATGATTGACCAACTAAGCTGATAAGGGAATTGGATGTGATGTTAACCTACCCCCAGGATCGACATTTATATTGAGGAAATTCCTACAGGATAAACCCTGTAATGGGAAAAGAATCCATTAAAGGCTTGGGACATGTAGTATGAAGAAGAATGCTTTTGACTAGGTAGGAAGCATGTTTAATTGAGAGTGTTAATTGTCCTTGTACTCGAGGATAAGGACTTTAGTGAAGATTATGAGGCTAGAAGATTCTATGATAAACCTATTTTGAAGGATCTGATTTAAAAGGAAGCATTAAAGGGAATAGTAGGAATTATCAAGTTTCAATGGTAATGAAAGATTAATATGAAAAGTTGGTGTTGAAGATCTAATCTAAGTATGATATTAACAATCTAACAAAAAATTTGATTAACTTCCATAGCATTATGAAAGTTAATAAATCTCTATATCTTAAAGGAAAGATTATAAGCAACACTAGATGAAGAATAAACATTTGATATTAAAAGGTACTCGTACTATACCTTATTCAAAGGAAACCAAAAGATATAAGGAATTAATGAGGATATGAATTCAGAATATATGAAGTTCTTTAGTAAATGAGGCGAACGTTCATGTTGAGCATTTGAAGAGTGGAAAGCATAATGTAAGAGAATGACATGTCTCAACAAAGTTAATTTAATGACTTATGAATATCAAAAGATTGGTACCAAGAAGAAGAGGTACGTTGATATTATGCTTAATTGAGGATCATGATAGAAAAGATGAGAAGAATGATCTAATAAAGACTTGAGAGAAATAAAAGTAGTAGAGGAAATAAGGGTTTGACTTTCGTCACTCTCAAAGGAGGCGAAAATCATGAGAGATTTCTTTTCAAGAAGTAAGAAGAGTTGAATGGAGATAAATGTATGATATTTAATCTTAAGAGAGTCAAATAAATGTGACTATACCATCAGACGGCCATTCCACGACTATGCCAGTAATCATGATGTGTTCCACGGGTGATGTAAGTAAACATCATAGACCCTACTCACTGACTACCTAACTGCCCCAACCTAAGCAGGTTCATTGGTATGGTGGAACCTTCAAATATTGAGGGCTTAAATAGCCTAAAATGCTGACTGACTCGTGTCTATGGTGGAACCTTCGATTATTGAACAAACGGACAAGCAAGAGATTCTAACGTCTCAGTACTTTGTGGA
The DNA here is from genome assembly GCA_028583415.1 of Protea cynaroides. Taxonomy (NCBI): domain Eukaryota; kingdom Viridiplantae; phylum Streptophyta; class Magnoliopsida; order Proteales; family Proteaceae; genus Protea; species Protea cynaroides. The sequence goes on along the minus strand of CM053276.1, from coordinate 93,667,409 downwards.
ACATGAGTCTAATAAAAAGGACCGTAAGGCCATAGGATTCTAGAATTTAAAAGAAGGTGGAGGAATGTTGAATGCGAGCTATCCCTATGATTGAGGGCGTAGTTACGCCTAAATTTTGAGGACGAAATTTTTGTTAGGGGGTGGAGTTATAAGACCCATGCCCAAATTCTGTTACGATACCTTTATTTTGGGCATAAGTAGGGCCTTCCTACATACGAGTGTATCGACGTGAGTAAGATAAGGAAATAAATGGGAGGCGATGTCAGGAGACTAGATTTAATCCCTTATGGTGATAGAGCATACCAACGAGTGCTAGGAAATGTCTTGGACCTCGCTTATATGAACCCTAAAAGGTTTCACTTGCACGCACCTAGAACTGGCTGACCAAAATGAGGTCCAGCACTATGCAGAGGGGGTGCGGTCGACTATCGACCTCACAGTCTTGCCGTACCCCTGTGGGAGGAATTGGGTTGAGACAGACTTTGTACGGGACCCATTGTCCAAAAATCAGTCTTCTCCCTCTATGACTGACTAAAATTGGATTCCCTGCATGCAAATCAACCATGATTAATTCACAAATGGAAGGTGAGGAGAAAATCCTCCCCCTTTCCATCAATTGTTCCCATGCTTACCGATTTGGGAAGAAAAGAGATTTCTAATCTCCACTCTCTCTTTAGATATCACACCAAAAACGTAAAGGAAGAGAGGTCTGACGCACGAGTTGGGAGAGAAAGGGAGAGAAGAAGAAGAAAAGAAGAAGAAGAGGAAAAGAGGAGCTCTCTTCACATCACCGCCCATCAAAGAGGAACCACAGAGGAGAGAGGAAGGGAAAGAAAGGAAAGGAGAAGGAGGAGACCAACCTTTGGATTGGCACTCCATTGCTGAGGATTCGGTAGAAAACTGAATCTCTGTAACTGTACTTTCAACTGTATGCTTAAATCTTTTAATGCAAAATAATGAAGTGTAAGGTAATGGGATAAGTAATGATTTTAAGATGATCCATGAATGCTAGAAAGCCATAGAAAGACTACTAGGGATCTTGAGTTGACCATTGGAGACTCGTGTCATGTGTAAATAGATGGATCCGAATGCCTTGAGGTTGGATCTGGAACTCTTGAAGCTAGATCTGAGATCTCGACAGTATGTCGGATCGAATCGGTATCCATAACCACACATAGAAGTGGAGTTTTAAAACCAAACTCGGTGTATAGACCCTTAAGAATGTTAGAAACATGTCATAAGAGATTCGAAGTCCAGAAGGCAATGATCTAATGTGTGGTATATGATGTGTTGCATGGCCTGGCCGAAAGTGGTGTGCGGTCTTATACATACCACACGCCATCCAGACATTAGAAGTTGACCAAACTCGACCAAAGACTCCCTGATAATTTATTAGATTTTATTGAAGGGCTAGAACCCTGAAATTAGTATGTTTCGAAGTGGAAATGCACTGCACGTCAGTGAGTATTGAGGATACGTGATGATGTACATTTGGAACTCATTAATCATGGGATTCTAGGACAAGATGGGACCAGAAGCCAACCCTACAGAGGCTAGGTGAGTGTCTGTGAAGTTGACAAAGCCAAATGGTCGTGGTTCAACGTGCGGTCGACCTAGTGCTGCACACCTTGTGGCTAATGACCGTGCGGTCGACTAAGTGCCGCACGTGGCACTGAGCTCTGTTAATGACCATCTTTGGTTAGTGACTCTACAGGACCTATATGAGCATGCCTATAAGTTTAAATATCTAAAAATCAGATGTTCATAGTATTGAGTAGGATGTTCAATCAATTAAATCCTATGCAACTTGCTGTTTAATTTTTAAAGTAGTTAGTAACCTTGGACAACATATAAGGAACTTTAGGAATGAGAAACTAGGACCCTTGACTTCGTGATAAGAAGTCATTCTTAGTATTAAGGCATTAAAAAGGAAAACCTTGTCAGCAAGTATGCCGTTTCATGGAGGATTGGTGTGGATAGCACTAAAGTCCTAGGGATAGTATGCTTATTACAAATGTAAATGTACCTGAGAGTAGTGAATGGTGACAAGTGAGCCAAATAATGAAACCCTAGATGCCGAAGCATGTTAAGCAGACAATAAATAGAAGGTATTAAACATTGGATGAGCTACTAAGCCATGAACACTTGAGAAGTGAACTAAAAGAGAAGTTTAACTAATTCTATCAAATAATATGTTAACAAATATTATTGTTTGTATGTTGAATCCTTAGCTACGAGAACTCCAGTAGACTACGACTTGAACGATTTGCTGAGGATTACTCTCCAAGTAACAATAAGGGAACTAAACCATTGTTTGGTAGATTAGTTCTTTAACTTATGTGGAATGATGTTATGCGATTGATAACATGCCTTGTGTGTGATAACATGTCATCCAATAAACTATATTGTTTGCTCATGCATATGCATTATATTATGTGTGATCAGTGATACCCATAGTGCTGTAAAAGCAGGGTGGAATGGGATGCCTCGTGACCTCCCCATGAAAGGTAGAACTGGTCTTGTTGCTTCATGATGTTTGGTTAAGTCAGTAAGGAGGAAGGTGGGTGGAATGGGACGTTTGCACCACTTCTTACTAGTGCTGCTTTGCATTGACCATATGTAACCTAGCCAAGTTACCTAAGTGGGGACTGGATGGGGTTGGAAGCTTGGCGAAGTTACGGTCCAGTAAAATGATTAATTAGGTAAACAAGGCTAGTCGAACATAACTATCCTAATAACTGTACCCCTCGCCATTAGGGGATTAAGTAGTGGTATGGGTTCAATAAAAAGGTGGTATGGACATAGCTGCGATGCTCCCCATGGTTGACATGATGGGATGGGCTGGCGAGTCGACTAGTGGGATTACAATCTCTTCAAGTGCCCGATGGACTGTGGACTTGGGATGAGTTGGGTGCAGGCAGTCGATGGGAAAACAGACTTGCATTTCAACGATGGAGCCTCTACTTGGGGAATGTGTTGTGCTCCGTGTGTGGGACAGTATCATTCTGATGGGGGTGACCTGCATGGACTGGAAACTCTGTCTATGGGTTGTCCTGAGCTATTGCTTATAGTTATATACCAGACCATAGTTGATAGCTGCATGCATATTGTTTGTTGCACATTTGGTTTTCTTACTAAGCTCAATGGTTGAGCTTACCCTGTGTGCACAAACTATTTTTAGATATTGCTAGCACTTCTCGTGACTCATCAGGTTGTAGTCTGTTTGGTGTGGAGAACAAGGACTCTGAACCTAAGGAGGAGTTATCTGATTCTTGAAGTGTTCCTTAGAGTTGAGCATAGGCTGTGCCTATATTCTCTTTCCTAATAGTTGGGACTATCTTATTTATTTTTAGGTTTATGAAGTTAATAAACTATGAACAATAGTATTGGTTTAAAAAACTTAAGTTTGAATTATTTAAATTGGATAATTGGTTTGAAGACAATTTAAATTGGTTTAATTATTTTGGATTAATGAATTTGAATATTTGAATAATGAATTGTGGTTGTGAAAACTCTGGACGAATACTGTAATGACTTACGTAGTAAGCATTGATTTAATTGTTTAACAAATCGAAAGTCTTCCGTTAATTTATTTTCTTTCAGTTTGAGATAACATATGTTTTAAAATATGAAGGTAAATTACTCTGATAATTATTATGCCAGATTGATTGTGGAGAACCATGACTGAGCATTTCTGGAAGGGGATTTCTTGTGCCCGGATATGATGGAAAGATCCCGTTGCATTCTATAGTGCCGATACATCAGGAACGGGGTGTGAGAGTTTCAGTTCTCCCTGAAGAGAGAGAGAGAGAGAGAGAGGGAGGGCAGAAAAAGAAGACTTACTTTGGTTTCAGTTCTCTCCAAAGATAGAAAGAGGGCAAAGGAAGAAGAAGACCCTATCCTGCTTTCCGTCTCTGGTTTCAGGTTTCAGTTCTCCCCGAAGGTAAGTTGAAAGCTAACATCTATATTTCTCCTTTTCCTCTCCCCACCTATTCTGTCTTTGAAAGCTAACACCAGTTTTCTACCTTTTCCTGCTTCTCCTGCTTCTCACCTTCCCCAACACACACACACACACACACACACACACACACACACAAAAGAGAGAGATAGAGAGAGTACTCAGAGCAATCTTATACTGAATTTGAAAATGGCCCGTATCAGTTCCTCTTATTTGGGCACTTCTCAAAGACTGGTTCTGAAGTACTACATATTCTCCTGTGTTCTTCTAGTTTGTCTTTGCAACCATATATCTTCTCATCATGTATGATCGTTCACATTTATCTTTTAGGATGGGGAATCGGGATGGAGTAGCTTACATAGGGCTTTCCATTTTGGTCATCTTGTTGCTGCAAGTGTTCTCCTTCAGTCTGGTGCTTCTCTTACATTAGAGGACTCCAAATGTGAAACCCCTGTTGATCTCTTCTCTGGGTCCGTGGTATAGGCTGTTGGAAATCTTCATAAAACAGGTAGCTACTACAGTGAATTAGTGGCCAGTGTCAACTTTAGAGTGTTTTTTGGTTTGATAGAGTTCCATTGAGCAGAATGGGTTTAGTGATGTCCTGAGTGATCTTTTGTGGTTTCAGCTGTAACAGAGGTCTTTAGCTGGGGAAGTGGTGCTAAGTACGGGAATGCACACATTCAAAAATTACCATGCAAAGTTGATTCACTTCAAGGCTCTTTTGTTAAGTTGGTATCCGCAGAAAAGTTTCACAGTGTAGCGGTTGGCACTCGTGGAGAAGTTTACACTTGGGGATTTGGAAGGGGAGGTCGGCTTGGACACCCTGACTTTGATATTTACAGGTAAATAAATGTTCAAAACTTTTTAATCTTGTAGGTTTGCCTTAATGATGAAAATTTGGATGTCTCTTTGCTTCCCTGGCATTTTCTATATCATTGCAATGCTGATGGTCCATTATGTCAAGCACATTCTTGTGCAAGAATACTAAAAGAAATCCAAATCAAATCTTTAACTATCTAAAGGGATTACCCAGGGGCAAACCAAATCAAGTCTGAGATTGTTTAGGAGGAGCAACCTGTCATGGTGAGCTGAGAATTGATGAAGAAGCCTTTCAAGCATTGTCATTGCCGAAGCAATGGGAGATGCTCCCCTGAATCAGGAAACTATAAGCTAGCAGCTCTTTGAACTAGGTGTAGTGTTTGGCTTGTGAAAGATCAAATTAGACTGCAAGGAAATCATTGAACTTGCTTAAGAAAGGTTGGTTTGAGAGTTAACGAAATCTAATGGTTCTTCTAAAGACGATAATGGTTACTTTATTCTCATTATGTCTTGCTATTAAAAGCAAAAAGATCAAAATAGGCTGCATAAGAAATCATAAAGTTGTTCTCTTTCTCTCTTACTGTAGATCTTCCCACTGGTTTGGGAGTGACTTCTCAAAGCATGCAATTTCATAATTTTGTGTTATTTATGGTTATGTGGGTTGCATTTATGTACTTCTTTTATCCCTGGTAATGCAATTTAAACCTCAAAAATGGCCAGGAACAGTATACCTTTGTACAGTTGATTGTTATTAATTTGATGGAGACTAAACTAGTAATTTATGTTGCTATTCTTAGAAAAGTTATTGTGTTTGATGTAATTTTCAATAAAACTATCTATTAAGGCTTGATTTTCCCAAAAGCAGTAATTTATTGTTACATTACTAAGATTAATTTCTTAAGGCTCATTTATTTTTCATGTCTATTTATAGGTCCTATATAATGGGAGATCACGAGGTTGGAAACGATGTTGATGGTATTCCTAAGGTCAGAATGATGTTTGATACCAAAGAGAAAGCATACGAGTTCTATAATAATTGAGAGAGAAGCATGGGGTTCAGTATCAGGAGAGAATACTATCATTGGAAAAAGGCAGAAGGTAACACCAAGAGACTTTTGAATTCAAGATGATTTGTATGTAATAAATATGGGTTGAGGAAACACGACAAACGGGATCACAAGACAATTAAGCCTAAAGCAATTACAAGAACTGACTGCCATGCAAGAATGGGAAGTCGATACATTGACGAAAAAGAACAATACCAATGTTATGATTTTTTGGAAGAGCATAATCATCTCCTTCACTTACCTGCTACTTTGAAATATATGCGTTTACAACACAAGATATCAGATGTACACGCCATGGGGATTGATTTGGCAGATGATTCTGGGATACACACTAAGGCAACATTTGACTTCATGGGTAGGCAAGTAGGTGGGGCAGAAAATCTTGGGCATACTTGGGTAGATGTTTAGAATTATCTCCGTACCAAGAAACAATTTCACTTAGCTTATGGTAAAGTCGGAAGTGTGCTCAAATACTTTCAGGAGCAAATCAATTCTTTATTTGAATTTGTAATACAAATGAACTTTGAAGAGTAGATGACCAACATCTTTTGGGCTGATCATAGGATGAGGATGGATTACACACTCTTTGGTGATGTAATCATGTTTGATACTATATTTTCCACCAACAAAGAGCATAGACCCTTTGGTGTATGTGCCAGTTTCAATCATCATAAAACGACAAATATTTTTGGGGCTGTACTATTATATGATGAGATAGCAGAATCTTTCAAATGGTTTTTTGAGACATTCTTTGGAGCACATGATCAGAAATAGTTGATGACTATGTTTACTGATCAAGATGCTGCAATGGTGAAAGCAATACCCCAGGTATTTTGATCTACAAGGCATGCATTGTGTTCTTGGCACCTTATGCAAAATGAAATTAAGCACCTAGGAAACTTGATGAAAGAGGGGTTTAGTTTTTTGAAAAAATTCGACAGTTGAATGTATCAATATAATGAAAAGTCAGATTTTGAAATGGCATGGCAGAAGTTGGTAACTTCGTATCCTACTGCAACAGATTCATGGTTAGATCGTACTTATGGAGTGAAAGGGAAATGGGCCAATTGTTTCATGAAGAAGTCTTTGACCATAGGTATGAGGAGTACACAACTGAGTAAAAGCCTTAATGGGGATATAAAGGACTACATGAGCTCCAAGTTAGATGTGGTTCAGTTTTTCAAGCATTTTGAGAGGGTGGTAAATGATAAGCGTGAAAATAAGTTGAAGGCAAAATTTGATGCAAGAGATAAACTCCCTAGAAATATGTTTCCAGACATTCCTGTCATGAAACAAACTGGAGAAAGGTATACTCCAACGATATTTGAGGAATTCCATAAAGAGTATTCAGTAGTTGGTGCAAGCTACATAAAAGAAAAGAATGTGAAGACAGTGACTTACGTGAATACATAATTGCTATTCATGATAAGAAGGAAGAGTTTAAAGTAGTATCCAAGCCATCTGAAGATATAATAAAGTGTAGCTGTAAAAAATTTGAGAGTTTTGACATTCTTTGTCGTCATGCATTGAGAATTTTATGTTATGTGGAAGATATCAAATTCATACCGGAGTCTTATATTTTGAGGAGATGGACGAGGACAATAAGGAATTATATAGTGGAAGCAAGTCATGTAACCCCAATTGAGGAACATGTTTTGGATAGCACACAAAGATACAAACTGCTTTGTCCTATAATGGTGCAATTAGCAGTAGAAGCTTTGCGTACAACAGATGGATATTCAGTGCTTATCCGGACTACCAATGAGTTGATGACAAAGTTTAGGAATTTGAGGAATCGCGAAGTAGTTCTAGCTATTCCAGTTGTTCAAACTGAGACTGTTAACATTATTCAAGCAAAGGGTCTGAAGAAAAAAGAAGGTCGTAAAGGTGGTAGATGACATGAAAATTTCATTGAGAAACCACCCAAGAAGAAGAAGAAGAAGTAAAACATTCCGGATAGTGAATCTCAATCTTCACATCAAGGTATCCCAACTGTGACTTCTAATCTCATTGAATGGACACCATTGCAAGGATCTCAGCCACTATAAAACAATCAATCATTGACCTCATTCTTAATGGAAATGGTTTGATTATGCAATATAGAATAATTTAGTTGTTATAAATCAGGTCAGATGATCCTTATAATATTATGCTTTTTTGTGCAGTCACCGTTTGATTATTCCTAATCAACGTTGTTCTCTTCTCAAGCCTCAAATTCATGTGAACAAGTTGAAGGAAATTTTGGCAGGTAAAACTCTGTTCTTATTTCTGTGTTAGACTTATGAGTTCTGCAGGGACCATCCATAGAGGGCTCAGCCATGGGCATGGGTCTCACATGTAAAGAACACCAGCTGTATTGTGTTCCAATTGAACCAAACAGATTCTTCCTCTTTTTATTCTTAATGCTCTTTTCTATGCTGTCAATGTAGTAATCTAGTCTGCTCTCCCTGAGCAGTTCAATGAGCTTGGTTTTGGCTTTGGTTACTGCACAGACAAGTCAGCAGGAATGTCTGAGGATGTGAGACTGAATAAGATTTTTTATTTTCATGGAGTTTGGGTCTGGATATGGGGTGACCTTCACTGAGAAATGGTTAAGAAATTGCAGAGGTTTTAGATAGGATGGGCCAACATTTTTTAATACAACACTGACCCATTGAGACACAGATGTGTGGGGAAGCTTCTTCAAATGCTGCAACTATGATATCTTCTTTCCCCTCTCCATTATAAACTTATGAGGTCTATTATTTCTCATCTCTCTCTCTCTCTCTCTCTCTCTCTCTCTGATATATTCATTTTCATATTGGACAGGGTTTGTTTACCATATATGTATGTGGTTGGAAGAGATAGGAAATAATGAAAGTGCAAGCATGCAATGTTATTTGATGGACTTTGGAAACAGAAGCGTGTGGATATAATATAAATGGATCAACCAGCCCAAGCAACGATTTCAAATCTGATTTGAAGATGTTGATATAACCTTTTGCCTTCCTCTTTGTGTTGTCCACTTATTCCCATTTTCAAATGAGAATACGCTCTCCGGCACATTGTAGCATTTTCTGTCCTTTTCATTTCTTAAGTCAGTGTTTGGAATATGAAGAAAAGAAAACAAATTTTCTTTTAAGAATAATTATTATCATTTTTTCATAGTCCTATACTTGTAATTACTCAAATTTTCATGTTCTAAATTTCATGAAGGTGACTGCCTCTTGTTCTGTTTTATCTGGTTGCATTAAGAGATCACATAACTATTTCATTTACAGCAGCAACTAGATTGATGGGTATGAGGCAGAAAGATTAGGGAGGAGGTGAAGAATGACATACCTAAAATTAAAGCTATTATTGAAGTAAGCTACACTAGAACTTGTAAGAAAGTTGTTAGTCCAGACCAAAGAAATCTGTCTGCTTGGAGTGATCTTCTAACAATATATATATATATATATATATATATATATATATATATATATATATATATATATATATATATATTAATTTTTTTTTTTGTTGCAGTGCCAGAGTTTGATATATTGGAACTGGAGAGAGTGAAGAACAAAGGAAATCATAATCTATAAATGAAAGGATTTTAGCTGTACATCCAAATTATGTTCTTGATTATTGTAATATTGTAGATCAAGAGTAATGGTTGTGGATATGCTTTAGCTTTAATGGTTATACCAGCAGGTTTTTTGGTTTTTTTTTTTTTTTTTTGGTAAGTTCTTCTCGCGACGTTGCCGGCGGGGAAAGCTGGTTTTTTGGCTTTATTTAATTAAGAAGATATGTTTCAGTGACAGCATACAAGTTAAGACTATGATACTAAAGCACATGTGAAACCCAGCCAGCTTACTATGTTTTTGCAGGCAGGGGCGCAGGCTTCGTGTTGAGTGGACAGAGGTACCACTTTTTCTTTTCTTTGGTTAAAACATTTAATCGGTGTAACATTGTGATACTCTCAGTGGTGTTGTTATCTTGATTTGTTTGATAAAGTATCTCATTTCAGCCCCCCTAAATTTCTAATTGTAGCAAGAACGTGGTATTAGAAGGCTTGGGGGTTCAAGACGATCTGCACCAGCTAATTTGAGACCCACTAAGACATTGTTTGTTATCAATTTTGACCCAGTTAGTACTAGGACGTAGGTCGAGGGACTTGGAGAAGCATTTTGATCCATTTGGAAAAGTACTGAATATAAAGATCAGAAGGAATTTTGCTTTCATTCATTTTCAATCATAAGAAGATGCCACCAAAGCACTGGATGCAACAAACATGACGTATGATCTCTGCTTAAATTGATGGGGAGACTGCAGTTCTCAATATTCCATTGCAATATCTTCAGTAGCCTTTGTTATTAACCTATTTTATAGGAAACTATTTGAAAACTATCTTGTTGGGAAATAAATTGATGGGGAAAACTTTCCCAATTCAATTCCCAAAATATCTTCAGTCGCCTTTGTTATTAACCTATTTTATAGGAAACTATTTGAAAACTATTTTGCAGGTATATAAATTGATGGGAAGAACTTTCCCACTTCAAATCCCAAAATTGAACCTCTTAATTCTACACTGAATCATAAAAAATTCATTTTGTCTATCATTCTGTCTATATATATAAGGTCGGGTCAGACCGAGCTCAACCCTGGGGTCAATCCTAACCCAATCCAATCTTGCCGGGGTTGAACAAAATTTGGGCCCTAAGCCAGCCTGCCAAGATTCGGGCTGGGTTCAAGCTCGCCAGGGTTCAAGACAGATTAGGGCTGAGTTTGGATTATCAGAGCTAAACTTGCAGCCCCATATGAAACCATGTTCAAAGAAGTCAGTGACAAACTTGATAATATCCTCCTTGGGGTTTCTCTAAAAAGTATAAAAAAAGTAAAGAGGAAAACCATCTGGTTTTGTGATTTGTGAGGGCCTAAGTTGAAGACCACCCTCTGAATCTCGTTACTTGATGCCATGGTCAGCAATTGTCCATTCATTTCTATAGTGATAACCGGTTGTATAAATTCCAAAACATTAGATGAATCCTGAAAGGAAGTCCCCTTAGATGTAAATGCAGCAGAAAAGTGATCAAGAAAGTCTATGTATAATTCTCCTTCACTTGGAGCTAGATTCACGAAAGGGTGGACGACAGTCTGCCACAAGGTTCTCCAATCCAAGCTACGGCTGCGCACATCTATGCTGAACTTGCGGGGGGATGATAGAGAACCCGATATCGCATGTGACAGCTCCTCTCCTAGTCACATACGCTAACACCACCTACCTCCTTCCAAAACAGCTCCTCCTTATTTAGGAGCAATAGCTGCAAATTCTTCAACATTATCCTACCTACCTCTTGTAAATCATACCACAAACAACAATAGGTGTAAATGAAATATTTTGTATCATTCTTCTGTAGTACCTCTTCTATAAATACATCATACTATAGTCTAACTAATCATCCTAAAAAGAAGTACGAATACAGTATTCTTATTATTCAGGCTCATCTCTCTCTTGTTCTGGTTATTATCTTGAAGTTTTGAAGGTGGATACCAAATTTAAAGGAGAATAAAATCCAATCTACAAATCCGATTCTATTGATATGATCTATGTTGTTGACATTATTGATTCGAGTACTTACTCATGGAAACAACATCTTCTTTCATCAATTTTTCAGGATTATGAAGTTGCAGCTATAAAAGCTATTCCCCTTAGATTTTTTATTTTCAAGGAAGAAGATTGGTTGATCTGGAAGGGATCCAAAGATGGAAAGTTCACTGTTAAAACTGCTTATCATATGCTTTCAAATTCCAAAGAAGAGGAATTTGCTGCTACCCATCTTCTTCCAATATGGATGGTTGGAAAGTTGTGCCCAAAAATGTTTGGAGGAAGATCTGGTCTTGTAAGACTTTGCCAAAGATTAAGGAATTTTTGTGGTGTAGTTGTGCTCAAGGTTTAGCTTCTAGTGTTAATCTTTCTCACCATAGATTTCCCATTGATTTGCCATGCAGGAGATGTGGTTCGGCGGAGGAAACTGTCGACCATGTTTTTATTACATGTTCCTTTGCACGTGCTGCATGGTTGGGTTCCAGTCTGGCCTTCATTGTCCCCCAAATCAGGATGCCAAATTGCATGATTGGCTTCTTTCCTTGTCTGGTATTCAGTCGGTTCCTAGAAGCTATGGCCGACAGATTTTACCTCTGTTACCTTCGTGTGCTGGACTTTGTGGCTGGTAAGGAATGAATTTTATTTTGATAACTGTGACTGTTCTCCCATTGATGTTATTGCTCGTGCAAAGACCATTGATGTTATTGCTTGTGCAAAGAGAGCACGTTTTGAATACCTTAAGGTTGCTTCTCCTGATCAGCTAGCATCTGAGTTCGAGTTCTATGCTAGCTAATTTTGTGGTTTGGCAGCCTTCTCTGATTGCTTTCTTTAAACTTAATTCGGATGCTGCTCTCAAGGAAGATCCGCACTGCAGTGGTATTGGTTTTATTAGGTTTGCGGATGGTTCTCCACTTCTGGTTCAATCTTCATTGGTGGTTGTTGTTGGTGAAGCATTGGCTATTCGAGCAAAGATGCCACATGCTTATAATGCTAGCTTTTCTAAACTGTTTATTGGGTCCGCCTGTCTTGAAGTTATAAACCTTATTAATGAGGTGACAAATGAGGGGGATGTCTTTGTTCACTCCATTGTGGAGGATATTTGGTTATCATTTGAAAGGGGATTTTGTTAGTTTTCATTTTGTTTTAAGGGAGGCAAATGGGGTTGCTCATTCCTTTCAAGGAGAGCGTTAATCAGTTTAGGGGAGGTTAATTGACTTATTTCCACTTCATGGCTTATTGATGGTTGTAAATTGGCAGCTACAACTATACGCTGTGATTTAGAGCAATAGAATGTTGCTTCACCAAAAAAAAAAAAAAAAAAAAAAAAAAGGATTTAGATGCAAAATAAAGTGTAAGTTTATAATTAATATCTTCCGATGTTGGGGGGCAAAGAGATATTCCTTCCACTGCTACTACTTCCATGCCTACTGACTGCTACTCATCCAGATGCGACGTATGTCATTGATGTCGGTGGATCCAAGTCGTCAACGTACTTTCGAAGAGGCGCTTTCTTCATCTCCATCTCGATCAATATCTACACCTGGATGTGCTGCTACAAAGTCAATTCCATACTCAAAGTTGAGTTACCGTACAAACTCAATCTCTAAAAAAAAAAAAGGATTTAGATGCAAAATAAAGTGTAAGTCTATCAAAGCAAACAAAGAAAGGTAATGGTTGTGCTCTCAGTGGAATTCACTAATGAATGTGAATACCGTCCAGAAATTCTTTCCTGCTCACAAGCACCAGCCTAACGGTATTTGGTAGAGTGCAGTTACTCTAATAGGGTGGGGTACAGTGCCTTCGTACTAGGAAAGAGTGGGAACGATATGGAGTTAATTATATAATCATGTGATAACATGTGCTATAATGTTATAATAATTTCCATATTGAGTTTAAAGTTTTACTTCCCTTCTCTTTAATTCCTTTACAATCAATCAAAGTCATGGATTGAATGGACCCAAATCATCTCCTATAATTGGAGAGGCGTGTGATCGCACAGCTGGCCTTCACCTGACACACACTGGGTGAAGATTAGCTAAGTGATCATGGCTACCACGACTGGATGACAGGAGACAATTTTTATGTGGATTGAATACGCCTACCAAAAATGCATTTAGTGGGAGGTTTTTTTCTTTTTCCTTTTTGGCCCGGTGGGGCTAGAAAGACATTGTGGGGAGAAGGGGGCAGGCACTTGGGATGTTCCATGGGAACTTACACCTATGCTCATGATCAGTGTAGGAAGCCAATGACTGCACTGCCCTAATTAATGGGAGGATTATCCTACAAATTATAGCAAACATTGAGGGTTTAATTGACATCTGTCTCCAGTGTTTGTCAGATTTGCACAAACCCCTCTTCCCTATTTACAAAGTTATCATTCTACCTCTTATTTACGAATTTCCTATAATACCCCTACCTTCGATGCCCCTAATCCCCACTCCGCTATTGGAATCGGTGTCTAGAAGCAAGACCCATGAATGTTTCAACAATATCTTGGTTCAACAAAAAAAAAAAAAAAAAAAAAAAAAAAAAAAAAGCTCTTGATGGAATTTACTCATATATGAATCTGAATTTTATTATAATACAAAGGGAAAATTACACAGACACCCCCTTTACAGTTGAGAAACTATGCAGAACTATCTTGTCTTTACAAAAGCTACACAGACTACTCCTCTAACAATGCTTTCATACACTTTCACCTACACCGTTACTTACAACTTAATAGAAGAATGTCAAAAAATTTTTAAGACAAAAGTACCCTTAATGAATGTAAAATGACCTAAATGGGTTTATTGTTAAGTTCTCCAAAAAAAACCCTAGGTTCATCTTTCTTCTTCATGATTTTGCCGTTTTCTTCTCCATGAGTTGGCTTTTTCTGTAACAAAACTACAATCCATATGTATGTCTATGCGGAATAAGATTCGACATACCCGTAGTATAGGGATCTGTTCTAGCCAATGTCCATCCAACCAATGTTGTCTTCTGATATACTCTGATATGCCCTGCTCCACAAAACAAAAGAGAAGAGAGAGGGGAAGGATTTCTATGCACTGACTGTATTTCCAGACAGAGAACGTGATAAAGTTCTCAAATTTCTATCAGTGTGCATAGGACCCTATCCATTATTATTTATAGACCAACCGTCTCCTTCCATCAAGGATGGACGGTAATTTGGGTGCCACATGTCCCTCAGATCCGACGCTCATAACTCTCCTATAATTGGGGATACCTAAAATGGATAGTGGCATGTGGGCCACTTACTCACATTCTCCCACTTGGCCCATATTGCCACTTGGTAAGCCATTTTAGAGTTGTAACCTGATGTATGGCCATACATTAACTTTCGGATCTTTCCTTATGGACTTGTTCTTTATGTTCATAATAAAACTTCCAACCCATGAATCATGGCGGTACATGTCTACACACAAGAACACTGCCTTCCATGTATTACAATAGGCTGTTCATTTTAAGATGAACCTCAATTGTGACAACCTACTTTATAGAATCAATTCAACAATCGATTCAAGGATCAACTTTATTGCCTTGAAAACTTTATAGGCATATGTCATACAAAACTTTATGTATACAACAAAATAAATGATAGAAAATAACTTTATTTTGAGTCGTCAAAACATTATATTGCAATATCATAAATAAAACATTCAAAAAACTTAATGATTTACATAGTCCCTTATGATCCACGTGAACTACATACACCTTGGGCAGAAGCCCTTTAGTGAAAGGATCAACTATCATATCATTAGTGTCAATATGTTCTATTTGAACGCAATGAACTCAAATGTCTTCTTTAACAACAAAATACTTCATCTCAATGTGTCCACAGCGACTCACTGAGCATGTGTTGTTAGAGAGACGTACTGCTGCAGTATTGTCACAGTAGATCCTTATAGGTCTTTCAATAAAACTTATGACCTCAAAACTGTGATAAACTGCCTCAACCATAATGCCTGAGAAATTGCTTTATAGCATGCCACCACTTTCGCTTCAATAATAGAAGAAGCTGTCTTAGGTTGCTTTACGCTGCGCCAAGACACTACTCTTCTAGCAAACAAAAATGAAGCCAGAAGTATACTTCCTTGTATCTCCACATTTAGCAAAATCTGAATCTGAGTAACTGATTAGCTTCAAAACATCAACATGTCTATATATGAGCATGTGATCCTTGATGCCTTGTAGGTACCTCAGTACTTTCTTTGCTATTGTCCAATGTGGCAAACCAGGGTTCTTTTGAAACCTACCTAATACTCCCACTGAATATGAGATGTCAGGTCTGGTACAGACCTGAACATACATCAAATTGCTTACTACTGATGGATAAGGGATATTTTGAATTGTCTGCTATTTCAGATTGGTCTTCGGACATTGCTCCAAACTAAGTTTGTCGCCTTTAACAAGAGGTGCTACACTTGATGAATATTGCTTCATCTTGAATCATTCCAAAACTTTGTCAATATAACCCTTCTAGGACAGTCCTAAGGTCTTAAGAAACCTGTCCATGTGAATCTATATGCCTAAGACATTAGAGGCTTCACCCATAGCATTTATGTCAAAGTTTTGGGTCAAGAAATATTTAGTCTCGTGTAGCATCCCTAGATCATTGCTAGCTATAAAAATGCCATCCACATATAACTCTAGTATGGTGAAACTAGTTCCCTTGATCTTTATGTAAATGCATTGATCAGCTCGATTATCCATAAAATCGTAGGAAGTAATTGTGCTATCAAATTTCAAATACCACTATAGGGAAACTTGTTTCAATCCATATATGGATCTCTTAAGCTTGCATACTAGATGATCACCTTTATCCGAAGTAAAAACCTTCAAGTTGATCCATGTATACCTCCTCAATCAAATCACCATTTAAAAATGTCATCTTGACATCCATCTCATGCAGCTCAAGATCATAGTGAGCCACCAGTGCCATAATGATCCCCAAAAAATCTTTTCTAGACACGGACGAAAAGGTTTCTTTATAATCAAACATAGCCTTCTGATTATAACATTCTGTCACAAGTCGAACCTTGTATCTTTCAATATTGCTATGTGGGTCCCTTTTAGTTTTGAAAACCCATTTACACCCTACAGTAGAGGTGTCCTTAGGTAATTCTACAAGTTCCCATACTAGATTCTTTGACATAGATTCCATTTCATCCTTCTTGGCATTATGCCATAAAATGGTATCTATACAACCCATAGCCTGTGAAAATAATATCGAATCATCACTTATTGCAATTTTAGTTTCACAGTTTTGGATATACACTTCATAATCTGAAGGGATTGCCGATTTTCTCTCTCTCAAGGATCTCCTTAAAACTTATGGTTCAGGATTGGTTTCTTGATTCTGAACCACAGGTTCAAACGACAACTGGTTCCTGATGTGGTAATTCATCATGAACAGGTAGTGTTGTTCATGAACAACAGGTACCACTGGTAAAGGTATAAATCCCTGACCACCAGATGTAGAAGGAATTGTTGATACATCTTAATCATTGGACTCAATGTTTCGACTCTGTGTACTCCCACTATTATCGCCATCCTCTAGAAACTTGGCAACTTTAGACTTTACAATGGTAAGACTATATGAGGGACAATAAAACTTATAACCCTTTGATCTTTCAGAATAGCCAATGAAATATCCACTGACTGTTCTAGGGTCCAGCTTCTAAAGAAGTGGATTATAGACTCTTATTTTGACTTGGCAACCCCATATGCGAGTATGCTTCAAACTAGGTTTCCATCCATTCCACAACTCAAAAGGCGTTTTGGGAACCGACTTGGATGGTATCCTATTCAAGATATATACCGCTGTTTTAAGAGCTTCACTCCATAATTTCAGAGGTAGATTAGAGTTACTAATCATACTCCTGACCATATCCATAAGTGTACGGTTCTTTCTTTCAGCAACACCATTTTGATCCGGAGATCCAGGCATGATATATTGTGGTACAATACCTTGCTCTTAAAGATACCGTGCAAATGGGCCAAGTCTTTGACCATATTCTGTGGTTCTACCGTAGTATTCCCCTCCTCTATCTGATCTCACGATCTTGATCACTTTTCCAGTCTGTTTCTCTACTTCTATCTTGAAGTTCATAAAGGCTTATAATGCCTCATCTTTATGAACTAAAAGATAGAGATACATGAATCTAGAATGGTCATCAATGAAGAAGATAAAATATCTTTGACCATTCAGACAGGGAGTGGAAAATGAGCCACAGATATCTGTATGTATGATTTCTAATAGTTCAGTTGACCTTCTGACACCTTTCTTGGTTTTGTTAGTCTGCTTTCCCTTGATGCAGTCCACACATAACCCTAGATCAGTGAAATCAAGAGTCTCAAGGATTCCATCATTCACTAATCTTCTAATTCTATCACTAGATATGTGACATAATCTAAGATGCCACAACTGAGAGGATTTCTCATTCATGTTCATTCTGTTTATGCCAATATTGTTTACAGAGAGTAAACTACTTTCACATGTTGGATCTAGATTTAAGAGAAATAAACCATCAACTAAAGAACCTGAACCGATGAATACATCAATTTTTTTTAAATCTTTATTTCTGTAATAGAAAAATTAAACACATAACCCAAATGTGTTAATCTAGAAACAGAAATCAGATTCTTTGCAAAAGATGGAACATAAATGGTTTCTCCTAACTCCAACACATATCCAGATTGCAATATCAATCTATAGACACCTATAGCTTCCACTTAAGATTTCATTCGATTTTCTGAATAGATATGTCTCTTAGTTTCTTTTGGAAGTATTGTCTGCAGAAAGCCTTGCATGGTATTGACCATATGGATTGATGATCTAGAATCAATCCACTAGTTATTTGAATGAGAATCAACTAAATTTGATTCATAACAAAACAAAATTCTCTGAACTGAGATGTCCCTCATGTGCATGATGTAGTTACACACATCATCCTTACCATTGTAACTTAATGAATCTGATTTTTCCATTAGAGTGCTTACTAGCATCTTGTTTGAACTCACAAATTGAGCATCAATTGCCTTCATGTAGTCAATGACCTTTTTACATTCAAGAATTGATCCTTTAATGCTCTTGTCGATATTGTTCATGACAAGCATTAGGTTCAAGTGGTTAGACCGCTCCCACTTATCATAATGAGCAATTTGGACTAGCATACTGGAATCCGTAAGAGCAGCAGACTCTTCTATACGAAGAGCCATATCCAAATCCATACACTTTAAGGTTAAATAAATCTTCTATTTCCAATCTGAATAATTTTCCCTAGTAAGCATTGGGAGACTAATCTGGTTATAAACTGCAAGCAACAATAAGGAAGTTTAGATTTATTGGCGTACAACTTTATACTGATATCAACCTACGTCAATAATCAGTAACACACTAAAATTAATTATAATCTACCTGTGGGCTAAACTTATAATCAATTTTAGTATGTGAAACTTTACACTAAGTTAATTGACATCAAACTTAAGTGACAGACTAATGTATCCTACAAAATTACCTGTGGGCTAATATTATAGTCTACATCTGTCTAGGTAGTATTAATAGGACTAGAATGCTACACTACAATTTAGAAGGTTGTTCCACACCTGTAGGCAGAAGAAGGCTCTCACTGTCTTGTAATTTCACATTCTACCTTATTCCATCTTCTCACATAAGAAAAGAATATTTTCTTGTGGGGATAATATCCAGTCCCAATGCAAAAGATGCAATTTTCTGATGCCTACCACTAGAAGGGTATTTCATTCTTTTATGACATCCTTAAATAAGCACTTATATGTGTTAAAAAAATAAAACTAATTATTTTCTTGATTTTAACACAAAACTTTATTATAAGGGCATATTTGTCATCTATGACATCTTGAAAAATACACTTATATGTGTTAAAAATAAACCTAATGGTTTTCTTGATTTTTAACACAACTTTATTATAAGGGCATTTTAGTCATTTATGGCATCCTTTAAACAACCATTCATAAGTGTTAACATAAGCCTAATAATCTTAAAAAGTTCTTAATGGCTTATTCTTTACTTTATCTAACACTAACTCTTAATGGCGTTTGTTACTGTCACTAAAACAGTGAGTGACGTTTATTCTGTAATGTCACTAAACAGTAAGATAGATCATTCTGATATGTACATCTATATACAGTGGTGTTCTGTCTTTTAATGTCACTAAAACAGTCCTTAATTCATTCTGTTATGTTTAATTCATTCTGTTATGTTTATAGATACAGTGACGTTCTTTCTGTAATTGCACTAAAAGAAAACTATATTTTTAGCGACGTTCAGAACACACTGTCATAACAAATACAGTCACTGTTCTTGATCTTGTAGTGACGTTCAGAACAAACTGTCATCAAAAGTTGAGTCACATATACAGTGATGTTCGGTTCATAACTATAATATGATGATATATAATAAAGATTGTCCAAAATTATTAAACGTCACCATCTGTATAATAGAATCATTTGGTTTAAAAAAGGTTCTGGGTCAGACAGAAAATGAACTGATCCAGAATGCTTCGAACCGCCCCAACCAATAATAATCAATTTGGTCCATATCTGGGTCAAAAGGTGGGTTATTCGGGTCTGATCATATGGGTACCGGGCCGGTGCTAGACCCGAATACAGTAATATTCGATCCGAACGGGTTTGGTTGGTTCCGGTTCAACCATAAACCGGTTCCAGTTCGAATACTTGAACCAGGTTAAACCGAGACCACTTAAAACCCTAATTTCTTTATAAAAATAGGCAAAGATTCCTTTCAAATTTACAAAATCTGCCATCGTTATGATTTTCATCTTCTTCTCTCTTATCAGACCACTGAACCTTGCAACGGCGGCGCCAGGGACATGCCAGAATATCCGGCACTCCCCAAACGAATCCGGTGAAGACACCGGTCACCGCCAGAGCAGCCTGAATGGCCGGAGAACACTGACGAAAAGAGATCGAGAAAAATTTCTCACAGCGGCCTTGCGGGTTGGCTTCGACAGCCTGTTGGCTGCGCATGGCCACGGCTGGCTGGCCCTTGCAGGCTGGTCTGTTGCCCCTAGCGTGGCCGGCAGTCTGCTTGGCTGCCCCTTTATGCCTGCGGCTGCACACTTGCTGGCCTGCTGGCTTGCGGCAGCCTGCTGGCCGCGCATGGCCGCAGCAGGCTGGCCCTTGAGGGCTGGCCTGCTACGCCTAGCGTAGCCGGCAGAGCTGCTACAGCTAGCCTCCTTATGCCTGCCGGTGCACGCCTACTGGCCTGCCGGCCTGTGGGCTGGCAGCCATGCGAGAGTGTGCACCTACGGCTACCTTATGGGATATTGGCCGACAGAGTCATATAATAAAAATTATTTTTATTAAAATCGATGCCCCACAACATCCAGTCAGGGTGGACAGGCGGCAGAAACACAAAACAAAAGAGAACGTATACTCTGATATACTCTCATATGCCCTGCTCCACAAAACAAAAGAGAAGAGAGAGGGGAAGGATTTCTATGCACTGACTGTATTCCCAGACAGAGAACGTGATGGAGTTCTCAAATTTCTATCAGTGTGCACAGGACTCTGCCCATTAGTATTTATAGACCAACCGTCTTCTTCCATCAAGGATGGACGATGATCTGGGTGCCACATGTCCCTCAGATCCGACGCTTATAACTCTCCTAATAGGGGATACCTAAAATGGACAGTGGCATGTGGGCCATTTACTCTCATTTTCTTCTCCAGCAATATCACCATCCAATACTGCCATGGATTGCCTGCAACTTCACATAAGGAACCAAGATACAGTTCTTTCTCCACCACATACAGGTCTGGATTGTTTAAAGCTTTTGGACTCAAACCCAGAAATGGTTTTCCCATACCTAGTTTGTTATCAGCTTCGGTCACTCTATGCTTCAATGAAAAATCGGTCTAGAGGAGAACAACAGAATTAAAAGGAATAGGAAGAATCCCATACATCAACACTATAAATAGGGAAAAAAAAAAACCACGTTTGATTTTTTATCAGATTAAATCCACCGTCAATAAGAAAAACCCTTGTTTTGATCTCCCAAAAAGAAAGATAGATGATAGTCGCTGGATGATGTCGCTGTTGAAGTCAGATTCCTCCTTCAGAAATCAGTTGTTGGAATTCCTTTTGGAAATTTTCATTGATGGTTGAAGTAAAGGGGTTGCAGAGCTTTCAAGAGTTAGAGAGGATAAAGTTTGCTATGGTGCTTCGGAATTACATGTACTGGAATCTCTATATGTTTTTGTTTAGTGTCATCATCCTTCCTTTCAAGAACGGAGGAACCAGATTTTTCAAGAGCGGAGGAACCAGATCTGGATTCGTGTATCAGAGTTATTTATTTAGCATTCTCTGAGTTTTTTGTCTAGCATCCTCTTACTTTGAGCTATTGGAATTCTTTATTTTCAAGGATTTGTGTCTTGTTTCATTATTTCAGTGACTTCCTGGATCTGGATTTTTTCTCTTTCATGTCAATATTCCACTTCAACTTCAGATGGATGGTTTGAATTCGGTCTATCTTTGCTGCCACTATTTCAAATCACATTGGTAATTCACCCACCATTGATCAATATCAAGTTCTGATCTGCCAATAATTCCAAAAGAATGCTTGGAAACAAGGAAGATAAGCACCAAAGAGAATGGGAAAACCAGAATGTTCTGGATGGATGAGAGAGATCCAAGCCTCAAGCTCTAGAATTGTAAAAGAAAAAAATTTGCATGTTGGATCAAAACTTGGTTGGAACTTGAGAAGACTGACTCTGTTTCAATAAACCCATTTAGGTCATTTTACATTTATTAAGGGTATTTTTGTCTTAAAAAAATTGACATTCTCCAGTTAAGTTGTAAGTAACGGTATGGGTGAGAGTGTATGAAAAGATTGTTAGAGGAATAGTCTGTGTAACTTTTGTAAAGACATGATAGTTTTGTATAGTTTCTCAATTGTAGAGGGATTGTCTGGGTAATTTTCCTTAATACAAAACTATATTTGTAAATCAATATAAAGAATCATAATATAGGGCAAAAAAATTTCCCACAACCCTATAGAACTGTGTGGATCCCTTGTCAAACCTTCTCACTGTGGGATCTATCATTGATATCCTCTCTTCTCTGATATAATATGGATCTATCCTTCAATTTTTAAAAGAAGAAAGATACAAAAATGGTGAATGAAGTAATAGAGAAGGCAACAATGGTATTGAGGGATGAAGCAGAGCTTGGATGACCGTGTTGAGTTGGTGCAGTAGCTAACAATGATGGAGAAACTGCTATACTAGGAGAGTTATTGGTTGAAGGATGAACAGCAGTTGTGGTGGTGGTGAGTATAACATTAACAGCAAGCTTTTGACCCACTTGACAATGTACTGGATAAGTACAGATGAAATAGTGTTCACCAGGGGTTAACAAAGTGATTTTTGCTGGGCCTTTTTCTATATGAGAACCAATGATGGTAGCTTTACTGCAGGCTTCGTAACTAGACTTTGATACTTCAGCCACATCA
Source organism: Protea cynaroides (assembly GCA_028583415.1). Taxonomy (NCBI): domain Eukaryota; kingdom Viridiplantae; phylum Streptophyta; class Magnoliopsida; order Proteales; family Proteaceae; genus Protea; species Protea cynaroides. Next base: position 93,644,474 of record CM053276.1, on the reverse strand, counting down.
TGTTGTCCCGTTGCAAAGTTAAACACTGTCAAAAATAATACAAAAAACAATAATAAGATTAATAATCTTTGAATGTGGGACCCACATTGTGAGTCCCGCTCACTGTACGGTGGAGAGGATTCTGACTCGTAATGTACGGTGGAGAGGATTCGGACTCGTAACTTAAATGGTTGCCAACCATGTTTAATTTGTTCAATTGTTGTTGTTTTCCTATGATTCGGAATCATCCAATTATGAGAGATTTTTTTACCACTTATATGCACTTGATATTAATATATAATAGGTTCATTTAGGTTTAAAATTGACACATGAGGGTCTGCCCAAAATAGAAGTTGAATCATAACTGACCAGTTGTATTGTTATGGGAATTTGATAATTTTTTCTTGTTTTAGAAAGATTGGGGGATCGAATTTCTGAGACTTTTTTTTTTTTTTAAATTTTTCTGAAAATCTGAAAACCTTTTAGGAAAGTTAAAAAAGAAAAAATAATAGTTAATAATTTTAGAAAGTTTTTGTACATGGTCGTGTATGTATATAGCCCGTGCTTTAATGATGGATGAAAGAGGAGAGAGGGTGTACACCATTTCTGCTCCCCTTGTTTGATGAAGGACTTATGCACATGGCCATGTATGTGCTTTAATGTTGGATGAAAGAGGAGAGAGGGTGTACATCATTTCTGCTCTCCTTGTTTGATGAAGGGCTTATGCACATGGCCATGTATATACACGATCGTATATAAAAACCATGCTTCTAGATAATTTATATTTAGTAGTTATTTTTTGTTATAAGGGGTTGAAATTAAATTAAAAGAAAATCTTTTTGTAAACCAAAGCTGGTAAAAAGAAGTTATAGCCTTTTTTTTTCTCTCTCTTAGTATTATAACATACTTCTTTCAAGGAAGGTAAAATCCCATCATTTTACATATGTACTAAACAACCATGCAGGACAATGATAATTCTTGATAATAACATAATGTAGGTAAGTCATTTCCATATTATTTTGAAAATTTTTTTTATGACTTTAAAGAAAATAGGAACAATGGAAGGGCAAAGAAAAGAAGGTTACAATTTCATAATTCACCTCTTTCACAAACATAATTCTGACTAGGATGCAAGTGGCCCATGTAAGAGGAAGCCCCATGGTGTGTTAACAAGATTTACAGGCTAAAACTAGTCTTGGGCTGGCTTATGAAAATAATTGGGCTAACAATAAGAAAAATAGGCGTGTTAGATAGATAGTAAATAGTTTGGATGGGCCGACCATTACTGTGCATTTTCCTATAGCCTCGGAATTTCAAAGCTTGGAAAATTCTTTATAGGCTGAAACTTGACATGAGAATAAGAGACCTAGGGCCACTAATTGTCTGCAAAATTCGGGCCCGTTAAATATGCCATGTGGCAGATTTTTTGATCAACTAGATAAACTTTATTTGGGCCAATTATATATAATTGTCATGCATAAAATTTTGTCATTTATTCCAGGCTTGGGCTGGGTTGGCCCATCAGACTAGATCAATTAAGGGAAACCTGAAATTTTCAAGATTGGGCTGGTCCAGGGAAGTTAATCCCAAGGCAAGCCCAGTTCAAGTTTAATACCTAATTTTGACCATAATACGAGTTTTAGCTTCACTATATTCCATAATAAGCCGTTAAATTTTAGAGAGAGAGAGAGAGAGCGAGAGAGAGCGAGAGAAGACTTACATAGAGTATCTCCAACTGCGAAGGTCTTGTTTGAAGCCCAAGTAGAATAAACGGATGCACCCCCAGGAGGGAGCACCCATCCTGAACTGCCTCCAACTGTGTAAGTCTCCACTGGTCTAGAATGGGTGGGAGCTAACGCAGGTAAAGTAGGGGTTGTGGATGGAGGAGAAGCAGCAGAAGTTGGGGAAGTTCCAGGCAAAGTTGAGCTAGCTGGAGAAGCAACTGGCTGAGAAGGAGTGAGTGAAGGAGAAGCGGCAAGTGTTGTCGGTGGGGTGGCCGGAGAAGGAGAAGCCGCAAGTGTTGTCGGCGGGGTGGCCGAAGAAGGAGAAGCGGCAAGTGTTGGCGGCGGAGTGGCCGGAGAAGGAGAAGGGACAAGTGTTTCCGGCGGAGTGGCCGGAGAAGGAGAAGCACCTGAGATGAGATGAGTGGAAGGTGAAGGACTAATGCTTGATGAAGAAGGGGGAAATATTGGTGGCGTTGCAGCTGTGGGGGGCTCTGCGGTTACGTTAATGGCCAGCTTTTGGCCAAAGGAGCAATGTGCGCTGAAGGTGCAAATAAAGAAATGCTCTCCTGGTGATATCAGAGTGATACTTGCAGGACTCACATTAAAAATATAACCAATGGTTTTAGATGCGTCGCATGCATCAAAACCTGGCTTTGCTACTTCTGCAACATCGTGCTCTCCAAGTTGGAAGTCAAACACTATAAAATGAAAAACAAATTCTCAAACGCTTACAAATATGATTTAAAAATATCAGATACTTCAATGGCTTAAATCAATTTTTATTTTAAATACAACATCAATGTGAAAGAAAAATTATAGTAAAATTATACCATTATTATGTATTTTTCTCAAATAAGAAACAAAATGTTTTCTTAATTCGTAAAAATTAATAAGGGTCAATTTTGGATTTTTTTTGTAGGGATGACTAAATGCATTTACACTTAATATATAATGGAATGATAAAGATAAATATTAGAAACTTCTAAAAGGTAGTTTACTCATTTAATTATATGCCAAAGTTTGCATTCAAAACTAATAATGTGGTAGAAAATACATTTATATAATTTCTTAAGTATAAAAAAAAATACATTAAAACATAATTAGGCTCATTAAATTTTCTCTTGAAAAACCACAGAGACAGGAGGATTAAATAGTATTTTCACAAGTTAGGACAATGTGACGCCATATGCATATAAGACATAATTGTGAGAAATATAAAATCACATAAAAGAATCTTACAATCAGAAAAAATTTTAATTAAAAAAAATAAATATTTGGGTAGGGAAGGGAATAGATGTAACAGAGGAGACTCAAATTTAAGACTTGCTCCTCCTAGTCCCTACTTCAACAAGCAAAGGATCAACCATCCAACAAAATAGATGTTTACAATACACAGACAATTTTACTTTTATTAGTAGAATTAATGAAACGTCAAAGGAGAAACAAAATATTCACCTATGGTCTATTTCTAATAGTTGAGCTAAGGGAATGAACAGTGTTAAATATTCTTCTTAAATCCTTTTTTATGCTTGCCTCGTCTCCGTTAAAATATGAATCCAAATATTTTATGCAACCAAGAAAGATTCATAAAGTTGTTTGGTGATAACCCTAGTTCATTTTGCACTAGTAAGAGAGGGTTACATAAAGTTCTAATTTACTTGATCTCAAACAGGTAGCTTATAGTTGGTAAACCAACACTACACAATCAAGAGGGTCATGAGTTCCTTCTTTTGAGAGTAGTGATGTTAGATTTCGGGGTAATTATTTTCTCAAGATTATGGTCATGTTCTTTTAGAGAGAGAGAGAGAGAGAGAGTCTTACCTAGTGTGTCTCCAACCATAAAGGTCTTGCCAGTAGCCCAACTGGCATAAGTGATAGGACCACTAAGAGGGATAGTCCACCCCAAGCTATCTCCAACTAAATAAGTTTCTGGAAATCTGGCCAAGGTTGGGGCCAACATAGACGATGGGCTAACAGATGGAGGAAAAGAAATTCTAGCTGGAGGATTGGCAGCAGGTCCACCTGGTGCTATAGACAGGGTTGGAGCCAAAATAGGGGAAAGATCCATAGACGGAGGAGAAGCCATTCCAGCCAGAGGTTTAGCAGGTCCAGGTGCTTGGGATGGCATTGAGGCCAACATAGGGGAAGGGCTGAAAGATGTAGGAGAACCAACTCTTTTTAGAGGATTGGCAGGTCCAAGTGCAGGCATAGGGCTTATAGATGGAGGAAAAGTGGTTATAGGAATGGCAGGTGTAGGTGCTATAGGTGCTATAGATGCTTTTGGGGTCATTGATATCATAGGACTTATAAATGTTGGAGGAGAGTAAGGTGGGGGGTAGGAAGGAGCAGAGGCAGCAATTACTTTAATGGCCAGCTTTTGGCCGAACGAGCAATGTCCGATGAAGCTGCAGATGAAGTAGTGCTCTCCTATGGTACTCAAGGTGATTCTTGCTGGACTGGTATTGATAACGGATCCAATGGTTCTGGTTCCATCACACGCTTCAAAACTTGCCTTCGATACTTCAGCCACATCGTGTATTCCGGTAGTGAAGTCAAACCCTGCATGCAAAATCATTGTCAATGAAATGTATCTTACAATTATACAAATGGTTTATCTGAATGTAACAAGGGTTGTTATAGTCGTAACCAATTCTCTTTAATATACATTCATTCGTCATCATGAAATCTCAATATATAGGGGGCAATTTTGATATTTTGTTTAGGGACTGATGTACATCTAATTGTGAAAAGACCTTGTTACACAACATGTTGTTCATTGTAATAAGGTCTGTTACACCTAGAAAACCCTATACAAATTCATGTTTATTGAAAAAAAAAATTTAAATAAACATAAAGAGAAAAGGATTAAATAGTATTTTCTCAAGTTAGGCTAAAGCCAAGTCAAATGCAAGACATAATTATGAGATATACAAAACACATGAAATGTTTGAATGACATACTTTTATAGGTGTCTTTAGAATAATGATATCTTTTTTATTTATCTTTTATTTTATTCTCAAAAATTTTAAGTCAAAGGTAAAATCGTATTTTTGCAAATTTTTTAAAAGTGATTCACCATTTATCACGGTCAAAAGTTGTCATTGTCTTGTACGTTTTTTTGAATAAACATATGAAATGATAAGAAATACCCTCACTAAAAAAAACAAGTGTGTCATATTAAAAAGACAAAAAAGAAAAGTTTTAAATTATTTGATGCCTAAAGAAGTGTCTTTAAAAAAATCCCTTACAAAAAATATCTTATAATCATAAAAATTCTTGCTTATAAATGGTAGAAAGAAAAACTTATGCTCCTTTTGATCAAAGTCCTAATTAGTTAGATTTAAAGGTAATTATTTTCTCAAGATTGTGGATATGCTTTTTATGAGAGAGAGAGAGAGAGGTCTTACATAGCGTGTCTCCAACCATAAAGGTCTTGCCTGTAGCCCAAGTGGAATAAGTGATAAGACCATTAAGAGGGATAGTCCACCCCAAGCTATCTCCAACTACATAAGTCGCTGGTACTCTGCCCAAGGTCGGGGCCAACGTAGGAGAGGGGCTATAGGATGGAGGAGAAGCAGTTTCTGTTGGAGGATTGGTTGGTCCAGGTGCTTCGGATAGGGGTGGGGCTGACATGGGAGAAAAGCTAACATATGGAGGAGAAGCAGTTCCTGTTGGAGGATTGGTAGGTCCAGGTGCTTCTGATATGGCTGGAGCCGACATGGGAGGAGGAGTTAAAGTTGGAGGATTAGAAAGTATAGGTGCTATGGATAGTATTGGTGGTGTTGCAGGCATAGAACTTATAGATGGAGGAGAAGCTAGAGGGTTGGTAGTTGCAGAAGCAGCAGTGACTTTAATGGCCAGCTTTTGGCCGAACGAGCAATGTCCGATGAAGGTGCAGATGAAATAATGCTTTCCTATGGAACTCAGGGTGATTGTTGCAGGGCCAGTATCCATAACAGAACCAATGGTAGTAGTGGTTCCATCACACGCATCAAAACTCGCCTTTGATACTTTGGCCACATCATGTTCTCCAGTGGTGAAGTTGAATACTGCAAATTCATTGTCATTGATCAATAGCAGCCAAAGTTAAGATAATAGATATTTCAGATGGTTTTATTGTTTCAATAGAAAATATTTTTCTTGAAAATTATTGTGTATTTATAAAATGATGAAATTATTGTCACAAGGGTCTTTTATTTTTTTCAAATGTCAGAAGATATATATATCTATTTTGCCTCGTGGGCGGATGATGTTAATTTTCATTCCGATCATTGAATAGAGTGAACATGGTCTAAATAAATCACATGTCAAATTTTATCAAATTTCATAGTCTAATTCAATTAAATACCTTCTTTCTATTGGCATTCAAACATGTATTTGTCCATACATATGTACCCGTACTCTAAATGATTTTAGACATGATTGAATGTGTAGAAGTATATATCTAACCATAAGATAGTGAATTAGATCCTATAATGGGATGGCAATCGTTTGATTGACCCAAGAATTATCACTTTTTTTTTTGTTGGGAAAGCATTAAGCATCTAGAAAAATGATTTTCCAAATTTTTATACTGCATATTAGTACGTAAATTGTAAATTATGTTTCTTAATTGGTTAATTAAGGGACTAAAAGGTTCTCGATATCTAATTTTTTAATTCCTATCGAAATTTTATTTAATTTTAAGAAAATTCCTACAAATTATTTTCTTTTGGAACAACCATAGCGAGCTTACAAGGAAAAGCCCATCAGGGGTACAGAAATCAAAGGTCCTATGCACTGAGAAAGAAAGGTTATTTCTCTATTTGAGGCTTAGTTTGGTCGTTTAGAAGCATAAATTATTCTAAGAAAAATGGGCAATTAAGAAAAAAAAAAAAAAAAAAAAACTCATGACCTTTTAAATTTCACTTTTTCTAATGTTCTAAGAAAAAATAAATATATGTCAAACTGCAAAGTTAATAACCAGTTTATCGATACTCTTGGTTAGACATTTTTGTGATCATGAGGAATAAGTTTTTGTTGCCTTGTTGGATCTGTTTGGTTGTAAGAAAAATTAAAGGGAAATGAATTGAAAATTTCAAACTAATTAAAATGAAAATTTTGTAGTCAGTACAATACATGATTATGTAACTAATTCTAAATCATTTCATAATTGGTTATTAATTCTAACATTACATTGCATCGATCAAATTAATTCCCTTGTATTTGAAAAGTAAAATAAAAATCAAATATAAATAGAATCATTATTAAATATGTTAAAAAACTGAAACAATTTATATTATTATGTTAGTTAATAAAAACAAAAATTTCATTTCCTTTTACTTTAATTTCCCTTTCAACCAAATTGAGATGTCATGATTCTTCTTGTTACTTTCTTGATTTTACGAAGACTGATAAAAGATCAGAGTATATAGAAAATAATTCCAATTTTTCCATTGTAACATAGAATGTTTAATTTGAACCCCCCACCCCCAATATTAAAAAAAATAATAATAATAATTGGACAAACAAACTTGGCCTGGGCGTAGGCTTCATAAAATTTTCCACTGAAAACCACCAGGGAAAAAGATCAATTTTCCTGATATTGAGCTACCTTATATTTTGACTGTTCTCCCTCTGAATTCTCTACTTTCTATATAGCCAAATATAACTTAATTGATCAAAATCAACCAAAAAAAAAACAGAAGGGGGTGATATATAGAAAATATTGTGTTTACCTAGAATGTCACCGACGATGAAGGTGTGAGAAGAAGCCCACTTTGAGTAAGTGATGGGACCGTCAGGAGTTAGCGTCCATCCTAAACTATCGCCAACCACATGGGTTGTCTCCGCCGCTGCACACTGCAACAGAGCTGTCAGCGCCACCACCACCTCCAGAAGAAGGACAAGAGCAGACCCAATCGAAGGCTCTATACGCCCATCCATCTCTCCTCTGTTTCAGTTCATGTGGTTTCTGTTCTCTGCTCTCTCTAACTCCAAGTCATGAATACCTCTTTCTCTCTCTTCTTGGAATAAAGATTGGAGTTGGTTGCTGTCTCTCCCAAGTTTTCTTTTGTCTAAGGTGATGCCTTCCTCTCATGCTTGGAAGGTTTGATAATGGCGCGACGTGGGCGGGGTGGTGCTTCAAATCCCAATCTTTTATCATTCGACGTGGGTGCATGTTAGGAGTTGACTCGTAGATTGGATGATTTTAGGTTTCCATTAATTAATTTTATTGTAAAATTTAAACGTCCTCACAAGGAATATTGTATTCCCTTATTTGACTTCCTTTTCTCCTGAATCCACGTTTTGGGCATTGTTGTTCACACAATCACACGTGTTTTTTTTGGTTTTTTAGGTCCTAGGTGGGCTCACCACAATGGTGGGTCCAGTTGGATCTGATCAGAAAGTGAAGGTTATTGGGGGAGATCAAATGTGGAGACATTGGACGCACGGCCGGTGCGTCGAACCAGCTCATTCCCTGGAATATCACCAGGTGTCACTTGCGGGAGGGGAAAGGGGATAGGAGTTTTTGAAAGGCACAATGTGGAAACGGAAGAGTCATGGGAAGAGGCCGGAATTGGAGCTGCTGGACCCATAATCTTGGGAGAGGAGAGAGGACAGAGGGGAAAAAAATGTTTTAAGACACAATGTGAAGACAGAAGAGTCATCGGGAGGTGTCTTATCGGTTCACATTCGTGATGAGTCATAGGGAGGTGTCTCATGGGTTCACATTCTTAATGACTTTTTGAATATGTTCTCACTCTTAGTCTAAGGTACAAATCTTGTGCTCTTGTTCAAATTTAATCATGTAGCTTTATTTTATGAGTAAATCCTTTTCCTATCTTTACCCAACAAAAAAAAAAACAAATCCTTTTCCTATCAATATATTTATACAGTCAGTTATGAATGTGAGCCCCTAATAAGAGGCCTTAAGGCACACTGTGAAGACATGAGAGTCAAATCCATGACCTCTTGTGTGTAGGTATAATGGCCTTTCGACACTTATTAGGTCCTTACGTGGGCCGCCCCTTGCAACCGACATTTCTGCTTCCCAGTGACTGTCTTGAGGGAAAACTCAGTAATTCAATTCGTCTTCGTCCATTTGAGGAGTGAAATGGGAAGCTGCCACTTGCAATATAGGCCTAGGACTCAAAAGAAAGCCCCAAAGAGCTAGTAACTCTATAGTATGGTCTAATCTGGGAACGAATAAGGATCAATTTTAGTATAGGTTGTGTTTGGTTGCAAGAAAGATTTGAAGGGAAGGGAAAAGAAATTTTTTAACTTAAAAATGAAACTTTATTGTTGTAACACAAAATGATTGTATACACTACCTAATTTTCTTGACATATTTAGTAATGATACTAGTAAGATGTAAAATTTATTTTACTTTTTAAATGCAAAGGATTTGAATGCAAAGTGAAGTGTAAGTTAATAACTAAATATAGAATGATTTGGAATTAGTTATATAGCAATGTGATAGCATGCGTTTTCACTACAAAAATTTCTTTTTTAAGTTAAAGAATTTCATTTCCCTTCCATTCAATTCCCCTTGCAACCAAACACAGTCAAAATGGAAAATCCAACGCAATCGACTAGGCGTCAATTGGACTTCGGAAAAAAAAGAAAAGAAAAAAAAGTAGAGTCTATTTTGAGGACCCGAATTGGGAATGCTTCCTCAATTATCCACATTCCACTTTTTCAACCAAATCCATTTGAGAAACCTTATTAAACTTATCCACATTCCATCCAAATCTTAAACTCAAGGCTAATAGATTTCGGTGGTTGCTGTGTGTGGCAGTAGAGAGGGAGAGGGAGATAAGGAACTACACGACAGCAACGTTCAAGAAAACAAAATATTCTCGGGTTTGTAATATTCAGGTTGTCCAATACATATTCGGTTCCCTTAGGTCTTTTTGGTTTGGTAATTGATATGTATTATAGATTTAAGGGAAATTTTCACGTAGTACCCAAAAAACTTTTGAAATATCACTTACCAACCGAATTTCCCAAACGTTAGTCCATTAACTGACAAAAAATAGTTGAAATTATGTGTAGACGTTTATACCCCTTTCTTCTTCTTCTCTGTTCCTTTGCAACATTTTATCAAAAAAGAAAAAAAAATCCTCTGCAATTGCAATGAATCATCGCACCGATTGCTCCAATCTTCTATTTTTTTCCTTCTTGCAATTTTTCTTCAAGGGTTTGAAACTCCAGCCGCACAAACCCCTTTAACCCTCTTCAAATTTGCCACAAAGAAGGGACCTAACCCCTTCACGACTCTCACTCTCTCTAGTTTTTTTTCTTTCCTAGTTTCTCTCCCTCAAAATCCACCGACTAACTCCAATCCATCGAGAATGATGGAAACAAGAAATAAGAAAAAAATATTCTTCAGATTTTCCAAGGAACAGAGCCGCATTGATTAACTCTAGCATTAACCCTAGTTAAAATTATGAAAAAATTTCATCTACACCCCATCAAAGATCGTTAATATCATCTATACCCATAAGAATGCAAAAACATCATCTACGCCCCAAAACTTTGGTTGTGATAATCAAAGAAGTCCTCTCCGTCAGTTGAGTTCCATTAGATGCTGACATTAGGTGGGTTAGAATATTTCAAAGACAATAATACCCTTTTGGCCTATTAAAAAGACCATTATACCCTTTATGTTATTTGTTACCCTACCCTCAATCCTCTTTAACAAGATACAGTAGTTAATGAACCATGAACGAGGGTCTGACCATGGTTTCTTTTCCAATTCGGTTGGAGAAGTGGGTGTAAAGAAAACCCTCAAATCCTCCTCTCTGAAATCAACACTCTACTAGATTTCCATCCTAACCCTGCTCAAACGCAATCCATTGATGATCCTCTCTTCGTTCCTGCGGAGTCTTCACCATCACCACAGTAGAGGTTATGCTGAACGAGTCTACTTGGCCGGTACTACGAGCAGACTAGCAGGAGAACAGGATCCGACTGATTCACGGCTTGATGGCTTGTGCAAAGGCGGTTGAACATGATAATCTTAAGCTCGCTGAAGCACTGGTTCAACAGATACAGATTCTATAAGATTCAATTCCAGCAAACATGCGTTTGAATATTCTCGTTAGAAGGTTGTGGTGATCCGGTGTGGTAGATTATTGCTTACTTGGACCTTTCCCAATTAAAATGCATCTTTTTTAATTCCATTCTTTTCTGTCACAATACCTTTGCCCTGTTAGTTTTTACTGTTGTTAGTTGAACGAATGTGTCGTTTGCTTTATAAATTGTCATCTTCTGGACTCATCTTGAACTCTTTCGGTTCTGTGTAGATTGCTTTAAGGAGAGGTTACTTCATAATCCTATAGATGAGAAAAAAAAATCATTTATTGTCTCCTAAACAATGATTATAATGGATTTCAATCTTCCCATTCCCCAGATTTTCTTCCAAGGGGATTCTCTTCGTATTCCAGCACAAAAAATCCAAAAAACCTCTCCCTTGTTCTTCTGTTCCAACTTCAGTCTGTGTGTGTCTGCGTGTAAGTGAGATGCTCTGTACAAAGCAACAAAGAGGTATTGAAGTCTGAGGAGAAGGGTTTCTGTATCGTAACGGGTTCTTGCATTTCAATAAGTAATAAACCAGATTCTGCCATGAAATTTTGACTGAGGGAACTTCACATGGTGTTGAAGAGCTTGGGGGAGAAATGCTCTGTTCACGACTGCTCCAAGAAGATCAGCTCTGTCCATGCTGATGGCGATGGTAACGTTAATTTCAAAGAGTTCAAGAAGATGATGACTAAAGGCAGAGCTTTCGCTATTTAAACCTGAATCTTGATTCTTGACTTGTGCGTGCTATACTGCAACTTCAACAATAGACGAACAGATGTAGCCAAGTGGATTAAGGATCCACCATGTGCGGGATCAATTCCTGTCATTCGTCCTTTTCATTTGAATACAGATGATTTTCAAATGGTAAGGTTTATGTTTCTGTAACTGATTTCTTCCTTTCGCAAATCGCAAGTGTAGAAGAAGACTAAGACAACTCAACTTAGAAGAAAGAGTTTAGATTTAGAATTAGAAATAGGGTTTCATCGTCATTAGGGGTTAGGGTTTGGGTGAGTGAAAAGGAAAAAGGGAGAGAAAATATAAGTTTGCTTTGAAGGTCAAATTAGTAAATCAACATAATTTTTTAATTTTTCAATTTATAATATGAGGAGTAAAACTGTATTTCAACAATTTTAGTGATTTCCGTCAGTTATGTGGACCTAGGTGATGTTTATGCAATCTTGTGGGTGTAGATGATGTTAGCAATCTTTGATGGGGTGTAGATAAAATTTTTTCTAAAATTATTTACCTACTTAAATTCCTTAATTTAAGGTGGTGTGAGATTATCATTACAAAATTTCTCCTTGCATTCTTCCATGTTAATCCTTGTTAAAATTATCTTCCTATTTAAATTCCTTAATTTAAAGCGGTGTAAGAAACTTCTCCTAACATCCTTCTATTCTCATACGTATCTAACATAATTTTTTTTTATTTTGGCCCTTTGGGGATCTTTTTTAAAAGATGATCCGATGGTTGGAAACTTTGTAGATTCTCTACGAGGTCTTCTCGGTATAGTAGTATTCGAACGGGATGGGATAATCGTAGCACCTTCCCTTGTTTCTTGCGATCCCCCAACCTGAAGCTTACTTGAATGACAATGGTTTTTGAAGTATCACCATTGATAAACTACAAATGTGTGTTTTTTTTTTTAATATAAAACTCCAATTTGCAACAATCAATCCAGAAGAATAGATTAGGTTCAACGATTTGGGATCTTAATTTCGGGAAACGATTATGATGGATTTTGCCCTATTTCGACTGAGAAAGAGAGAGAGAGAGGTACCGCCATTGGTAAATTGCAAATTTTTTTTTTTAAATGTAAAACTGCAATTTGCAACCATCAATCCAGAAGAATAGATTGGGTTCAACGATTTCTAAAAAATCAGATCGACCTTTGTAAATCCTTACAAAAATGTTGCAGAGAAACAGAGAGGAAGAAGAAAGGGTTAAAAATAACTAAGGGTAAACTTGACTTTTTTCCTTACAATAAAGGTATTACTTTCAATCCAGAATTTGTTAACTGCTGACATCAGCATCTAACGGCTTCGTCATAAGGCTTTGGGCCTTTTTGATAAACGTTTGAGAATTTTGAGTGGCAGGTGATGTTTCGCAAAGTATTTGGGTACTACGTGAAATTTCCCTAGATTTAATTATATAATACATTATGACATACGTAGTTGTTTGGTATGATTTATTGTATTTAATTATATTTAAAATAAATTAATATAATCTGAAATCTACAAATTATTAGAAGATTAGTTATAAATGATTATTATATATGATACACAATTTATTCTCATAAATGATTTATCATAAATAACTCATAAACATAAATATTAACTATATCAAAGAGAATCTTAATTAAAGAGCTGCATAGCAACTTATACATTTAGAAATGGGAAGCAACTTATACATTTAGAAATGAGAAATTCATGGCAAGCCATGTTTTGGTGCCATTCAAATGTCTAACAATATTTTACCAAAAAAAAAAAAGGTCTAACAATAGAAACCAGTACTACCAATTTCAATTAACAAATATTCATGTTATCAGATGATGAAGACACCCATGCTAGCCGTTGGACAGCCAAGCTTGAGTCTCCAACTCACGATCTCCGCATCAAAGAGGGAGCGCGAGAGAATGCGGCAGTATGCAACTACGGATGTAAAGAGAATGATATGGTGGAAATTATAACCTCCCCTGTACTTTGGCTAAATGATATAAACCTCCCCTGTCAGTTTCAAAATTGCACAAATCTCTCCTACAATTTCAATTTCATGACACTTAGCTAGTGTCTATTGGTTGAAGCACATTAGTTGCTGATGTCAATTGGCCAAATTAATTTTAATGGTCAAACTACCCTTTAAAGGTAGTGAAGTTCTAAGTTTTCCCTTCAATCCCCAAAACCCTTTCGTCATCTTCTTCTTTGTTTTTGCGTCCCCATAATCTTGCCCTCCCTTCTCGATCAAAATTCAGCAAAATAGTTACTCAAGAAGCATAACAAGAAGTGGAGCAGAGAGAGAGGGAGAGAGAGAGAGAGAGAGAGAGAGAGAGAGAGAGAGAGAGAGAGAGGGCAAATACCAAATTTAGTGGGGTTTCGTTATTCAAATCTTGTTCACGAATGCTCAACAGTATAAAATCTGACATGGATTCTTTTCTGATCAGTTGAGAAGCAATAAAGATGCAATCCTGGGTTCATCCCTTCATCTGCTAGATCTTGTTAGAATTCAACGTTAGAAAATTTTAGGTAAATTTCTCCTACCTCCCCTCCAGGAATCCTAAATGACTACCACCCCTTAACTTGGCTCATAATGTCTCTCACCTCTCCTGATTTTGAAAATAATCTCTCCCATTCAATTTGGTGATGACATTGATCTTCACCAATATTTTTTGGACTATTATACCCTTAGTTTCACTTAAAAGAGATTTTATCAAGAGATTTTAATCAAATTTAATTTAAAAATATATTTTAAAAAATTGAAAAAGAAAACGTGAGATACTAAATAGATCTTGTAAAATCTTTTCTGATTTTATTATTATGGGCAACATTATCTTACTTGCCTATTTTGACTGGTGGGAATCTAATCAAGGTTTGATTGATTATCCCTTTCCAATTATAAATCAAATCTATTCCATTATGGGATTGGAATAGATTTGAAATCCAAATGATTATAAATATGAAGCAGGGTCCCTATAGTCTCTCTCTGCGTGAAAATAAAAGGACCCATACGTAAGGGAGAGGAGACTGTAGAAGATCTCTGTTGGAAATCAGGCAAAAGACAAGGGCAGAAAACAATCTTCTACTAAAAGCTATGTCCTATCTCTTTTATTGATTATGTTATTACTCAAATGTATTTTATATTCTATATGAGATTCATTGAAATGAATTTTATTAGGATTAATAAAAATCCTACAGTAGTATCAGAGCCATCCCACGTGGATTTAAAATCATTGAGTATTGAAACATGAAGAAAATTCTTTTTAGTTCCCATTTTAATTTTTGGTGAAAAGAAGAGATTTAAATAATCAGATAATTTTTCGACCGTCAAAATTACAAGAAAAATATATCAATGTGTAGATCTCCGTGAGACGGTCATGGCGATGTAAAATTGCCATCACCGGTCACCGGACGCACTGTCACGCGCCAGAGAAAGAAGCGAGTGAGATTCACTCGCTGGATTAAAACAAAAAAGGGGCGGGCCACCGGGTTCACCTGAGACCGACCTGACGTCAGAACCTCTACCCAGGTAACCCGGGTCGGTTAAACTCGATCCGAACCAAAACCGACCCGGCCCAGTCAAGTCGGGGCAACACGACCCGACCTGACCCGAATAAAGTGGTATCGGGACAACTCAACCTGGAATATGACCCGACCCGAATAAGATGGAATCGGGTCGACCCGACCTGGGTGGACCCGGTCCTGTTTCGGACCGGAGTTGGAGAAAACTGGACCAAACCCAGACCGATTATATTGTGACCAAGCCAGCTCAAACCAAACCAAACCGACCCAGATAGGATTTTCTTATAAGGGCCTGTTTTGTTTCTATTTTTTAACAAAAGGACATTAAACAGTGATTCTGGGAGCTAGGAAGGTTGGATTAACCTCTGGTTTATTTGGTTGGACTCCATTTTTAATGCTCTTCAATCTGATATATATTTTGGTACATTTTGATGCATTGAAAAATATGTTATTATGGAAAAATATCCTATGGGAACTCGATTTGTAATGTTTTTGCTGATTTTTCTTAAAGTTATTGTACAAAATTGATTGATTGAGCTATTGTGCATGTTTATATGAATGTTTAGACCAGTTTAGTTGTGTAAATAAAACATTCATGATATCCCACATGAGTTGCAAGTTGAGATTTGTTCATATCATGGTGGAACTTGGTATGACCACCAAAGTGACAACCTGTTTCATTATGATGTGCTCAAATTCAAGGGTCTGTGTTTGTAAATACTTCAGTTTGATAATGTTCACCCAAAGGTGACATTGTCCAAGTTTATTCAAATTATGATTTATAGCTGTTGTGTAAGGATTATGGTGTGACCACCAAAGTGGCAACCTTGGTTCTATCATAATATGCTCAAATCTAGCATTTATTCATTTACAAACTACAGTAAAGGAAGTATAGTGTTCACCCAAAGGTGGCGTTGTCTAAGATTATAAAGAACGGCACTGTCCATCCAAATGTGGCGTTGTCAAAGATTACAAGGAATTCATGCACATGGTTGAAAGATTGTGGCTTTAGGGGTCTTCATCCACCCACAGGTGGTGAGATTTTTGAAAGTCATTATCTCTTCGCAGTTATGGCACGGATATTGAGAGGACCAGTGCATGTTTATCCCAAAGGATAAATGTGTAGTACAGTTGACTCTTAAGAAAAGAAATTACTTATTAAGGATGATCAGTTGAGGGTTTTTCATTCACCCAAAGGTGATGAAATTTTCTGAAGCCATCATTTCTTGGCGGTTTTGCCTAGATATCTAAGAGGACCAGTGCATGCTTATCCCAAAGGATAAATGTATAGTGCGGTTGACTCTTAAGAAAAGAAATTACTTATTAAGGATGATCGGCTGAGGGTTTTTCATTCACCCAAAGGTGATGAAATTTTCTGAAGCCATCATTCCTTAACGGTTTTTCCTGGATATCTAAGAGGACCAGTGCATGCTTATCCCAAAGGATAAATGTGTAGTGCGATTGACTCTTAAGAAAAGAAATTACTTATTAAGGATGATCGGCTGAGGGTTTTTCATTCACCCAAAGGTGATGAAATTTTCTGAAGCCATCATTCCTTGGCGGTTTTGCTTGGATATCTAAGAGGACCAGTGCATGCTTATCCCAAAGGATAAGTGTGTAGTGCAGTTGACTCTTAAGAAGGGGAAATAATGACCTCCATTTTGCTGTGGTTTAATGATTTATTTATTTCCTTGATATACATATCAGTGTTGGATATATTAATTGAATACATGTTTTAATTGTAAACTCATATAGTAAATTTTATCTTAGGATGTCGATACCTGTAAAATGTTTTAGCCTCTCTACCTGTATTGACTGGTCGAATTACCAAAAATGGTATGAAGCAGTGGAAACCCAACTCAGCATGTCGGATATGGACTTAGCTCTCAGAGAGGAAAAATCTGCTCCTATCACTCCTAAGAGCTCTCCCATTCAGATTCTAAAAATGGAGATGTGGGAAGCTTCTAATCGAAAATCCCTAATCCTGATGGAAAATTCTGTTTCTGAATCTCTTCGTGGTAGTATCCAGATGAAAGATACTACCAAAGAATATATGAAAGAGATACAGACGAAATTTAATGTGACAAATAAAAGTCTCAAAATTAGTCTGTTGGCAGCCTTAACTGGAGCAAGGTTTGATGCAAATGGCAGTATTCGAGAATACATACTCGAATTGGTTAAGAAAAAAAGGGAAAGACTAAAGGGGCTGGGAACCTTTTTGGATGATGACTGTCTGGTTTATCTTGCCTTGACTTCTCTCCCAAATGAATATAGTCAGGTTCATGTATCTTACAATACTCAGAAGGACAATTGGAGTTTGGATGATTTGATTTTCTTTTGCTCTCAAGAAGAGGATAGATTGAAAAAGAAGAAACCTGAGAGTGTAAATTTAGTTCAGCACAAACCTTTTACTAAAAAAGGGAAATGGAAATAGAGGTGTAGGACCTCAGAAGAAGAAAAAGTTTTTCAAGAAGGGAAATGGAAAACCCTATGATAAATCATATACATCAAAAAGGAAATGATGACAAGAAAGACTTGAATGGCGTGGAATGCCGAAAGAAGGAATAGGACTCTAAAAGATATGATGAGAAGTATGATTAGTAACACCAATTCTCCCTTACATAACACCAATCTTTTAGATTTTATGTGGGGGATGCTCTGAAAATTCTCCCTTACATACTCAATAGGGTGCCAAGTAAATCTGTTCCCAAAACACCTTTTGAGCTATGGACTGGTAGAAAAACCGAGCTTGAATCATCTACATGTTTGGGGATGCAGAGCAGAAGCCAGATTATATAATCCTCATGAAAAGGTTATGGATCTAAGGACAATCAGTTGCCATTTTGTTGGCTATCTTACTAGATCCAAGGGATTTAGATTTTACTGTCCCAGTTCTACCAATCGAATAGTTGAGACTGCTCATGCCAAGTTCATTGAAGACTCCTGTGAATTAGTAGAACCAAGAAGCTTGGAATTTGATGAAGTCCTTGTATTTCCTAATTCAGTGATTCCCAGCACTATTGTGCTTACTGTTATGCATCCCTTGGTCCCACAAATGGTAGATAAATTTACGGGGACTGAGGTACCTGATCCACCTACGGCACCAGTGTTGATTGCAGAACCTGAAGAGATGGTCAGGAGATCTACTAGACAATGCAAGAGTGCTATTTCTTCTGACTACATTCTATACTTGACTGAAGGAAAATTTGACATTGGTCAAGCAATAGATCCCTCTAGTTTTGAGGATGCCATGAATAACTCTAATGCACCAAAATGATTGGAAGCTATGAAAGATGAATTTTCATCCATGGCTAACAACGGTATTTGGACGCTTGTAGATTTACCTAATTCTTGTAAACCCATAAGCTCTAAATGGATTTTCAAGACTAAGTGTGACTCCAGGGGAAGAATTGAG
The DNA here is from genome assembly GCA_028583415.1 of Protea cynaroides. NCBI lineage: Eukaryota > Viridiplantae > Streptophyta > Magnoliopsida > Proteales > Proteaceae > Protea > Protea cynaroides. The sequence goes on along the minus strand of CM053276.1, from coordinate 93,626,055 downwards.
CGCTACAAGGCTAGGCTAGTAGCTAAGGGATTTACACAGAGGTAGGGAGTTGACTTCAAGGAGACATTTTCTCCAGTCTCCTCGAAGGATTCCTTTAGAGTTATTATAGCGCTTGTGGCTCATTATGATCTAGAATTACATCAGATGGATGTCAAAATAGCCTTTTTGAATGGAGACTTGATTGAGGAAGTTTACATGCGCCAACCAGAAGGTTTTGAGGTACAAGGCAAGGAAGGAATGGTTTGTATGCTCAACAAATCCATTTATGGTCTCAAACAAGCTTCTAGACAATGGTATCTAAAGTTCCACCAAATTATATCCTCTTTTGGTTTTGTTGAGAGTGCTATTGATCAATGCATTTATCACAAAATCAGTGGGAGCAAGTTCATTTTTCTGGTGTTTTATAAAGATGATATTTTTCTTGCCAGTAGTGATTTGGGTTTGCTTGCAAAGACCAAGCGATTTCTATCAGAGAACTTTGAAATGAAAGATATGGGTGAGGGTTCTTTTGTCCTGGGTATTGAAATCAGTCATGACAGAAGACGTAGACTATTGGGACTATCTCAAAGGGCTTATATTGATCGTGTACTCAAGAGATTCAATATGTCAAACTGTTCAGCTGGTGAGGCACCAATCAGCAAAGGAGAGAAGTTAAACAAGACCCAGTGCCCTAGGAAAGAGAATGAAAGAAGGTCTATGACTGATAAGCCTTACGCATCTGCAATAGGTAGCCTTATGTATGCACAGGTCTGCACTCGCCCTGATATCGCTTTTGCAGTGAGTGTTTTGGGACGTTTTCAGTCAAATGCAGGTTTGACTCACTGGACAGTTGTGAAGAAAGTCTTGCGATATTTATAGAGGACAAAAGATTATATGCTTACATGTAAGCACCCCATTTTTGTCATTTCCAGCTGAACAAAGTCCTATGTGTGGACAACAAACGAAGAAAGATGAGCGAAAATTTAGATTTTAACTACGGTCTCAAGGTAGTTTTTGGTGGATCCTACAACAAGGTCACAGGCTGTAATCTGCATGGATGCATAGGTCATGGAATTATCTTCGAAATGATACCAGAATTGCCCAATTCTGATATCAAATGAAGAAGATATGGTCATTTTATTCGGATGATACGTACAAGGGAGGTTTCTGAAATTATCATACATAATCCCAGGGGCTTTCATGCAAATTATCGTAAGTTGGATTATTTAAATTTCAAATCATCATATCTTGATCATCCAATATCTGAATCATATGGTTTAAGTACCAATGTTCTTTATTTTCAGTCATTTTCAAAATGGGCGTGAAGAATTCCGAGTAGAGGTAACCAGCAGGCCCTATGCAAGCTTTCATGCAGAATTATCGATAGAACTTCATTTCTTCATATCTTGGTCGTTCTACGTTGAATTCAGATGATTTTAAGGCCATTATTTTTCATTTGTGGTGTCCTACAAAGTGAACGTGGAAAATCTCGGGTAGAAGTCTCCGGAGGGTCCCATGCAAAATTACGCATGAAAAAGATCATTTAATCTTTAGAAATTCATATTTTGGTCACACCATATCCAAATCAGGTAATTTCAGTTTCATTATGTTCCATTTTTAGTACTCTACAAAGTGGACGTAATGGATTTCTGATAGAAGTCCTCGAAGGATCCCATGCAGAAGGGTCAGCCAAATTATCGATAATGGGCCTCCTTAAACTTCAGAAATTCATAAGTTGACAATTTTATTCCCAAATGAGGTGATTCAAGCTCCAACATTCCTCATTTTTAGTGTTCTACAAAGTGAACGTAGAAAATTTAGAATAGATACTATCGAAAAATTCTATGCGGAATGGCAACAGAAATAGCCCATGAAATGACAGAGAGAGAAACCCAGTCAATCCAGTCAACTCATCTCAACCCAAGCCAATCTTGGCCCAACCCAGTCAATCCTTGTCAATCCGGACCAAATCTATTGGACCCATGTGCATGCATATTATGTATATTATACATATTATTAGATTATGTATTACTTTAGGTATTAAATTATATTTTTATGGATTGAATATATGTATATATATTTATTGGAGGAGATAGCTGGCTAATGGTTCGGTTAGGCTAGGAAAGAGATCCGAAAAAAGATTGAATAGAGATTGTGGAGAAGAAAAAAGGAAAGGAAAAGAGAGAAGGGGGAGGGGACGTGAAAGAGAGAATCGGAAAGAGATTGAGGGAAATCCAAGAGAGATTGGGAAAAAGAAAAAAAAGAAAGAAAAGAGAGAATCTGAGAGAATAAGAGAAAGAGAAAGAAATAAAAGAAAAAAGGAAAAGAAAAAAAGAAGAAGGAACTTTCACGTTTTCTAGAAAGAAAACATAAAAGAGAGAGAGAAGAAGAGAAGAAAAGGAAAGAAAGAGAAGAAGAGAAGAAAAGGAAAGAAAGAAAAGAAAAGAAAAGGAAAGAAGAAAAGGAAAAAGAAAGAAAAAAGAAGAAAAGGAAAGAAAGAGAAGAAGAGAAGAAAAGGAAAGAGAGAGAAGAAGAGAAGAAAAGGAAAGAGAGAGAAGAAGAGAAGAAAAGGAAAAAAGAAAGAAAAGAGAAGAAAAGGAAAGAGAGAGAAGAAGAGAAGAAAAGGAAAGAGAGAGAAGAAGAGAAGAAAAGGAAAGAGAGAGAAGAAGAGAAGAAAAGGAAAGAGAGAGAAGAAGAGAAGAAGAGAAGAAGAGAAGAAGAAAGGAAAAAGAAAGAAAAGAGAAGAAAAGGAAAGAAAGAGAAGAAGAGAAGAAGAGAAGAAAAGGAAAGAGAGAGAAGAAGAGAAGAAAAGGAAAGAAAGAGAGAGATTGGGAAAAAAAAAAAAGAAAGAAAAAGAAGGAAAGAAGAGGAGACGAAATCTAGAAAAGGGAGAAGAAGGAAAGAAGAGGGGAGAGGGAAAGAAGAACGAGATAAAAGAGAGGGTTGAGAGGGAGGAAAAAAAAGAAGAGGGAAAAAAAAAAGAAAAAAAAAAACCAGAGAGAGAGAGAGCGAGATAAAGAGAGAGAGAGAGAGGGGAAAAGAGAGGTAGCATAGGAGAAAAGAAGAGGAGCAGCAAAGATAAAGGGAGAAGAAGAGAGGAAGAAGGAGTAGTAGAGGCAGGTAAGCTCTGCTTTCGTGATTGGTTCAGCTTTCGTTATTGATTCTCTATATAATTTTTTAATTTTTTTCTCTAATCTGTGTACCTACCTATCTCGATACCCAACGAGACCTGCAAACCTCTATAACCTGCATCTCAACTCCGCCACCAAACCATTTTTCAATTGGTTCCCTCCATCAAACCAAACCATTCACCAATCATGACCCTCAACAACCCCCATCTTCTTCAACTCCTGCTCCACCGAATTTAATCCCTCATCGACTTACCATCAAACCCACAAACACCGGCACTTCACCCCTACCATCACCGAATCTAAATTACCCTCATCCTTCATCTCCACATGTCATTCTCCACCTCATCTGAACTTTGATCATGAATTGTAGTATGATTTAAAATTAAACCCTTGATCCAATGTGAATCTAATATTAAATTGAGTTTTTTAATGTGGTTAAAATATAACCATTGGATATTAATTGAGAATTCAATATGATGACAATCAAGCCATTGATCATGGAATCTTCAATGAGATTAAAATCTGGTATTTGATCTTGGATTTCATGAAAATAAAATATGGTCATTTCGATGTGAAATTAATATCGCCCTTTAATTTGGAGCTTTTGATGAGTTGAAAAACCAAGCCATTGACCATGCATTTTTATCAAGTGATGATATGAAAATAAGGACCATGGGATGATTGAATTTTTCTAATTTTGATCATGTGATAATATTACTTGTGAACCGTCAATCATGATAATTTTAATGCGTTGATCTTGACCATTGATCATGATAATTTTAATGTGTTGATCTTGACCATTGATCATGATAATTTTAATGTGTTGATCTTGACCATTGATCATGATAATTTTAATGCGTTGATCTTGACCATTGATCATGATAATTTTAATGCGTTGATCTTGACCATTGACCATGATAATTTTAATGTGTTGATCTTGACCGTTGATCATGATAATTTTAATGTGTTGATCTTGACCGTCAATCATGATAATTTTAATGTGTTGATCTTGACCATTGATCATGATAATTTTAATGTATTGATCTTGACCATTTGATCATAATAATTTTAATGCTCAATCTGAACCATTGATCCATCTGATTTAATCCTTACCCATCTGATCATGATCCTTACCACTTGATTTGATCCTTATCTGTTTGATCATGATCCCTACCATCCGATCAGCATCTACACAACCATTTGATCAAGTCAAGCCACCATCACCACCATCAGATCAAACCATCATCCTCACCATCTGATCAAGCCATCATCCTTTCAGATCATCCTCATCACCAGATCAGATTATCATCACCGTCAAATTAGATCATCATCACAACTCTATCTCACACTATCTGATCATCATCTACACCATCTGATTTGCCCATCACCCCATCTAATCATCATCTACACCACCTGATCGTCATCACCATCATCACCATCGTCACCATGTGATTGACAACTTACATACTCACATATTGCTATATTTTTTAGATGTTCATTTGTTATGTTTGGAATGCTTATTGCTACATCTGTCTGCTACATATGCTCATTGTTACATCTGTCTGCTATGCATGCTCATTGCTACATCTGTCTGCTACACATGCTTATTGCTACATCTGTCTGCCACATGCTTATTGCCATACTTAGATGCTTACTACCATGTTTGGATGCATACTGCTATATGTGGATTACGACCACTGCTATAGTTGGAATGTTTTCATTTGCCATATTTGTCTTGAAAAGAGATAAGTTGAAAAAAATAGCAATTAGGGTAGAAAATCCTAAAAATGGAAAGAAAATAACAATTAGGGTAGAAAACCCTAAAAATGGAAAAATAGCAATTAGGGTAAGAAACCCTAAAAATGAAAATCACAATGAAAAATGGATAGAAAATCCTAAAAACCTAAAAATGAAAACAACAAAAATGGTAGGAATTTAGGTCTCATCCCTAGATCCTATTGACAAAAATAGAAAGAATTTGGTACACATCCCAAATAAAAATGGTAGGAATTTAGGTCTCATCCCTAGACCCTACTGACAAAAATAGAAATAATTTGGTACACATCCCGAATAAAAATGATAGGAATTTAGGTCTCATCCCTAGATCCTACTAACAAAAATAGAAAGAATTTGGTACACATCCCAAATAAAAATGGTAGGAATTTAGGTCTCATCCCCAGATCCTATTGACAAAAATAGAAAGAATTTGGTACACATCCCAAATAAAAATGATAGGAATTTAGGTCTCATCCCTAGATCCTATTGACAAAAATAGAAAAATTTGGTACACATCCCAAATCTGAATGATAGAAATTTAGGTCTCATCCCTAGATCCTATTGACAAAAATGGTAGGAATTTGGTATACATTCCCAATTCGACTCTCACAATCTTTTCGAACTACGTCGTACCTGATTTCTAGGGCACACCCTAGAATACGTAGGTAATTTGAGAATCTCAAATACGGTACAAAGCCATCCATCAACCAAACATCCAGCATAAATTTTAACTTGAACAAAGAATCTAATTGAAGCACATGTATAAATTACTTCCATAATCTTTAATCACACAACTCATTTCAAACTATGTTTTTGGAATTGATTCCCAGGATTAGAATACGTAGGCAGTTTGAGATGTCTTACACGTCTCAGATTCAGTCCAAGATCGAACCATCTTTGGTTCGGTTCACTGTATAATATTGTATATTACATTTGCTTGTTTATTTGCTTTAAAACATGATTGGCTGAACCCTAAGTTAGAATAACTTAGCAACTTGGTTTAGGACATCCCTCATTAAACCCTAGTTATCCAGTTGACCAAGCACAGTCAAAATTAGAATTTAAAGAAAGTTTAGGAGGCCGATATTGATCGGAAGGTTTGGGTGCCTAACACCTTCCCATAACCGTACCTTGAATACTTACCCGATCTCTTGCAGACCAAAGAACTGATACTTGGAACACGAGTCAATAGAAGTCTTACCTTAGGGTGATGCTACATTTTTAAAGGTCCTAGACCTTAATCTTGGTGGCGACTCCAACAGTACAATTGATCTTCATCGATATGGACACATTCCATCCCGAGGAGGATCATCCATTTCCCATTGTCCTCACATTACTTATGGCAGCAATGATAACCTTGAGATTGTGGGTTATTCTGATGCAGATTACAGCGGATGTCCTGATGACAGGAAATCTACTTCAGGATACATCTTTATGATGACTGGAGGAGCTATTTTCTGGAAGAGTATGAAGCAAACAATTTTAGCATATTTTACTATGGAGGTAGAGGTCCTGACATTGTTCGAAGCCACGAAGCAGGCAATCTGGCTGAGGAATTTCATTTCTGGTCTAAAGACTATGGAAATCATCTCTAGACCATTATTAGTGTATTGTGATAATCAGTCAGTTATATCTTTCTCTAAAAATAATTAGAGGACTGGTGCTTTAAAGCACATTGATATCAAGTATCTGTTAATAAGGGAAAAATTTGATGATAATCACATCATTGTAGAAAAGATCTCGACGGTAGATATGGTTGTTGATCCATTGACAAAAGCTCTATCAGTGGTGTCACACCCCAATTCTGATCCAACCAGAACGGTGTGAGTGAACCATCATTGAACCAACGGTTCACACCAGGATCTCGAATAGGCCGTGTCCACCCATACAAACCATTACACATAACCACAATCAGAATATAAATATACAACGGAAGACTTTAAATAGAATGAACTGAGTATCTATTGATAATTTAAATAAATATTCCATTATCCAAATTCAAACACATAAAATAAATATCTTTTACATCCCTTTAATCCAATGGAAAATAACTGAAACAACTAAATAAAAATCCATCACAAGTACACACAGAAAGGGCACTCGCATGAAGCATCATGCTCGTCCTCCCCTGCTTGTACATCCAAAGCGGCCACACCCCATACGCCGGAGCGTTCATGTAGTCGTCCACGGTGTAACCTTGCATCAACGTCTAAAAACAATGTATATACAAAGGGTGAGCTCACAACACGGCCGGTAAGACAATCGAGCCAGTTTCACAAGATTATGCATGAGTAACAATCAATTTTATCTTTGTGGTCCGGTTTTAAGTTTGCAATGTGCTATAGAAAGGTTTGGTGGCCCCCGCACCTCTATACACGAGTGCGTGGCACCTCATGGATCACACCCCCATTGGCCCACATGCACCCACCATGGAATAGAGATAGAGCTAAGATACCCACGTACCTCCCCGATACTCTACCCATACCGGTACCTAAGCCCCTGCGGCCGGGGCTGCTTGGGGGCTCGCAACTAACCAATCCTATATGTCATCAATGTATGCTCTATCCCGGCCACGGCCGTCTACGGCATAGAGATAGAGCTAAGGCATTCCCACACCTCCCACGATGCCCTATCCGCAACTAACCCACTAGGATAGAAACAATACGCGGGTAGACCCTATCCCAACATAACTCCCTACGGCATAGAGATAGAGCTAAAGCATCGTGGACAAGCCGGCGTCGACTCGGAATCCTCGGTACCACATAACAATGGCCGGGACAACATCAATATCGGAGACCACCGTACCCCGACCTTCCCCCGATACCCCACCCGTACCAAGCATGTTAAGACAGAATACTACAAAAGGTGCTAATGTGAAGAGCGATCCCGGGCCCATGCCCCACTCCACACACCAACGAAAACAATCACATGCCTAACAATCACATCCTATCAATGCATGAACAGTAATAATAGCGAAAGTAAAGGATGGCATGTGAATATGCACAAACATCACATCATAGATATTCAATGATTAACAACGATTTCTTGTCCATTAATTATTAGGTTTAGGTCGATTCCCTTACGGCGCTCGTTCGATAACTTGCTCCACGTCGCAAGGTCCAAGCGATATGTCACAAAGTCCTACAATATCATTAGGGTTTCATTAAAATAACATTCTTAGAGTCTCATGTTGATCGGAAACCAACGGGGTTACAAATACCCTCCCGGGCGGCCGGTGGCGTATACCGGTCGCGGCTCCGTGGGAAGGACGGCGACCGGTATGGTCAGCCGGTCCCCCCGGGACAACCTCCCGAGAGATAGCGGTCGCAACATACCGGTCGCACTATGTGCAGCCGGTATAGTCGGCCCGGTATGTCTCCGGAAGACCATACTTGGGTTTTTCGACTTGCCGTCGATCATCCTCCATGGATTTTCGGGGTTTCTCCTATCCATTCTAAGTCTAGGCTTTGAGTTAGAGTTATCCCCAACTCATTCAAGTCTCGTTTCGATGAATATCATCTCGAAACTTCGAATCTAGGGTTTGGCGGCAACTTAGGGTTTATTGGCCAATTTAGGGTTTTTAGATCAATACCTACTTTGCATGGTATTGATCCACCCACACAACTAACATAGGGTAAGAAGATGGATTCAAGCACTTACCGTTGGCGGGCGTAGCGAGAGCTGTCGTCGAGCGGTAATGGCGGCGCCTTCTTCTTCCTCCTAGCTCCTTCTCCTTTTCCACCTCTTTCTCTTCTCTAGGGTTTGTGAGAGACAATGGAAAGGATTTGAGGAGGCTTAAGGGTGTATTTATAGGCTAGAAATAGGGTTTAGTAACCCTACTAGGATTAGGAAACTTCTAGGATTCGAAATCGGGAAAGCGGGACCCGCGAGACCAATTTCTAGATTCCCGCACATAGCTGCGCGCGAGCCATACCGGTCGGCCGGTACCAAGACCGGTACCATCGACCGGTATACCTAAAATCAGGTATAATTGGTCGACTTCGGTCCGATTTTGTACCCATTTGTTATCCGCTTGCCCCGTCGGCCCGGTGATGATCGGAAGACTGTCATGACACAAAACCAAGGTTTAGACCGGGTTTTCAGAGTCTTGGGTCTTACAACTCCACCACCCTTAAAAGAAATTTCGTCCCGAAATTTGCATATAGGTTCTACAACTCCCCCACCCTTAAAAGAAATTTTGGCCTCGAAATTTGAGCGTACCTTGATCGTCAAAAAGGTTAGGGTACTCCTTCCTCATCGCGCTCTCTTCTTCCCAAGTAATTTCCTCCACATTTTGGCTTCTCCAATGCACCTTCACATAGTGGATATCCTTGGTTCGAAGTTGCTGAACTTTTCGGCTTGAGAGCATTACGGGCACCGCTTCGAAAGTTAAGTCTTCGGTCCAGTGCCGGAGGATCAGCGATCAAGATATGCGATGGATCTCGACATACTTCTTCGGTAATGATACATGGAACACATTATGAGCGCTAGACATAGATGGTGGTAGAGCCAATTGATATGCTACATTACCCCGTCGATTCAATATCTCATATGGTCCCACATACACGGGGCATAGCTTCCCCTTTTTACCAAACCGTTTCGGACCTCGCCCCGGTGACACCTTCAAGAACACTTTGTCACCCATTGCAAACTCCGGATCTCGGCGTCGATTATCCGCATAGTGCTTACGTCGGACTTGAGCCGTCTTTACTCTCTCTTTGATCCGATCAATCACTCGGCAAGTTTCTTCAACAAACTCCGGTCCTACAATTCTTCTTTCCCCCACTTCGTTCCATAACGAGGCGTGCGACACTTCTTCCCATAGAGTGCTTCATATGGGGCCATCCGAATTGTAGCCGATAAGCCGTTGTTGTAAGCAAACTCGATAAGTGATAGCTTCTCATCCCAAGCTCCTTTGAAATCTAATGCACAAGCTCGGGGCATATCTTCCAAAATTTGAATAGTTCGCTCCGACCGTCCGTCCGTCCGAGGGTGAAAAGCTGTCCTGAACTTCAACTTTGTTCCCATAGCTTTACGTAATCCTTCCCGAACTTTGATGTAAAACGGGGATCTCCGTCGGATACTATACTCTGCGGAACGCCATGAAGTCGACTATATTATCAACATATAACTTGGCCGGTTTCTCCATGGTATCTTGAGGTCGGCCGCAATAAATCGAGCTGTCTTGGTGAGTCGATCTACTATAACCCAAACCGCATCCGCGACCTTGGTGTCAAAGGTAGGCCCGGTGGCGAAATCCATGGTGATACAATCCCACTTCCCCGCGGGTTTCGGTAATGGCGGCTGTAGTAAACCTGCGGGTCTTTGCCTTTCCGCTTTAACTTGTTGACAATTCGGACATTGGAACCCGAAGCGAGCTATATCCGCTTTCATACCCCTCCACCAATATAGTCTTCTCAAGTCATGGTACATTTTGGTACTTCTCGGATGTACCGAATATGGAGTGTAATGAGCTTCAGTCATAACTTCGGTCTCCGATATCGCGGTCTTCGCTCTCGGGTATACATAACCGTCCACGATACTTGAGTACCTTGTGCGAGACCAAGGTAAAGTCGGGATTGCCCGTACCCTTCTCTAAGTCTTCTGCCTTGTCTTGAGATATGGATCTGTGCAGGATTGCTACCTTGACTTCATCAATTAGATCCCGGTGAGATCTTCAATGCGGCGAACATCATAGTGAACTTATGAATCAAGCCTTGCTCCGCTGGATCTTCTGCGGTCTCGATAATATGTTCTTCATCAATTTCCATTGAACTTCGAGGCTGCGGCACACAATGCGGCATTTGTACTTGGTCTCGCCTCGGGTTTTCGATGCCCACTTTACGCCTAAGGCGTCGGCCACCACATTTGCTTTACCGGATGGTCCTTGGATGTCGCAATCATAATCTTTTAACAATTCCGGCCATCTCCTCTGTCTCATATTCGGATCCTTACGAGTGAAAAGATAAGTTAAGCTCTTGTGATCGACTTGATCCGAAACTTCTCACCGTACAAGTAGTGTCTCCAAGTCTTGATTGCGTGAATAACCGCTGCCAGCTCCAAGTCATGCGTAGGATAGTTCTTCTCATGCTCTTTTAAGCGTCTTGATGCGTAAGCAATCACATTCTCCTTGCATCGATACACACCCAATTCCCAACCCCGAAGCATCCGTATATAAAGTAAGCGGTGCGGCTTGGTTGCGGGATGGTCAAGATAGGTGCGAGACTAGTCTTGACTTCAAAGTCCGAAAGCACTTCTCGCACTCATCCGTCCATATGAATTTCTCTCCCTTCTTGGTCAATCGGTGAGTGGAGCGGCGATCTCGGAGTAATCTTCCACGAATCTTCTATAATAACCAGCCAACCCAAGGAAACTACGAATCTCCGCAGCAGATTTTGGTGCTTCCCATCCTACTATAGCAGCTATCTTACTTGGATCAACCTTGATACCGTCTTCGGATACAACATGGCCCAAGAAAGCCACTTCCTTCGGCCAAAACTTCGCACTTCTTGAATTTTGCATAAAGCTTCACCTCTCTCGGCCGTTGTAGGGCTGCCCTCAAATGCGTTGTATGAGTCTCCATGTCCTTAGAGTAAATCAATATGTCATCGATGAATACGATGACCGAAGTGTCCAACATATCATGAAACACTCGGTTCATCGGTTCCATAAGCGGCGCTGGAGCATTGGTCAGCCCGAAAGACATAACTAGAAACTCATAATGCCCATACCTCGTCACGAAGCGGTCTTGAATATCTCCGGCCTTGATCTTCAATTGGTGATACCCGATCGGAGATCGATCTTCGGAAAACCTTTGCACCCTGCGGCTGGTCGAGCGGGTCGTCGATCCTAGGCAAAGGATACCGATTCTTGATCGTCAACTTGTTCGGCTCACGGTAGTCAATACATAGCCGTACACTTCCATCCTTCTTCTTGGCCGAATAATACGGGTGCTCCCCAAGGCGATATACTAGGTCGTATGAAGCCCTTATCCGGCAATTCTTGTAATTGGGTCTTCAACTCCTTTAACTTCGGTCGGGGCCATCTCGTATGGTGCTTTAGACACCGGCGCCGAACACGGCATAAGGTCTATCGCAAATTTCGTAGCCCCATGCGGTGGTAAACCTGGAAGCTCCTCCGGAAACACATCCGGGAACTCCCGAACCACATCTATATCTTCCATCTTGAGTGACTCTGCCGTGAGATCGACTACGGATCCGAGATAACCCACTCCCCCCTTTCTCCAAGCATCTCTTAGTTTTTAGGGCGGAGAGGATCGGCTTCCGCTTCCTAGATAGCTTGATCCCCGCGAAACTATATTCCCTTCCCTCTTTGTCGGTGAGCACAAGCTTCCTTTCACCACATAAAAGGGCGGCCGAATGATGGCCTAGCCAATCCATTCCCAAAATGACATCAAAATCCGCCATCTCAAGTATTACTAGGCTTGCTTCTAAGTCTCGGCCCTCAATACATACCGTACATGGTCCATAATATTCGGTCAAAGCCACTTCGACTCCTAGTGGAGAGCGAACTATCAAGCTTGGGTTCAAATGCTTGATTGGTAACTCCATTCGCTTCCCAAAAGAAATAGAAACAAAGGAGTGCGTGGCCCAGAGTCAAATAATACTATGGCGGGTAAACCGGCTACATTTACAATTCCTCGGAATTTATTGCCCCTTAGTTCTACATGCTCATGCAAGCGAAAGAATAAACCAAATAGTAAGGGATAGAGTCGTACCGGTTACCACATCGGGTGATGCGGCTGCCTCTTCGGTGGTGACCGCATACACTTTTCCCTTCTTTGGGGAGCTTGCTTCTTAGGTAGAGTGCAGTTCCTTGCGACATGTCCCGGCTGGCGGCGGTTATAACATTTGATATTTGGGTTGTGTCCAGCGGCGTGGCGCGGGTGGTGCCGGGTTGTTTCTCGCGGTGCTTTGTAGCGGTGCGTGCCCCGTATGGGCGGAATGGTCTAGTATTACCGCCACCCGAGCTCTCACCAGCGGATCTCTTCGCTCCCCCGTTCCACGGCGAAGAAGGTGTCCCTCTTTGTGACTCTATCACCCTCGCAGCCTGCACGGCCTCGTTGTAGGTCTTCTTGTCCGGACCCAAAAGGTGCTCTCCGATGCTTCCACGTAGTCCCATGGTGAACCTACGTGTCTTGGTCTCCTCCTCTTGCATCCTGGCCGGTCGCGAAGAAGAATAGCTCTTCGTACCTCTGGCGATAGGCATCTACGGTCGGCCGAGGCTGCGCCAGATTGAGAAACTCTCTCTCCATTTGATCCTTGAAACTCTTTGGAAAATACTTGTCGAAGAAAGCCGCTTTAAACACTTCCCAATCAACCGGTGTGTACTTAGTCTCCGGATATGCCCGTGTAGAATTCCACCAAGCATTTGCATCTTCCTTCAACATATGAGTGGCAAACGGAACCTTTTCCTCCTCGGTACAAGTCATCAATCGGAAGTTCTTTTCCATCTCGGCAACCCTTGTGCTGGCCACAATGGTTTCCCCGGCCCGCCCGTGAGCGATGAAGGTTTCAACTTCAAGAATCTGTCCGGCGACCTGCTCGGATCATCTCGTCCCTGCGTGTATGCGCTCCGTACCATGGTGGTGGATACGGATAAGCCCCGGGCGCGCGAGGCGGCGACGAAACCCGACGCGGTGGTGGTGCGTTACGTGCTTGGCCCCTCGGCCTTGGGCTACTCTGCATCGGTTGGGTAGTATTAATTCCTCTGACTTCGGGCGTATTTCCGGCGGAACGAGAACAGTTGGCTCGAGCATCTTGAGTACCTCGCTCGGAAATTCCTTTCGTTGAGCCCGCATCGATAGACCAAGTTTGTAACAATGGTCTCGGAATTCCTGTGAGGTGGGCCGGGTAAATTTGTCGGCACTTCGGGACCTGTTCCTCCTCCACCTCGGGACTTGGTTCTCTAACCTTGGTCTTGTTCGGCTTGTTCTTCTTCTAGGCGCATCCCGGCCCGATGGCGCTTTCGCCCCCTTCGGCCGTTCCGCTTGCCATCTCGGACTATTTTTATTTGGATGCGAGAAGAAGACATAACACGTGAGAACATCAATAATAGTAGTGTTAGTCTTGAATAATGCAAGGGGAAAATAGTCGAAGTAACATTTCAATTTACACAATTTTAGAAATTTTAAATTCAATTTTTTTACGGCTCTTTGGTGCGTGCCGGTCGCAACATACCGGTCGCACCCCGCGGGAATATCTTTGCGGCCGGTATAGTCGGCCCGGTCGAATCAAAATTCCGGCCGAGACATAGCGGCGCAACATACCCGGTCGACACCGCGTATACGGTGTTGCGGCCCGGTATAGTCGGCCGGTCGAGGTAAAATTCTGGCCGAGACATAGCGGTCGCATACACGGGGATGATACCGGTCGGCCGGTATAGGCAAAACCGTCGACCCGGTATGCCCAATTTGGCTTTAAAATCGCGAAAAAGTGAGATTTTTCTCACTTTTTCCAATTCTTTCTTCTCCGGTGGCGATTTTCCTCTCGGGTTCCGAGTTGCTACTGATCCGGCCCGGTGCCATTTGAAGCCGATTCCTTCCATTCCAAGCGTAGAACATCGTCTCGGGTAGGTCTCTTCCCTCTCTCTCATGTTTTTACAAGTTTCCCATATCGTCCATATGTAGAAATTTAGGTTTTTCTTTGTTCGAGATGTTTTAACCGTAGGAATTCTTTTCCTTCGGCTTGGAAAGGGTTTAAAGACCCCCAAGAGCAAAAGCCCTCAACTAATTTGGGGATCCACCGGAAGGTTTTGATAAAAATCGATTTTTTTCACCTTTTTGACCTAGGTTTTCAAAAAAAATTTCGAAATTTCTAATTTTTTCTTAAATTCTTGAAATTTCTTATTTTAATTGCTTGTGATTGGTTTGTTGAAGAGTGTGGGGGTTACGTAAGTCCTCCTCCCCATGTTTTTGGGTGAGTTCGAGGCTTTTTCCCAAAATGCTTTGTCGTTATCTTTGCCGAAATTTCAAAAAAATTCTAACTTTTATCTTATTTTCTTTTGTTTTGCGGTTTAAAATGGCTCCTAGACGCGCTCTCGGGAAACGCTCACATGGCTCTAGTTCTCGGGTTCCCTCACCACCCGGTTCCACGGCTAGATGAGCTATGGTTTCGCTCCTTGGAAGCTCAAGCTCGGTTTCCATGGTTTGATAATAAAAGTATTGAATCGGGCGCCGGGTCAACGTGGAACAAGCGCACCGGTTCAATGTGGAGACGGCTTTTGGCGCTCTAGGTTGGTTGCCGGTTATTTCATACGCCGAGACCACACGCCCGAATTTGGTCAAGCACTTCTATGCAAACTTGGAACGTGAAGGGGATGTCGAGGATATGAACCGGTGTAGGGATCTACGCATTACCCGCTACGTCCGGGGTGTGCATATTTCATTTAACACCCATCGGTTGGCTGATCTTCTTGGGATTCCCAACGATGGAGATTTGGTGTCTTGCGCCCCCAAGGCGAAAGGTTATTTGGCCGATGATTTGCGCCGAGAGATAGCGCATCGGATCTTAAACCCCGGAGCCCCTATGAAGGCGGCTAGCCCGAGGCCTATACCTCGGGTATATAGTCGCATTATTCGGCACAACATAGTACCCCGGGAGCGGCCACTACGGTGAGTTGTCCCGGCTCACCCGGTGCGTCACTTATTGCGTGCGCACGGGGGAGCGGATCTCACTTCCCTACCTCATCATCCGGACTATGCATCGCGGCCGTGGCCCGATCGGGCCAGCAACCTTCCATATGGCCGTCTCGTCACTTTCCTTCTTCGCCGTGCGGGCGTGAGCTTGAGAGGAGAGGTAGCCGCCGAGGACACCATGACCTCCGACATCGGCCCCGGGATGCTATACGAGGAGGATGCGGATGGTCGATCTGCCGGTTAGTGACGGCGAGTTGGAGGCTCGCCCTCGTCCACTTGGGAGAGTAGCGGCGGCGGCGGCGGCGCGGCGGCCCGCGGCCAATGCGGCCTATCGCGGCGAGAGATGGGTGATGGCGATGATGGCGATATGGCGGGGAAGCACCGGTGCCCGCCCCACGGGCCGCACCGCCACCACCACCATCCGTCCCCACGGCTGGACCATCTCGGCCTCCTCCCGGCTCGGTGATGGGTATGTTTATGGAGCTCGGGGGCGCTCGGCGGGAGATGAGCCGTGACTTAGCCCGGTTGACTCGCGGCCTCCGAGTCACACGGGATCGGGTGCAGCGGCTCGGGGGTCGCTTACGAGCGAGACTATGATATAGCGGACCCCATACCTCCTAGGCCCCCCTACCCCATGATTTTCCCTTTTTACTTTCTCTTTCTTATGGCCGGTTTATATATAACGAGGAGTAGCGTCCGGTTTGTGGACTGTACCCCGTAGCACTATTTATCGGCTACTCATTTTCTTAGTTAATGAAAATTTTCATGGTTTTCCCTAACTAGTGTATGTGCACATGTTAAGTTTCACATTTAACATAATATATTATTCTCTTTCTTAGTCCGTCTCGGGTATCAAACAATGCTTAGGGTGCGTTTGTATTAAGATTTTTAATTTTCTCCTAACTCGGTTCATCGACTCGGTTAAGTGCAATATAGTTCGTTGGACGAGCCCGAGGGCTCGATACCAAGTTGTCACACCCCAATTCGATCCAACCGAGAACGGTGTGAGTGAACCGTCATTGAACCAACGGTTCACACGGGATCTCGAATAGGCCGTGTCCACCCATACAAACCATTACACATAACCACAATCGGATATATAAATATACAGCGGAAGACTTTAAATAGAATGGGCCGAGTATCTATTGATAATTTAAATAAATATTCCATTATCCAAATTCAAACACATAAAATAAATATCTTTTACATCCCTTTAATACAAGGGAAAATAAGCCGAAACAACTAAATAAAAATCCATCACAAGTACACACGAAAGGGCACTCGCATGAAGCATCATGCTCGTCCTCCCCGGCTTGTACATCCAAAGCGGCCACCACCCCCCATACGCGGAGCGTTCACGTAGTCGTCCATAGTGTAACCTTGCATCAACGTCTAAAAACAATGTATATACAAAGGGTGAGCTCACAACCGCTTTCGGTAAGACAATCGAGACAGTTTCACAAGATTATGCATGAGTAACAATCAATTTTATCTTTGTGGTCCGGTTTTAAGTTTGCAATGTGCTATAGAAAGGTTTGGTGGCCCCCGCACCTCTATACGCAAGTGTGTGGCACCTCATGGATCACACCCCCATTGGCCCACATGCACCCACCATGGAATAGAGATAGAGCTAAGATACCCACGTACCTCCCCGGTACTCTACCCATACCGGTACCTAAGCCCCTGCGGCCGGGGCTGCATAAGCTGGGCTCGCAACTAACCAATCCTATATGTCATCAATGTATGCTCTATCCCGGCACAGCCGTCCCGACATAGAGATAGAGCTAAGGCATTCCCACACCTCCCCGATGCCCTATCCGCAACTAACCCACTAGGATAGAAACAATACGCGGGTAGACCCTATCCCAACATAACTCCCTACGACATAGAGATAGAGCTAAAGCATCGTGGACAAGCCAGCGTCGACTCGGAATCCTCAGTACCACATAACAATGGCCGGGACAACATCAATATCGGAGAACACCGTACCACGACCTTCCCCGATACCCCACCCGTACCGAGCATGTTAAGACGAAATGCTGCAAAAGGTGCTAATGTGAAGAGCGATCCCAGACCCATGCCCCACTCCACACACCAACGAAAACGATCACATGCCTAACAATCACATCCTATCAATGCATGAACAGTAATAATAACTGAAAGTAAAGGATGGCATGTGAATATGCACAAACATCACATCATAGATATTCAATGATTAACAATGATTTACTGTCCATTAATTATTAGGTTTAGGTCAGATTCCCTTACCTGACGCTCATTCGATAACTTGCTCCACGTCGCAAGGTCCAAACGATATGTCACAAAGTCCTACAATATCATTAGGGTTTCATTAAAATAACATTCTTAGAGTCTCATGTTGATCGAAAACCAACATGGTCACAAATACCCTCACAGAGCTGACCGGTGGCAGATACCGGTCGCAGGTCTGTGGGAAAGACTGGCGACCGGTATGGTCAGCCGGTCCCCACAGACAACCTCCCGAGAGATAGCGGTCGCACATACCGGTCGCACTATGTGCACCCGGTATAGTCGACCGGTATGTCTCCGGAAGACCATACTTGGGTTTTTCGACTGTCGACGATCATCCTCCATGGATTTTCAGGGTTTCTCCTATCCATTCTAAGTCTAGGCTTTGAGTTAGAGTTATTCCCAACTCATTCAAGTCTCATTTCGATGATATCATCTCGAAACTCGAATCTAGGGTTTGACGGCAACCTAGGGTTTATTGGCCAATTTAGGGTTTTAGATCAATACCTACTTTGCATGGTATTGATCCACCCACACAAGTAACATAGGATAAGAAGATTGATTCGAACACTTACCGTTGACAGGCGTAGCGTGAGCTTCGTCGAACGGTAATGGCGGCTGCTTCTTCTTCCTCCTAGCTCCTTCTCCTTTTCCACCTCTCTTCTCTTCTCTAGGGTTTGTGAGAGACAATGGAAAGGATTTGAGGAGGTTTAAGGGTGTATTTATAGGCTAGAAATAGGGTTTAGTAACCCTACTAGGATTAGGAAACTTCTAAGATTCGAAATCAGGAAAGCGGGACCCGCAGAGACCAATTTCTAGATTCCCGCACATAGCTGCGCAGGCCATACCGGTCGACCGGTACCAAGACCGGTACCATCGACCGGTATACCTAAAATCAGGTATAATTGGTCGACTTCGGTCCGATTTTGTACCTGTTTGTTATCCGCTTGCCCCGTCTGGCCCGGTGATGATCGGAAGACCTTTCATGACACAAAACCAAGGTTTAGACCGGGTTTTCAGAGTGCGGGTCTTACAAGTGGGAATCTTCAAAGATCATGTTTCTTGCATGGGCATAGTTGAATCTTTTGATCTAATTTTGTAAAAATCATATATTTACATTGATACTTGATTGTATTATTTTGTCTGTGGTTTAAATAGACATAATGATTATTACAATTATTTCTTTTCATGATTTAACATTTGCACTCTTGCTAGTCTGAATGAAAGCTTTATTTAACTTGTCAGAATACAAAACATAGTATTAAGCCAGAACCCAAAAGGCAGTATTAAGTTAAGTCACAAAAGGCAGTATTAAGCTAGGACCCAAAATGCAGTATTAAGCCAAGTCTCAGAAGGCAGTATTAAGCCAAGTCTCAGAAGACAGTATTAAGCCAGGACCCAAAAGACAGTATTAAGTCAAGTTTCAAAAGGCAATATCAAGTCAGAACATAAAAGGCAGTATTAAGTCAGGACCCAAAAGGCAGTATTAAGCCAAGTCTCAAAAGGCAGTATTAAGCCAGAACACAAAAGGCAGTATTAAGCCAGGACCAAAAAGGTAATATTAAGCCAAGTCTCAGAAGGCGGTATTAAGCCAAAAACATAAAGGCGGTAAGCCAAGGTCAAATATAAACAAGGAGACTTATGTTCGTAATAACAGAAAGTTGTATGCCGTATAATTGAGGTATATCTTCTGCTGTTGTTCAACAATAGTCTGCTTGTTGGAAGGAAGGAGGTTTGAGATAATTCGATTTTTAATTAATGGTTTTCATGGCCACACTAGTTTTTAATAGTCTTGTGGAATAATGTAGCCCAAGTAGGAGATTGTAAAATCTTTTCTGATTTTATTATTATGGACAACATTATCTTACTTACCTATTTTGACTAGTGGGAATCCAATCAAGGTTTGATTGATTATCCCTTTCCAATTATAAATCAAATCTATTCCATTATGGGATTGGAATAGATTTGAAATCCAAATCATTATAAATATGAAGCAGCATCCCTATAGTCTCTCTCTGCGTGAAAACAAAAGGACCCATACCTAAGGGAGAGGAGACTGTAGAAGATCTCTGTTGGGAATCAGGCAAAAGACAAGGGCGAAAAACAATCTTCTACTAAAAGGTATGTCCTATCTCTTTTATTGATTATGTTATTACTCAAATGTATTTTATATTCCATATGGGATTCATTGAAATGAATTTTATTAGGATTAATAAAAATCCTATAGATCTTGCCCAAAAAAGAAAAAGATACTAAATAAAATTTTGGATAATCAAATTTAATTAATAAAATCCCAAAAGAGATTTACTAAAACTTTCCCAACGAACTCTCTCTCTTGCGTTTCAAATATTTTTTTTATTTTTATTTTTCTTCCTTATTTCTCTACTATTGGTTTCTCTTCTTCAACTCGTCGGAGACCGGCTCATTTTCAACTCGCTGGAGAGTTTTAGTAAATCTCTTTTTTGGATTTTAGAAATTAATTTCGATTACCCTAAATCTATTTGTTTTTTTTTTTTGCAAGATCTATTTGGTATCTCACGTTTTCTTTTTAAAAATTTGTAATATATATTTTAAATTAAATTTGATAAAATCTCTTTTAAGTCAATATGAGGGTATAATAGTCCAAAAAATATTGGTGATGATAAATATCATCACCAAATTGAAAGGGGGAGTTTATTTTCAAAAGCAGGGGAGGTGGGAGACATTTTCATTCAAGTTGGTGGGTGGTAGCCATTTAGGATTCCTGGAGGGGAGGTGAGAGAAATTTACCCGAAAAATTTTAATGACTAGAATACTAAAATACAGTATGAATAAAATTGGCAATAGTTGGAAACATACCTGCAGAGAGACGAACTGTTGAAGAGCGCCTTGGATCTTCCATAGCTTTTGGAGAATCCTTTATAATCTCTAAGCTTGTGGGAGTAAGAGAGGAAACCTTCCATAACTGTGGGGACCCAAAGCTTTAGTATATATAATATTATCCTAGAAACCCTTCACATTCCCACAAAGATTAGGGTTCGGTTTCTATCTCAGAATGCACCAAACCAGGAATTGGTCACTGGATAACTGCACTCCCACTAGTCAACTGGTTAAGTAATTAGACTAACCCACTGAAATATCTAACATTCAGATTGTCAAATCCAAAAACTTCAGATGACCCTTTTCTTAATCCTGGGTTGCTAAAAGATGCTTTCATTCTGAAAGTTTAAATTTACAAAGAACTGCTAGATCTGCCCAACAGCAGATCAACAAAAACTCAGGAGAGAGTGACATGAGAAGGGGTTGTTCAGCAAGAAGGAAAATAAATTTAATATGTACTCTCAAAAAAAGATGCTGATCCTCTATCACTCATTCTATGTACAATGGGTTTTGATGGAAGAAGGATTCAAATCCAAAGCAGAATCTAGATTTTCATCTTTATCTTCATCTTCATCCTCATAGTCATCTCAATTTTTAATAATTAGAGCAATCACTCAGGGATGGTCTAAAAGGAAGGTCTCTAAGACCATTGATGAGCTTGATGACCATTGATGTCTGTCAACGCTCATAATTTGGAAAGCATTTCTTGTGCGCACAACCCTTGAACATTGACAAATCCCTAGCATCTTTGTGTTTGTATATCTTTACCTCCGTGTAGCAACCCCAGAAGCCACTTCTTCACTGTTCTTCTGTAGCATCTTATCTGGATGGGCTTCTTGTTTCTTTTTCTCATCACATCTTGTACTTTTTTTTTCATTCGGGAAGATTTTCTCTGACTGCTGAGATCCCCAATTAGCGCCGCTCCATTTCATTTCATTTGTTGTGATTCATGTAAAAATCAATTTCCCATTTTGTTTCTTGTAATTAATCTTCTCGATCTGTATGGAATTTCTTGAAAGTAAAGAAAAGCAAGATCTGTGGGAAGAAGAGATTTCTGGTCTTTGTGATATCATGTTCTCATTGTCTCGCTGTTTGCGGTTGACCCAGTGATGAGACATTTTACAAAGGTACTGTTCCTGTTAAGAGCAGTTAGTTCATTAGTGTAATTTTGAAACTGTGAGAGATTTATGTCATTTAACCAAAGTAAATGGGAGGTGAGTGTAATTTACCTGAATTAATTTAAATGGGGTGATTTTTTTTTTCTCAAGTTGGGTCCAACGGTACCAACGGTACCCAACGGTTAAAAAAATATTAGTGTAGAGGGGTGTGGGATATTGTATTCTAGCCCAATTAAAAACCTTTTTTTTGTACCATATAGAAAACTTTTTTTTTTTTTTTTGATAAGACAGAATTCTATTGATTCAAAATATAGGGAGAAGTCACAGCATCCCCATTATAGAGTGTAGTGTGCCAAGGAGTGGAAGATGGCTATATAGCCTTCTCTATAATGGCTAAGGCCCTCCTGCAAGGGTGTGGGCTACTCCATTCACCCCCTTTGAAACATGTTAAAAAATAACTGACCCCTTTGTAGGCAATAATAGTTTAATATCCTTTACTATAGAGATTACAAAAATCTCCCCACCCCTTTGGACTCCATTAATAAGATTAACCACCTCCAAAGAGCCAGATTTAACCACAATGTTAGTGAAGCCAAAGGAAATAGCCTCCCAGAGCCCTTCACGAATAACCATCACTTCGCCCACCGCAACTGAGGGGAAAGGAGTCTTCTGTGAAGCTGCCACAATGGATCACTAACAGAATCTCTAAGAATAAATCCCAATCCATGGCCATTAGAGTTTTTAGAAAATGTAGCATCCACATTTAATTTGACCCACCCAATTGGAGGCAGAGACCATCTTGGAGGAGACTCTGTAGAAGACAAAACCAGTCCATAATTGGCATCAGAACCCGAAAGAACCCCATGAAACTCTTTCCATGATCGATCACTCAGCTCTTGCAATAATATCAGTAGGTAGATACTCAACTTTATCAAAGTAAAACTCGCCTTCCAAAGGGTCCAGCATTTAAAAGCAGCATAAGAGAACACCAGCCTAAAATGAGCTTTAGAAACCGATGGGATTGAAGAAATCATTTGAATCCACTGAGCAAGGCACCAGAAAAGTGAAGTGGCTTCCAAACCAGACTCCTCTCACAAAGCAACAAAAGAGAAGGGCATGTTCGATTGTCTCAATCTCCATTCCACACCTCCTGCAAAACAAATCTACTTGAACTGGCCAACGATGTAGGGCTTCACTGATTGGGACACCATCCGCACAGCATCGCCATAAAAATTCTTTGATTTTGGGAAGAGTTTTAGTCTTCCAAATATTCCTCCACACAATTTTTGGCATTGTTATCCATCCATTTTGATGAGAAGAACCGGGGGATAGTGCCTGTTAAGGAGAGAATCTCTCACCGGTTACAAAGATTCAAATTCAAATTATGAATTTGAATTCTCGCCGGTTACAAAAATTCAAATTCAAATTTTGAATTACAAAAATTAAAGAGAGAATCTCTCAATGGTTACAAATATTCAAATTCAAAATTTGTAACTTACAAAAACAATAACTGGATTTGATATCCAGCTCTTAATTCCTTTCATCGGTTACAAAGATTCAAATTCAAAATTTGTAATTCAAATACACAATGTAAACAATTCTATCATATTATAAATATAACTGTACCCAATGTATTTGGGTAAGGCTTTGAATCAATTCAAAATTTCAGAATTTATATGGTATCAGACGATCGGGTATTCTCCATGACTTCCGCTTCAGCTTTTGTTCCTATGTCTGGTTCGTCAATCTCTTCCTCTCCTAATGTTCAACATCATATTTCCATCAAACTACAGTCTGATAATTATCTTTTATGGACTACTCAACTTCTCCCTCTTCTTAGGAGCTATGATTTGATTGGCTTTGTTGATGGCACTAACGAGCTATAAAAAGCCGGTCCCCCCGACAATCACCACCACCACCGCCACTCCCACTTCTCCTTTGGAGAATTCTGCTCCACCTACCATCACTATCCTTCCTAATCCTAGCTATGAAGACTGGATCCGTAAGGATCAAATGGTCCTAAGCTGGTTGATTTCCTCTCTGAGTCCGGAAGTCCTTCCATATGTAGTTGGCTTGAACTTGGCTGCAGCAGTATGGTCGGCTTTACGTTCTGCCTTTGGCACCTTATCTCACACCAGTATTCTACAACTACACATGCAACTCCAAGGTATGGTAAAAGGTAACAAAACTGTTTCTGAATACCTCCGTGAGGTTAAATATATTTCGGACCAGCAGGCAGCATCCAATAAACCACTTTCTGTAGAGGAGCTTAATGCCATTGTTTTTCGTAATCTTGGCGCTGATTACAATGACATAATTGCTGCACTAGCTACAGTATTCTACAACTACACATGCAACTCCAAGGTATGGTAAAAGGTAACAAAACTATTTCTGAATACCTCCGTGAGGTTAAATATATTTCGGACCAGCAGGCAGCATCCAATAAACCACTTTCTGTAGAGGAGCTTAATGCCATTGTTTTTCGTAATCTTGGCGCTGATTACAACGACACAATTGCTGCACTAGCTACAAAGTCTGAGGCCCTTCCCTTCCATGATCTTCATCGCCTTTTATTGAGTCATGAAATGCGACTCAATAATGCCCAATCGGTTATCACTGGTAACCTGAGCACTATGCAACGCTCACTGAATGCTACTACGCATTCCTATTTGCCTTCACAAGGACCTATGCGAACCCCTCCACAAGGCTCTCCCCATTCTCGACCACCCTCCAACTTTGGTCAAAACAGAAAACATGGATACCGACATGGTAAGAGGGAAAGGTGTCAAATCTGCAATCATTCTAATCACTTGGCATCCAAATGCTACTTTCGATACACTGGTGGTGCAGCACCTACCTCCACCAATAATCCAACTGCAAACATGGCAGGACTACTTCCTATTCCACCAACATTTTCACATGAATGGTATCCTGATACAACGGCTACTCATCATGTGACACCCGACCTCAGCAATTTGCATGTCTCCAACAGATATAATGGTAAGGAATCCTTACGGGTTGGTAATAGAGTTGATTTTAATATTAGTCATATCGGTTCCTCATCTATTTCTCTATCCCAAACTTCTCTTTTCAATTTTTTAATATTCTCCATGTTCCACACATTCAAAAGAATCTATTATCAGTTCACCAATTCACAAAGGATAACCAATGTTATTTTGAATTTCACCCCTATTATTTTCTTGTGAAAGATCAGGTGACGAACAGGGTACTGCTGAAAGGCCGACTTGATGATGGACTGTATAAGCTGCCGACTAGTCTTCCTTCCCATAAACCTTCTGCTCATCATGTTCACTCCACAGTACCTATCAATGCAGATGATTGGTATGCACGGTTGGGTCATCGCCATTCCCGAACTGTCAATCACCTCATCTCCTCCCATTCTCTACCTACTTCATCATCTATTATTAATAAATGTGCTGCTTGTTTTATGGGCAAGACTCACCGGTTTTCATTACCATTAACAGGGTCTGTTAGTAATGCACCTTTGGATTTGATTTTTAGTGATGTGTGGGGATCTGCTCCATATGTTTCCTCTACTAATAATCTCTATTTTCTTATTTTTATTGATGATTATTCTAAATACACATGGTATTATCCTATATTGAAACGATCATCTGTTCCTGTAATTTTTGATCAATTTCGAGTAATGGTTGAAAATCAGTTTTCCATAAAAATCAAATGTTTTCAATCTGATTGGGGAGGGGAATACCAAAAGGTGAATACTTCACTTCAAAAATTTGGAATTATTCATAGAGTTGCATGTCCCCATACGCATGAACAAAATGGAACTGCAGAACGGAAAATTCGACACATTGTCGATACTGGTCTTACTCTGTTGGCACATGCTTCATTACCTATGACATTTTGGGACTATGCATTCCAAACAGCTATTTTTCTCATAAATCGATTATCCACACCGGTTTTACAAAATAAATCTCCATTTGAAGTCTTATTCAAAAAGACACCTAATTACGCATTCCTTAAAGTATTTGGGTGTACTGCCTTCCCCCTCCTTCGACCTTACAATTCTACAAAATTCAGTATGCGCTCAATACCATGTGTTTTCCTTGGTTATAATCCCCTTCATATGGGATATCGATGCCTAGATTATAAAACAAATCGAATGTACATTACACGACATGTGCAATTTATTGAGAATTCTTTCCCATATGCATCGATATCCCCATCATCCCCTAGTCCTCCCCCACCCACATCAGTCCCATGGCTGTCGGTTTTGGCTCCTAATGGACACCCATCATCACCTCGGGCTCCACCAGATCCTCCATGTCTCCAGGTGTCTTCTCCATCCTCCCCTCCTATCATATCCCCTTCATTGACCGATGCTAATATTACTTCCAATCTCCCCAATCCTTTGATTTCTACTAATGCTTTTATGGAAGAAGTTATAGATTACCTACCATTGCAGATTCACCACAAGACCTCAGTCCACAAGCCCAAGATTCACTAGCACCTTCTCCAGTTGCTCCTCAACGCATTCACCACATGCAGTTGCGTCCCAATCCAAAACCTTCATCGAAGTACCCTATTCCTTCGGCTCATATGACCACCTGCAACAGTGAAGTGGAGCCAGATAATTTTATAGAAGCTCAAAAACATCCTCAATGGAGAGCTGCTATGATGACCGAATTCAATGCTTTGCTTAAGAATGGAACTTAGAGCATAGTTCCTCCTTCCCCTTCCTTTAATGTGGTCGGTTCAAAATGGGTATTTCGCATTAAAAGAAAGTCCGATTGTAGCATTGAAAGCTACAAAGCCAGACTCGTTGCCAAAGGATACAATCAACAAGAGGGCCTAGACTATGGAGAAACATTCAGCCCAGTGGTTAAACCAACTACAGTATGCACTGTCTTGACTATTGCAACTACCCATCGTTGGTGCATTCGCCAGCTTAACGTGAGCAATGCTTTTCTCCATGGCACGCTAACAGAAGAGGTTTATATGTCATAGCCAATAGGCTTCATTGACGAATCCCGACCTCATCACATTTGCAAGCTTCACAAGTCTCTGTATGGTTTAAAATAAGCCCCCCGTGCATGGTTTCATCGGTTGAGTACATTCTTGATTTCCATCGATTTTGAGGGCTCCAAAACCAACACCTCTCTTTTCATCTTTAATGATGGCAGTCGATGTATGTATATCTTGATCTATGTTGATGATATTGTCTTAACAGGATCTGACTCAACCTTCATCACATCGGTAATAGCCTCTCTCAGCAAAGAATTTGCAGTTCGGGATTTGGGCTCCCTCCATTACTTCCTCGGCATTGAAGTAATTCCAACTCACAATGGTATTATACTTTCACAACAGAAGTACATTTTGGATCTACTTCGGAAAACTACAATGGCTGAGGCAAAGCTCGTTACTACACCCATGGCCACCACTACTCGGCTCTCTATACATAGTGACACTCCTTTGGCCGATGCTACAATCTATAGGAGTACAGTTGGCGCATTGCAATATGCCACACTGACTCGACCAGATATCTCTTATTCGGTCAATAAAGTTTGTCAATTTCCGAAGGCTCCAACCGATGAACATTGTCAAGCCGTCAAACGCATACTGCGTTATCTCAAGCACACCTACACTCATGGCCTGTCTATATCAAGGGGACCTTGCAACCAACTCTTTGCGTACAGTGATGCTGATTGGGCCGGCTGTGTAGACGATCGTCGTTCAACTGGTGGTTTTGTAGTATTTTTAGGTCCTAATTTAATCTCTTGGTCAGCTAAGAAACAACACACCATTGCCAGATCATCTACCAAGGCAGAATATCGCTCCCTAGCAGATACCACTGCAGAATTACAGTGGCTCCACTCTCTTTTACATGAACTCGGAGTTAAGCTTCCTCAGTCTCCAATTTTATGGTGTGACAATCTTGGTGCAACATACCTCACTGCTAATCCAATTTTTCATGCACGGACAAAGCATATTGAGATTGACTACCACTATGTTCGTCATTTGGTTGCTCAACGTCTTCTCGATGTTCGTTTCATCTCAACTCATGACCAATTGGCTGACATTTTCACCAAACCATTGTCCTCCATTCGGTTCAATCATCTCCGGTGCAAGTTGAAGATCGATCAATGACCCTCTCCAACTTGAGGGGGGATGTTAAGGAGAGAATCTCTCACCGGTTACAAAGATTCAAATTCAAATTATGAATTTGAGTTCTCACCGGTTACAAAAATTCAAATTCAATTTTTGAATTACAAAAATTAAAGAGAGAATCTCTCAATGGTTACAAATATTCAAATTCAAAATTTGTAACTTACAAAAACAATAACTGAATTTGATATCCAGCTCTTAATTCCTTTCATCGGTTACAAAGATTCAAATTCAAAATTTGTAATTCAAATACACAATGTAACCAATTCCATCATATTATAAATATACTTGTACCCAATGTATTTGGGTAAGGCTTTGAATCAATTCAAAATTTCAGAATTTACAGTGCCAACTCCTCCTTGAGATTAGTTAGCATGTGATATGCCAATCTAATCGAAAATGTCTTGTCTTTAGATTCCTTCCAGTATAAGCAATCTTCATTAGGAAAGAGCTATAGAGGAATTTGTTTAATAGCCTCCACTTCTCTAGGCTGAAAAAGAGAGGATAATAATTCCACCTTCCATGAATGTGAGTAAGCATCGATAAGATCTGAAACGAATGTAATATCAGTCTCCATGCGTTTTTCAGAAACAATTGCATTACCTTTGATATTAGGCAACCATCGATCTTCCCATACCCTTATCCTTGATCCTATTCCCACCTTCCAAATGAGACCTTTCAGCAAAACATCTCGACCCTCAATGATGCTCCTCCAAGCCCAAGAAGGGCTATGACCAAGTGAAGCAAGTAGGAAATCTGTATTAGGAAAATAAATTGCTTTTAGAAATTACACCCAAGAAGCATTTGGATTACGCAAAACCCGCCAAGCTAATCTAGCTAAGAGAGCTTGGTTTTGCAACAACGGATCTCTCAAACCCAATCTACCTTTTTCCCTTTTGAAAGACAAAGCCTCTCCCAAGAAATCCAGTGAAGAGATTTTGTAGATTTACCATTATTCCAATAGAATTCAGCTACTGCTTTTTTAATAGATTGGAGGTGGTATTTCGGCATTTTAAAGTGGGAACTGGAAAAATTCGACATTGAAAGAGCAATACTTTTCAATAATATTTCCTTACATGCTTTAGAAAGAAGATTTGCTTTACACCTTTGCATTATAGATATTGTTTTCTCCAGTTGCTCATTAAAAAGCATTTTCTTTGACACCTCAAACTCCGTTGGGAGCTCCAAGTATCGAGCTGGTCCTTCACCATAGGATATCTTTAGCACTTTGGAAAACCACCTCCTAAATTTAAGAGTGTTGGAACTGAATGTGAGCTTGGATTTTTGTAAATTAATTTTTTATCCTAAAGCGCTGCATTAAAGATGCAAACATTTCTTCAAATTCAATATCCCATTCATCTTAACATGAGAAAATAGCAAGCAATCATTAGCGAACAGTAGATTTGTCAAAGGGAGGGTCCTACTTCTGATTTGAATACCCCTAACAACACCTTGTTGTTGTTTAACATTGATAATAGAAGAGAGAACATGGGGACATAAAATAAACAATGTAGGGGACAAAGGGTCCCCATGTCTAATTCCATGTGATGGGGAAGGGAGCCCCTCTCTGTTCCCCTAATTATAAGAGTGTATGAGACTGTATATATACATTTCATCACCAGATTCACCCAATCACATACAAACCCCAATTTGAGAATAACACTCCCAATGAAAGGCCACTCAATCCTGTCATATGTCTTTTGCATATCAAGTTTGAGAGCAAGATAATATGCTTGCTCCTTCTTCTTCTTTTTAATATAATTAAAGGATTCATGGGCCATTATAATATTATCTAAAATAAATCTCTCCAGAATGAAAGCCAACTAATTAGCAGCTATAATGTTTCCCAAATAAGGTCGAAGTCTATAAATCATGATATTGGATATTATCCTCATGCAAACATTACAAAAACTTATGGGTCTAATTGATGGATAAATTCTGGTTGCTTCACCTTGGGAATTAAGCATAAGTAAATTCGATTAAGATCTAGAGGAATATAACCAGAAGTAAAAAAATTCATGAACGAACTTGATAATGTCCGTCTTGGTGGTTTTCCAGAATTTATGAAAAAATAGGGGAGGATAGCCATTAGGGCTTGTTGAATTGAGTGGGCCAAGACCAAACATTCCATGTTGTATTTCTTCCTCCATAGGGACTGCAAGCAAGCAATCATTCATCTCCTCAATCACCACTGGTTGCACATGAGAAAGAGCTTCGTTTAGATCAGTAGAAGGCACTCCTTTCGATTTAAAAACCTTTGAAAAATAGCCCAGAAAAGCCTGATATAACTCGTTTTCAGATGAATTTCACTCTCCTGGTCTCAATTGAAGTCGAAATATACATTTACGATTCCTTCTATTAATTATTGTGGCAAAGAAAAAGCCTGTATTGGAATCCCCATGCTGGAGCCAATCCACCCTGGCCTTTTGCTTCCAAAGTAATTCCTTACGAAGCAGCTCTTCTTCAAGCCGAGAAAGAATATCGTTTTCCTCCTCCTACGAAAAATCAGGACCTTGCTATTGTTGAATGATTGATAATTGATTTTTAAGCTTCTGAATATTCTATTGGAACCTCCGAATGCCTCCCTGTTCCATTGTCGAAAAGCTTCGTGGCTATTATGAAGTTTCCTCATAAGAGAGTCTGCAGACATACCCAATACATGTGGGGACCAGCACTCTTTCACCACCTCTCGATAGCCTTCGTGCCTTGTCTACATTGCCTCAAATCAAAATGGATGTTTCCCTCTACATATAATGTAAGACTCATACTCTATTAACCCGGTTTAACCGTGTTATGCCAGGTCTTCCCATCATTGTTGGACCAAGTGGAACGACCGTGTGAAGTAGGATCACAAACCAGGCATGAAAAATTGACTCAACACTCTAAGAACTATGCGTAGGGTCGAATATCTGAGTATGGTCGATCATAGGTAAGGAATAAGGATCACAGACAATGACCCTACGGTCGATGTTTTTGACCCTACGGTCGACGGTTCTGCAACCGTATGTCCGATCGTAG
Source organism: Protea cynaroides (assembly GCA_028583415.1). Lineage (NCBI taxonomy): Eukaryota > Viridiplantae > Streptophyta > Magnoliopsida > Proteales > Proteaceae > Protea > Protea cynaroides. Next base: position 93,595,102 of record CM053276.1, on the reverse strand, counting down.
GACCCCAAATCAGACTCCGAGTTTGGAAACTATCCTAATTTGAGGAGGGTCTCTTTCCTATTATTAGAGAACTCTATATGGAGAGTTTTTCTCTATATAAAGGATGTCTCTCAACATTTTTCACTCTTTTAGAACATTAGTAAACCCTAGAGGAAGAAAAGGAAGAGAAGGAGAAGGAGAAAAGGCTAAGGAGAAGGTGTTGCTGAGAAGATTTTAATTCTCTACCGTAGGCAAAGGTATGAACCTAATCTCTGAAGATGTAAATTCTATGGAATAAGGTTTCTATAGAGGATTGGTGATATCAACCTATTATAATCCATGTGGTTCCTTGAGTAAATCCCAAAGAAAACCATGAGGGATGAGTTTGGTGATAATGGTTGATGAGAAACTATTAATGATGACCATAGGATAACCTTAGTATGAACCCAAGAGAAAAGCCGATGAGTCGACCCAAGAAGAACTCGGATTGAATGTAGTTTGTGACCAGAAATCGTAAAGTCGCAGCTACGGTCGACCATAGCATAACTATAGCATGATCAAGTATCGACCATAGGCATTCGAAAAGAATTCAGAAATCATATGGTCGCACGGTATGGTCGCATATAGTGTGATCGTAGGGTATCGATCGTACTTAGTAAGGTCGACACAGCATGCGACCATAGGGCCTAAATAAAATAAAATAAATTAATCAACAGTGATCGTAGGGTATCGATCGTACTTGGTGATAATGGTTGATGAGAGTCTAACAGTGATAACATAAATAAATTATTTAATTATCTTCAAATGACTACGACATAAAAAAAATAAATTAATCAATTACATGTTCAGAATAATCTACTATAAATCTAATCGAAGACGCAAGAGTTGCACTCGCACAACGAATAATGCGACTCCATCATTGCTTCTGCATCCATCGCCGCAACATGTCTGTACATCGGACCATTCATATAGTCTTCTACAATAGTACCTGCATCAGCAACTAAAAATATTCGACGTCGAAAGGGCGAGCACACATCACGGCTCAGTGAGCAAACAAAACAATGCAACAAACATATGCATGCATTCAATTCATGTCTTTGGTCTGGTTCATAAGTTTGCAATGTGTAATAGAAAGGATAGGTGGCCGCCGCACCTCTATACACGAGTGTGTGAAGTCGTCCAATGGATCAAACACCATTGTCGTCCCATATGCACCCACCATGGAATAGAGATAGAGCTAAAGTGATAGGACCACACCGCATTACACTTCCTCTGATGCCCTACCCATACCAACACGTAAGCCCCTATTGGCGAGGGCTTGTAAACTGGGCTCGCAACTAATCAATCCTAATGTCAAACAGTGTATCCAAGGCCTCATCCTAGCATCCCTCAATATGTCCAAAGAGATAGAGCTAAGGCCCACCGACAGAGTCAGAGACTACACGGTCCAAGACTACCTCCCCTAATGCCCTACGACGTAATAGTTCTGCTAAGGTAATGGCGATACGACGATGTCAGTGGACAAGACTTGAGTAGAGATAGAGCTAGAGTCTGGTGACCAAGATGAACCACATTGTCACGTCCTCCCCCTGATGCCCCACTCGCATCAAGTACACTAACCACACACAAACATTCACATGTCTATTCCTAGCATCATCATCATCATCATCATGTTATAAATAAACATAATTAAATATGCATGAACAGTAATAATAGGAATATTGGATGACATATGAAATGTACAATACACGCATACAAGCATAGAATCATTTATGGCATTGGACTCAATAAGTAAAACAGTTTATTATTAGCCAATTAATTTACGTCTTGTTTCCTCACCTTTGATTGATAGTAGATCCTCGTTCAAGCTTTATAATTCACTCTTAGATCCCTTGAAAACCTAACAAGTTGATAGATTTTTAATTAGAATTAATTCCCATGTGTTTAGACTAACAGAAATTGAGGGGTCGCAGGTGTGGTAGCACTTGGGGTCTCAGTTTATGCGACCACAGGGCGTGGGGTCGCAGGGTAGGGTCAGACATACTCCGACCACAAGTGCGACCACACCTTCCTTGGAAACTTCCCGAGGGCATGTGGTCGGACATGTGTGTCTTGTAGGGTCGGACATCATGCGACCTCACGTGCGACCACACGTGTTATGGTCGACCTTTCACTCTTAATTTCATTCTTTCATGTTTGAATCCTTTTGGCTTATCATCATGGTCCTTCCTACGATTGTTCTATGGCTCAAAACTACTATTTTATACACCATCCATTGTCTACATAATTTCTTCCATGGATTCTTTGGAAATTTATCCATAGATAGATGATTTGGGTTTCTCCTAATCCAATCTTCTTCATGAACTATCCTAGGCTCTCAATTTAGCATGGGAAATAGGTTCATACCTTATGTTGCTGAAGATTCAGAATTTTCTCTGAATTTTTCTCCTCCTTAGTCTTCCTCTTCAATTCTCCTTCTCTTCCTTCTCTTCTCTTTCTCTCACTTTCAATTGGAGTTCTAAAAGGATGAAAGAGGCTAAGGGATGTCCTATTTATAGAGGAAAACCCTCCATAATATGCCCTAATGAGTTTAGGAAAGAACCCCCTTTGGATTAGGAAGGTTTCCTAATTAGGTTTCTGACTGGGTTCCGTGGGGTCGGAGGTGGGGTCGCAGAATCCATCGACCCTACCTTTTGAAATGTCTGACCACATGACCAAAATTCATGTGGTTGGACTCTTTTGAGGTGGGGTTGGTCACACCTGTTTAGGCATGCAACCACACGCTCATAATTGACTATTTTTGGGTTAATTTCATACCTGGTCTTGTGGTTTCTTCACGCACTTGGTCCACTTGGCTCAACCATGATAGATAGACATGGTACAAGGTAGTAAGACCAGTTAGTTTGATACAGGTCTTACAACTCCCCCCCTCTTATTAGAAATTTCGTCCTCGAAATTTGCACATACCTTTTGAGTCGAAAAGGTAAGGATATTGCTTTCGCATAGCATTCTCTTCTTCCCCTGTGATCTTTTCTATATCTCGGCTCCTCCAAGTGACCTTAACATAATAAATGTCACGGTTGCGTAGACGTTGAACCTTTCGATTGGTGATTTCAGTTGGTGCTACTTTGAATGTCAAATCATCAGTTAGATCTGGTGGATCTGCTGTTAAAACGTGTGTTAGATCTCTGACGTACTTCTTTAATAATGAGATATGAAATACATCATGCACACTTGACATAGATGGTGGTAGTGCTGACTGATACACCACTTTTCTACGTTTAGCTAGAATCTCATATGGCCCGACATATCTCGGACTTAGCTTCCCTTTCTGTCTGAATCATTTTAAACCTTGCATAGGTGATACTTTCAAGAATACCTTATCACCCACGACAAATTTAAGGTCTCTACGTCGAGTATCTGCATACTGTTTCTGATGATTCTGAGTTGTTCTAACTCTTTCCTTAATAATGTCGACTACACGACAAGTCTCTTCAATAAATTCTGATCCAACAATACTCCGTTCACCAACTTCATTCCAAAATAGAGGAGTTCGACACTTCCTACCATACAGTGCTTCGTAGGGTGACATCTGTATAGTAGCCTGATAGCTGTTGTTATAGGCGAACTCGATCAATGGTAGCTTCTCATCCCATGATCCTTTGAAATCAATAACACAGGCTCGAAGCATGTCTTCTAAGATCTGAATGGTACGCTCCGACTGTCCGTCTGTCTGAGAATGGAATGCAGTACTGAATTTCAGCGTTGTACCCATAGCTTTCTGTAATCCTTCTCAAAACTTTGAGGTAAAGCGTGGGTCTCTATCGAACACAATGTTTCAGGTACTCCATATAATCTGAAAATATTATCCACATATAGCTTGGCTAACCTCTCCAGGGTATAATGAGATCGTATAACTATGAAGCGAGCTGTTTTAGTCAGACAATCTACAATCACCCAGACCGCATCAACTACTTAGGGAGTCAATGGTAATCCAGTGACGAAGTCCAGAGTGATCCAGTCCCATTTCCATGCTGGTTCTGGCAGTGGCTGCAATAATTCTACAGGTCTTTGCCTTTCAGCTTTACCCTCTGACAATTGAGGCACTGAGACACAAATTTAGCTACATTCACTTTCATTCCTCTCCACCAATATAATTTCTTCAAATCGTGATACATCTTTGTACTTTCAGGATGTACCGAATAAGCAGTGGTATGAGCTTCCGTCATTAGTCTGTGTCTAATATTTAAGTTTTCCGTTTCAGGAACACATACTCTTCCTTTATACTTTAGTACCATTTCAACGTCCAAGGTGAACTCAGGAATAGTCCTACATTTTTTGATGTCTTCTTGCACCATTCTCAGATAAGGGTCTGATTTAATAGCGGTTTTCACTTCATCTTTTATATCAGGTACAATCTTCAATGTGGCAAACATATTTGAAAACCGATGAATAAATCCTTGGTTGGTTGATCCACCCGGTGCATCTATCACGAACTACTCATTATCATGATTGAATACTTTTCTTGTAACACACATTGCTGCAGTCGTGTTAACCTCTCCTTGGGATTTTATCATTGCTTTTCTGCTTAGTGCATCAACAACTACATTAGCCTTTCCTGGATGATACTGGATATCGCAATCATAATCCTTCAATAATTCCAGCCATCTTCTTTGTCTCATGTTCAACTCCTTCTAATTAAAAAGGTAAGTGATAATCTTATGATTTGACTTAATCTGAAATTTCTCTCTATACAAATAATGTCTCTATATCTTAACAGCATGTACTACTGCTGCTAATTCCAAGTCATGAGTGGGATAGTTCTTCTCATGTGTCTTTAGTTGTCTTGAGGCATACGCAACTACTTGTTCTCCTTGCATAAGCACACATCCTAAACCCAATCCAGACGCATCAGTGTACAAGGTAAACGGTTGTCCTGGAATAGGAATAGTCAAGATGGGAGCAGATATCAATCTAGTCTTCAATGTTTGGAAACTTTTCTCACATTTGTTGGTCCAAAAAAACTTTTCTCCTTTCTTAGTCAAACTGGTGAGAGGTACAGCGATCTTGGAGTAATCTTCCACGAATCATCGATAATACCCAGCTAGACCTAGGAAACTTCTAATTTCTGCAACACTTTTAGGTGTTTTCCACTTTACAATGGCTTCAATCTTGCTATGATCCACTAAAATTCCTTCAGCGGATACAACATGGCCTAAGAAAGCAACCTCATTTAGCCAAAACTCACACTTTATAAATTTGGCGTAAAGCTTCTCTTTTCTTAGTCGCTGCAGAGCGGCTCTTAGATTCATGACATGAGTTTCCTTATCCTTGGAGTAGACCAATATATCATCAATAAAATGACTGACGTATCCAACATATCATGGAATACTCGATTCATGAGTTCCATAAAAGTTACGGGTCCGTTAGTTAATCCAAAAGACATGACTAAAAATTCATAATATCCATATCTTGTTCTGAATGCTGTCTTTGGAATATCACCTTCCTTAATCTTTAACTGATGGTATCCTGACCGAAGATCAATCTTGGAGAACACCTTGGCACCTTGCAACCGATCGAACAAGTCATCAATCCGAAGCAACGGGTACCGATTCTTGATTATAAGCTTATTCAATTCCTGATAATCTATAGACAGTCGAACGCTATCGCCTTTCTTCTTCACAAACAACACTGGCGCTCCTCATGGTGATATGCTGGGTCTGATATAACCATTGTCTAGTAATTCCTATAACTGTACTTTTAGTTCCTTTAGTTTAGTAGGAGCCATTCGATAGGGTGCTTTAGATACTGGTGCTGCTCTAGGTATAAGATCTATAACGAACTTTGTCACTTAGTCGGGTGGTAGTCCTGGTAATTCCTCAGAAAATACATCTGGGAAGTCACACACAACATCAATATCCTCCATTCGTGGTACTTCTTTGGTGAGGTCGACCACGAATACTAGATACCCAACTCTTCATTTCTCGAGGCATTTTCTAGCCTTTAATGCAGAGAAGATGAGTTTTCGTTTATGGGATAGTCTGGTTCCCGTAAAACTAAACTCTGCTCCTTCCTTGTCTTTAAATATCAATTTCTTTTCTACACATAATAGGTTTGCAGAATGCCAAGCTAACCAGTCCATTCCCAAGATAACGTCAAAGTCTACCATCTCGAGTTGAATCAAGGTTGTATCCAAAATCTTCTCATCGATAAGAACTGGACATGGTCTATAACCTTTTTCTAATTCCACTTCTAACCCATAGGTGATTGTACAAGTAATTTATAGTTTAAAGATCTGAGGGGTAGATTTAGCTTCTTTCCAAATGACACAGATATAAAAGAATGAGTAGCTTCAGAATCAGAGAACACTCTGGCGGGTATGCCATTAATAGGTATGATACCTGTGTTTGTTTTAATTTAGTCTATATGCTCACACAAGGTAATACAAAATGAAAGGTTCAGGTCATACCTGTGACCACATCAGACGATGTGATAGCATCCTCAGATGTAACTGCATAAACCTTTCCTTGCTGTAGCTGCTTCCTGGGCTTAGGACACTCCCTGAAATAATGTCCTATTTGATTGCAGTTATAGCATTTTACTCCTTCATTATTTTACTTTTGTTGAGGTTGGACTGTTGGAGTAGTCTTGGCTGCAGCATTAAATCCTTGAATACAGAAGGGTTTAAATGTCTTTGTGTTCCCCCAGTTATAAAAATTTCCATTTGGCCTTTTGATACCTCTATTCTGAGCAAAGTAGCTCTCCCTCTGGCTCGATTCTAGTACTTGAGCAATCTGTACGACTTCATTATAAACTTTCTTTTTTAGCCCCAAAACATGCTCCCGAATGCTTCCCCTAAGTCCCATGACGAACCTTCGGGTTTTAGTATTTTCCTCCTGCATGCTAGAGGGTGCAAAGAAAAACAGCTCTTCATAACGCTGTTGATATGCATCCACAATTATCTGTCCCTGATACAAACTCAGGAACTCTCTTTCCATAGCATCTCTGAAACTTCTGGGAAAATATTTCTCAAAGAATGCCTCTTTATAGATAGCCCAGGTCAATTGGGCGTGCTTTGTTAATAGATAAGTCCGCGTAGACTTTCACCAGTGGTGTGCATCGCCCTTCAGCATAAATGTGGCACACAGTACTTTTTCCTCTTCATTAACAGTCATCATCATGAAATTCCTTTCCATCTCGTCGATCCAGTGAGCTGGCCACAAAAGATCCGCTGGCTTACCATTATATTCTTTAGGCTTTATTTTCAAAAAATGCTCGATCAGTAAAGAATGGTCCAACTGATACTGAGCATAGGCCCCATACATAGGTGGTTGATACTGGTAACTGCCTTGGGCTACCTCAGGGTTCTGTACTGGAGCTTGTGCAACTGGCGTTTGAGGTGATTGGGGCACCGTGTTGCTACCCCCTGGTACTGTGCTAGCTTGTGCAGCTGGCATAAGTGTAGTATGTGCAGCTGGGAAAATCATTCCTATAGCAGCTTGCATATTGGCTTGCACCTGCTGTATTGGCTACAGCTTTTGTGCTAGGTTCATTACTTCTGTAGCCAAATCTGTAGGTGGGGCTGGCAAGTTTGTAGGATTTGTAAGACCCGTATCGAACTAACCGGTATTACTACCTTGTACCAGGTCTACCTATCATGGTCAAGCCAAGTGGACCAAGTGTGTGAAGAAATCACAAGACTAGGTATGAGTCTAACCCAAAAACAGTAAATGTGAGGGTAGGGTCGCATGCCTAAACAGGTAGGGTCGACCCCACCTCAACAGAAGTCCATCCCATGACTTTCAGTCGTAGGGTCGGATGACTAAGAAGGTGTAGGGTCGACGGATCCTGCGACCCTACGTCCGACCCTATGATGACAAACAGAAACCGAAAATTAGGAAACTTTTCTAATTCCAAGGAGATCTTTCCTAAACTCATTGAGACTTATTATGGAGGGTTTTTTCTCTATAAATAGAACGTCCCTTAGCCTCTTTCACTCCTTTACAACCCTAATTGAAAGTGAGAGAAAGAGAAAGAGAAAGAAGAGATGAAGAGAAGGAAACTTGAAGAAGAAGACTAAGGAAGAGAAGGAAACTTTAGAGAAACCTCTAAATAAAGGTATGAACCTAATTCCTTACCTGAATATGAGATCCTAAAATAGTTATGAAGAACATAGGATTAGGAGAAACCCAAATCATCCATCCATGGACAAGTTCCAAAAGATTCTATGGAGGAAATTGTTATGGACAATGAATAGTGTATAACATGGAGTTTTGAGCCATAGAACAATCTTAGAATGGACCATGAAAGTAAGCTAAATGATCAAAACATGAAAGAATGGACTTTAGAATGAAAGATCGACTCAGAATATGTGTGGTCACACATAGGGTCGAATGATATCCGACCCTACGAGACCACAGGATTGACCACATGCCCTTGGAAAGTCACAGGGAGGGTGTGGTCGCACGTAGGGTCGAATGGTATCCGACCCCACGTCCGACCCTACACCTTAGGGTCGCAGAAACTGCTACCCTAGGTGCTACCCTACCTGCGACCCTACGATTTTAGTTAGTCTAAATCTATTGGAATTAATTCTAATTAAAATCTATCGACTTGTTAGGTCTTTCTAGTGATTTAAAAGTAATTCATAAAGCTTGAAAGAGGATATACGCTCAATCAAAGGTGAAGGAACAAGACCTAAAGTAATTGGCTAATAATAAACTATTTTTGTTTATTAAGTCCAATACCATGAATGATTCTATGCTTGTATGATTGTAATATGCATATCACATGTCATCTAATATTACTGTTATTATTGTTCATGCATATTTAATTTTTGTTTATTTATAATATGATGTTGATGAAGATGCTAGGAATAGGCATGTGATTGTATGTGTGTGGTTAGTGTACTCGATGCGAGTAGGGCATCAAGGGGAGGACGTGACACTATGGTTCATCTTGGTCACCAGACTCTAGCTCTATCTCTACTCAATTCTTATCCACTAACATCGTCGTATCACCATTACTTTAGTAAAACTATTACGTCATAGGGCATCAGGGGAGGTGGTCTCAGACTGTGTAGTCTCTGACTCTGTCAGGGGGCCTTAGTTGTCACACCCCAATTCCGTACTGTACAAAATGGTGTGATGAACCGCTAGCAAATCAACGGTTCAACCAGGATCTCGAATAGGCTATCCCCGCGTTATCTAAACTCCCATACATCCATAATCATAATCAGAGTAACTACACAATAGCGGAAATCTTATAGTAAAATGAACTGAGAATCTAATGTGATATAAATATTAAATAGTAAATTATTCTGTATCAACTGAGACATAAATAGTTATCAAATACATGTCTTTATCAAATTCAAATAAAGAAACCTAAGAAAAATCTAATCGAATACACATGAGTTGCACTCGCAAGAGGAGTCATGTGTATCTACTTCAGCTTCAGCTTCCATCGCCGCCACATTCCCGTATGCTGGAGCATTCATATAATCTTCAACCGAATAACCTACATCATTAACTAAAAATATTTGACGTCGAGGGGTGAGCACACATCACGGCTCAGTGAGTAGACAAAACAATGCAACAATACATATGCATGCAATCAATTCATATCTTTGGTCTGATTTATAGTTTGCAATGCGCAATAGAAAGGTTGGGTGGTCAAAGGTTAACGTTTATTGACCCCGCCTCTATACACAGGGTGTGGAAGTCTGCCCGAAGGTTAACGTTTATCATCGTACCCATCCACCCTAATCATGACATTATACAACAAAGGTTAACGTTTATTGCTATATAATACCATACCAACACGTAAGCCCCTGTTAGCGAGGGCTTGCAAACTGGGCTCGCAACTAACCAATCATAATGCCAAATAGTGTATCCAAGGCCTCACCCCAGCATCCCTCAGAATGTCCATAGAGATAGAGCTAAGGCCCCCCGGTAGAGTCAGATACTACAAGGACCGAGACCACCTCCCCTGATACCCTACGACATAATAGTTCTGCTAAAGTAATGGCGATACGACGATGCTAATGTACAAGACTTGAGTTAGAGATAGAGCTAAAGTGCTGAGACCTGCCAAAGGTTAACGTTTATTGACGTTCTTATCACACCTACCCTGATACTCGCTCGCATCAAGTATACCAACCACACACATACAATCACATGCCTATTCCTATCATCATCATCATCATCATGTTATAGACAACAAAATAAGTATGCATGATCAATAATAAAAATATTGGATGACATGTTGTATGCACATTACAAACATATTCGCATAGAATCAAGCATGGCATTGGACTCAAGGAATATAAAATAGTTTATTATTAAGTAATTAGTTTAGAGTTCTGTTTCCTCACCTTAGCTTGCTAATAGATACTTTTTCAAGCTTTAGAATCACCTTTATATTGTTATTATATTGCTAGAAGACCTAACAAAGTCGATAAAATTTAATTATAATTAATTCTGAATTTAAAAACCATTCTATCAACTGAGGGTCGGAGGTAGGGTCGGAGTCATGATCGACCCTGGGTGGGACCCTCCCCAAACTCTGAACTTCCCGAACATTGAGGGTCGATGGTCAGTATCACCTAGGGTCGGATGGTCATCGACCCTCGGTGCGACCCTCGGTGCACTTTGGTCCAATTCCCTCTTTTAGTCCATTCTTCGTGCTTGGGATCCTATGGCTTGCTCCTACATTCCATTCTACATTCATTCCATGGTCTGAAACCATGTATAATCCACCTAGATAGCTTTCATGTAATCCCCCATGGTTTCCCATGAAAACCTAACCATGGATTGATGGTTTGAGTTTCTTCGAGATCACATTCTCATCAATATCTAACCTAAGGTCTGTAGAAACTCATGGAATTAGTATCCATACCTGAGAAGAATACTCCTTCTCTGCAACTCTTCTCTTTTGGCTAAATTTCTCCCTTGCTTCTGTTCTTCCTCTTTTCCTTCTCTTCTCTTTCTCTCAATTCGATTAGGGTTGTAAAAAGGAGTGAAAGAGGCTTAGGAACGTCCTTTAAATAGAGTAGGAACATCCTAAATAAGTCCCATTGAGATTAGGAAAGAATCCCAATCGAAAATTAGGAAATTTCCTAATTTCTATATCTTACGGTAACCGAGGGTCGATGGGAGGGTCGATGATCCCGTCAACCCTAGGGTTCAAGATGTTCGACCCTCCCTTCAAAATTAAGGGTCTGAATTTCTTCTTTGAGAGGTCCGACCCTGCTTAGCTGGGTATGCGACCCTCCCTTCAAATTAAGTGTTTTTGGGTCGATTTGATACCTGGGATCTCGATCTCCTTCACGCCCTTGGTCCATTTGACTCAACCATGATGGGTAAACCTGGTTCAAGGTGGTAAGACCGGGTTAGATTGACACGGGTCTTACAACTCCCCCCTACTTATAAAAATTTCATCCTGGAAATTGTACGTACCTTATGAATCAAATAAGTGAGGGTATTGCTTCTGCATAACATTTTCTTCTTCCCATGTAATTTCTTCCATGTCTCTACTTTTCCAAGTGACCTTAACATAATAGATATCTTGGTTACGTAGACGTTGAACTTTCGGCTGGTGATTTCTGTTGGGGTTACTTCGAATGTCAAATCATCAGTCAATTCCGGTAAATCTACTGTCAAAACGTACGTTGGATCCTTGACATACTTCTTCAATAGGGAAATATGAAATACGTCATGCACACTCGACATAGATGGTGCTAGTGCTAACTGATAAGCCACTTTACCACGCTTAGCTAGAATTTCATACGGCCCGACATATCTTGGACTTAGTTTCCCTTTCTGTCCGAACCTTTTCAATCCTCGCATAGGCGATACCTTCAAAAATACTTTATCACCTACAGCGAACTCCAGATCTCTGCGTCGAGTATCTGCATATTGCTTCTGACGGTTCTGAGCCGTTCTCACTCTTCCCTTGATAATGTCGACCACTCGACAAGTCTCTTCAACAAATTCCGGCCCAATAATACTACGTTCTCCAACTTCATTCCAAAACAAAGGAGTTCGACACTTTCTGCCATACAGTGCTTCATAAGGTGACATCTGTATAGTAGCCTGATAGCTATTGTTATAAGCGAACTCGATCAATGGTAACTTTTCATCCCATGATCCTTTGAAATCAATTACACATGCTCGTAGCATATCTTCTAGAATCTGAATTGTATGCTTTGACTGTCCGTCTGTCTGTGGGTGGAGTGCAGTACTGAACTTCAATGTTGTACCCATAGCCTTTTGCAATCCCTCCCAAAACTTGGAAGTAAATCGTGGATCTCTATCAGACACAATGCTTTCTGGAACACCATGTAATCGAACAATATTATCCACATACAGCTTTGTTAACCTCTCTAGTGTATACTGAGGTCGTATCGGTATGAAGCGAGCTGTTTTAGTCAGACGGTCCACAATCACCCAAACTGCGTCTACTACTCGAGGAGTCAGTGGTAGTCCCGTGACAAAGTCCATTGTGATGCAGTCCCATTTCCATGCTGGTTCTGGTAATGGCTGTGACAGTCCTGCGGGTTTTTGTCGTTCAGCCTTTACTTTCTGACACTTTAGGCATTGAAACACGAACTTGGCTACATCTGCTTTCATTCCCCTCCACCAATATAATTTCTTTAGATCATAATACATTTTTGTACTTCCAGGATGTATCGAATAGATGGTGGTATGGGCTTCTTTCATCAGTCGGTGTCTAATGTCCATATTTTCTGTTTTCGGTACACATATTCTTTCTTTGTATTTCAGTACTTTCTCTTCGTCCAAGGTGAACTCAGGATTAGTCCTACCTTTCTCGATATCTTCTTGTACTGTTCTCAGATAAGGATCTAATTTGATAGCTGTCTTCACTTCCTCCATTATGTCCAGTATAATCTTCAATGCAGCGAACATATTTGAAAACCGATGAATGAACCCTTGGTTGGCTGATTCATCCGTTGCGTCTATCACATACTGCTTGTTTCCGTGATTGAATACCATTCCGATAGTACACATTGCTGCAGTTGTGCTAACCTCTCCTTGCGATTTTATCATTGTTTTTCGGCTTAACGCATCCGCTACTACGTTCGCTTTTCCCGGATGATACTGGATATCACAATCATAGTCTTTCAGTAGTTCCAACCATTTTCTTTGTCTCATATTCAATTCCTTCTGATTAAATAGATAAGTAAGACTTTTATGGTCTGACTTAATCTGGAATTTCTCTCCATATAGGTAATGTCTCCATATCTTGACAGATGCACTCACGCCGCTAGCTCCAGATCATGAGTGGGATAATTTTTCTCATGTACCTTTAATTGTCTTGAAGCATAAGCAATCACTTGTTCTCCTTGCATAAGCACACATCCCAGTCCCAGTCCTGACGCATCAGTGTATAAAGTAAATGTCTGTCCTGGAATGGGAATAGTCAAAATCGGAGTGGATATCAATCTGGTCTTCAGCGTTTGAAAACTCTTCTCACATTTATCGGTCCACACGAACTTTTCACCTTTCTTAGTCAAACTAGTGAGAGGTATGACAATTTGAGAATAGTCTTCCACGAATCTCCGATAATAACCAGCGAGACCCAGAAAACTTCTAATTTCTGAAACGCTCTTTGGTGCTTCCCACTTTACAATAGCCTCGATCTTGTTGGGGTCCACTTTGATTCCTTCAGCGGATACTACATGGCCTAAGAAGGTGACTTCACTTAGCCAAAACTCACACTTTGAAAATTTGGCATATATCTTCTCTTTCCTTAAACGTTGTAGGGAAGCATTTAGGTTCTTGATATGAGTTTCTTCGTCCTTGGAGTATACCAATATATCATCAATAAATACTATCACCGACGTATCCAACATATCATGGAAAACCCGGTTCATAAGTTCCATGAAAGTTGCTGGTGCGTTCGTTAATCCAAAAGACATGACCAAAAACTCATAATGTCCGTATCTGGTCCTGAAAGCTGTCTTAGGAATATCACCATCTTTAATCTTCAATTGATGATAGCCCGATCGAAGATCGATCTTAGAAAATACCTTTGCTCCTTACAATTGATCGAACAAGTCATCGATCCGTGGTAGTGGGTATCGATTCTTGATTGTCAGTTTATTTAACTCTCGATAGTCGATGCATAATCGAACACTACCGTCCTTCTTCTTCACGAATAACACCGGCGCTCCCCATGGTGATATACTAGGTCGAATATAACCCTTGTCCAGTAGTTCTTGTAGTTGCACTTTCAGTTCCTTCAGTTCCGTAGGAGCCATTCTATAAGGTGCTTTTGATACAGGTGCGGCTCCAGGTACAAGATCTATCACAAACTCTGTGGCTCGGTCGGGTGGTAATTCTGATAGTTCATCTGGGAATACGTCGGGATAATCCCGCACGACTTCAATTTCTTCCATTTGTGGTGCTTCCTTGGTTAGGTCAACCACTGATACTAGATATCCGACTGTCCCTTTCTTAAGGCATCTCTTAGCCTTTAGGGCTGAGAGTATGAGCTTGCGTCTAAGGGAAAGTTTGGTCCCCGTAAAACTGAATTCTGCTCCTGCTTGGTCTTTAAATGTTAGCTTCTTTTCGGCGCATAGTAGGTTTGCAGAATGCCGAGCTAACCAGTCCATTCCCAAGATGACGTTAAAGTTTGTCATCTCAAGTTGTATCAAGGTTGCATCTAAGGTTTTCTCACCAATGCGGACTGGACATGGTCCATATCCTTTTTCTAATTCCACTTCTCACCCCATCGGTGACCGTACAAGTAATTTGTAGTCTAAGGCTTTGATGGGTAAGTTTATCTTCTTTCCGAATGACACTGTCACACCCCAATTCCACACTGTTCAGAATGGTGTGATGAACCGCCAAATAACCAACGGTTCAACCAGGATCTCTAATAGGCTATCCCCCGCATTATCGAAACTTTACACGCATCCACAATCATAATCAGAGTAATACACAATAGCAGAAAATTTATAAATAATATGAACTGAGAACTAGAATGATACCCATAAATAATATCAAATTATTCTGTGTTTAACTAAGACATAAATATTTAAATACCAAATACATGTCTTATAAATCCAATGAAGAAACCTACAAAAAATATCTAATCGAATACACACGAGTTGCACTCGCAAGAGGAGTCGTGTGTATCGTCTTCAGCTCCAACTTCCATAGCTGCTACAGTTTCGTACGCCGATGCGTTCATATAATCTTCGACTGTATAACCTGCATCATCAACTAAAAATATTCGACGTCGAGGGGTGAGCACACAACACGGCTCAGTGAGTAGCCAAAACAATGCAACAGTACATATGCATGCAAAAAGTCAATTCATATCTTTGGTCTTGGTTTATAGTTTGTAATGTGCAATAGAAAGGTTGGGTGATCAAAGGTTAACGGTTATTGATACCGCCTCTATACACAGGGTGTGGAAGCCCGCCCGAAGGTTAATGGTTATCGTCGTCTTCATCCACCCTACCATAACATTATACAACAAAGGTTAACGGTTATTGCTATATAATGCTATACCAACACGTAAGCCCCTGATAGAGCTAAGGCCCCCCGATAGAGTCAGAGAGTACAAGGACCGAGACCACCTCCCCTGATACTCTACGCATAATAGTTCTGCTAAGGTAATGGAGATACGACGATGCCAATGCACAAGACTTGAGTTAGAGATAGAGCTAAAGTGCTGAGACCCGCCAAAGGTTAACATTTATTGACGTTCTCATCACACCTCCCCTGATACTCGCTCGCATCAAGCACATCAACCACACACATACAAGAACATGCCTATTCCTATCATCATCATCATCATCATGTTATAAACAATAAAGTAAATATGCATGAACAAGTAATAGAAATATTGGATGGCATGTTGTATGCACATTACAAACATATTCGCATAGAATCAAACATGGCATAGGACTCAAGAAATAGAAAACAGTTTATTATTAACCAATTTAGTTTGGGGTTAAGGTTCCTCACCTTGGCTTGCTAAAAGATATTTTTCCAAGCTTTAGAATCACCTTTATAATGTTATTATATCGCTAGCAAACCTAACAAAGTCGATAGAATTTTATTAGAATTAATTCAGAATTTAAAAACCATTCTGTCAACTGAGGGTCGATGCTAGGGTCGATGCTAGGGTCGATGGGTCTATCGACCCTCCCTCCATTCTGAACTTCCCGAATGCCGAGGGTCGATGGTCGAAACACCTAGGGTCGGATGGTCTATCGACCCTCGGTGCGACCCTTGGTGCACTCTGGTCCAATTTCCACTTTTAATCCATTCTTCGTGTTTGGGGTCCTATGGCTTGCTTCCTACATTCATTCAACAGTCATTCCATGGTCTAGAACCATGTATAAACCATCTAAATAGTTTTCGTGCATCCTCCTATGGTTTTCCATGAAAGCCTAACCATGGATGGATGGTTTGGGTTTCTCCGAAATCCTACACTCAACCATATCTAACCTAAGGTCTGTAGAAACTCATGGAATTAGTATCCATACCTGAGAAGATTACTTTTCTCGGCTTTTTGCTAAGCCTTCTTCCTAGCCTCCTTTCTTCCCTCTTTTCCTTCTTCTCTCTTTCTCTCAATTCAATTAGGGTTGTGAAAGGAGTTAAAGTGGCTTAGGAACGTCCTTTAAATAGGCTAGGAATGTCCTATAATAATCCCATTGAGATTTGGAAAGAATCCCAACCGAAAATTAGGAAATTTCTTAATTTCAGTTTTCGTCGAAACCGAGGGCGATGGGGGCGATGATCCCGTCGACCCTAGGGGTCTTAAGATGTCCGACCCTCCCCTTCAAAACCGAGGGTCCGACTTTCTGTTTTGGGAGGTCCGACCCCGCTTCACCTGGGTGTGCGACCCTCTCCTAGAATTAAGTGTTTTTGGGTCTATTTCGTAACTGGGATCTCGATCTCCTTCATGCCCTTGGTCCATTTGACTCGACCATGATGGGTAAACCTGGTTTAAGATGGTAAGACCGGGTTAAATTGACACGGGTCTTACAACTCCCCCCAACTTATAAAAATTTCGTCCTCGAAATTGTACGTGCCTTCTGAATCAAACAAGTCAGGGTATTGCTTTCTCATAGCGTTTTCTTCTTCCCATTTAATCTCTTCCATGTCTCTACTTTTCCATGTGACCTTAACATAGTAGATATCTCTGTTGCGTAGACGTTGAACCTTTCGACTAGTGATTTCCGTTGGTATTACTTCAAATGTCAAATCATCAATCGGTTCGCAAATCCATCACAACACATGTGTTGGGTCTTTAACATACTTCTTCAATAAGGATATGTGAAATACGTCATGCACACTTGACATAGATGGTGGTAGTGCTAACCGATAAGCTACTTTCCCACGCTTAACCGGAATCTCATATGGTCCGACATATCTTGGACTTAGTTTTCCTTTCCCGTCCGAACCTCTTCAATCCTCGCATAGGCGATACTTTCAAAAATACTTTTTCACCTACGGCGAACTCTAGATCTCTTCGTCGAGTATCCGCGTATTGCTTCCGACGGTTCCGAGCTACTCTTACTCTTTCCTTGATGATGTCGACCACTCGACAAGTCTCTTCAACAAATTCTGGTCCAACAATACTACGTTCTCCAACTTCATTCCAAAACAAGGGAGTTCGACACTTCCTACCATACGGGCTTCATAAGGTGACATTTGTATAGTAGCCCCGATAGTTGTTATTGTAAGCGAACTCGATCAATGGTAACTTTTCGTCCCATGATCCCTTGAAATCAATCACACATGCTCGTAGCATATCTTCTAAAATCTGAATTGTAAGCTCCGACTGTCCGTCTGTCTGTGGGTGGAATGCAGTACTGAACTTTAATATTGTACCCATAGCCTTTTGCAGTCCTTCCCAAAATTTGGAAGTAAATCGTGGGTCTCTATCGGACACAATGCTTTCGAACACCATGTAACCGAACAATATTATCCACATACAGCTTTGCTAACCTTTCGAGTGTATATTGGGGTCGTATCGGTATGAAGCGAGCTATTTTAGTCGACGGTCTACAATCACCCAAACTGCGCAACTACTCGAGGAGTCAATGGTAGTCCCGCGACGAAGTCCATAGTGATGCAGTCCCATTTCCATGCTGGTTCTGGTAATGGATGTAACAGTCCTGCGGGTCTTTGTCGTTCAGCCTTTACTTTCTGACAATTTAGGCATTGAGACACGAACTTAGCTACATCCGCCTTCATTCCCCTCCACCAATACAGTTTCTTTAGATCATGATACATTTTTGTACTTCCGGGATGTACCGAGTAGATGGTGGTATGGGCTTCTTTCATGAGTCGGTGTCTAATGTCCACACTTTCTGCTTCGGGTACACATATTCTTCCCTTTGTATTTCAGTACCTTCTGTCATCCAAGGTGAACTCGGGGTTAGTCCTACCTTTCTCAATATCTTCTTGTACCGTTCTCGGATAAGGATCTGCTTTGATAGCCGTCTTCACTTCATCCACTATATCCGGTATTATCTTCAATGCCGCGAACATATTTGAAAACCGATGAATGAATCCTTGGTTGGTTGGTCCATCCGTGTATCGATCACATACGCTCGTTACCGTGGTTGAATACCATCCCGGTAGTACACATTGCTGCAGTTGTGCTAGTTTCTCCTTGAGATTTTATCATTGCTTTTCTACTCAATGCGCCGCTTACTACGCTCGCTTTTCCCGGATGATACCGGATATCACAATCATAGTCTTTCAATAGTTCGAGCCATCTTCTTTTGTCTCATATTTAACTCCTTCCGATTAAATAGATACGTAAGGCTTTTATGGTCCGACTTAATCTGAAATTTTTCTCCGTATAGGTAGTGTCTCCATATCTTGACAAGATGTACTACTTCCGCTAACTCCAAATCATGAGTAGGGTAATTCTTCTCATGTACCTTCAACCGTCTCGATGCATATGCAACTACTTGTTCTCCTTGCATAAGCACACATCCTAATCCCAATCCCGATGCATCGCTGTATAAAGTAAATGTCCGTCCCGGAACGGGAATGGTTAAAATTGAGGATATCAATCTGGTCTTCAGTGTTTGAAAGCTCTTTTCACACTTATCCGTCCATACGAACTTTTCTCCTTTCTTGGTCAAACGGGTGAGAGGTACGGCAATCCGAGAATAGTCTTCTACAAATCTCCGATAATATCCAGCTAGACCCGGAAAACTTCTAATTTCTGAGACGCTCTTTGGTGCTTCCCACTTCACAATAGCTTCGATCTTACTAGGGTCCACTTTGATTCCTTCTGCGGATACTACATGGCCTAGAAAGGGGACTTCACTTAGCTAAAACTCACACTTCAAAAATTTGGCATATAACTTCTCTTCCCTTAAACGCTGTAGGGCTGCGTTTAGGTTCTTGACATGGGTTTCCTTGTCCTTGGCATATACCAATATGTCATCAATAAATACTATGACCGACGTATCCAACATATCGTGGAAGACCCAGTTCATAAGTTCCATGAATGTTGCCGTGTTAGTCGGTCCAAGGACATCACTAAGAACTCATAATGTCCGTATCTTGTCCCGAAGGCTGTCTTCGGAATGTCCCCTTCTTTTAATCTTCGGTTGATGCTAGCCCCGATCGAAGATCGATCTTTGAAAATACCTTCGCTCCTTGTAACCGATCGAACAAGTCATCGATCCCGGGTAATGGGTATCGATTCTTGATGGTCAGTTTATTTAATTTTCGATAGTCGATACATAATCGAACACTACCATCCTTCTTCTTTACGAACAACACCGGTGCTCCCCATGGAGATATACTCGGGTCTAATATAACCCTTATCCAAAGTAGTTCTTGTAATTGCACTTTTTAATTCCTTCGGTTCCGTAGGAGCCATTCTATAAGGTGCTTTTGATACCCGGTGCGGCTCCGTATAAGGTCTATTACAAACTCCGTGGCTCGGTCGGGTGGTAGTCCGGGTAATTCCTCCAGTAAATACATCGGGAAAATCCCGCACGACATCAATATCTTCCATTCGTGGCACGTCCTTGGTTAGGTCGACCACCGATACTAGATATCCGACCGCTCCTTTCTCAAGGCACCTCTTAGCCTTTAATGCCGAGAGTATGAGCTTACGTCTCCTGGGAAGTTTGGTTCCCGAGAAACTGAATTCTGCTCCTTCTTTGTCCTTAAACGTTAGCTTCTTCTCGGCGCATAACAGATTTGCGAGTGCCGAGCTAACCAATCCATTCCTAAGATGACGTCAAAGTCTGCCATCTCAAGTTGTATTAAGGTTGCATCCAAGGTCTGCCTCCGATTAGAACCGGACATGGTCCATAACCTTTCTCTAATTCCACTTCTAATCCCATCGGTGACCGTACAAGTAATTTGTAGTCTAATGTTTTGATGGGCAGATTTCTTCTTTCCAAAAGACACAGATATAAATGAATGAGTAGCTCCTGAATCAAAGAGTACTCGGCGGGTACGCCATTGATAGGTATGATACCCGTGATTCGTTTTTTACTTAGTCTACATACTCAATCAATCGAATTATAATCTTAAAGTTTCGGTCATACAGGACCACATCGGACGATGCGGCTGCATCCTCCGATGTAACAAACATATACCCGTCCTTGATGTAATCGCTTCTTGGGTTTTGGGCACTCTCTTGCCATATGCCCCGGTTGGTTGCGCTTATAACACCCTCGGGGCTTCGAATTTGGCTTTGGCGAGGTTGAGCTGCGGGATAGTCTTGGTTGCAAAGCATTAAAATTCCGAGGACCGGAAAGGTTTATACGTCCTGTTATTGCTTCCATTATAAGAATTCCCAGCTGGCCTTTTTTATGCCTTTGTTTTGAGTGAAATAACTCTCTTTCGCTCCGATTCAATCACTCGAAGTGATCCGGACAGCTTCATTATATATGTTCTTCTCTAATCCCGGAACATGTTCCCTTATACTTCCTCTTAGTCCCGCGACGAATCTACGGGTTTTTGTATCTTCTTCTTGCATACTTAGTGGTGCGAAGAAAAACAGCTCTTCATAACGTTGTTGGTACGCATCCACCGACATCCGGTGCCCGATAAAGACTCGGGAACTCCTTCTCCATCGAATCTCCAAGCTTCGTGGAAAATATTTCTCAAAGAAAGCTTCTTTATATATAGCCCAAGTCAGTAGGGCGTGCTTAGTCAATAGATAGGCCCCGGGTCGATTTCCACCAATGATGTGCGGCCTTTGAGCATGAAGGTGGCACACAATACTTTCTCCTCTTGAATAGTCATCATAAGAAAATTTCTTTCCATCTCGTCTATCCGGAATGTGCTGGCCACAAGTGGATCGACGGCTTGCCATTGAATTCTCTTGGTTTCATTTTCAAAAACCTCTCTACTAGTCGGGAGTGATCCAATTGATTTTGGTATACCCCAAACATAGGGGGTGGATACCGATAGTTCCCTTGGGCTGCTTCGGGACTTGTACCGGAATTGGTGCAGCCGGTTGTGGAGGTGTCCCGTTGAGCTGGGTGGTTACCCACCGGTGCGCACTAGCTTGCCCGGTGAGACATATTTACTTTTGAGGTGGGTGGTGCCTGAAAATCATCAAAATCAGTGAGAAATCATTTATACTTCATGTAGGCACGCTAACCGATATAAAATTTGAATCCTCAATTCATTCTGAAAAAAAAAATGTTGTCTTTTCTATGTAGGGTCGATGGTGAGGGTCGATGGTGTGTCTGACCCTGGGTATCCGACCTTGGGAATGTCCTGTCTTCCCCGAGCCGAGGGTCGAGGGCGAGGGTCGATCCGAGGGTCGATGGTGTCGAGCGATTTGTCCGACCCTCGGACCAAAATCAGATTTTTAAGATCCGATTCTGGATCAATTCTCACTATTCTTCCTCCGTTTCGACTCCGTCTCTACTCTCCGAGTTGCTACAAGTGTTACTTCACTATTGTGGATCATTCTTACTCCGCGTTTCGACGTCCACATCACTTCTACAGGTATAATTTCCCAACTTCCCCTGTTTTTAGGTTTTTATTCCTGGTTTTTACTCATTTAGCTCGTCTTTTCCAAATTAAACTTTTACCAACCGTAAAAATTCGATTTTTATTGGGGGCTTTTGTTATTGGGGTCTTGAGGAACGAAAGCCCTCAAAAAAATTTCAGTTTCATCGGTTGGTTATCGAGAAACTTAAATTTTTCTCTTTTTGCCCTAATTTGTCGAAATTTTGATTTTTCTTGAATTTCTTCAAATTGGACCTTATCCGTTAAAATTTTCTACTATATGTAGATTTTAGGATATGTTTAAACCTTCGTAAGTCCTTATGCCCACTTGTATGGTGATAAATGGGGCTTTATGGTCAACTTACGTCGTTATTTACTCAAATTTCGGATTTTTATCCTACTAACTCCTTGTTTCCTTTCTCTTTCTTATTTTGCAGATACTATGGCCCGTACCAAAGTGCCAAGATTGCGTGATCCACTTCGCTCCGTTCGAATGAAGCCGAGGCACGATATGCCGACTATGCCCGTAAGAAAGTGGAAGGGGTCGCATGGTAAACTTGGCTGAGCTAGCCATGTTCAATGTAGAGGGAGCATTCGGTGAGATGGGGTGGCTCCCCTGTCATCACATACGACGCGTGCAGTGTCCGACTTGGTGCGCCGTCATTGTAATTTCCGGTGGTAGGGGAATTACAATGATGTCGAGCGTGGTCGGGAGTTGCGCATCACTAGCTACGTCAAAGGGGTGCACATCTCCTTTGATTATCGGCAATGACCGATCTATTGGGCATTGCCTATGATGGCCCTATGGTGTACCTGTGCCGGGAGAGCCACGCTTGTTGAGATGGAGATGAGAGCGAGATCGACAATCGGTTGCTCCGTCCCCGATAGATGGCAGATGAGAGCTTGCTACTTGGTCCATCTCCACGAGTCTTCGCAAGATTATCCAGATAATCTGATTCCGCAGAGTGGGCACTATGAGAGGGTGTCTCAACCGACCCGCTCTTGATTTACAGTATATGCACTCGACACCGGTCCCGCCCTTCCTTACATCATCATGCGGACGATGATCGGTGCCAATTGTCCGGCATAGGGGTAATCTACCCTATGGACGCATGATTACAAGTGCTACTGACCCGTTTGGGGTGGATCCGTTGATGAGAAGATCCAGGAGAAGACCTTCTCGTCGCCTCTAGATTGGGAGGCTATCCGCAAGATGGGGCTACGAGATGCGAGGTTAGTGATGAGGAGAGGAACGCGATGGTGCGCCCTCACACTCGGGTTGAGATGGCTGATGCTGAGGCTACCGCTAGGGCTCGTGGGGATCCGGCCGACGATGATCGCTTATATATGGATGTCGATGCGATACCACCGCCATCACCCACGCATGCGGATCGGGCTGGTACTTCGCCGCGGCGGCTTCGTACCCGAAACCAGTCCTTCTCATGATGTTGGTCCTTCACGCCCATCTTCCGATATGATGGAGATGTTGCGCGAGATCGAGAGACTCAGCGCAGATCGGACCTGAGGATGGAGGATTTGCTAGATGCTCGGCGCATGAGAGTGGATGAGCTGTTGGCTGCTCGAAACACATCCGACGCGCGGATAGGTGAGCTCATGGAGATCCAAGCGTGCGACCGACGGAGAGTAGCCGATCTCATAGCTAGTCTACGGACGACCCGGACTCGGATAGCCTTGGTTGACTAGAGTCTATGCCGAGGACTACGACAGAGATCGTGAGGCACCGCCTCCTCCTTTGCCTCCAGCTTCTTGATTGTACTTTACTTTTCTTGTCCTACGTAGTAACCGTCCGGGTTGTGGACTGTATCGCTTTAGCGATGTATATTACGTTTTGTTTTCTTACTCATTGTATGTAACTTGGTTTTCCCTTTAATAGATGCATTATTCTCTTTTTTTAATTCGGTTTCAATCATCACTTGTGCTTACAAGGTGTTTGTATTAAAGCTTTTAATTTATCCTATCTCGGTTCACAATGGTCTTGAATGTGTGGTTCGCGGGCAAGGCCCCGAGAGCCCGATACCAAGTTGTCACACCCCAATTCCACACCGTTCGGGAATGGTGTGATGAACCGCCAAATAACCAACGGTTCAACCAGGATCTCTAATAGGCTATCCCCGCGTTATCCAAACTTTACACGCATCCACAATCATAATCGGAGTAATACACAATAGCGGAAAATTTATAAATAATATGAACCGAGAACTAGAATGATACCCATAAATAATATCAAATTATTCCGTGTTTAACTAAGACATAAATATTTAAATACCAAATACATGTCTTATAAATCCAATGAAGAAACCTATAAAAAATATCTAATCGAATACACACGAAGTTGCACTCGCAAGAGGAGTCGTGTGTATCGTCTTCAGCTCCAACTTCCATAGCTGCTACGTTCCATACGCCGATGTCATATAATCTTCGACCGTATAACCTGCATCATCAACTAAAAATATTCGACGTCGAGGGTGAGCACACAACACGGCTCAGTGAGTAGCCAAAACAATGCAACAGTACATATGCATGCAAAAAGTCAATTCATATCTTTGGTCTTGGTTTATAGTTTGCAATGTGCAATAGAAAGGTTGGGTGATCAAAGGTTAATGGTTATTGATACCGCCTCTATATACAGGGTGTGGAAGCCCGCCCGAAGGTTAACGGTTATCGTCGTCCCCATCCACCCTACCATAACATTATACAACAAAGGTTAACGGTTATTGCTATATAATGCTATACCAACACATAAGCCCCCTTAGCGAGGGCTTGCAACCCGGGCTCGCTACTAACCAATCCTAATGCCAAACAAAGTATCCAATGCCTCACCCCAACAGATCCCTCGGAACATCCATAGAGATAGAGCTAAGGCCCCCGGTAGAGTCGAGACTACAATGACCGAGACCACCTCCCCTGATACTCTACGACATAATAGTTCCGCTAAGGTAATGGCGATACGACGATGCCAATGCACAAGACTTGAGTTAGAGATAGAGCTAAAGTGCCGAGACCCGCCAAAGGTTAACGTTTATTGACGTTCTCATCACACCTCCCTCGATACTCGCTCGCACCAAGCACATCAACCACACAATACAAGCACATGCCTATTCCTATCATCATCATCATCATCATGTTATAAACAATAAAGTAAATATGCATGAACAAGTAATAGAAATATTGGATGGCATGCTGTATGCACATTACAAATATATTCGCATAGAATCAAACATGGCATAGGACTCAAGAAATAGAAAATAGTTTATTATTAACCAATTTAGTTTGGGGTTAAGGTTTCTCACCTTGGCTTGCTAAAAGATATTTTTCCAAGCTTTAGAATCACCTTTATAATGTTATTATATCGCTAGCAAACCTAACAAAGTCGATAGAATTTTATTAGAATTAATTCAGAATTTATAAATCATTCTAACCAACCGAGGGTCGATGCTAGGGTCGATGGGTCTATCGACCCTCCCTCCATTCCGAACTTCCCGAATGCGGGGTCGATGGTCGAAACACCTAGGGTCGGATGGTCTATCGACCCTCGGTGTGACCCTTGCTGCACTATGGTCCAATTTCCACTTTTAATCCATTCTTCATGTTTGGGGTCCTATGGCTTGCTTCCTACATTCATTCAACAGTCATTCCATGGTCTAGAACCATGTATAAACCATCTAAATAGTTTTCCTGCATCCTCCTATGGTTTTCCATGAAAGTCTAACCATGGATGGATGGTTTGGGTTTCTCCGAAATCCTACACTCAACCATATCTAACCTATGGTCTGTAGAAACTCATGGAATTAGTATCCATACCCGAGAAGATTACTTTTCTCTGCAATTTCTTCCCCTTTTGCTAAGCCTTCTTCCTAGCCTCCTTTTTTCCTTTTTTTCCTTCTTCTCTCTTTCTCTCAATTCAATTAGGGTTGTGAAAGGAGTGAAAGTGGCTTAGGAACGTCCTTTAAATAGGCTAGGAATGTCCTATAATAATCCCATTGAGATTTGGAAAGAATCCCAACCGAAAATTAGGAAATTTCCTAATTTCAGTTTTTGTCAGAAACCGAGGGTCGATGATCCCGTCGACCCTAGGGTCTTAAGGTTTCCTACCCTCCCTTCAAAACCGAGGGTCACATTTCTGTTTTGGGAGGTCCGACCCCGCTTCCTGGGTGTGCGACCCTCCCTAAAATTAAGTGTTTTTTGCGTCGATTTCGTACCTGGGATCTCGATCTCCTTCATGCCCTTGGTCCATTTGACTCGACCATGATGGGTAAACCTGGTTTAAGATGGTAAGACCGGGTTAAATTGGCACGGGTCTTACAGACACAGATATAAATGAATGAGTAGCTCCTGAATCAAAGAGTACTCTAGCGGGTGCGCCATTTATAGGTATGATACCTGTGATTTATTTTAACTTAGTCTACATGCTCACACAATGTAATTACAACTTCAAAAGTTTCAGTCATACCTGTGACCACATCGGGTGATGCGGCCGCATCCTCTGATGTAACAGCATATACCCGTCCCTGATGGAATTTTTTCTTGGGCTTAGGGCACTCTCTTGCCATACGTCCCGGTTGATTGTAGTTATAACACCTCGGACTTTCAGAATTTGGCTTTGGCTGAGGTTGAGTCACTGGAGTAGTCTTGGTTGCAACATTAAAATTCTGAGGGCGGAAAGGCTTATATGTCTTGTTATTGCCTCCGTTATAAGAATTTCCAGCTGGCCTTTTGATACCCCGATTCTGTGTGAAATAACTCTCCTTCTGGCTCGATTCAATAACTCAAGCTATTTGGACAGCTTCATTATAAATCATCTTTTCTAAGCCCAAAACATGCTCTCTGATGCTTCCTCTCAGTCCCGTGACGAACCTACGGGTTTTGGTTTCTTCTTCTTGCATACTCAGTGGTGCGAAGAAAAACAGCTCTTCATAACGTTGTTGGTAAGCTTCCACTGACATCTGCCCCTGATATAGACTCAGAAACTCCTTTTCCATAGAATCTCTGAAGCTTCGTGGAAAATATTTCTCGAAGAAAGCTTCTCTATTAACAGCCCAAGTCAGTTGGGCGTGCGTGGTCAATAGATAGTGCCGGGTAGACTTCTACCAGTGATGTGCATCGCCTTTGAGCATGAAGGTGGCACATAATACTTTTTCTTCCTCTGTGATAGTCATCATGAGGAAATTTCTCTCCATCTCGTCTATCCAGTGTGCTGGCCATAATGGATCAGATGGCTTGCCATTAAATTCCCTAGGCTTCATCTTCAAAAATCTCTCCACCAATCGAAAGTGATCCAACTGATTTTGGGGATATGCCCCAAACAGATGGGGTGGATACTAGTAATTAACCTGAGCTGCTTCTGGAGCCTGTACTGGAATCTGTGCAGTAGGTTGTTGAGGTGTCTGAGGTGCTGGGTGGTTACCCACCGATGCTGCACTAGCTTGTCCTGTCTGCATAGGTGCAACTTGAGTGGCTTGGAACATAACACCCATCGTAACTTTGCATCTGAGCTTGTGCGTGTTGCATCTGTTGCAGCTACTGAGCCAGATTCATCACCACGGTTTTTAGCTCTGGTAGTGGAGGTGGCAAATTTGTAGGGTTTTCCTGTTCTAGATTACCCGGTGCATAATTATTTTCCTGACTGGTCTCCTCCACGGGTGGTGGTGGTGGAACTGCATTTCGGTTCTGTCGGGTTACTCTACATCCAAACATAATTCCTTCTGTGATTGGTGGTGCCTGAAAATTATCAAAATAGGTGAGAAATCATTTATATTTCATGTAGGCACACTAACGGATATAAAATTCCAATTCCAGCTCATTTTTAAAGAAAAATACTGTCTTTTCTATGCAGGGTCGATGGTTTGTCCGACCCTTAGTATCCGACCCTGGGAATGACCTGTTCTTCCCGAGAGCTGAGGGTCGATGTGAGGGTCGATAGGTGTCCGACCCTCGGTTCCGACCCTTAGTTTTCTGTCAGATTCTCTAGAGCCGAGGGTCGATGGGAGGGTCGATTCGAGGGTCGATTGTTCTAGTTGAATTGTCCGACCCTCAGACTAAAAATAAGATTTTTAAGATCTGATTTTGGGTCATTTCTTATTATTTCCCTCCCGTTTCGACTCGTCTCTCCCCTCTGAGTTGCTACAGTGCCACTCCACTGTTTTTGATCGGTTTGAGTCCGGGTTTCAACGTCCACGTCATCCATACATGTATGTTCTCCCATTTTTAACTGTTTTTAGGTTTTCTTTTCTAGGTTTTTGTCTATTTAACTTGTATTTTTCAAATTAAACTTTTTCCAACCGTAAAAATTTGATTTTTATTGGGGGCTTTTGTTATTGGTATCTCGAGGAACGAAAGCCCTCAAAAATTTTTGAATTTCATCGGTTGGTTACCGAGAAACTTGAATTTTTGCTCGTTTGCCCTAATTTGTCAAAATTTTTGATTTCTTGAAATTTCTTCAAATTGGTCTTCGTGGGTTTCCATTTCCTACTGTGTGAGTGTCGTAGGATGTGTGGGAACCTAAGTAAGTCCTTCCGCCCACATGTATGGGTGAAAAGTGAGGCTTTTGGGCAACTTACATCGTTAAAATACTAAATTTTCTGATTTTTATCCTACTAACTCTTGTCTCCCTTTTTCTTTCTTATCTAGCAGATACCATGGCTCGTACTAAGGTACCCAGAGTTCGTGATCCGCTTTGCTTCCGTTCCAATGAAGCCGAGGCACAATATGCCGACTATGCCCGTAAGAAAGTGAAGGGTGGTCGTATGGTGAACTTGGCTGAGCTAGCCTTGTTCAATGTAGAGAGAGCATTTGGTGATATGGGGTGGCTCCCTATCATCACCTATGACGCGTGCACATGTCCGGATTTGGTGCGCCAGTTTTATTGTAATCTCCAGGTGGTGGGGAACTACAATGACGTTGAGCATGGTCAAGAGTTGCGCATCACCAGTTACATTAAAGGGGTGCACATTTCCTTTGATTATCGGCAACTGGCCGACCTATTGGGCATACCCTATGATGGCCCCATTGTGTACTGTGCGCCTGGAGAACCCCAGTTTGTTTCTATGGAGATGAGGGCAGAGATCGACAATCAGCTGCTACGACCTGATCGCTGGCAGATGAGAGCCTGTTACCTGTGTCTAGCTCCACGGGTCTTCTGTAAGATTATCCAAAGCATAATCTGATCCCGCAGAGTGGGCACTATGAGAGGGTTTCTCGACTGACCCGGGTTTGATATATAGCATCCGCACCCGACAACCCCGTCTGCCTTCCCTACATCATCATGCGGACCATGATTAGTGCTACATTGTCCGGTCATAGGGATAATCTACCCTATGGACGCATGATTACAGTTCTACTCGACCCGTCCCGGGGTTGACCTGGTAGATGAGAAGATCCAGGAGAAGGGAGAAGACCTTCTCGTCGCCTCTAGATTGGGAGGCTATCTGCAAGATGGGTATGCGGGATGCCCAGGTTAGTGATGAGGAGAGGAACGCGATGGTGCGCCCTCACACTCGCATTGAGATGGCTGACGCTGAGGCCGCTGCTGCCGCTGCTAGAGCTCATGTGGGTCCTGTCGATGATGACGATCGTATGTATATGGATGTCGACTCGATACCACCGCCTTCCCCTACACATGCGGCTGGAGTTGGTACTTCTTCTGCGGCGGCTCCTGCACCTGAGGCTGGTCCTTCTCATGCGGCTGGTCCTTCACTCCCAACTTCTGCCATGATGGAGATGTTGCAGGAGATCAGGGAGGCTCAGCGCAGATCTGATCTGAGGATGGATGAGTTGTTAGCCGCTCAGCACGCATCAGCCACGCGGATGGGAGAGCTCCTTGAGGTTCAGCGTGCAACTGATAGGAGGGTAGCCGATCTCACAGCTAGTCTACAGACGACCCAGACTCAGATAGCCTGATTGACAAGAGTCTATGCTGAGGACTATGACAGAGATCGTGAGGCCCCGCCTCCTCCTTTACCTCCAGCTTCTTGATTGTACTTTATTTTCTTGTACTACAGAGTAACTGTCCGGGTTGTGGACTGTACTCTGCTCTAGTTGTGTATATACATTTTGTTTCTCTCACTCATTGTATGTAACTTGTTTCCCCTTCAATAGATGCATTATTCTCTTTTTAAATTTGGTCTCAATCATCACTTGTGCTTACAGTGTGTTTATATTACTGTTTTTACTTTTATCCTATCTCAGTTCACAATTGTCTCGAAAGTATGTTAGTTTAGCGGACAAGGCCTGAGATGCTCTGATACCAAGTTGTCACACCCCAATTTCGCACTATACAGAATGGTGTAATGAACCGCTAGCAAACTAACGGTTCAACCAGGATCTCGAATAGGCTATCCCCGCGTTATCTAAACTCCCATACATCCATAATCATAATCAGAGTAACTACACAATAGCGGAAATCTTATAGTAAAATGAACTGAGAATCTAATGTGATATAAATATTAAATAGTAAATTATTCTGTATCAACTGAGACATAAATAGTTATCAAATACATGTCTTTATCAAATTCAAATAAAGAAACCTAAGAAAAATCAAATCGAATACACATGAGTTGCACTCGCAAGAGGAGTCATGTGTATCTACTTCAGCTTCAGCTTCCATTGCCGCCACATTCCTATATGCTGGAGCATTCATATAATCTTCAACCGAATAACCTGCATCATCAACTAAAAATATTCGACGTCTAGGGGTGAGCACACATCACGACTCAGTGAGTAGACAAAACAATGCAACAATACATATGCATGCAATCAATTCATATCTTTGGTCTGGTTTATAGTTTGCAATGCGCAATAGAAAGGTTGGGTGGTCAAAGGTTAACGTTTATTGACCCCGCCTCTATACACAGGGTGTGGAAGTCCGCCCGAAGATTAACATTTATCGTCGTCCCCATCCACCCTAATCATGACATTATACAACAAAGGTTAACGTTTATTGCTATATAATACCATACCAACACGTAAGCCCCTGTTAGCGAGGGCTTGCAAACTGGGCTCGCAACTAACCAATCCTAATGCCAAACAGTGTATCCAAGGCCTCACCCCAGCATCCCTCAAAATGTCCATAGAGATAGAGCTAAGGCCCCCCGGTAGAGTCAGAGACTACAAGGACCGAGACCACCTCCCCTGATACCCTACGACATAATAATTCTGCTAAAGTAATGGCAATACGACGATGCTAATGCACAAGACTTGAGTTAAAGATAGAGCTAAAGTGCTGAGACCCGCCAAAGGTTAACATTTATTGACGTTCTTATCACACCTCCCCTGATACTCGCTCGCATCAAGTACACCAACCACACACATACATTCACATGCCTATTCGTATCATCATCATCATCATCATGTTATAGACAACAAAATAAATATGCATGATCAATAATAGAAATATTGGATGACATGTTGTATGCACATTACAAATATATTCACATAGAATCAAGCATGGCATTGGACTCAAGGAATAGAAAACAGTTTATTATTAAGCAATTAGTTTAGAGTTCTGTTTCCTCACCTTAGCTTGCTAATAGATACTTTTCCAAGCTTTAGAATCACCTTTATATTGTTATTATATTGTTAGAAGACCTAACAAAGTCGATAGAATTTAATTAGAATTAATTCTGAATTTAAAAACCATTCTGTCAACTGAGGGTCGGAGGTAGGGTCGGAGTCATGATCGACCCTGGGTGCGACCCTCCCCAAACTCTAAACATCCCGAACACTGAGGGTCGATGGTCAGTATCACCTAGGGTCGGATGGTCATCGACCCTCGGTGCGACCCTCGGTGTACTTTGGTCCAATTCCCTCTTTTAGTCCATTCTTCGTGCTTGGGATCCTATGGCTTGCTCCTACATTCCATTCTACATTCATTCCATGGTTTGAAACCATGTATAATCCACCTAGATAGCTTTCATGTAATCCCCCATGGTTTCCCATGAAAACCTAACCATGGGTTGATGGTTTGGGTTTCTCCGAGATCACATTCTCATCAATATCTAACCTAAGGTCTGTAGAAACTCATGGAATTAGTATCCATACCTGAGAAGAATACTCCTTCTCTGCAACTCTTCTCTTTTGGCTAAATTTTTCCCTTGCTTCTGTTCTTCCTCTTTTCCTTTTCTTCTCTTTCTCTTAATTCGATTAGGGTTGTGAAAAGGAGTGAAAGAGGCTTAGGAACGTCTTTTAAATAGAGTAAGAACATCCTAAATAAGTCCCATTGAGATTAGGAAAGAATCCCAATCGAAAATTAGGAAATTTCCTAACTTCTATATCTTACGGTAACCGAGGGTCGATGGGAGGGTCGATGATCCCGTCGACCCTAGGGTTCAAGATGTCCGACCCTCCCTTCAAAATTGAGGGTCTGACTTTTTGCTTTGGGAGGTCCGACCCTGCTTAGCTGGGTATGCGACCCTCCCTTCAAATTAAGTGTTTTTGGATCGATTTGATACCTGGGATCTCGATCTCCTTCACGCCCTTGGTCCATTTGACTCAACCATGATGGTAAACCTGGTTCAAGGTGGTAAGACCGGGTTAGATTGACACGGGTCTTACATTAGCTCTATCTCTATGGACGTATTGAGGGATGCTGGGGTGGGGCCTTGGATACACTATTTGTGATTAGGATTGGCTAGTTGCGAGCCCAGTTTGGAAGCCCTCACCAACAGGGACTTACGTGTTGGTATGGGTAGGGCATAAGGGGAAGTGTCATGCGGTGTTTGATCCAGACACTTTAGCTCTATCTCTATTCCATGGTGGGGTGGATGTGGATGACAATGGTGTTTGATCCGTTGGGTGGGCTTACACACCCTGTGTATAGAGGTGCGGCGGCCACCAAACCATTCTATAGCACATTGCAAATTTATGAACCAGCCCAAAGATATGAATTGAATGCATGCATATGTTTGTTGCATTGTTTTGTTTGCTCACTGAGCCGTGATGTGTGCTCACCCTTTCAACATCGAATATTTTTAGTTGATGATGCAGGTACCACCGTAGAAGACTATATGAATGCTCCGTTGTATGGACCTGCAACGACAATGGATGCAGAAGTCATGATGGAGTCGCATGATTCGTTATGCGAGTGCAACTCTTGCGTTTTCGATTAGATTTTTATTATTAAGAAAATATAATTGATTATTTTATTTTATTTTATGTCTTAGTCAATGGAGAATAAATGGATAATTTATTTATGTTATAATTGTTAGACTCTCAATTCATTAGCATAAAGTCTTCCGCTATTGTTTATTTACTTTGATTATGGTTGCGGATGTGTATGGTTTAAGCAAACAGACACAGCCTATTTGAGATCTTGGTTGAACCGTTGGTTTATTAGTGGTTCATCACATCATTCTGAATCGTACAGAATTGAGGTGTGACAAGTTGATATCAGAGCTCTCAGGCCCTGTCTATTAAACCAGTATACTTCTACAAAAGTTTGTGAACTGAGTTAGGATAAAATTTAAAAGCTGTAATAATAACACACCATAAGCACCTGTGTTGTTTGAGACAAAATTAAGAAAGAGAATAATGCATATATAAAAGGAGAAACAAGTTTCATATACACTCGAGTAAAAAGCAACTTGTATATATATATATATATATATATCCAAATCAGAGTACGGTCAACAATTCGGACAGTTAATCTATAGTACAAGGAAAAATAAAGAAAAGGTACATCATGGAGCTGGAGGTGCTGGAGGAGGAGGTGCCTCGCGATCTCTATCGTAGTCCTTAGCATACACTCTAGTCAACCAGGCTACCTGAGTTTGGGTCGTTTGGAGACTAGCTGTCAACTCGGCCATCCGCTGATCGGACGCACGCTGAGCATCTAGGAGCTCACCTACTCTCCCATCCGTCGTACGCTGAGCATCTAGAAGCTCGTCTACTCTTCTATCAGTCACGCACTGAGCATCTAGAAGCTCTCCTATTATCAGATCAGTCACGCGCTGAGCCTCTATAATCTTGCGCAGTAGCCCCATTATACCATCAGAGGATAGGCGTGAAGGACCAGCCATGTGTGAAAGAGCCCGAGATGGACCAGCTCTAGTAGAATGTAACGGTGATGGAGGAGGTATAGAGTCTACACCCATGTACAAACGATCCTCATCCTCAGCATCACTCCCATGGACCCCTGCTCCTGCTGCTGTTGCTGCCGCGGCTTCTGCTACCTCTACTCGAGTACGAGGACGCACCAGAGCATTCCTTTCATCATCACTGACCTGAGAATCCCACATACCCATCTTACAAATGGCCTCCCAATCAAGATCCGATGAGAAGGTCTTCTCCTGAATCCTCTCATCTACTAAATCAACGTGTAGGTAGGTGAGCAATGTAGTGATCAGACGTCTGTAGGGTAGGTTGCCCAACTGACCAGGCAGCGTAGCGCGGATCATCGTTCGGATAATGATATAAGGAAGGCAGACAGGCTGCCTGGTGCAAATACAGTAGAGGACATACTGAGTCAACTGGGAGATCCTCTCATAATGTCCACTCTGGGATATCAGGTTGTGCTGGATAATTTTGCAGTACACCCCGAGGCTCTAGACGTAGGTTGATCGCTTCCATGTCCCAGCGATCATCTCTAATGAGCTGACTATCAATTTTAGCACGCATCTCCAAGGATAGGAACTGGGGCTCCTTGGGAGCACAGTACACCAAAGGGCCATCATTTGATATGCCCAAAAGATCAGCCAACTGTTGGCAATTAAATGAGACCTCCACCCCTTTGACGTAGCTCGTAATCCTGAGCTCCTTACCTCTCTCTGTGTCATTGCGATCCCCCACTACCTGGAGATTGCAATATAATTGTCTCACCAGATCAGGACGGGTACAAGCCTCATAGGTGATCACAGGGAGCCAGCCCATGTCACCAAAAGCACCCTCCACGTTGAACAAGGCCAGACTAGCCAAGTTCACACAGTGACCCCCTTCTACTTTCTTGCGCTCATAGCGAGCATACTGAGCTTCTGCCTCATTGGAGCAGAAACGAATGGGGTCATGAGCCCTAGGCACCTTGGTACGAGCCATACTATCTGTCAAGATACAGAAAAACAAATAAGATATTAGTAATGGTGAAAAACTTAAAATTTTGGCATTATAACGGCATGATTTGGCCAAAAGCCTCACTTTTCACCCAAACAACTGGGCAGGAGGACTTACATAGGTTCCAAACCATCCTGCAAAACTCATACAGTTAAAAATTTAATCTAGAAAGATCGAATTTGATGAAATTTCAATAAATTCGAAAAATCTCAAAAATTAGGTCAAAAATGGAAAAATTCAAGTTTCTCGATAACCAACCGATGAAACTCAAATATTTTTTAGGGCTTTCATCTATTGGGTGACCAATAGCAAAAGCCCCCAATAAAAATTAAATTTTTACGATTGGAAAAATTTTAATTTGAAGAAAACGATGTAATGGGCGAAAAACCTAGTTTGGAGAGTTTAAAAATGTGAAATAGTAGAGAGCATACCTGAAGAGAAGGAGCGAAAGTCGCGATCGGAAGGAATGATCACCAAACACTAGGGGTTGATACTGTAGCAACTCAGGAAAATGAGTTGAGTTGGAAAAAAAGAGAAGGAATAGGAAATGAATCCAAAATCGGGTTTAAAAACCTAATTTTGGATCGTAGGGTTGTAGAATTCCACCAAAATGTGCGACCCTATGTCAGACCCTACCATCGACCCTAGGCTTTTGGTGATCTGACAGAGAACCATGGGTTAGACCTAGGGTCAGAGATATACCGACCCTATGATCGACCATAGGCTCTCGGAAAGCTGACAGGGTTTATTAAGGTCGCATACCCTAGGGTCACATAAGGACCGACCCTACCATCGACCCTACGATGGAAAATACAGTATTTTGTCAGAATGATCCGAAAAATTGGAATTTATATTGTTTAGTTGGATTTTTAACTTAAGAACAACTTATATTGATTGTCTCACATGTGCTATGATTGTTTTCAGACACTACCACCACGAAAATAGGAAATGGCTGGGCAAAGGGTGACCAGACGAGGTCGTAACCCAATTCCACCACCACCACCTGTGGAGGAATACAACCATGTAAATCATGAAGCACAAGAGAATCTGAATATGGCACCGTCAATGGCTAGTGGCCAGGAAAATCCTACAAACTTGCCAGCCCCACCTACAGATCTGGCTACAGTAGTAATGAACTTAGCACAACAGCTGCAACAAATACAGCAGGTGCAAGCCAATATGCAGGCTACTATAGGCATGGCTTTTCCAGCTGCACATACGACACCTATGCCAGTAGAGCAGGCTAGCACAGTACCAAGGGGAAGCAACACGGTACCCCATGCACCTCAAACACCTGTCATGCCGGCTCAAGTACAGAATCCTGAGGTAGCTCAAGGCAGTTACCAGTATCAACCACCTATGTATGGGGCCTATGGTCCATATCAGTTGGACCACTCCTGACTGATCGAGCGATTTCTAAAGATGAAGCCCAAAGAATATAATGGTAAACTAGCAGATCCTTTGTGGCCAGCACACTGGATTCATGAAATGGAAAGAAATTTCATGATGATGACGGTAAATGAGGAGGAGAAAGTACTGTGTGCAACCTTTATGCTGAAAGGTGATGCACACCACTGGTGGAAGTCCACACGGACTTATCTGTTAACAAAGCACACCCAATTGACTTGGGTTATATATAAAGAGGCATTCTTTGAGAAGTACTTCCCTAGAAGTTTTATAGATTCTATGGAAAGAGAGTTCCTGAGTTTATATCAGGGCCAGATGACTATGGATGCATACCAACAGCGTTACAAAGAGCTATTTTTCTCTGCACCCGCCAACATGCAGGAAGAAAATACAAAGACCCGAAGGTTCGTCATGGGACTCAAGGGAAGCATCCGTGAGCATGTTCTGGGACTGGAAAAGAAAGTGTACAATGAAGCAGTACAGATTGCTCGAGTAATAGAGTCAAGCCAGAAAGAGAGCTATTTTTCTCAAAATAGAGGTATCAAGAGGCCAAATGGGAATTCGTACAACGGAGGGAATACAAGGACATTTAAACCCTTCTGTACTCAAGGCTTCAATGCTACAGCCAAGACTACTCCAGTAGCTTAACCGCAACAAAAGTAAAATAATAAAGGAGTAAAATGCTATAACTACAATCAAGTGGGACATTATTTCAGGGAATGTCCTAAGCCCAGGAAGCAGCTACAGCAAGGAAATGTTTATGCAGTTACATCTGAGGATGTTGTTGCATCGCCTGATGTGATCACAGGTATGACCTAAACCTTTCATTTGTGTTACATTGTGTGAGCATGTAGACTAAAACTAAACCAAATCACAGGTATCGTACTTATTAATGGCATACCTGCTAGAGTACTCTTTGATTCTGGAGCTACTCATTCTTTTATATCTATGTCATTTGGAAAGAAGCTGAATCTACCCCTCAAATCTTTAGACTACAAACTGCTTGTACGATCGCCGATGGGATTAGAAGTGGAATTAGAAAAGTGTTATGGACCATGTCCAGTTCTTATTGACGAGAAGACTTTGGATGCAACCTTGATTCAACTTGAGATGGCAGACTTTGACGTCATCTTGGGAATGGACTGGTTAGCTTGGCATTCTGCAAACCTATTATGTGCAGAAAAGAAGCTGACATTTAAAGACAAGGAAGGAGCAAAGTTTAGTTTTAACCAAACTTCCCCATAAACGAAAACTCATCCTCTCTGCATTAAAAGCTAGGAAATGCCTCAAGTAAGGAGGAGTTGGGTATCTAGTATCAGTGGTCGACCTCACCAAGGAAGCACCACAAATGGAGAATATTGATGTTGTGCGTGACTTTCTAGATGTATTTCCTGAAGAACTACCAGGACTACTACCCGATCGAGCGACAGAGTTCGTTATAGATCTGATACCTGGAGCCGCACTAGTATCTAAAGCACCCTATAGAATGGCTCTTACTGAATTGAAGGAATTAAAAGTACAATTACAGGAATTACTGGACAAGGGTTACATCAGACCTAGCATATCACCATGGGGAGCACCAATATTATTTGTAAAGAAGAAAGACTGTAGCGTTCGACTATGTATAGACTACCGGGAATTGAATAAGTTGACAATCAAGAATCGGTACCCGTTGCCTCGGATCGATGACTTATTCAATAAGTTGCAAGGTACCAAAGTGTTCTCCAAGATTGATCTTCGGTCAGGATACCATCAGTTGAAGATTAAGGACGGTGATATTCCTAAGACAGCATTCAGAACAAGATATGGCCATTATGAATTTTTAGTCATGTCTTTTGGATTGACTAACGCACCCGTAATTTTTATGAAACTCATGAATCGGGTATTCCATGATATGTTGGATACGTCGGCCATTGTGTTTATTGATGATATAT
This sequence comes from Protea cynaroides, assembly GCA_028583415.1. Taxonomy (NCBI): domain Eukaryota; kingdom Viridiplantae; phylum Streptophyta; class Magnoliopsida; order Proteales; family Proteaceae; genus Protea; species Protea cynaroides. The sequence continues at coordinate 93,556,734 of CM053276.1, read as the reverse complement.
TGGTCTACTCCAAGGACAAGGAAACTCATGTCATGAATCTAAGAGCCGCTCTGCAGCGATTAAGGAAAGAGAAGCTTTACGCCAAATTTACAAAATGTGAGTTTTGGCTAAATGATGTCGCTTTCTTAGGCCATGTTGTATCCGCTGAAGGAATTAAAGTGGATCCCAACAAGATTGAAGCCATTGTGAAATGGAAAGCACCTAAGAGCGTTGTAGAAATTAGAAGTTTTCTAGGTCTAGCTGGGTATTATCGACGATTCATAGAAGACTATTCCAGAATGGTCGTACCTCTCACCAGTTTGACTAAGAAAGGAGAAAAGTTTGTTTGGACTGATAAATGTGAGAAAGTTTCCAAACATTGAAGGCTAGATTGATATCTGCTCCGATCATTCCAGGACAGCCATTTATCTTATACACTGATGCGTCTGGATTGGGTTTAGGATGTGTACTTATGCAAGGTGAACAAGTAATTGCTTATGCCTCCAGACTACTGAAGACACATGAGAAGAACTATCCCACTCATGACTTGGAATTAGTGGTAGTGGTACATGCTGTCAAGATATGAAGACATTACTTGTACGGAGAGAAATTTCAGATTAAATCATATCATAAGAGTCTCACTTATCTCATTAACCAGAAGGAGCTGAATATGAGACAAAGAAGATGGCTGGAACTGTTGAAAGACTATGATAGTGATATCCAGTATCATCCGGGGAAAGCTAATGTGGTCGCTAACGTGCTGAGTAGAAAAGCGATGATAAAATCTCAAGGCTTAACACAACTGCCACAATGTGTACTACAGGAAAAATGTTCAATTACAGTAATGAGAAATTCGTGATAGATGCACTGGGTAAAGCAACCATCCAAGGGTTTATTCATCGGTTTTCAAATATGTTCGCAACGTTGAAGATTGTACCTGATATAATTGATGAAGTGAAAGCAGCTATTAAATCAGACCCTTATCTGAGAACGATACAAGAAGACATCGAAAAAGGTAGGACTATTCCTGAGTTCACCTTAGACGATGAAAAGGTACTGAGGTACAAAGGAAGAGTATGTGTTCCTGAAATAGAAAATTTGGACATTAGACACCGACTAATGAAGGAAGCTCACACCACCGCCTATTCGGTACATCTTGGAAGTACAAAGATGTATCATGATTTGAAGAAATTATAATGGTGGAGAGGAATGAAAGCAGATATAGCTAAATTCATGTCTCAATGCCTAAATTGTCAGAGGGTGAAGGCTGAACGACAAACACTTGCAGGACTGTTGCAGCCACTACCAGAACCAGCATGGAAATGGGACTGTTGCAGCCACTATGGACATCGTCACCGGCTTACCATTGACTCCTCGAGTAGTTGACGCGGTCTGGGTGATTGTAGATCGTCTGACTAAGACAGCTCGCTTTATAGCTATACGACCACAGTATACCCTGGAGAGGTTAGCCAAGCTATAGGTGGATAACATTGTCAGACTACATGGTGTGCCTGAAAGCATTGTGTCCGATAGAGACCCACGCTTTACTTCAAAGTTTTGGGAAGGATTGCAGAGGGCTATAGGTACAACGTTGAAGTTCAGTACTGCATTCCATCCTCAAACAGATGGACAGTCGGAGCGTACCATTCATATTTTAGAAGACATGCTTCGAGCCTATGTTATTGATTTTAAAGGCTCATGGGACAAGAAACTACCCTTGATCGAGTTCGCCTATAACAACAGCTATCAGGCTACTATACAGATGTCACCTTATGAAGCACTGTATGGGAGGAAGCATCGAACTCCTCTATTCTGGAATGAAGTTGGAGAACGTAGCATCGTTGGACCTGAATTTGTTGAAGAGACTTGTCGAGTAGTCGACATTATCAAGGAACGAGTTAGAACAGCTCAGAATCGTCAGAAACAGTATGTAGATACTTGACGCAGAGACCTTGAATTTGTCGTAGGTGATAAGGTATTCTTGAAAGTATCACCTATGCGAGGCTTAAAATGATTTGGACAGAAAGGAAAGCTAAGTCCGAGATATGTCGGGCTATATGAGATTCTAGCTAAACGTGAAAAAGTGGCTTATCAATTAGCAGTACCACCATCTATGTCAAGTGTGCATGATGTATTTCATATCTCATTATTGAAGAAGTACGTCAGAGATCCAACACACGTTTTGACAGCGGATCCACCAGATCTAACTGATGATTTGACATTCGAAGTAGCACCAACTAAAATCACTAGTCGAAAGATTCAACGTGTACGCAACTGTGACATATACTATGTTAAAGTCACCTGGAGGAGCCGAGATATAAAAGAGATCACGTGGGAAGAAGAGAACGCTATGCGGAAGCAATATCCTCACTTTTTCGACTCGGAAGGTATGTACAAATTTCGAAGACAAAATTTTTAATAAGAGGGGGGAAGTTGTAAGACCCGTATCGAACTAACCGGTATTACTACCTTGTACCAGGTCTACCTATCATGGTCGAGTCAAGTGGTTTAACCCAAAAACAGTAAATGTAAGGATAGGATCGCATGCCTAAACAGGTAAGGTCGACCCCACCTCAACAGAAGTCCATCCCATGACTTTTAGTCGTAGGGTCAGATGACTAAGAAGGTGTAGGGTCGACGGATCCTACGACCCTACGTCCGACCCTATGATGACAGACAGAAATCAGAAATTAGGAAACTTTTCTAATTCCAAGAAGATCATTCTTAAACTCATTGGGACTTATTATGGAGGGTTTTTCTCTATAAATAGGACGTCCCTTAGCCTCTTTCACTTCTTTACAACCCTAATTGAAAGTGAGAGAAAGAAAAAGAGAAGGAAGAGAAGAAGAGAAGGAAACTTGAAGAAGAAGACTAAGGAAGAGAAGGAAACTTCAGAGAAACCTCTAAATAAAGGTATGAACCTAATTCTTTACCTGAATATGAGATCCTAGAATAGTTATGAAGAACATAGGATTAGGAGAAACCCAAATCATCCATCCATGGACAAGTTTCAAGAGATTATGAAAGAAATTGTTATGGACAATGAATAGTGTATAACATGGAGTTTTGAGCCATAGAACAATCTTAGAATGGACCATGAAAGTAAGCTAAAGGATCAAAACATGAAAGAATGGACTTTTGAATGAAAGGTCGACTCAGAATACGTGTGGTCGCACATAGGGTTGAATGACATCCGACCCTACGAGACCACAGGATCGACCACATTCCCTCGGGAAGTCCCAGGGAGGATGTGGTCGCACGTAGGGTCGAATGGTATCCGACCCTACACCCTAGGGTTGCAAAAACTGCTCCCTAGATGCTACCCTACCTGCGATCCTACGATTTCAGTTAGTCTAAATCTATTAGAATTAATTCTAATTAAAATCTATCGACTTGTTAGGTCTTTCTAGTGATTTAAAAGTAATTTATAAAGCTTGAACGAGGATCTACGCTCAATTAAAGGTGAGGGACCAAGACCTAAAGTAATTAACTAATAATAAATTATTTTTATTTATTGAGTCCAATACCATGAATGATTCTATGCTTGTATGATTGTAATGTGCATATCATATGTCATTCAATATTATTGTTATTATTGTTCATGCATATTTAATTTCTATTTATTTATAATATGATGTTGATGATGATGCTAGGAATAGACATGTGATTGTATGTGTGTGGTTAGTATACTCGATGCGAGTGGGGCATCAGGGGGAGGACGGGACACTGTGGTTCATCCTGGTCACCAGACTCTATGTAAGATCCGTACGTTCAAATTTTGAGGACGAAATTTCTTTTAAAGGTGGTGGAGTTGTAAGACCCGCACGCCATGAATCCGGTCTAACCTTACATTTCGTGTCGTGATCAGTCTACATATCATGGTCAAGCCAAGTGGACCAAGTGCGTGAAGAAACCCAAGACCCAATATAAACTTTAACTCAAAAACAGTCAAAATAAGGGTAGGGTGGCATGCCTAAACAGGTAGGGTCGACCCCACCTCAACAAAAGTCCAACCCATGACTTTTTGGTCGTGGGGTCGCATGTTTTAAAATGTAGGGTCTCGTATTATGCAACCCTACATCTGACCCTACATGCGACCCTACACCCTAGGGTCCCACGTTTTAAAAAAACGTAGGGTCTCAGTACATCCGACCCTATGTCCGACCCTACGAAAACAGCACGAACTGGAAATTAGGAAACTTTCCTAATTCCAAGGGGATCTTTTCCAAACTCAATGGAACTTATTTTGGAGGGTTTTTCTCTATAAATAGGATGTATCTTAGCCTCTTTCACTCTTTTTAGAACCCTAATTGAAAGTGAGAGAAAGAGAAGAGAAGGAAGAGAAGGAGAAGAGAAGGAGAATTGAAGAAGAAGACTAAGGAGGAGGAAATTCGGAGAAAACTCTGAATTTAACGAACTTAAGGTATGAATACATTCTCCATGATTTGTTTAAGAGCCTAGAATAGTTCATAAAGAGGATAGGATCTAGGAGAAACCCAAATCATCCATCCATGGACAAATTCCAATGGAATCCATGGAAGAAATCATTGTGAACAATGGAAAGTGTGTAAAAAATATAGTTTTGAGCCATAGAACAATCATTGAATGGACCATGAAAATAAACCAAAGGATCCAAACATGAAAGAATGGACTTTAGAATGAAAGGTCGACTCAAAATACGTGTTGTCGCACGTAGGGTCGAATGATATCTGACCCTACGAGACCACAAGATCGACCACATGCCCTCGGGAAGTCCCAGGGAGGGTGTGGTAGCACGTAGGGTCGATTGGTATCCGACCCCACGTCTGACCCTATACCCTAGGGTTACAGAAACTGCTACCCTAGGTGCGATCCTACCCTGCGACCCTACAGTTTCTGTTAGTCTAAATTTAACGAAATTAATTCTAATTAAAATCTATCGACTTGTTAGGTCTTTCTAGTGATTTTAAAGGTTATTCATAAAGCTTGAACGAGGATCTACTAGCAACCAAAGGTGAGGGAACAAGACCTAAACTAATTGGCTAATAATAAACTATTTTCGTTTATTGAGTCCAATACTATGAATGATTCTATGCTTATATGATTTTAATGTGAATATCACATGTCATCCAATATTCCTATTATTATTGTTCATGCATATTTAATTTTCATTTTATTTATAATATGATGTTGATGAAGATGCTAGGAATAGGCATGTGATTGTATGTGTGTGGTTAGTATACTTGATGCGAGTGGGGCATCAGGGGGAGGACGTGACACTATGGTTCATCCTAGTTACTAGACTCTAGCTCTATCTCTACTCAAGTCTTATCCACTAACATCATCATATCGCCATTACTTTAGCAGAACTATTACGTCGTAGGACATCAAGGGAGGTGGTCTCAGACCGTGTAGTCTCTGACTCTGCAGGGGGCCTTAGCTCTATCTCTATGGACGTATTGAGGGATGCTGGGGTGAGGCTTTGGATACACTGTTTGACATTAGGATTGGTTAGTTGCGAGCCTAGTTTGCAAGCCCTTGCCAACAGGGGCTTACGTGTTGGTATGGGTAGAGCATCAACGGATGTGTGATGCGGTGCGATCCTAAGCACTTTAGCTCTATCTTTATTCCATGGTAGGGTGGATGTGGAAGACAATGGTGTTTAATCCGTTGGGTGGACTTACACACCCTGTGTATAGAGGTGAGGCTGCCACCGAACCTTTCTATTGCACATTGTAAACTTATGAACCAAACCAAAGATTTGAATTAAATGCATGCATATGTTTGTTGCATTGTTTTGTTTACTCACTGAGCTCAAGTTGGAGAGATGACCCTTGCGTGCGTAATTCTTTTTAGTTTCTGATGTTGTAGGTATTACGGTTGAAGATTTTATCAATACGCCAACATATGAATAAGTGGCGACTATGTTGAGCAAGCTGTGGAGGACTATTGTAATTAGTTAAGCGAGCGTTCGACTATGAATACGCTTAGTGTTTAACTTTCGTATTTGGATATTTGTAATATGTATTAAATTATGTTTTGGTTACTTGGAGATAAATGAAATATTAATTATTTATCATGACTAGACCTCAGTTCATTATCTGTAAGACTTCCGTTATTTATTTTATTTTCTCTAATTAATGTGGATTGTGTTTTGGTTTAACAAAAATGGGGATAGCCTATACGAGATCCTGGTTGAACCTTGGTTTATTGACGGTTCATCACCCCATTCTGGTTGGTGCAGAATTGGGGTGTGACACTCTAGCTCTATCTCTACTCAAGTCTTGTCCACTAACATCGTCGTATCGCCATTACTTTAGAAGAACTATTACGTCGTAGGGCATCAGGGGAGGTGGTCTCGGACCGTGTAGTCTCTGACTCTGTCAGGGGGCCTTAGCTCTATCTCTATGAACGTATTGAGGGATGCTGGGGTGGGACCTTGGATACACTGTTTGGAATTAGGATTGGTTAGTTGCGAGCCCAGTTTGCAAGCCCTCACCAACAAGAGCTTACGTGTTGGTATGGGTAGGGCATCAGGGGAAGTGTCATGCGGTGTTTGATCCGGGCACTTTAGCTCTATCTCTATTCCATGGTGGGGTGGACGTAGATGACAATGGTGTTTGATCCATTGGGTGGGCTTCACACCCTGTGTATAGAGGTGCGGCGGCCACCAAACATTTCTATAGCACATTGCAAATTTATGAACCAAACCAAAGATATGAATTGAATGCATGCATATGTTTGTTGCATTATTTTGTTTGCTCACTGAGCCGTCATGTGTGTTCATCCTTTCAGCATCAAATATTTTGAGTTAATGATGCAGGTACCACCGTAGAAGACTATATGAATGCTCCGGTGTATGGACATGCGACGGCGATGGATGCAGAAGTCATGATGGAGTTGCATGATTCGTCATGCGAGTGCAACTCTTGCGTTTTCGATTAGATTTTTATTATTAAGGAAATGTAATTGATTATTTTATTTTATTTTATGTCTTAGTTAATGGAGAATAAATGGATAATTTATTTATGTTATAATTGTTAGACTCTCAGTTCATTAGCATAAAGTCTTCCCCTATTGTTTATTTACTCTGATTATGGTTGCGGATGTGTATGGTTTAAGCAAACGGACACAGCCTATTTGAGATCCTGGTTGAACCGTTGGTTTATTAGCGGTTCATCACACCATTCTGAATAATGTTGAATTGGGGTGTGATAGGATTTGCCTGGCTATTAGCTCCTAGTGGTGTCACATTATGATTCTCTTGCCCTTTAGGATTTTCATGGCTATTTTTCTCCACATGTGGTGGTGGTGGAATTGGGTTACGTCCTCGCCTGGTTACTCTTCGAACAACTATTTCCTATTTCCGGTGGTGGTAGTGTCTAAAAAATCATAGAACATGTGAGGCAATCATGATATACGTCATTCCCATGTCAAAATCCAACCAATCAATGTAAAATTCTAACTTTCCAAGTCATTCAGTCAAAATACTGTATTTTCCATCGTAGGGTCGATGGTGGGGTCGCACTATGTCCGACCACAGGGTATGCGACCTCACAAAACCCTGTCAGCTCACCGAGAGCCTGGGGTTGGTGGTGGGGTCGGTCGTAGGGTCGGTATATGTCTGACCACAGGGTCCGACCACACGAGGTCTGTCAACTCACCGAGAGCCTAGGGTCGATCGTGGGGTCGGTCGTGGGGTTGCACATTTAGTCGAATTTTGCCACCGCATGACCACAAATCAGGTTTTTAAACCCGATTTTGGACTCATTTCCCACTCTCTCTTTTTCCCTTCAACTCAACTCGCTTCCCCTGAGTTGCTACAGTATCGACCATTCGTGTTTGATGATTATTTCTTCCATTCACGACCTCCGTTCCTTTCCTTCAGGTATGTTCTTTACTGGTCCTCATTTTTAAGCTTTCAAAATTAGGTTTTTCTCCATTTATAGCGTTTTCTTCAAATTAAAATTTTTTTAACTATAAAAATTTAATTTTTATTGGGGGCTTTTGCTATTGGCCATCCAATGGACGAAAGCCCTCAAGAAAATTTGAGTTTCATCGGTTAGTTTTTGAGAAACTTGAAATTTTCCACTTTTGACTTAATTTTTGGGATTTTTCCAAATTGTTGAAATTTCTTCAAATTCAATATTCCTAGTTTAAATTTCCAACTGTATGAGCCTTGCAGGGTGGTTTGGCATATATAAGTCCTCCTGCCCAACTGTTTGGGTGAAAAGTGAGGCTTTTGGCCAAATCACGCCGTTATAATGCCAAAATTTTGAGTTTTGCTCTATAACTAATATCTTTTCTATTTGTCTGTGTCCTTCTAGATAGCATGGCTGGCACCAAAGTTTCCAGAGCTCATGATCCTATCCGCTTCTGGTCTAATGAAGCAGAGGTTCAGTATGCTCGTTATGAGCGTAAAAAGGTGGAAGGGGATCGCTGTGTAAACTTGCCTAGTCTAGCCTTGTTTAATGTAGAGGGAGCTTTTGGTGACATGGGTTGGCTCCCCGTGATATCGTATGAGGCTTGCACCTGTCCTGCTCTGGTGAAGCAGTTTTATTGCAACCTCCAGGTAGTGGGTGATCGCAATGATACAGACAGAGGTAGGGAGCTCAGGATCACCAGTTATGTTAAAGGGGTAGAGATCTTCTTTAATTGCCAGGAGTTGACTAATCTCCTGGGCATATCAAACGATGGTCCCTTGGTATACTGTGCATCCAAGGAACCCCTGTTCCTATCTTTGATGATGCGTGCTGAGATTAATCACCATCTTCTTAGAGGTGATAGCTGGGAGATGAAGGCAATCAACCTATGGCCAGAGCCTTGGGTGTACTGTAAGATTATTCAGCACAACCTGATTCCTTAGAGTGGGCATTATGAGAGGATTTCCCAGTTGACCCAGTATCTCTTGTACTGCATCTGCACTAGGCAACCCGTCTGTCTTCCATATATTATCATCAGGACGATGATCCGTGTTACGACGCCTGGTCAGATAGACAACCAGCCCTATGGGCATTTGATCTACCCTGCTCACTCGCCTGCATGTCGACTTAGTGGATAAGAGGATTCATGAGTACACCTTCTCATCTGACCTTGACTGGGAGGCATCTGCAAGATGGGGATGCGAGATGCACAGGTCAGTGACAAGGAGAGGAATGCTATGGTGCATCCCTGCACTCAAGTCGAGATAACAGATGCTGAGGCGACAGCAGCAGCAGGAGTCCATGGGGATGATGCTGATGATGATGATCGTATGTTCATGGATGTAGACACCATATCTCCTCCATTACCACCGCATTCCACTGGTGCTAGCCCATTTCGGGTTCCTTCACACACAGCTGGTCCTTCACAGTCACCATCTGATGATGTGATGGGGCTACTACGTGAGATTAAAGAGGCTCAGTGCGTGAATGATTGGAGAGTAGGAGAGCTTCTAGATGCCCCATTTGGGTCTGATCAGCGGATGGCCGATCTGACAGCTAGTCTCCAGGTGACCCAGACTCGGGTAGCCTAGCAGACTAGAGTGTATGCTGAGGACTATGATCGAGATCGTGAGGCACCTCCTCCTCCAGCACCTTTAGTTCCATGATACATATTTTCTTTTTGTTTTTCCTTGTACTACAGAGTAACTGTCACACCCCAATTCTGAACCAACCAGAATGGTGTGAGTGAACCATCACTGAACCAATGGCTCACACCAGGATCTCAATTAGACCGTGTCCACTCATACAAATCATTGCACATAACCACAATCAGAATAATAATGAATACATCGGAAATCTTTAATAAAATGAACTGAGCATCTATTGATAAATTTAAATAAAATATTTAATTATTCAAATAACCAGAACTTAAATAATATCCTTACATCAACTTCATTCCAACTGAAAATAATTAAAATAAATGAAATCAAATCAAATCCTAAAGGTACAGGCAGAAAGGGCCCTCGCATGAAGCGTCATGCTTGTCCTCTCCTACCTGCACATCCAGAGCAGCCATGCCTCCATACGCCGATGCGTTCATGTAGTCGTCCACCGTGTAACCTGCATCAACATTAAAAAGTGTATATACAAAGGGTGAGCTTACAACTTAGCTCAGTAAGATAATCAGACAGTGTATCAATATTATATGCATGAGTAACAATCATTTTATGCTGTGGTCTGGTTTAAGTTTGCAATGTGCTATAGAAAAGGTTGGCGGCCACCGCACCTCTATACACGAGTGTGTAGCATCACACAGTAGATCACACCGCTGCCGACCCATATGCACCCATCATGCAATAGAGATAGAGCTATGGCATCCACTACCTCCCCTGATGCTCTACCCATACCAATACCTAAGCCCCTACTGGCTAGGGCTTGCAAACTGGGCTCGCAACTAACCAATCTTATATGTCATCACTGTAGGCTCTATTCCAGTACAGGTCCTTACGGCATAGAGATAGAGCTAGAGCGTGGTGGCCAGGCCAGAGACTACAGTGCCACGACCTCCCCCTGATGCCCTACCCGCACCAAGCATACTAAGACAGAACAATACGCAAGTAGACTCTATCCCAACATAACTCCCTACGGCATAGAGATAGAGCTAGAGTCTGATGGTCAGGCCAGAGACCACAGTACCACGTCCTCCCCCTGATGCCCTACCCGCACCAAGCATGCTAAGATAGAATACTACGAAAAGGTGCTAGTGTGAGGAATGATCCTAGACCCCAGGCCCTGTCCATTCCACACACTAACGGAAACAATCACATGCCTAAAAATCACATCCTAGCATATGGAATATGCATGAACAAATTTAGTAACTGGAAATAACAGATGACATGTGAGTATGCACAAACATCATACCATAGATTCAAGGTTATTAGCAACGATTTACTGTCCGTTAATTATTAGGTTTTAGGTCTGATTCCCTTACCTAACGCTCATTTGATAGCTTGCTCCACGTCGCAAGATCCAAACGTGCTATCACAAAGTCCAACATGATATTATGGTTCAATTAGAATAGTTTCTTAGGGTTTACGTTGGTCGAAAACCAACGAGGTTACAAAAATACACTCACAGAGCTGACTGGTCGCATGTACCGATCGCAGCACTTTGGAAAAACCTACGACCGGTATGGTCAGCCGGTCCCTACAGGCCACTCCCCGAGAGGTACCGGTCATGGTACCAATCGCATGGGGTGTGACCGGTATGGTCGATCGGTATGTCTCCGGAAGACCATACATCCGGTTTCTCGACTGCTGTCGATCCCTCTCTATTGATTCTAGGGTTTCTCCTACACATTCTAAGTTTTAGCTTTGAGTTAGAGTTGTTTCCAACTCCATTCAGGTCTAGTTTTGATGATATTCATCCTACAACTCGAATCTAGGGTTTAAAGACTAAATTAGAGTTTGACGGTAAAGTAGGGTTTAGGTCAATACCTGCTTTGCATGGTATTGATCCAAGCAACCCAACCATCCTAGAGTCATAATGTAAGAGGGAGGGTTTAAACACTTACCGTCGACCAGCGTAAGGTGTGCGTCGTCGAACGGCAACGGCGGCTCTTCCTTCTTCTTCCTAGCTGCTTCTCCTTCTCCAATCTCCTTCTCCTCTCTAGGGTTTGTGAGGATCAATGGAAGGGATTCTAGGAGGTTTAGAGGGGTTTAAATAGGCTAGAAATTAGGTTTAGGAAGCCTCTTAGGAATAGGAAAGTCCTAGGATTCAGAATTAAGAAAGTAGGACCCACAGAGATCCAATTCCTGATCTTGGTAGTCTGCTGCGCAGACTAAACCGGTCGACCGGTACCATAGACTGGTACCATCGACCAGTATGAATAAAATTCATACTTAAGTTGGTCTGTTTGGTCCAATTTCATACCTGATTGTCATCCGCTCGTCCCGCTCATCCCGTCTGGCCCAGTGATGATCGGAAGACCTGATACGACATGAAATTGAGGTTTAGATTGGGTTCATTGAGTGCGGGTCTTACAACTCCCCCACCCTTAAAAGAAAGTTAATCCCCGAAATTTGCATGTAGGTTTCACAACTCCCCCACCCTTAAAAGAAATTTTGGCCTCAAAATTTGAACGTACCTTGATCGTCGAAAAGGTTATGGTACTCCTTTCTCATCGCGCTCTCATCCTCCCAAGTAATTTCTTTGACTTCTTGGCTTTTCCAATGCACTTTCACATAATGGATATCCTTGCTTTGAAGTTGTTGTTCATTTTGGCTTGTGAGCATCACTGGTACCACTTCAAATGTTAAGTCCTCTGTCATGTCTGGTGGGTCTGCTGTCCAGATGTGCGATGGATCCCTGACATACTTCTTCAATAAAGATACATGGAACACGTCATGAACGCTTGACATGGATGGTGGCAAAGCCAGTTGATATGTCACATTACCACGCCTAGTCAAAATCTCGTATGGTCCCACGTACCTGGGGCTTAGCTTCCCCTTCTTACCAAACCGTTTCAGACCTCGCACAGGTGATATCTTCAAGAATACCTTGTCACCCACTACAAACTCCAGATCTCGACGTCGATTATCCGCATAGTGCTTCTGTCGAACTTGAGCTGTCTTCACTCTTTCCTTGATCTGATCAATCACTCGATAAGTTTCTTCGACAAACTCTGGTCCTACATCTCTTTTTTCTCCCACCTCATTCCATAACAGAGGTGTGCGACATTTCTTCCCAGAGAGTGCCTCATATGGTGCCATCGGAATTGTCGCCTGGTAGCTATTGTTATAAGAGAACTCGATGAGCGATAGCTTCTCATCCAAAGTTCCTTTGAAATCTAGGACATAAGCTCAGAGCATATCTTCTAAAATTTGAATAGTTCGTTCTGACTACCCATCCATTTGGGGGTGAAAAGCTGTACTAAACTTTAACTTGGTTCCCATAGCTTTCTGTAATCCTTCCCAGAACTTTGATGTAAAACGGAGATCTCTGTCAGATACTATACTCTCTGGGACGCGATGAAGTCTGACTATATTATCTACATATAGCTTGGCCAGCTTCTCCATGGTATATTGAGGTCTGATCGCAATGAATCGAGCTGTCTTGATAAGTCGATCGACTATAACCCAAACTGCATCCACCGACCTTGGTGTCAAGGGTAGGCCAGTGACGAAATCCATTGTGATACAATCCCACTTCCATGCAGGTTCCGATAATGGTTGTAGTAAACCTGCGGATATCTGCCTTTCTGCTTTAACTTGCTGGTAATTCAGACATTGGAATACGAAACAAGCTATATCTGCTTTCATACCCCTCCACCAATATAATCTTCTTAAATCATGTTACATTTTGGTGCTTCCTGGATGTACCGAGTATGGAGTGTAATGAGCTTCTGTCATAACTCGATCTCTGATATTTAAGTTTTCACTCTCAAGTATACATAATCGTCCACGATACCTGAGTACCTTGTCTGAATCCAAGGTAAAGTCAGGATTGTTGTTACCCTTATCTAGATCTTCTTGTACAGTCTTGAGGTGTGGATCCTGTAGGAATGCTACCTTGACCTCATCTATGAGATCTGATGAAATCTTCAAGGCTGCGAACATCAATGTGAACTTATGAATTAAGCCATGTTCCACTGGATCTCTTGCAGTCTCTATTATATACTCTTCATCATTCTCTGTTGAGCTCGAGGTTGCAGCACATAATGCAGCATAATGCAGCATTTGTACTTGGTCCTGCCTCCGTTTCAATGCCCACTTTCTGCTTAAGGCATCAACCACAACATTTGCCTTACCCGGATGGTACTAGATGTCACAATTAGAATCTTTTAATAACTCCAGCCATCTCCTCTGTCTCATATTCAGGTCCTTTTGAGTGAAAAGATAGGTTAAGCTCTTGTGATCTGATTTAATCTGAAACTTTTCACCGTAAAGGTAGTGTCTCCAAGTCTTGATTGCATATATAACCGCTGCTAACTCCAAATCATGTGTAGGATATTTCTTCTCATGCTCTTTCAACTGTCTTGATGCGTAGGCAATCACTTGTTCTCCTTGCATCAATACACATCCAAGACCCAACCCTGAGGCATCCGTATATAGGGTAAACGGTAAGCCTGGTGCTGGGATGGTCAAGATAGGTGCAGAGACTAGTCTTGACTTTAAAGTCTGAAAGCATTTCTCGCACTCATCTGACCATATAAATTTCTCTCCCTTCTTGGTTAGTCTGGTAAGTGGAACGGCGATCCTTGAATAGTCTTCCACAAATCTTCTATAGTAACCAGCCAATCCGAGGAAACTACGAATCTCCGCAACTGATTTTGGTGCTTCCCATCCTACTATAGTAGCTATCTTACTTGGATCTACCTTGATACCGTCTTCAGATACCACGTGGCCCAAGAAGGCCACCTCCTTCAGCCAAAATTCACACTTCTTGAACTTGGCATAAAGTTTCTCCCTTCTCAGCCGTTGTAGGGCTGCTCTCAAATATGTTGCATGAGCCTCCCTATCCTTTGAGTAGACCAATATGTCATCGATGAATACGATGACCAAAGTGTCCAACATGTCATGAAACACTCGGTTCATCAGTTCCATGAACGACGCTGGAGCGTTAATCCACCCGAACGACATTACTAGAAACTCATAATGCCCATACCTTGTTCTGAAAGCAGTCTTTGGAATATCTCCGACCTTGATCTTCAATTGGTGATACCCTGATCTGAGATCAATCTTCGAGAAAACCTTTGCACCATGTAACTGATCGAACAGATCATCGATCCTAGGAAAATGATATCGATTCTTGATGGTTAACTTGTTCAGCTCTCGATAGTCGATACATAGTTGTACACTATCGTCCTTCTTCTTGACGAACAATACAGGTGCTCCCCATGGCAATATGCTTGGTCGTATGAAACCCTTATCTAGTAGTTCTTGTAATTAGGTCTTTAACTCCTTTAATTCAGTAGGGGTCTTCCTGTACGGTGCTTTAGACACCGGTGCCGACCCTGGCATCAGGTCTATCACAAACTCTGTGGCCCTGTCTGGAGGTAGACCTGGGAGATCTTCTGGAAACACATCTGGAAACTCTCGTACCACATCTAGATCTTACATCCTTGGCACCTCAGCAGTTATGTCGACCACAGACACTAAATACCCTACTCCTCCCTTCTCTGAGCATCTCTTAGCTTTTAGGGCGGAGAGGATCAGCTTCCGCTTCCTAGGTAACTTGGTCCCAGTGAAGCTAAACTCCTTGCCCTTCTCATCTTTAAGCACAAGTTTCCTTTCACCACATAATAAGCTAGCTGAATGATAGCCTAGCCAATCCATTCCCAAGATGACGTCAAAGTCTGCCATCTCGAGTTGAACCAGGTTTGCTTCTAGGTTTTGGCCCTCAATGCTCACTGTACACGGCCCATAATATTTAGTTAATGCCACTTCGACTCCCAACGGAGAGCGAACTATCAAACTTGGGTTCAAACACTTGACAGGTAATTCCATCCGCTTCCCAAAAGAAATAGAAACGAAGGAGTGCGTGGCCCCAGAGTCAAAAAATACTCTAGCGGGTATACCAACTATGTTTACAGTCCTTGAAATTTAGTTATCTCTTAGTTCTACATGCTCAACCATAACAACAGTAAAAACAAATAGGAAGGGATAGAATCATACTAGTGACCACATCAGGTGATGCGACTGCCTCTTCAGTGGTGACTGCGAATACCTTTCCTTCTTGTGGTGGTTGCTTCTTGGGTAGAGTACAGGTCCTTGCATAATGACCCAGTTGTTGACAGTTGAAACATTTAATGTTCTGGTTCTATCCAACGAACTGTGATGGTGGTGGTGCAGTAGTGTTCCTTGCAGGCACCACAATGGACTAAGCCCTATAGGGGCGGAATGGTCTAATATTACCTCCACCTGAAGTCTCAGTAGTAGGCCTCTTCAGTCTCCTGTTTTGAACAAAGAAGCTGTCTCTTTGACTGGATTCAATTACCCTAGCAATCTGCACAGCTTCATTATATATCCCAAGTCTATCTATAAGCATTAGGGTATATGCTTATAAATTCATTAATTCAGCCAAACTCTTTTGGTCTTTACTTAATCATCTCACTTGACATTGGGCATAACTCCGTATTACTTATACTAATCTGAATACTATCAATGCCATAATTTTTTACTTCATCCTTGTATCTACTCTTAGATCTGCCTTTAGAAACCTTCTGTCTTATCAAAATTCATACCGATATAGTCATCTTTAACTCTACTTGAGTGCTATCTATTTCTTTATTGGCTACTCTTGATAGTTCTCACTTCCTGTTTATGCACTCTTTTACAGATCATGACACAAATCCATCCATTCAACAATCTCGAAACAGATCCTCATTACTTAATCTGAGGATTCTTGGCTATAGAATCTAATCTGAATTTAATCATCTCCCTTCCAATAATTCCCTTATTAACTAAGTATCTCTATCAATGGATGTCAAGGAATATAAGAATCAGAAAGTTTATCCAAAAGTGATTCATTTCCATCTTTCAATTCAGTATGAAGAAGAACACTTGTTTTATCTAGTGAACTTAGGTTTAAAGGAACATGAGTAAATCTATGGTAATCCAACCAGCATCCAAAGGTCGTTAAGTTGCACGGTGGTCCAAATATATGAAAATAGAGGTTTTACAGTTCTTAACCTCATGGTTATAGGTTCTATCGAGTATATAGTGCCATTGGTCAAGGCACTACCGGAGTAAAACTGGAGAGGTTTTGGTACATCAATAAATCAGGTATAAAATCAAAAAGATGTACATTCGGAATGATTAAACCTTTAAATGTTCATTCGGTTTATATCTCTATTCATAGTGTCGATCATGGGAGTAGCTTAAATTGGTATAATCAGGACTAATTCTAAGGAAATAACATTTATAACTCCTATTGACAGGTTGAATCAATAAGGTATTCTGTCAAGGTACGAGAATTAGAATCAGGTATGTGCATTCTCTATAATCATAAGAGTAAATCAATAATGCACCGCATCCTATATAAACCTAACTAGCTCTTTGGATGTTCTATATTCTACTCTTGATACTGTTTTCTTTTCCATTTAATATAAATTTATGATTTTTCTCACCTGTCATTAAGGTTCCTATCTAGAGCATGACTGTTTATTAATTCCACCTTTAGTATAGTACATTATGCTCTTTCATATATAGTTTCAGGCATCAAACAAGTGCTTAAGGTGTGTTCTTATTAAGGCTTTTAAATTTTTCTATCTCAGTTCATCGACTCAGTTAAGTGCAATATGGTCTGTTGGACAAAGCCTAAGAGCTCTGATACCAAGTTGTCACACCCCAATTCTGAACCAACCAGAATAGTGTGAGTGAATCGTCACTGAACCAACGGCTCACACCAGGATCTCAATAAAACTGTGTCCACTCATACAAACCATTGCACATAACCACAATCAGAATAATAATAAATACAACGAAAGTCTTTAATAAAATGAACTGAGCATCTATTGATAAATTTAAATAAAATATTCAATTATTCAAATAACCAGAACTTAAATAATATCATTACATAAACTTCATTCCAACTGAAAATAATTAAAATAAATGAAATCAAATCAAATCCTAAAGGTACACACAGAAAGGGCACTCGCATGAAGCGTCATGCTCGTCCTCTCCTGCCTGCACATCCAGAGCAGCCACGCCTCCATACGCCGACGCGTTCATGTAGTTGTCCACCGTGTAACCTGCATTAACATCTAAAAATAATGTATATACAAAGGGTGAGCTCACAACTTAGCTCAGTAAGACAATCAGACAGTGTATCAATATTATATGCATGAGTAACAATCATTTTATGCTGTGGTCTGGTTTAAGTTGCAATGTACTATAAAAAGGGTTGGCGGCCACCGCACCTCTATACACGAGTGTGTAGCATCGCACAGTAGATCACACCGCTGCCGACCCACATGCACCCATCATGGAATAAAGATAGAGCTAAGGCATCTACTACCTCCCTTGATGCTCTACCCATACCAATACATAAGCCCCAACTGGCTAGGTCTTGCAAACTGGGCTCGCAACTAACCAATCCTATATGTCATCACTATAGGCTCTATCCCAGTACAGCTCCCTACGGCATAGAGATAGAGCTAGAGCGTGGTGGCCAGGCTGGAGACCACAGTGCCACGACCTCCCCCTGATGCCCTACCCGCACCAAGCATACTAAGACAGAATAATATGCAAGTAGATTCTATCCCAACATAACTCCCTATGGCATAGAGATAGAGCTAGAGTCTGGTGGCCAGGCCAGAGACCACAGTACCACGTCCTCCCCCTGATGCCCTACCCGCACCAAGCATGCTAAGATAGAATACTACGAAAAGGTGCTAGTGTGAGGAATGATCCCAGACCCCAGGCCCTGCCCATTCCATACACTAACGAAAACAATCACATGCCTAACAATCACATCCTAGCATATGGAATGTGCATGAACAAATATAGTAACTAGAAATAACAGATGACATGTGAGTATGCACAAACATCATACCACAGATTCAAGGTTATTAGCAACGGTTTACTGTCCGTTAATTATTAGGGTTTAGGTCCGATTCCCTTATCTGACGCTCGTTTGAAAGCTTGCTCCACGACGCAAGATCCAAACGTGCTATCACAAAGTCCTACATGATATTAGGGTTCAATTAGAATACTTTCTTAGGGTTTACGTTGGCCGAAAACCAACGAGGTTACAAAAATACACTCACAGAGCTGACTGGTTGCATGTACCGATCGCAGCACTGTGGAAAAACCTGCGACCGGTATGGTCAGCCGGTCCCCACAGGCCACTCCCCGAGAGGTACCGATCACGGTACCAATCGCATGGGGTGCGACCGGTATGGTCGATCGGTATGTCTCCGGAAGACAATACATCCGGTTTCTCGACTGCCGTCGATCCCTCTCTATTGATTCTA
The DNA here is from genome assembly GCA_028583415.1 of Protea cynaroides. Lineage (NCBI taxonomy): Eukaryota > Viridiplantae > Streptophyta > Magnoliopsida > Proteales > Proteaceae > Protea > Protea cynaroides. Next base: position 93,537,876 of record CM053276.1, on the reverse strand, counting down.
GGGTTTCTCCTACACATTCTAAGTTTTAGCTTTGAGTTAGAGTTGTTTCCAACTCCATTCAGGTCTAGTTTTGATGATATTCATCCTACAACTCGAATCTAGGGTTTAAAGACTAAATTAGAGTTTGACGGCAAAGTAGGGTTTAGGTCAATACCTGCTTTGCATGGTATTGATCCAAGCAACCCAACCATCCTAGAGTCATAATGTGAGAGGGAGGGTTTAAACACTTACTGTCGACCAGCGTAAGGTGTGCGTCATCAAACGGTAACGGCGACTCTTCCTTCTTCTTCCTAGCTCCTTCTCCTTCTTCAATCTCCTTCTCCTCTCTAGGGTTTGTGAGGATCAATGTAAGGGATTTTAAGAGGTTTCGAGGGGTTTAAATAGGCTAAGAATTAGGTTTAGGAAGCCTCTTAGGATTAGGAAAGTCCTAGGATTCGGAATTAGGAAAGTGGGACCCGCAGAGATCTAATTCCGGATCTTGGTAGTCTGCTGTGCAGACTATACCGGTCGACCGGTACCATAGACCGGTACCATCGACCTGTATGAATAAAATTCATACTTAAGTTGGTCTGTTTGGTCCGATTTTGTACCTGATTGTCATCCGCTCATCCCGCTCGTCCCATCTGGCCCGGTGATGATCGAAAGACCTGATACGACATGAAATCGAGGTTTAGATCGGGTTCATTGAGTGCGGGTCTTACAGTAACTGTTCGGATTGTGGACCGTACTCTGATTTGGATATGTATATATGTTGTTTTTTTTTATTCGATGTATATATGAAACTTGTTTCTCCTTTTATATATACATTATTCTCTTTCTTAATTTTTGTCTGATACAACACAGGTGCTTATAGTGTGTTCTTATTAAAGCTTTTAAATTTTATCCTAACTTAGTTCACGAACTCTTGTGGAAGTATATCAGTTTAATAGACAGGGCCCGAGCTCTGATACCAAGTTGTCACACCCCAATTCTGTACCAACTAGAATGGTGTGATGACCCATCTATGATCCAACGGTTCAACCAGGATCTCGAATAGGTTGTATCCGTTTGCTTAAATCATACACATTCATAACCATAATCAGAGTAAATAAACAATAGCGGAAGTCTTTAATACTAATGAACTGAGAGTCTAACAGTGATAACATAAATAAATTATCCAATTATCTTCAAATGACTAAGACATAAAATAAAATAAATTAATCAATTACATGTTCTGAATAATTCAACTATAAATCTAATCGAAGACGCATGAGTTACACTCGCACGATGAATAATGCGACTCCACCATAGCTTCTGCATCCATCGTCGCAACATATCTGTACATCGGAGCATTCATATAGTCTTCTACAGTAGTACCTGCATCATCAACTAAAAATATTTAACGTCAAAAGGGTGAGCACACATCACGGCTCAGTGAGCAAACAAAACAATGCAACAAACATATGCATGCATTCAATTCATATCTTTTGTCTGGTTCATAAGTTTGCAATGTGTAATAGAAAGGATAGGTGGCCGCCGCACCTCTATACACGAGTGTGTGAAGCCGCCCAATGGATCAAACACCATTGCCATCCCACATGCACCTACCATGGAATAGAGATAGAGCTAAAGTAATAGGACCACACCACATTACACTTCCCCTGATGCCCTATCCATACCAACACGTAAGCCCCTATTGGCAAGGGCTTGCAAACTGGACTCGTAACTAACCAATCCTAATGTCAAACAGTGTATCCAAGGCCTCACCCCAGCATCCCTCAATACGTCCATAGAGATAGAGCTAAGGCCCCCGACAGAGTCAGAGACTACACGGTCTGAGACCACCTCCCCTAATGCCCTACGATATAATAGTTCTGCTAAGGTAATGTCGATACGATGATGTCAGTGGACAAGACTTGAGTAGAGATAGAGCTAGAGTCTGGTGACCAGGATGAACCACAGTGTCACGTCTCCCCCTGATGCCCCACTGGCATCAAGTACACTAACCACACACAAACATTCACATGTCTATTCTTGGCATCATCATCATCATCATGTTATAAATAAACGGAATTAAATATGCATGAACAGTAATAATAGAAATATTGGATGATATGTGAAATGTACAATATACGCATACAAGCATAGAATCATTCATGGCATTGGACTCAATAAGTAAAATAGTTTATTATTAGCCAATTAATTTAGGTCTTGTTCTCTCACCTTTGATTGATAGTAGATCCTCGTTCAAGCTTTATAATTCACTCTTAAATCACTTGAAAACCTAACAAGTTGATAGATTTTTAATTAGAATTAATTCCCATATGTTTAAACTAACAAAAACTGAGGGGTCATAGGTGTGGCAGCACCTGGGGTCTCAGTTTCTGCTACCACAGGGCATGGGGTCGCAAGGTAGGGTCGGACATACTCCGACCAGACGTGCGACCACACCCTCCCTGAAAACTTCCCAAGGGCATATGGTGGGACATGTGTGTCTTGTGGGGTCAGACATCATGCGACCTCATGTGCAACCACACATGTTATGGTCGACCTTTCACTCTTAATTCCATTCCTTCATGTTTGAATCATTTTGGCTTATCATCATGGTCCTTCCTATGATTGTTCTATGGCTCAAAACTAATATTTTATACACCATCCATTGTCCACATAATTTCCTCCATGGATTCTCTTGAAATTTATCCATGATGGTTGATTTGGGTTTCTCCTAATCCAACCTTCTTCATGAACTATCCTAGGCTCTCAATTTAGCATGAGAAATAGGTTCATACCTTATGTTGCTGAAGATTCAGAATTTTCTCTGAATTTTCCTCCTCCTTAGTCTTCCTCTTCAATTCTCCTTCTTTTCCTTCTCTTCTCTTTCTCTCACTTTCAATTGGAGTTCTAAAAGGATGAAAGAGGCTAAGGGACGTTCTATTTATAGAGGAAAACACTCTATAATATGCCCTAATGAGTTTAGGAAAGAACCCCCTTCGGATTAGGAAGGTTTCCTAAATTCGGTTTCTGACTGGTTCCGTGGGGTTGGAGGTGGGGTCGCAGAATCCGTCGACCCTACCTTTTGAAATGTCCGACCACATGACCAAAATTAATGTGGTTGGACTCTTTTGAGGTGGGGTCGGTCACACCTGTTTAGGCATGCGATCAAACGCTCATAATTGATTATTTTTGGGTTAATTTCATACTTGGTCTTGTGGTTTCTTCACACACTTAGTCTACTTGGCTCGACCATGATAGGTAGACCTGGTACAAGGTGGTAAGACCGATTAGTTCGATACGGGTCTTACAAAGTTTGGGTTACATGACAGATAAGTATTAATGACCTCTTTCTGATGTTGTGTTAATGGAAACTAAGGCCCATCATAACCTTGTGGCATCTTGAGAGGAAAATAAAAACCACGTGCTTCATGCATTGGTGGACAGATGGAACTCTGATGGAAATTCATCTTGGAAACATCAATAATGGAAGGGGTACAATATGGGTCACCTGTAGCAACATTAGAGTAAGCCATAATCGGTGGATTGGACTCGAATGGACCGCCATGTGGATTCTAAGGATAGGCAAACAATGTGGGAGGTACTGTATGCCATGCCGAAGGTTCAGAACTGGATTCAGATGTGATGTGCGAAATGGTGAGCTGCTGAAACCATGGGAACAACAGGGTCTGCTTGACCAAAAAAATTTGCCGGCGTCAGAGAATGTTCACCCATCAGAGCTTAATTCTGAATAGGGAATGATCGAGCTTCTTCCAGTAACTTTTTTTTGGCTAGAACAGCACATTTCAGATTAGATGTGAACTTACATTGGGGTTGAAAAGAACAAATTGAATCCTCTTGGCATCCATGGTAGTCCATGTGGTGTTTACATGCAACATGGTACGCATCACATTTCCCCAATTCATGACTTAATTTTCCACAGTAAGAACAATAGAGTGGAATTCGTTCGTATTAAATGGGCATTGTTCAGTTGGCTTCATATTTTCGTTTAAGGATAAGGGTTTCAATGGGTCTGCTAGCAACCAGGTAATCTGGGCACCAAGAAAACAGACCCTCACCCAAATGAAACACCATTAATAATCATAATGCGGGTGGGTTGGCCTATCTTGGTAACCAACTTAAGGACCATGGATGCAATCACCAGATCAGTGTGGATACCATGCAGTTGAATCCATATTGGGAATAGATCAAACTCCCAATGTTGCTCATAGTTCCATCATTCCAATATTAACAGGTTCCCAGCAATAGACCAAAGAGAATCATTTAAAACATGTTGTAGATCAAGCTCATGCATGAATTTAAATGTAAAAATATCTGGTGCATAAGTGGAAACATGCACCCCATACTTCGTATACCAAGCCATCGGTAAACCGTCAGTCATGATTTTATGGCGATAACTTTTCGTTGTGATTATTTTACCTACCAGAGTAGGGTGAGCCGGGAAAGTTGTCGAAGGATCTTTCGCTTTGTCAATGACCAGAGTATCTTCCTCAGATTCTTCTACCAACCGAGCCTGTGGATTAATCGTATGGGAGTGCATTGGGGGACCTCGATTTGTAGAACCTTGCAAATCTGGGTAGGTGAGACGTGGTGTTGAGTCCTGTGAAAGATCCATGCTAGTAATACTGTACTAACGATAGGAAGGCAAAAGGGAGCACAATAGTAAATAAGATTAAAACTATAAAGCAAGATAAGTATTCGAGGTAAGCAAATTCAAAAGAAAGAGCACTATATATATATATATATATTACGCTATTAAAATTATTTTGTTTGATTCCTGTTGATAAAACTTCAAATTCTGGATTTTATGGATTATAACTCCTAGGGCCTGTTTGCTAAAACTTCAGTTTTGGATTCTGGATTCCGATTCAGAATCGAGATTTTACTTCAAGTTACTCTAGGATTATTTAGGAGTAAAAACATGTTTGATAACGCATTTCTAGAATGGATTCCAGAGTGTCTTTTGAATAGAAACATGTTTGATAAACACTACCCTCCCAATCGGAGTCTAGAAAAGTGGTGGTGGTAATGGTGGATGATCAGTGATAGGTGGTGGTGGGTGGTGGCGGTGGTGGGGCAGTGGTGATGATGGTGGTAAAGGTAGTGTGGGTGGTGGGTGATGGGTGATGGTGTAAGACCCGTATTAAACTAACCCGGTCTTACCACCTTGAACCAGGTCTACCCATCATTGTCGAGCCAAATGGATCAAGTACGTGAGGGAGATCGCGATCCCAAGTATTAAACTGACCCAAAAACACTAAAAATAGGAGGAGGGTCGCACACCCAGCTAGGCAGGGTCGGACCCCCCAAGATAGAAAGTCAGACCCTGAGTTTTTAACCAGGGGTCGGACATTTTAGAACCAAGGGTCGACGGGATCTCTGACCCCCTCATCGACCCCCAGTCTGCCGACAGAAACCGTGATTTGAAAACTTTTTAAATTTCAATGGGATTCTTTTCTAATCTTAATGGGACTTATTTTTGGAGTTTCTACTCTATAAATAGGACGTCCCTAAGCCTCTTTGACTCCTTTTAGAACCTTAATCGGATTGAGAGAAAGAGAAGAGAAGGAGAAGAGAAAGAGAAGAGAAGGAAAGTGGAGAAGAAGATCAAAGAGAAGGCTTCAGAGAGACAAGCCTAATTCTCAGGTATGGGTACTATCTCCATGAAATTCAACAGACCTTAGAATAGATAGTAAAGAGAGAATGATCTAGGAGAAACCCAAATCATCCATCCATGGTTAGTTTTTAATGGAATACCATGGGAGAAATCATAAAAATCATATAAGTGAATAAACTATGGTTCTAAACCATAGAACATGTATGTAATGAGTTGTAGAAACAAGACATAGGATCCCAAATACGAAGGAATGGACTGAAGGATGAAAATTTAACGAAACCCACAGGGGGTAGCACGGGGGTCGAAGGCCAATCGACCCTACCAGACCCTAACAATCGACCCCCAGTATTCGAGAAGTCCAGACTATGGGTGGTCGCACCCGTGGTCGATGGAACCTCGACCCCGGCATCGACCCCCGCCACGACATGCTTTTTAAAATCAGAATTAATTCTATTAAATTCTTCGACTTGATTAGGTCTTCTAGTGTTATAATATCGATATATAGTTGATTCTTAAAGCTTGAAAGAGGACCTACGATCAAGCAAAGGTGAGGAACAAGACCTAAACTAATTGGTTAATAATAAACTGTTTTACTCTTGAGTCCAATGCCGTGATTGATTTTATGCGGTATGATTGTTATGTGCATTCAACATGTCATCCAATATTTCATTATTACGTTCTGCATATTTAATTATTGTTTATAACATGATGATGGGGATGATGATAGGAATGGCATGTGGATGTATGTGTGTGGTTGATGTGCTTGATGCGGCGAGTATCGGGGGAGGTGTCATAGGCGAGGCCTCGGCACTCTGCTCTATCTCTAACTCATTCTTGTCCACCGACATCGTCGTATCGCCATTACCTTGTGAACTATTCGTCGTGGGTATGAGGGGAAGTGGTCTCGACCGTGTAGTTTCGACTCTGCGGGGGCTTTAGCCCTTCTCTTGGATGTATTGGGGATGCTGGGTGAGGCCTTGGATACACCGATTGGTATTAGGATTGGTTGGTTGCGAGCCCGGTTTGCGAGCCCTCGTCGGCCAGGGCTTACGTGTTGGTATGGGCAATGGGTACAACAATAACGTGCCTTTGCGTGACATTGTTCATGGTGGGTGCATGTGGGTCGACAATAAACGTTACCTTTGGGCGGCTTCACACACTCGTGTATAGAGGTGCGGCATCAATAAACGTGTGACCTTTGGCCACCTATCCTTTCTATAGCACATTGCAAACTTATTTACCAGACCAAAGATATGAATTGAATACATGCATATGGATGTTGTATTGTTTTGTTTGCTCACTGAGCCATGATGTGTGCTCACCCTCTCGACGTCGAATATTTTTAGTTGATGATGCAGGTACTATGGTTGAAGATTATATGAATACTCCGGTGTATGCACGTGTTGCTGCAATGGAAGCTGAAGACTTGGAGGATATGCATGACCCTTCATGCGAGTGCAACTCATGCGTATTCTATTAGAATTTTATTTGAATTTATAAAAGGATGTAATTGATATTTTATTTATTTATGTCTCAGTTGATACCACAATAACTTGATATTTTATTTATGATTATTAAATTTAGAGTTCTCAGTTCATTTACTATAAGACTTCCGCTATTGTGTATTTACTCTGATTATAGTTGTGGATGTGCATGATTTTATTTTTAATGGATACTGCCTACTAGAGATCCTGGTTGAACCGTTGGTTTATTAGCGGTTCATCACACCATTCTGAACGGTGCAGAATTGAGGTGTGACAACTTGGTATCAGAGCATCTCAGGCTTCATCTGTGAAACCGTTTATTTCCACAAAAGGGTCGTGAACTGAGATAGGATAAAAATTTAAAAGATGTAATAATAACACACCATAAGCATCTGTGTTGTTTAAGACTAAACTGAAAGAGAATAATGCATCTATAAATGAGAAACAAATTTATATACAACCAAAAGGAAGAACAAATGTTTATATATATATGATTAAAGCAGAGTACAGTCCACAGTCCGGACAGTTACTCTGAAATACAAAAAAATAATAATAAAAGAAGTACATCAAGAAGCTGGAGGTGATGGAGGAGGCGGTGCCTCACGGTCTCTATCATAGTCCTCAGCGTAGACTCTGGTCAACCAAGCTATCTGAGTCTGGGTCGTTTGGAGACTAGCTGTGAGATCAGCCACCCGTTGGTCAGTCACACGCTGAGCATCCCTCAGCTCTCCCATCCGCTGATCCGATACGTGCTGAGCAACCAGAAGCTCTCCCACCCGCTGACCGGACGAGCGCTGAGCCTCTAGAAGCTCTCCCATCCTCAAGTCAGACATATGCTGAGCCTCTCGTATCTCGTGTAATATCTCCATCATGTCGTCAGAAGGAGCATAAGAAGGACCAGCTGCATACGAAGGACCAGCCGAAGAAGACAGACCAGCTCCAGTAGCATGAGTAGGTGATGGAAGAGGTATGGCATCTACATCCATGTATAGCCGGTCGTCATCATCCCCCCCCGAACCCCCTGCTCCGGCATCGTTCTTTGCTTGCTGCCTCAGCGTCAGCCATCTCCACTCGAGTGCGAGGGCCCACCATCGCGTTCCTCTCTTCATCGCTGACCTGGGCATCCCGCATGCCCATCTTGCAGATAGCCTCCATCCAGAGGCGATGAGAAGGATTTCTCCTGAATCTTCTCATCCAATAAGTCAACCCCCAGGTGGGTAAGCAAGGTAGTGATCATGCGTCCGTAAGGAAGGTTTCCAGTGTGACTGGGCAATGTGGCACTGATCATCGTACACATGATGATGTAGGGAAGGCAGACGGGCTGCCTAGTGCATATGCAGTATAATAGATACTGGGTCAATTGGGAGACCCTCTCGTAATGACCACTCTGCGGTATTTGGTTATGCGGAATGATCTTGCAGTATACCCATGGATCTGAGCGCAGACAACTCGCTTTCATCTGCCAACGATCAGGTCTGATGAGCTGGCTATCGATCTCAGCCCTCATCTGTAGAGAAAAGAACTGGGGCTCTCCAGGGGCATAGAATACCAAGGGGCCAGCATAAAAAATGTCCAACAAGTCGGCCAGCCACCGATAATCAAATGAAACATCAACCCCCTTGACGTAACTGGTGATCCGAAGCTCACCACCCCTCTCAATATCATTGTAATCTCCCACCACCTGGAGATTACAGTAGAATTGGCGTACCAAGTCAGAACGGGTACACGCGTCATAGGTGATGACAGGGTGCCAACCCATATCACCAAAGGCCCCCTCCACATTGAACAGGGCTAAGCTATCCAAGTCCACTTTGCGGTCGCCCTCTACCTTCTTGCGAGCATAGTGGGCATACTGTGCCTCGGCTTCATTGGAACGGAAGCGAAGACGGTCGCGAACTCAGGGTACCTTGGTACAAGCCATAGTATCTGCAAATAAGAAAGAAAAACAAATAATGGATTACTAAAGAGTAAAAACCCAAAATTTCAACATAATAACGACGTAAATTGGTCAAAAGCCTCACTTTTCACCCATACGCGTGGGCAGGAGGACTTACATAGATCCTAGACTATCCTATGAGACTCATACATTCGGAAATTTCAACTAATTAGATTGAATTGCAAGAAATTTCAAAAAAATTTAAAATCTCGACAAAATTAGGGCAAAAAGTGTAAATCGAGTTTCTCGATAACCAACCGATGAAACTCGAATATTTTTGAGGGCTTTCGTTCCTCGAGTCACCAACAACAAAAGCCCCCAATAAAAATCAAATTTTTACGGTTGTAAAAAGTATAATTTAAAAAATACGAGATAAACGAGCAAAAACCTAGGTAAAGAAACCTAAAAACATAAAAAGGTAGAAGACATACCTGTAACGGAGGTGTAGACGACGAAATAGGGAGTGCAAACCACCAACGGATCGGAGTTGTCACTGTAGCAACTCAGAGGGACGAGTTGAGTCAAAGCAGAGAAGAAAGAATGAGAAATGGACTTTGAATCGGAACTTAAAAATCAGATTTTTAGTCCGGGGGTCAGAAAATTCGATTAAAACAATCGACTCTCGCATTGACCCTCGGCTCTTGGGAATCTGACAGAGAACCAGGGGTCGCACCCTGGGTCGGACATCCTCCGACCCCCCCCCCCCCATCGACCCCCGGTTCTCGGGAAGAATGGGTGATTTCCCAGGGTCGCAGACTGAGGGTCGGACACCCATCGACCCCCACCATCGACCCTGCAATGAAAACACAGCATTTTCGATAGAATGACCTGAAAATTTTGAAATTTGCATTTGTTAGTGGTTTTAAAATATGAGAATGAAGTATTTAATGATTGTCTCTCGTGTTCAATGATTTCAGGCAATCCCACTATCAGATTAATTAATGGCGGGACGCAAAGTAACCAGACAGAGCCGTAACTCTATTCCACTACCACCACCTGTGGGGGAAGATAACCAAACACAACCGAAAACACAAGGGAATATGAACACGGCACCGTCCGTCATAAATGGGCAGGTAAATTCTACAAATCTGCCAGCTCCACCTACAGACTTGGCCACAGTCGTAATGAACTTGGCCCAACAGCTGCAACAGATGCAATAGGCACAAGCTATTATCCAAGCTGCCATAGGCATAACTCTTCCAGCTGCACAGACACCTCCAATGCCAACCGGACAGGCAAGCACAGCACCAGGGGGAAGTAACACTGTATCCCACTCACCTTAGACTCCTATCATGCAGGCTCAAGTACAAAATCCTGAGATAACTCCAGGTGGATATCAATACCAACCACCTATGTATGGAGCGTATGTCCGGCAGCAACTAGACCACTCCAGACTGGTGGAGCATTTTCTGAAACTAAAGCCCAGAGAATTCAATGGCAAGCCAGCAGATCCTTTATGGCCGGCACACTGGGTTGACGAAATGGAAAGAAAATTTATGATGATGACACTAAATGAAGAAGAAAAAGTATTATTTGCCACCTTTATGCTGAAAGGAGATGCACACCATTGGTGGAGGTCTATCAGGACGTATTTACTTACAAGGCACGCCGAACTGACTTGGGATATTTATAAAGAGGCGTTCTTTGAGAAGTACTTTCCGAGAAGTTTCAGAGATTTTATGGAAAGAGAGTTCCTGAGTTTATATCAGGGGCAGATGACCGTGGACGCGTATCAACAGTGTTATGAGGAGTTGTTCTTCTTTGCACCCACTAGTATGCAAGAGGAAAACACAAAGACCCAAAGGTTCGTCATGGGACTTAGGGAAAGCATCCGCGAGCACGTTCTGGGACATGAAAAGAAAATTTATAATAAAGCGGCACAAATTGCTCGAGTTATAAAATCGAGCCAGAAGGAGAGTTATTTCATGCAAAACAGAGGTATCAAAAGGCCAGCTGTAAATTCTTATAATGGAGGGAATAACAAGACATTCAAACCCTTCCGTGCTCAAGGCTTTACCGCTGCAACCAAGACTACTCCCGTAGCTCAACAGCAACATAAGCCAATTACTGAAGGGATAAAATATTTTAACTGCAACCAAGTGGGACATATAGCAAGGGAATGTCCTAAGCCCAAGAAACAGCTACATCAAGGACGAGTTTATGCGGTTACATCTGAGGATGCTACCGCATCGCCTGATGTGGTCACAGATATTACTTACACTTTAGTTAGTTGTATTACATTGTATGAGCATGTAGACTAAACCAAGACAAATCACAGGTATCGTACCGATTAATGGCATTCCTGCTAGAGTACTCTTTGATTCAGGAGCTACTCATTCCTTTATATCTGTGACGTTTGGAAAGAAGTTAAATCTACCCCTTAAATCCTTAGACTACAAACTACTTGTACGGTCACCTATGGGATTAGAAGTGGAGTTAGAAAAAGGTTATGGACCATGTCCAATTCTTATTGGTGAAAAGACCTTGGATGCGACCTTGATCCAACTTGAGATGGCAGATTGTGACATCATCTTGGGAATGGACTGGTTAATTTAGCATTCTGCAAACTTATTGTGTGCTGAAAAGAAGCTGACATTTGAAGACAAGGAAGGAGCAGAGTTCAGTTTTACGGGAACCAGACTTCCCCGTAAACGAATGCTCATACTCTCGGCGCTAAAGGCTAAAAAGTGCCTTGAAAAAGGAGCAGTCGGATATTTAGTATCTGTAGTTGACCTTACCAAAGAAGCACCACGAATGGAAGATATTGATGTCGTGCGTGACTTTCCAGATGTATTTCCTGAAGAATTACTAGGATTACCACCCGACTGAGCCACAGAGTTTGTTATAGACCTTATACCTGGAGTTGCACCAATATCGAAAGCACCTTATCGAATGGCTCCCACCGAACTGAACGAATTGAAAGTACAACTACAAGAACTGCTGGACAAGGGTTACATTCGCCCTAGTATATCACCATGGGGAGCGCCAGTATTATTCGTGAAAAAGAAGGACGGTAGCGTTCGCTTGTGTATAGACTACCGAGAACTGAATAAACTGACAATCAAGAATCGGTATCCATTGCTTCGGATCGATGACCTGTTCGATCAGTTGCAAGGTGCCAAAGTGTTCTCAAAGATTGATCTTCGGTCAGGCTACCATCAGTTGAAGATTAAGGATGGTGATATCCCCAAGACAGCATTCAGGACCAGATATGGACATTATGAATTTTTGGTCATGTCTTTTGGATTGACGAACGCACCAGCAACCTTTATGGAACTTATGAATCGGGTTTTCCACGACATGTTGGATACATCGATTATTGTATTCATTGATGATATATTAGTCTACTCCAAGGACGAGGAAATGCATGTTAAGAATCTAAACGCCGCTCTGCAGCGACTACGAAAGGAAAAGCTCTATGCTAAATTTACAAAGTGTGAGTTTTGGCTAAAGGAAGCCGCATTTCTAGGCCATGTAGTATCCGCTGAAGGAATTAAAGTGGATCCCAGCAAGATCGAGGCTATTGTAAAGTGGGAAGCACCGAAAAGCGTTGCAGAAATTAGAAGTTTCTTGGGTCTAGCTAGGTATTATCGATGATTTGTGGAAGACTATTCCCGAATTGTCGTACCTCTTACCATTTTGACTAAGAAGGGCGATATGTTTGGACGGATAAATGCGAGAAGAGTTTTCAAACCTTGAAGGTTAGATTGATATCAGCTCCAATCTTAACCATCCCGATTCCAGGACAACCATATACCGATGCGTCAGGACTAGGATTAGGATGTGTACTATGCAAGGAGAACAAGTAATTGCTTATGCCTCAAGACAACTGAAGACACATGAGAAGAACTATCTTACACATGATTTGGAACTAGCGGCAGTAGTACATGCTGTCAAAATATGGAGACATTATCTGTACGGGGAGAAGTTTCAGATTAAATCAGACCATAAAAGTCTTACTTATCTATTTAATCAGAAGGAGCTGAATATGAGACAAAGAAGATGGCTGGAACTATTGAAAGACTATGATTGTGATATCCAGTATCATCCAGGGAAAGCTAATGTAGTAGCCAATGCGTTGAGTAGAAAGGCAATGATAAAATCTCAGGGAGAGGTTAGCTAAGTTGTATGTGGATAACATTGTGCGATTACACGGTGTACCTAAAAGCATTGTGTCCGATAGAGATCCACGATTTACTTCAAAGTTTTGGGAATGATTGCAAAAGACTATAGGTACAACATTGAAGTTCAGTACCGCATTCCATCCGCAGACAGACGGACAGTCAGAGCGTACAATTCAGATTCTAGAAGACATGCTTCGAGCATGTGTGATTGATTTTAAAGGATCATGGGATGAAAAGTTACCAATGATTGAGTTCGCTTATAACAATAGCTATCAGGCTACTATACAAATGTCACCCTATGAAGCACTGTATGGCCGAAAGTGTTGAACTCCCTTGTTTTGGAATGAAGTTGGGGAACGTAGTATTGTTGGACCGAAATTCATTGAAGAGACTTGTCGAGTGGTTGACATTATCAAGGAAAGAGTGAGAACAGCTCAGAATCGTCAGAAGCAATATGCAGATACCCGATGTCGAGACCTTGAATTCGTCGTGGGTGATAAAGTATTCTTAAAAGTATCGCCTATGTGAGGATTGAAACGGTTCGGACAGAAAGGGAAACTAAGTCCAAGATATGTCGGGCCATATGAGATTCTAGCTAAGCATGGGAAAGTGGCGTACCAGTTAGCACTACCACCATCTATGTCAAGTGTGTATGACGTATTTCATATTTTCTTATTGAAGAAGTATGTCAAGGATCCAACGCACGTTCTGACGGTAGATTTACCTGATTTGACTGATGATTTGACATTTGAGGTAACACCAACTGAAATCACCATCCGAAAAGTTCAACGACTACGCAACCGTGATATCTATTATGTTAAGGTCATCTGGAGAAGTAGAGATATGGAAGAAATTACATGGGAAGAAGAGAATGCTATGCGAAAGCAATACCCTCATTCATTTGACTCGGAAGGTATGTATAATTTTGAGGACGAAATTTTTATAAGTAGGGGGGAGTTGTAAGACCCGTATTAAACTAACCCGGTCTTACCACCTTGAACCAGGTCTACCCATCATGGTCGAGCCAAATAGATCAAGTACGTGAGTGAGATCGCGATCTCAGGTATTAAACTGACCTAAAAACACTAAAAATAGGGGGAGGGTCGCACACCCAGCTAGGCAGGGTCCGACCCCCCAAGATAGAAAGTCAGACCCTGAGTTTTTAACCAGGGGTCAGACATTTTAAAACCAGGGGTCGACGGGATCTCTGACCCCCTCATTGACCCCCAGTCTTCCGACAGAAACCGTGATTTGAAAACTTTTTAAATTTCAATGGGATTCTTTTCTAATCTTAATGGGACTTATTTTTGGAGTTTCTACTCTATAAATAGGACGTCCCTAAGCCTCTTTCACTCCTTTTAGAACCCTAATTGGATTGAGAGAAAGAGAAGAGAAGGAGAAGAGAAAGAGAAGAGAAGGAAAGTGGAGAAGAAGATCAAAGAGAAGGTTTCAGAGAGATAAGCCTAATTCTCAGGTATGGGTACTGTCTCCATGAAATTCTACAGACCTTAGAATAGATAGTGAAGAGAGAATGATCTAGGAAAAATCCAAATCATCCATCCATGGTTAGGTTTTCATTAAAAACCATGGGGGAAATCATAAAAACCATATAAGTGAATAAACTATGGTTCTAAGCCATAGAACAGGTATGTAATGAGTTGTAGAAGCAAGCCATAGGATCCCAAACACGAAGGAATGGACTGAAGGATGAAAATTTGACGAAACCCACAGGGGGTCACACGGGGTTCGATGGCCAATCAACCCTACCAGACCCTAACAATCGACCCCCAGTGTTCGGGAAGTCCAGACTGTGGGTGGTCGCACCCAGGGTCGATGGAACCTCTGACCCTGGCATCGACTCCCAGTTAACAACATGCTTTTTAAAATCAGAATTAATTCTAATTAAATTCTATCGACTTGATTAGGTCTTCTAGTGTTATAATATCGATATATAGTTGATTCTTAAAGCTTGAAAGAGGACCTACGATCAAGGAAAGGTGAGGGAACAAGACCTAAACTAATTGGTTAATAATAAACTGTTTTACTCTTGAGTCCAATGCCGTGATTGATTTTATGCGTGTATGATTGTTATGTGCATTCAACATGTCATCCAATATTTCTATTATTACTGTTCATGCATATTTAATTATTGTTTATAACATGATGATGGGGATGATGATTGGAATAGGCATGTGGATGTATGTGTGTGGTTGGTGTGCTTGATGCGAGCGAGTATCAGGGGGAGGTGTCATAGGCGGGGCCTCAGCACTCTAGCTCTATTTCTAACTCAAGTCTTGTCCACTGACATCGTCGTATCGCCATTACCTTAGTAGAACTATTACGTCGTAGGGTATGAGGGGAAGTGGTCTCGGACTGTGTAGTTTCTGAATCTGCTGGGGGGCTTTAGCCCTATCTCTATGGATGTATTGAGGGATGCTGGGGTGAGGCCTTGGATACACTGATTGGCATTAGGATTGGTTAGTTGCCAGCCCAGTTTGTGAGCCCTCGTCAGCAGGGGCTTACGTGTTGGTATGGGCAACGGGTACAGCAATAAACGTGACCTTTGCGTGTACATTGTCCATGGTGGGTGCATGTGGGTCGACAATAAACATTACCTTTGGGCGGCTTTACACACTCGTGTATAGAGGTGCGGCGTCAATAAACGTGACCTTTGGCCACCTATCCTTTCTATAGCACATTGCAAACTTATTTACCAGACCAAAGATATGAATTGAATGCATGCATATGGTTGTTGCATTGTTTTGTTTGCTCACTGAGCCATGATGTGTGCTCACCTTCTCGACGTCGAATATTTTTAGTTGATGATGCAGGTACTACGGTTGAAGATTATATGAATACTCCGGTGTATGCGCGTGTTGCTGCAATGGAAGATGAAGACTTGGAGGATACGCATGACCCTTCATGCGAGTGCAACTCATGCGTATTCAATTATAATTTTATTTGAATTTATAAAAGGATGTAATTGATATTTTATTTATTTATGTCTCAGTTGATACCACAATAACTTGATATTTTATTTATGATTATTACATTTAGAGTTCTCAGTTCATTTACTATAAGACTTTCACTATTGTGTATTTACTCTGATTATGGTTGTGGATGTGCATAGTTTTATTTTTAATGGATACCGCCTACTAGAGATCCTGATTGAACCGTTGATTTATTAGCGGTTCATCACACCATTTTGAATGGTGCAAAATTAGGGTATGACAGATGGATAGTGGGTGGTGGATGGTGGGTGGTGGGTGGTGGGAGGTGGTGGTAGTGGTGGCGGTAGTGGGTGGGTGGTGGTGGCTATGGGTGGTTGTTGGTCGCGGTGGCGGAGGTGGTGGGTGGGGGTGGGGTGGTGGAGGTGGTGTGGGGGGGGGGTGGCGGTGGCTGTGAGTGGTGGCGAGGATGGTGGTGGTAGTGGTGGTGGTGGTGGTAGTGGTGGTCAAGTGAGATTCAAGTGAGTCGACTTTTTTTCTTCTCCCAAAAACTTACTCCAACACGTTGGAACAAGTATTAGTTACTCCAAGATTTTAGATTTTGAAGCCATTTTGAATCTGGTTCACTCTGTGGGAGCTCGAATCCAATCAAACTTATCAAACGCGCTTCTACTCCAAAATGACTCCTTGGGAGCCAGAATCTATAGAATCCAGAATCTGAAGTTTTATCAAACAGGCCCTAGAGCCAATTTGGAGTAGAATCGCGTTTGGTAAACCCGATTGGATTCGAGCTCCCACAGAGAGAACCGGATTCAAACTGTCTTCGATATCCAAATTTTTGGAGTAACAATCTTTTTTGGCTTGGAGCAATTTTTGGGAGAAGGAAGAAGGTAAAATAGGAGCTCTCCTCTTTCACACTCATCTCTTCTTCACAAAACAAAGACTTGACCACCGCCACCACCACCCATCACCCACCACCATCCACCACCGCCACCACCCACCACCACCACCACCATCACCCATCACCCATTACCCACCACCACCACCACCACCATCACCACCATCACCATCAATTTTCTAGACTTCAATTGGCAAGATAGTGTATTTATCAAAGATATTTCTGTTCCAAAGATGCTCTAGAATCTATTTTAGAAATTTGTTATCAAACGTATTTCTATTTCCAAATAATCTTGGAGAATGACGATTGATAAACACAGTTCAGCTTTTGACTCCCATGGAGTGAACCGTTCCAAAAATGTCTATGGGAGCTAAAAAACTAGAGCTAAAAAAACTTACTTCTCTTGTTTCGGAGTTATTATCACTACTGACTCTCATCACCACCACCACTGGCACTGCCATCACCACCACCACCCCTCCACCGCCACCATCCCCACCACCACCCATAGCCGCCGCCACCACCACCACCACCCTCCACCCACCACCACTACCACCATCCTTCACCCACCACCACTGCTTCCGCCACTACCACCCCCCACCACTTACCACTGATGTCGCCACCACCACCCACCACCTACCACTACCGCCGCCACCACCACCAACTACCACCACCGCCACCACCACCACCACCCACCACCACTACCACTACTACCACCACCCCCCCAACGACTACCAACACCACCACCATCAAACAGCATTCTGGAAACATAGTCTTTTGATTTTGGAGTAGTGTTATCAAATACTATTCTCCTCCAAAATCCTGACTCTGGAAAAAAAATGGAAAACGACTCCGGACCAGAAGTAGCTCTATGGGAACTGGAGTGTTATCAAACGGGGCCCTAGAATAGAGATACTACTCTCAACCAGAAATAAGAAATCCGGTGCAGAAGTTTTATCAAGGTCTTATTTTTATCAAGGTCTTATTTTGTAGCCTTTGGGTCTTCTTCCACCCTATCTTTTGATGTTTGAATCACATAGGAGTCGCGCCACATGATTCAAGATTGGAATGGAATCATGGATTGAAATCAAAGAGGCCGTATCTCTTTTTCACAACCTTGGATTGAAGGAGAATATCTCTCTCAACAAACGGGCATGTTTCTTATTTTGAAGATCCCAAAGAATTAAAGAACTACTCTGAAAATAAATTATCAAGTTATGATTTTCATCTAACCTACTCCATCAAATGCGCTTAATCTTACCTTACATACTCAAAGCGAAGGGTCTCGTTACAGTTCACAAGCCTTTTAACATATCAATACCTCCGTTTCTCCATTCATTGTCAATCAATCGAACTTCGTTCTTCCCTTGTTCAAGAGTATTTTTTCAACTACTGAAGCACGGCTTGACACTGTCGCAACTCAAACAAATACATGCCCAAATTATCACAAAAGCTTTGTCTCAGTACAAATCTCTACTTGGAGCCCTCGTTTGCTCTTGTATCTTCACTAGCAATCTAAGCTATGCACGATTATTGTTTGTTAATTATTCTTGTCCTTCCTCGTCAACATTCCTATGCAATCTCATGATCCAAGCGTACTCCAAGGTACCCAATTCCCAAGAATCTTTCCATATCTTCCATCAGATGCTTGCAATTGGGAGACCCATGTTGGAAATTCCGGACAAATACACCTTCACCTTTGTGATCACTGCCTGTTCACACAATCCAACTATGGTAGCTTACGGTAAAAATGTTCACGGGCTGGTTATAAAGTATGGGTGCGAGTTCAATATTTATGTTGGTAATTCATTAGTTAATATGTATACCATCTTCAGAAAGATGCAGCATGCCCATAGAGTCTTTGATGAAATGCCTAAGAGAGACGTGGTCACTTGGACTAGTCTTGTTCGTGGATATGCTAACTCTGGGAATTTGGCTACTGCTCATAAGTTGTTTGATAAGATGCCTGAGAGAAATGATGTTTCTTGGGCTGTTATTATTGCAGGATATGTTAGAAGTGGTAGGTACAATGATGCACTTCAGCATTTCAATGAGATGTTGTCTGATGATAAGGTCAAGCCTAATGAAGCAGTTCTTGTCTGTGTGCTGTCTGCGTGTGCTCATCTTGGAGCCTTAGACCAAGGGAAGTGGGTTCATGTTTACATAGACAAGAATGGAGTGCCACAGAGTTCCAATATTTCAACTGCTCTAATTGATATGTATGCAAAATGTGGGAGGATAGACTCTGCCTATCTAATTTTTAATGGGATGTCCAAAAGAGATGTCCTCACATGGACAAGCTTAATCTCAGGGCTATCAATACATGGTCTTGGTAAGTATTCTCTTCAGGTTTTCTTTCAAATGTTAGCAGAAGGTATTGACCCAGATAACATCTCTCTTCTTGGCGTTTTGATTGGATGTAGCCATTCGGGTCTAGTTGAGGATGGCTGTTTTATATTTTATAACATGGAACGCTTGTGGGGAATTGTGCCAAAGATTGAGCATTATGGGTGTTTGATAGACCTTCTTGGTCGTGCAGGGCAGTTGGAAAGGGCATTTGAAGTAATCAAAAGGATGCCTATGGAGCCTGATGCTGTCATCTGGAGGGCTTTGCTTAGTGCTTGTAGAATCCATGGTAATGTTGGTTTTGGGGAGCAGATCATAGATTACATCGCCCAATTGGATCCTAGTAGTCAAGGTGAAGGATATGTACTTCTTTCAAATTTGTATGCATCTCTAGGCCAATGGGACAAGGTCACTGGATTGAGGAATGCAATGAACATGGGAGGATATGAATTCTGCCCTGGTTGTAGTTGGATAGAGGTTAATGGTGTTATTCATGAATTCCTTGCTGGTGACAAGCTGCATCCCCAAATTGAGGAGATACATGACAAGTTAAATGAGGTATTGAAAACTATAACCATAGTCGGAGGCTATGTTCCTGACACAAAACAAGTGCTGTTTGATTTGACTGAGGAGGAGAAAGAGCATGCTTTATCTTGGCACAGTGAGAAGTTGGCTGTGGCTTTTGGACTGTTAAATACTGAAGCACAGACCCCAATTCGGATAGTAAAAAATCTAAGGATATGTAAGGATTGTCATTCTGCTATGAAAGCCATTTCACTAGTTTTCCATAGAGAAATTGTTGTAAGAGATAGATCGCGTTTCCACACTTTCAGAGGAGGAAACTGCTCGTGTACAGATTTTTGGTAGGAAGATCATTAATAAGCTAAAGGTAAGAGATTTTGTTGAGCAGTTTTATATTATTCCCTTAAGAGCAATGTCCGATTATTGTAAATCGAGCTGTTCTGCCTAAATATCTTTACATTCTTTATGGTGGACATAAAAACACTTTTAAGGCCTTTAACAGTGAAGATATGGAGAGGAACATGTTTTGCTTGCGTGCAAGTGTGATTTTGCAGAACTATTATTTGTTATCTAGAATGATGATATGTTACGGAAAAAACTTGAGAATGCTAAGCATCTAACATAGTATATTTCTTGTTCCAAAACCTAAAGACAAACCAAAGGGTTCACTTTGTCTTTTGGTTTTAAGTCATATTGCGATGGATTAATTCATTGTGTAACTCTTCTGCTTCAGTTATCAGTGCTTACACTTCTTCTTTTAGTTGTCAGTATTGTTTCACTGGATTTCAACACTTCTTTCTTTCACTTTAGCATGTTAGAATATGGGAGCATCCTCACCTTCTGTACTGTTCCCTTCCTCTGCGAAGGAGATTTGCTGGAACTCAGGAAGCAAAGTACAAGTTTCCAGACTATTCCCAAATTCACATTTTCTCTTTTCTTTAACCCATATCCTCAGCTTTTCCCCTTCCTTTCTCCGATTCATATAAGAGACCTGCATGCTTGTTTTTTTTAGTTTCTTGAGTTGATCATTGTATGATATTTGAACTAATTCTCTATTGTTGATTATCAAAGGGAAATAAAGGAAAAAAAAAATAAAAAAATATTGTGGGAAGGCTTCTTGTTTGTCTCCTGTCTTTTCCTTTTCTCTTATTTATTTATTTTTTCCTTTTTCATTACATTTTTCTAAGTTCGACTTTTTTTTTCTGGCTTCTGGAAACAGAAGTTTAGGGTCATTATTCGATTCTGTATAAGTAGTGGAATATGAATGGAGGTAGGTTATTATTATTATTTTTTTCGTGTATTTATGTAGAAAATGCTTTTATTGAGCTGTAGGCCTTCCTCTTGTTCTTTAAGTTTCTCCTGTTTGAATCATAATGCTTCTTCTTATTGATGCATCCAGAGATCTCGATGGCATATTCTCCTGCCATCTCAAATGACATTCACACAACTTATCATGTATTGGAGCTACTACCGAATTTCTGATTTGCTTCTAATGTGATCATTCCTTATTTATCTTTTCTATTTTCACTAGAGATTTATCTCAGTATTCTCATCTCTAAAGTATCTGTTGTTGCTTATCAAAAGGACGAAAAAAGGGGGCAAATTACAGCTGAGGTACCCATTGTTTGATAAAACTACGTTTGGGATACCTCATCTTAAGAACTAGGTTTGAGGTGCCTCATTTTATAAATCTCCAAATTTGCCCTGCCTCAAAGCCTCCCAGCAACTCTCTTCCCTCCTGCACCCCCTCTCACGCTCCCCACACTCCCTCTCCCTCTCTCTCCTCCTCTTCCCTGCCTTCTCCTCCCTCTCTCTCTCCCCCACCTCAAAGCCCCCCTCCCGGGGGGACTTCTGCAACCCAAATTTCTGAAATGTAATACACTCCTCCAATTTGTGCCCATCCAGAGTAGAGAATAGAGAGGAAATTATATAATAACAATAACGGAAAATGAATACAGGTTGGTTCTTCAATTCACAAGCTTCTAAAGTACCATCCATAAAGAGAAGAGGATTAAGTTGCAGCTCAAATCTATTCTGAAACCCCACGTTTTCGGTTGACCTCTAGAGACTGTTTCTCAAGTAGAATTTAGTTGAAATCTCAATGCCAAGTCTCGCCAAATGGTACAGAATTTATGCAAAACAATTATCACTTATGATTTCTTACTTGAAAGAATCATAGTTAAATTGCTTCTGTTTGTTTAGTTGGAAAGAGTCAGAATGTTAGGTAGGCTCAGTCAAGAATGGCAGTAACATTGCCTCTCTTGTTGCAATTAAGCTTAACAATTAATTTGCAACTTTGTTTGATCCCCTCGTCAAAACTCTACCTTTCTTTTTGGGTAGTTCTCGTTTTTCAGTTCTTAGACCCAAGGGTTCCTTGGGAGTTTCAGAAAATCCAGAATCTTCTCAAACCAATTGGAATTCAAACATCCACAATAGCAGCAAAACTTAACAATATTAACAAGAAAAAGAAATTAAAGGGCAGTTCAATATCTGAATCCACTGACCAGTGATCCTATTCATGCATTCCTTATATCAAGATCACACAAATGGTATACAAAGAAATGGAAAGGAATTTTTTTCATTTAAAATTGCACTTTGATCTCAACCGGCTTCTTCTCACTGTCCCCTTTCATTGTGTACGCATCAACCGGTGCACATTAGCTGATTTCTCCCCTTCATTTGTTTTTTGCCGACTTGGATGTCACCATTAATCGTGCACATCCAGTTGTTCTCTCTAATTGGCTTCTGTTGTAGGATTCCCAGGTTGGGGTAGTTGCCATGACGGGCGGTAGGGGAATTGGACGAGAGTATATTGAAGATAAAAGTTTGGCTGTTGCAAACAATGGAGGTAAGCTTTTGCAAAATTTTTTTTCCTCTTATTACTGTAGGGTACATTCTTGACATTTCTACTGTTTCTTTTAATGTAAAGTGCAAAGAAAGGCATTGAAAAAGTTGGAATGCACGGAAAATTTTCATGTAAAACATCATTTGCACGGAAAATTTTACAGTGAAGCAAACATGGCCTAGTTGATTTTTGCAGTTTCTCTTTATGGTATTTGGGAGGCATATGAGTGAGGACTGTAACCCTGAATTTTCAAATTCAAAGTTGTATTGAAGGAGATACTTGTCCCTTTTAAAATCTGAGTTGGTTCATAAAATCCTGTTCTCGGTTCTAAGGAAGAAGAACTTTCTTCTTAATTACAACCAAGAACAGATTCTTGGTTATTTTGATAAATACCCTCTAACTAAATATTCTTTTCTACTTTCAAAATTCTAGTTAGGCCCCTTTCACCAAATTTATATACCGTTAATCATTGATTTTGTTTTCTTACCAAAAGTGGTCCTGAACTGTGTTAAAATTTATGAAATCGCCACTGCACCCTTTATTTGTATTTTAATCATTCACAGTGGGGCTCCTAGTGACCTAAATTAGGGTTTGGAGCCATAGGTTTTATTAATTGGCATGAAAGTCAAAATATTTTATTATATATGGCAATTGATTATAATTTACTTGAAAGTTGAATCTCAAATTCTTGCACTTCAACTTCACATGGAAAAGTACACACTGATTTGTGGAAGGACTTCGTGGTCTCTGAATACGTTTTTGAGAGGTTGCTGATAGTACTAACCACCTCTGTGATAAAGTGTTGGGCATGACAAGCTTCAGAAAACAAGTCAAAAGTGGAAAAAGGTGAAAGAATTCAGTGATCTTCAAGAGAAAGCCCCGACTGTGATTGAAGCCTACTAAGATATTCTTACCCCTTTCTCCAAAGGACTAGTAGAGAAAGCTCCCCTTTTCAGGAAAAAAGGGTTATTTACCTTCATGATGATGAGGGTTATAGCTATACGTACATTTGTTGATACAGGAGCCAAAGCCAACCTCATACTTAGTTTGAGCACCTAGCCTCCCGCAGAAGCAGCTTTTCAAGAAAGGTTATGTGCGAGTTGGGCCTAATGCTAGAGAAGAGGCTGATGCAGTTGTACAAGTTCATCTTTAGTTTGAGCTGCGTCCTGCTTCACTACCAAGTGTCTTGCCTAGTTAGTCCCTTCGTGCATTAGGGTGTTCTCTTAGGGTGACGTGGCAGAGTAAGGCTGGTATTATTTACGTTGGTGCGCAGAACATCATTAAGGTGAAACAAAGAGGATATACGTTTGTGATGTTGCCTCATTCATTGGTATAGAAATCCTCTCCTGCGGCAGTTCCAGCTGCCAAGGTGATCCAACAGCTGAACTTCATCCAGCACACATACTGATGTATTGGGATGTGTGCTGGCTGAACTCCAGCTGTTGGATCAGTCGGCAGTTCTGGCTGCCGCAGGAGAGGATGTGGTTCCTATTCATTGATAGATATGCCTCGATGGCAATAGTTTCCTCCTCTTGCCATGAACCAGTTTATTTTACTCAGTCATTCAGAGGGAGTTGCAGACCGATCATCTTCTCCGAGATATGTGTCACCTCAGTGTCATGATCACAACAATGACATCATGGGTTTGTGACCTAACTCAACAGAGTCAAGCTTTTTTAAGAGTGCGAGAACTGATGCAGTTGCATATGCATGGCTGGACTAGCATGACCCAGTCTAGAAGACCAGACCAAGGAGAGTCAGCTCTCCAAAACTAATGTTTTTGTCCAATAGGCATCTCCAAAGATTTTTTTATTATTTTATTTGTTGATTTTCAGTGTCTCCTTGTGGTATTTGAAAGGTATAGGAGTGAGGACCTTACCCCTAAAAATTTCAAATTCAAATAAGATTTATTGAAGGAGATACTTCTCCCTTTTCAAATATGAGTTGTTCGTAAAATCCTGTATATGGTTCTAAGGAAGAAGAACTTTCTTCTTAAATACAACCAAGGACAGATTCATGGGTATTCCATAAAAGCCATCCAACTCCAAATTCTTTTCTAGTTTGCTCCGGTTGTAGCTTCAAAATTTTAGGAAGGTCCCCTTTCTCCAAATTTATTTACTGTTTAGTCCCTGATTCTGTTTTATTACTGTTAATTAATATTATTGTAAAGGAATGGGCCTGTTTATTAAGGCCCATTACCAATTAGTTTAAGTGTTTAGTGATGGACCTGATTATTCAGGCCCAATACTGATTTAATTAAGAGACCATGTGACCTATCCTATCCCTTCTTACTTGTGACTAGGACTCTATCCTTTAAAGTCCTAGCTTCTCATCTTCTCCCTATTAGAATAGGACTGCTTCCCCTTATTAGAATAGGACTACTTTTCTTTATCCTTTTAGTCATGAGAGTCCTTATCAAGTTGACATTTGGAACTCCTATTTACTTTGTAACTGGGACTCCTTATCTTGTGGAGTCCTAGACCTATCACTTTGCCCCTTTTGTTTTGTCTATAAATAGTGATTGCTAAGAGGAGAGGAATACACATCGATTCTCTCCATCTTTTCTTTATTTTTCTACTTTATTACAATTATCAAAAGGGGTCTTTCCACTAAAAACATCTTTGAGATGAGGGTCACTGGGGAAGTGGAATGAGACCTCGGAGCCAATAATGTGTGACTTCTCTCTGTCTCTTTGTTTGTGTGGAACTTCCAAAGGCAAGAATTAAGGAATACAGGCTCTAGGAACGAGTCGTAAGGTGCCTGTGCAAACTCATAATGCTGGGAAAAGGCCCCTAGACCTCCAATTCTGGTGGAACTGCTTACCATTTACTTTCACACATCTACTACTCGGGTAGTGAGGAGGTGATCCAGAACTAAGACTGGTTTTCTTAGCATTGCTCATTAAAATGTATACCCTCTCTAACCCAAATAACAATATCCTATAACCTTAACAAAGTTAATTTCTTAAGGGCATAAAAACAGATCAAACTTCTAAATTATCAAATTAGTATACCGTGGGTTGATCAAAGGTCTAGTGCCCACGTTTAACTGTTTTATTCCTCCATACAAGCTGTTCCTTATACTGGATTAACACTATGGTTGATTCTCATATTGAAATCCACACATCTAGTACTTCAGAGCACTCCCTTGTCACCTCTATTGTCTGTTTAAGTGAGGTAGTGTTTTTTGTGTTTGTGACTGATACAAGGTACTCTCCACGGAAAACTGAGTGTTCATATATTCCATTGATGTCTGTTGTACCCTGCAAGCCGGTGGTACTCCATTCCTGGATCAAATTGTCAACAACATCACCTGTTGGCAAATTCTTGAAACTGTTATCTGTTAAACACATCCTACTACAACCTGTGGGCTTCCATCCTGCCCAGACTATGATCCCTTGGACCGAAGGATGAGAATACGCCTCTCTCATTATCTCTTCCAAGTACCTAGCCTGCCGCCCAGAAGGGCCATTAAAATAATATTATCGATTGCATCAAAGATGAAGATAAACTGTTTAACAAGAAAGCTATCTCAGTATCTTGTAGAAGGATCCAAAATTATTAAGGTGAATAACAAAATCAGCATATATTGGTGGTATGATTAGTTCTGTTCAAGCATGTTTAATCCCCTTAAAAGAAGTTGGCCATATTATTTGGATCCTAGTTTTGCATGGACGAATCTTAATTATCCATCCTTCCCATAAATCTAATCAAAACCTTGAACAACACCTCCAGAATATTCTCACCTCAGTTATCAACCTCTAAGATCTCCAGCCTTAGAATTATATGAAAAAAAAGAGAGTTAAGAATTATGTTTTTGTGCATTAAGACACCACTCTATTCATAATTTTGCAATGAGTATTAACCTTTTCATTTTGTCTTCTTATGAAGTTTTACTTTTATGTTAGAGGGCTTTGATATCTTCTTGCAGCCATTCATTTCACTTTTGAGGAGAGATGGGAATAAATTTTATGGAAACCACCATTTTTTAAGACATGTGTCTTTTATGTGTTAATTATGGCCTGCTACTGATTCCTTCGTGGGACCTTCTTTGAAGGGGAATCTTATCCCTTTTCTATTTGCTACCTTTTGTGGAAAGAAAAAAAAAAAAACCAAAGAATTTATTTTCTTATATATGTTTAACACCCATATAAAGCTAGGTTTTGGCTGAATGGGCAGGAGGTATGAAAGAGTTTAAAGGAGTATACAGCCTGGAAACAAGGCATGATTGGTGGAACATTTTGTATTGATTTCATCATTCTAGATGTGTTTTCCTGAGCTTGTATTTTCATAATTCTGTGTAAAGCACACTGTATAGCTTTAAAGCCTTTAAACTTATAAATTTTAAAATGGAATTTTTAATTTTTGTTTTGAATAGAAAAATTTATTAGTGGTTTTCCTGCATGATAGTATTAAATTTATGCAGGTTGGTGGGCTAATATTTATCTAGTTTTAGTTTTAGTTTTCTTGGCAATTTCAATCAACTAGGTTTTCAATCAATAAAAGAAAGTTGGGTGATGCTTATCTTGTGGGATTTAAGTTTTGGATCATTTCTAGTCGACTAAAACCCATCTGGAACACGGTTGACATTGCTCTATATGTGGGTAAAGTAGAATTCATCAATTATTTATGTATGAAGTTTTTTGTAACAAATAACAAGCCTGAGAGTTTCTAAGATATAAGAGTTCTCCACTATTAGGGTGTTGGTTTTCTCCAACTCTTACGATCCATTGGTTGGTACTTTGGAGTGTGATTTCTTCCCCCATTTCTATTGCAACTGTAAGTTTCAGCATAACACAAAAGTAGTCCAAATCAAATTAGATTCTGTTGACCTTAGTTGACAGCAAGTTTATGTGGGGAACTAATGCTGTGGGGTAGTTTACCAATCCACCAAACCCAATTCAGCCTGAGCCCACCCAATGATCTGATTATTCTATCGCTATTAATATAGAATTATTCTTATTTTATGTTGGTTATGTAGTCTATATTACATTTCTTAAGCAGGTTTGAGCAGGTCAAACCACCCTCCCTAATTATTAAGAGGCAGGTTCAGATTGGGGGTCCATGGCATGTTAATTCCCTATGTTAAACCTGCCCAGACACATCTGGTTGCCACCACTAACCATCATATTTTTCTTCTGGCCTTACGTTTCAATTCTTCTCCAATATTGAAACTTATTCATCAAAGTAAAAGAAACCTTATTTCAGAACCCTGGAATCAGACTCCATTGTTGGTCATAGCCCTGTTTTCAGAATCAAATCTAACCCATTTCCCACCATAGTTGTTCTTTTTTTTTGGGTTGCATTACTATATGTTATTACGTTTGTTAATTTCTCTGTGTAATTAACAAAGTTGAATTTTAGAATAATATATCTTACAATGAGATAAAGAGAGCAGTGACTGTACCTGATTTGGGCCTCTATTAACATCCAGTTCTGTTAGCCAAATTGGTAATTGGGTAGCACCGAGAGTATCCAAACAAGCTCTCATATAAGGGATATTGGGTTCACTGAAATGGGATTCCAGTCCAATTGCTGCCAACAGTCCTTCATTGCCAGGGAATGACCTAATCTGCCTTAGCTTTTGCAAGTACATAGCTGGGGTGGAATTTAAATCTTTTGCCTGTTCCAATGTATTATACTCATTCATGAAAAGAGCTGTCTTTGGATCAAGCTGCTGAACTCTCTGGAAGAAATATGCTGATGCATATGGCCCAAATTTATCTTCAAAGTAGGAAAAGTGCAGATTCTCGTTCATAACATCCCATGCAATAACTTGACCGGAGTATCTTGATACCACTGAATTCAATCTATTTAGTGCAGCAGCTTTCAACTCTTCTGGAGGTAGGGATTTCAACCATTGTGGTTGGAACCTTGGGTCATCCCAGAAGATGTTATGACCTCTCACAGAGATTCTATGCTCTTTGAAAAAGGCTACCATGGCATCTGGGATTGAGTAATTCTCTTTCCCAAGGATAGACTCAGTGCTGTACCACTTCATTTCGTTGTCAAAAGTAGTAGCAGTGAACCGGGAAGTAAACCAGTCTTTATAGGCCTTGTTTCTGAGGATGGCCTCAGAAGTGGCACACCCAAGTGGGAATTGAGGCCTTAAGCTCTCCATTGAGACTGTTGCATTATGGATCATCTTTCCTTCTTTGTCAGATACGTGGAATCGGATCTTCCTCTTACGAATCTGTGGAGATTAAGTTAAATAACTAGTTGTCATTTCAGGTCAGACTTTTGAGTACTTTGTGCTTTACAAGGAATTTTCTCGATTTTGATAATTTAAATTCTAGAAGATCTTTTGAATTACCTTCTCAATGCTTACTGATCGCTGATATTGCCATTGATCTTTACTAAATGGTTGTAGAGAAATATTGTCTGCCCATATCTCAATGGCTATATTTGTGCTCTGTAAAAGGTGTATTGTGGAAAATGTTAATATAGAAAAATGATATATTAAAAGTATTAGATAATAAGAAACTTTAAACATCCATGCCTTCCATTTTTACTTTTGTTAATTTAATTAAGATAGATGATATAAAGTAGCATTTACGAACTAAGAAATCTGATTTCAATTTAAATATTTAATAGAGCTACAGAGATTGCTGATAGCCTGATAGTGTTACCTTAATCATATTCTAAAACTAGAATAGTATACAAGATCAAAAGATTGTTAAGTACATCTGACCTCAAAGTAAAGCTCAGTTGGTCCAGAGAAATTTACTGTCAGGCCTCCTTTGAGCATAGACCAGCATCCACACTGAGCTGCCACAGCCCCAACAACCATGTTTTGATCTTGTGAAGTTTTGAGTGCAGCTACCACCATGGACTCATTTCCTCCTTCAATTTGTACCCAAGCTGAAAAAGCCATGATTTCTAATTGCTGAAGTGTGAAAGTGAGTATACTAAATCGTTGGGAAGATAGATGCATGAGGAACAAATAAGGGAACTAATATCTAAATGCATCAACTGGAAGAGGGATATAGAAGGTATTGAACCAACAGTGATTTTAATGTGGGTCTATATTTCTATAAATGCATCTTTTCCTTTGTTTTATACCTTACACATTTACTTTTTTGATTAGAAATAAAGTATTCTGCCATTCATCTTGGAGTAAGTTGCGAAAGTGTCCATTATATATCAGGCCTGTCAATCCTAGTCTGGTTTGTATTTAGGCTTAGTCCCTCTCAACTTGAGTTCATTTTGCATGGGCTGGCAAATCCCAGCTGGACTTCCATGATGATTGTGTTCTACTGGATTTATTGGAAACACCTTGTTATTTTTTGTCTCAACCCGCAAGATGCAATGACCATGAGTATCAGTTAAAGACTGAAGAGTTACCTGAAAAAGTGTAGAAGATTCCTTCTTTCAAATATACTTTTTGTGAGAAGCTATCTTGTGGTTTAGTTCTATTGTACGCAACAATGAACTGGTTTCCTTGCTTAGATGTCCTCAACTTTATACTCCCATGTCCAAAAACAGCCCATCCTTGTAAGCCATCACTAAATTCAGGATTGAGAATCAAACCTCCCCCGTACTGTGGTTTTTGGGCTTTAACCAAGCACTGGAAACAAAAGAAAATCAATATAGAAGAATATATCAAATTTTTGTCCAATCCTTAATAGTTTGTAGTACACTTCCTATCAAGTTCGCTGCCTATTGTGAGCTCATCCTATTAAGTATTGTTTGCAATACATTTATGATCCAAGTTTGCATGCCTAGATGACTTCATTCAAGGACCTGGTGAAGCATTACTTTGCTGTGTTGGGACAATCTCAAAGGTTATGGAAAAGAAAAGAAAAGAAAAATCCACCATCAATCAACGTAAGTTTGGCTTTGACATAAATTTCCACTCAGAAATCTCAGAATCATTGAAACTTCTCTAATTTTTCTCTGAACTTAAGACATACTCTTGAAATGTAAATTACTTTTCTTCAAACTGAATGCTGTCTTGTAGTGTGATGGTGGTGTATTTTATAGCTTAATGTCAGAATATTTAATAGTATTATATGGTAAAGGAATTTTTAAATGTTGTGTGATACCATTATTGTCCCTCCTTACATGTGCGAAGAAGGGTAAATTTGGTATGATACAGTCTCAATGTAACCAACCATAGTTACAAAGATCAGGACCCAAAAAATTGATTTATCTCTCAGTTATAGTATAGCCACTTACCTCTATGCTTGCTGAGTAGTCGTAAACTGAGGCATCGATTTCATTCCCTACATCAACCAACAACAGGCCAGTTTCAGATCATTGGAAAGGAAAGATGGTTAATGGAAAATTGATAGAGAAATACTAAGCTGTTGTTGAACTCCACGATCTGCGAGTGTCAGGTTTGATATTATTCTGATTTGAAAACTCTTCATATTTAAAATAGAAATGATACAAGACCTCAGATAGATTCCAAAGGTTCAGAAACAGCTAGTTTAGATTTTAATCTGCAATCAGAGCTATATGGATCTGACCTATTGTCACCCTTTTCAAATTTGAGTGCTGTAGGTGTGGTTCAGCTCTGATACTGATCTGGACTTGGATTATCAGGCTTGAGATATTTACAGAAGAAAAATTTTAGGTATAAAATTGGTGTCAGTGTATCAGATGCACAACTTTATTTGTTGTTACAGATCTGTAAACATGCTTCCAAGGAGCACCTACAAATAAATATCTACCTGCTAGCATAAATATTGGACTGATTGACCCAATCTGGTTTAACCTATCTCATCTAATGCCCAAATTTCCATTGCAGTGTAGACTTGCTTTTAACCCCCAGCTCAGAAGACCTGTTTGAAATGGATTCGTCGAAGGTAAATAGGGCTTCAACCATGGTTTTAAATTCGTAATCGAATTGGCTTGATCAGATTGGTCTAATTTGGATTGGCTGTGACTATCCATCTGATATTACCTGATACAAGATGAGTTCCTTCAGAGCATGGTCAGAACAAGCTGAATCTGACCAGGATACTCATGAATGGCAGTCTGATTCTGAGTTTTAAAGCATTTGTGGTACAATATTATAAAGAATAAAAGAAAGAGAGCTATACAGAGATTTACAAACGCATACAAAAATGACCAGAAACATCCCTGTCTAAGAATAAGAGCAACTGGAGCTCATTAGAAATACTCTCAAGGTATACCCTCCTTAGGCTGACCCCTCATGCAATCTCTCATGCAGTTTCTCCCAAAGCCCCTACTCCTACAAGTTCCCCCTGAACTCTCCCTCTGCAAGGCCACTGCAAGACCACTGCTTACCTCCTGATCACTAAGGGTGTCAATTTTAATCTGAAATCAAGAAACGGAACAGGAACGGTAGGTAAAAAACTGAGCTGAATTGAACCGGATTAATTGGTTTGGTTTTGATTTTACATTGTTAATCGGTTTGGTTGTAGTTTAGACGTATTAAACCGTTGGTTAATCGATAGAAAACCAAGTAAATAAAATCGAAAAGAGACAGAGTAAAATCGGTTAAGAAACTGAACAAAACCAATTACCTGTCTAACTACATGTGTGATATTTTATTTGTAACATACAATTTTAATATGTTATGCCTTGACATAATGTCATTACCATGTGAGAGAAAAAAGATATTAATGAAACATGAGGTACTTTAAACATAAAATTTAAATCATGAGGTATACCAGATTTCTCTAAATGTTGGGTCATTCAAGTGTAATTTATTCAAAATAAATAAATAAAAAGAAAATTCATTTCAGATAAAAATATTACCAATTAGACTCAGAAAAAGTGGGATTTGCAGAACTTTTTTAATAGGAAAGTTATATTATATTTTTAATACGTAGTGAATGCAGGATTTGATCCCAAAACCTTGCTACAATCAAGCTTTAAATTGAGACTTTTGCAACCTGTGCTATTTAACGGGCTCCTCGTTATTGTGGAGATGCTCTCCATGACTTCTCTCTCTATAAGACAAACTTACAGAGACATGGAAAACCCTCGAGCCTCGACCCACCCCATTTTGACCCAGATCAAATCGGTTTTAAATTGGTTTGGTTTGTGGATCAAATTTGTTTAAGCAGTTTTTTGTGTGTGTGAGAGAGAGAGGTTGTTCCATCAATGGGTTTCAGTTTGGTTCGATTTTCATGGGGGTTTGTTGGATGAACCGGGACGACGTGGTTAACCGGGTTTTTTTTGAAGCACCACCATATCCGATTACCCGTACTTAATTTGGGATGAATACCCACTTAATTTGAACCATCCATATGACAGAACTTTTAGCCAAACCAGTAAGAACCACACTTTAAATCTATTTTCATACAACCATTTTCAGAAGCAGCTGTGAAGTAAAATCAAACCTGCCAAAAGCAGAGAGCATAGCAGAAGAAGTATCGTCTCAACCACCATGCTAATTTTCGTCTCTAATCAAATGAATTGCGATCCTGAAATACTTTAAAAGAGTCAGAAAGGCTACTCCATAATACTAAAGCACATGTAAAAAGTTGATATGTAAGAGAAATATTAGAAGGAATTAATAATGAATTATATAATTTTGTAACTTAGAAACAAAATGCAAAATCACAACAAAAAAAATGGCAGAACTGAATTAATTACTGATATTTTGATGTCTTGAATGAATTTCTTTAATTTTCTTTCTTTTTATTGATAATTAATTTCCTTTCTACCAAAAACATAAAGAAGGAAAAAAATAAATAAATAAATCTGCAGATGAAACCATTATGTAGTTTGTAGGTAGGTTGAGTGTATTGGGGAAATAAAATCACAATTAATAATGTAAACAATTGCTTAGAGCAGTTGATTGTTGGTTTGTGAGTAGAGTGTAGGCACCTAGGAGGGTCAAAGGTTGGATTCTTTAGTCTCACGCTGTGTTTTAAGGCAATTCTCTTTCCCCTAATTCTCTATTACTGTAATCGATCGAAGTCCCATTAGACAGATAGATAAGTGGGTAAAGAAAAAAAAGGATAATTGTAAGAATAAGATGGATTTGAAGTGTTATAACGAAAGAATTATGGATGATAACTTTCAAAAAATACCTGATCACCACAAAGAAGAACACCTCCCTGTTATGAAAACTGACCACTAGATTGGAGATTGTAGCTGCCACAGTTGAGGAAGGCTTGTGTTTTTATAGAGAGGGATAATGAGTACGTGAAGAGCATGTGAGGAAGTACGTGTAGAGCATGTGAGAAAGTACGTGTACGTAGGAGATTATTAGAGAGAGAGAGAGAGAGAGAGATTGAGGATTTCATGATGGCAGAGGAGATCAGATGACTGAAGACCAGGATTTGTTTCGGATTCTGAAGCAAGAAATGCTGTAAGTAATTGAAGACTTTTTACAGATTCTCCATGGTAATGCGAAGTTGTTAAGAATATCTCTCATCACCCGTCTTCTTTTATCTCGCTGCATCACGTATAATCATAGCACTGAGGAGCTCAGACTCCGGTGTCGGGGCTCGCATAGGTGGAATCTACTGGTCCCATCCAATCCTATGGTTTAGATTCTGATTGAATGGCTCCGATTAAAAGGTTTCTGTTATATGTCATTGTCAAATCTTAGTTCCGTGGCTTAGGCAAATTTAAATATGTGAGGGGTTGATGTATGCCAATTTAATGAGCGTGGGACATGTTATGAGGTGTAATAGAAAATTTCATCTACCCTTCTTCTACTTTGTTTTCAAGTCACCTAGTTCTCAACTTTGGAGCTGCATCTTATTCAGGGAGGATAGTCGCAGCCTTATCCAGATGGTCGACACGTGGTTTTCAGGTAAATCCAAGACCTACGTCTGAGCCGACACCCAGTCGACAAGCCGAGCCTACAGGGGGTGTCGGCTTAGACATGGGTCTCGAATTCACCCGAGAGCTACGTGGCGGCCATCCAAGTAAGGCTGCTGTTGTCCTCCCAGAACCACTGGGAGGAGATGATGTGAATCCCCTAATTTCACAATTAATTTCAACCATGCTCCTTACCTTTAATTTAACTAACAAAATGTGTGAAATGACTCAACTACCGTTTCATATAATTTGATTAACAAATAACAAATTTGCCCTTTGTTTTAATTTTGGTTTAAACACAATAAAACTATTGGATTTGTGTGGCCCAACACAAGTTTATTGTGTTGTTTTTAAGTATTCTCTTTGGACATTTCTATCTCTATTTTGAGGTATATATATGTGGCGTGTGACTTACATATTTTATGACTTATAAATTGTTTAATTTATATGGTTCCATTGTTTTTGGTCTATTATATTAATGGACTAGTTTTGTAGATGATTATTCAAATGAGCCACTTTGTAGTCCTCAGCTTGATCACACCTATCATGATGCACTATGTCCTTACATAGGCATTGATTGGACCATGATAGGCTTGAGGGGTGCAAGTAAAAAATTCTCAGACTATGGGAGACATAGGGACTAGTCTCTCGATGGTCAGTGCATATAAGGTCTGTGAAGTCCTTCATGAAAAGACCTCGTGTATGTTTAGTGGTGACCTTAGTGCCTAATGTTCCATTGCCAGTGACTTGACAATTATAAGAGTGTACGCGAACCTACAAACTACCAATTTGAATAAATTTATCGTATTTGGTTATAAAATATTATTTATTTTTAATTGACTAGTAAAATCAGTGATATATATATATATATATATATATATATCTCACTTAGGTTGGACTTTATGGCTGATCATCTCCACCCTAGAGATATAAAATACATTTCAAGGTCACACAGGCAAGGGGAGGAAAAACTCAAAATACCAAGTTATGGTAAACCTATCCAGCTGGGATGAGTACTCAGATTCCTTGTGAGATCATTGGATATCAAGAAGCTTTGTTACATAATCATCCAAAGGTTTTCAACGAAAGGTAGAGTTCTTTAAAGAAAGGTAGATAGAGTTATTCAACAAAAGATAAAGTTCTTTAATAAAAGATACTTTCAAATCATCAAAAAGGTATGACTCTCTTCTTAATTTCTTGGATTGAAAAAGTGACTTGGCATTCGTGATAAGATTTCAACTTTGGTATGATATTAGAAGTAACATTGAAATTCATGTATGATGTTTTTCCTATAAAAACCTCATCTTTCCACAGTTCATGAAAAAATCTAATGGATGAACTTCGACACCAACTGTTACTGCAATTCACATTTTCCACACAATAAAGTCATTAGAACCAATATCTACAACGAGTTACACTAAAAGATTCATGAAAGACTCACACTCATATTTCTTCTCAAACTCTTCGATAAGATGCCGTTTAACAAAAGTTGTCTTTCCTGTATCAAGAAGAGACTTGTTTTGTTACTTGCCTAATTAGTTGAAGAACAATGTGTAAGATCTTTTTGAAGATCTTATTATGGTCAACATTATATTTACCTGCTTAATCAGCTAGTGATAGTCACATTATTTGGTAGGCAAGTTTATGCCTTGGATTGTCACCTATTAGAGATAGAACATTCTTTATTTATTATGGAAATGAATTAAGGTTATGAGATAGTATTATATATACTAGGGTAAGGAGTCCCCACAACCAACATTGTGATCTCTACATTTACACCCATAGCAGAGGAGAATAAAGATCAAGTGGAAAGGCTGTGGAAGGCTCTAACCCAAGGATTGTCACAAATAAATGGTTGGAAATCAATCATCTATGAAAGGTATGAATCAATTTAATTTGTTTGATTACTTCTCTCATTGTGTTCTAGATGTCTGTATGTGGAGATAGAGTTATGTAATGAAACTTTGTCGAATATTTTCTAACACAATGCCAACTCAAAAGAAAATAAAAACTTCAATGAATCACATAAAACTCAAGCCTGTAACACACCATTCTTTCGTAAATCGATTCAAAACCATACAAGTAACAAAAAAAGTCTGATCTTGAAAATTAAAATCCACTTTACTTGTTCCACCAGCTATGATGAAAAACTTGAAACTAGGGTAATCCACAGCCTGCTGATTTGGAAATGCCTGCAAAGGAAGTATAGAATACAAATCATAAAAACGATCAATTGACCTTAATTTCAAACCTTTTAAAAGAAACATTGAGAGTAAAAACACCTCAGACCTGTCCTTGGATTTTCATAATGGCACCAAAATAAAAGAGAAGTAGCATCTTCAGAGAGGGAGGAGGATGGTAAGACTGGAAGGAAAAAACAGGGAGAAGTAGTCTGAACACAGACAAAACATAAGAGAAAAGGGCACGCCGTGAGAGGGGTAACTACTCTTACCGCTCAGATCGTTGAGTTTACTAGATAGAGAGGAGAGAGTCATGGAGAAAAGGGCACTTACTGTTGAGTCTTAGAGATGAGGAAGACGACGTAGGGTTTGAGAGGGAAGCAAGAGGCGGCGAAATTGAGGGTAAGATTGTAACTTAACACGTGTAAAAGGGAAGTTTTATCATTACAAAATTATAAACGATATCATATCATCACTTAACAAGACTTGTCTATTATAACAGGTCTTGTGTGATACATATTTAACAAATTCATTGGGTCGGAGGGGGGATTGAAATTAATCCCAAAGTTCCGGGCCACAGAAAGCAAAATACAAGGGATGGGTGGAATTTCCCCTTACCTATAAAAAAGAGTAGTTATGTGTTACATGATAAGGGAGTTTCCTAGCAGGAAAAAAATTATAATAGAAAAAAAAAAACGTTGATTAGGGAGTAAATTGGGTTAGTAAATTGTGGGTTGATGTAATTTACACTTCTTAGTTTAAAATTTGTTTTATTAAAGTCATTTTGGTAACTCTTGTTGGCCGAGATAGTTATTAAATAGTGGAAGACTTAGACGAGTTGGGTAACCATAGGGGAACTGTGGCTTAGGGTTGGTGTGTTAGTTCTGATAACTATTATTTCTAAACCTATTTATTAAGTGATAACTTTAATGGAAGGAGATTTGAAAATTATTAAACAATTGTGGTTCTTGTAGATACTATCGAGCATGCATGGCTTAGTCTGTAAAATTTTGCTGTATATTGGGTTGTTCGGTTTCACACACTCATACTAAGGGTGTTAAACGATGCAGTTTTGATTTAACGGTGAGGTTCAATTTCAGTTTGGTTTGTAATGAGTAAAGCCAAAACTAAACCATTTATAAATGGTTTCAAAATGAATACCAAAATCGATTATTAATCGATTTTTAAATAGCTTCTTTGTTTTGGGTGGGTGGGTGGGGGGGGGAGGAAGAGAGTTAAGAACGAAGGAGAAGGAATGCCAAGAAAAACATTAAAATAATTTTAATCATATATGAAAATGAACTTATGATTTCGAAGTATACCATGTGGGAAAGCTTTAAAATAAAACTTATTTCTACAAATGTAGACATTTAACACTAAAGGATTAGAGTAAAGGTTTAATTGGTTTTAACGATTCAAAATAATTGGTTTAAACGGTTTCATTTTCAAAACTAAAATTGAACCGTTTAATTAAACGGTTTTACTTTTTAAATTAAAATTAAACCATTTAATAATCGATTTTATGATTTTAATTTAAATGGTTTGATTTGTCTCAGTACATGATTCAATTTCATTTTTTATACCCTTAAACATATGGAATCCTGTTTAAAATACTAAAACCTATGGGGAGAATTGTTAACCCTTTGGACAAGTATCACTCTCTCTTATTTTATCTCCCACCTAGTTTTTCTCTCCCTAAATCCAAGCAAGATAAATAGATACGTGTCAGCTGATCCCTTGGGGTTAATTGCCCAATTTAATAAGAGTTAGTAATGGTTAAAATACATAAATATGGACACTCTTTTTCTTTTCTTTTGCTAGAAAATCATGTAATAAGGACACTCCTTTCTCATAAACTTCTCATGATGGTCCAAATGTATGCCCACATGGCAAGTCTTGTGGCAAATTAATTGGACTCAAATTAGGATGAATGAACTCCATCGTCTGTTGACTACGGGTAGAGTTTTAATCCAATGAAGATTTGCCAAATGGCAAAGTAAAAATAAAAAAAAATTCTAATGACTAACCATGAAACGATGCATGCACATATACCCACATATAAAAATACAAAAATATATAGACATACATGAATACATATTTAATTAATTTTGGGACTAAATTTGACACATGACAAAAACTAACTATACACGTGGCTCAAAATGTTTGTTTTAACAAGAAAAAGAATATTGGGTACTTAGCTTCCCAAATTTCTCTATGGACTTCTCATTAACTGAGTAAGAAGATCTTATAAAATAAAGAAATTCAAGAAATACCATTATATTACATGTACGTAAAAATAAACCATGTTATTCAACACTTCCTCTCAAGCTAAGGCATACATGCATTCCGAACTTAATAAAAAAAAAATTGAAGTTTACTTAAACTAGTCTTTAAACTTGACATATGGAGTTACAATCTTCTTGCTCATCACCATAACTGTTCCTCATTATATTTCTGATGATGAATCTATGTATTTGACACGTACATTCGTGAAGTCTGTCTCTGTGTTTGGGACCTGGATCTTCGTCAAGCGAATGTGAGATTTTGTTTTTTGGGAGTGCATCGAAACATATGCCGATGTACTATGAGTGGTCAGGTTCCTCACTGCAACCAGGCGACAATCACTACAGAGGATCCTAACGCATTTGTTTGATACATTCATGAAACACTTGATTACCAACAATGTGGATACTTGCCTCATTATGGTTATACGTAGTTATAGACTCTACTTTAAAATTTTGTTCTTGAAAAAGAGACCTCACCCTCTTGGAAATGAATCTAAGATCCTTTAGTTGAAATGATTCTTCAACAATATGACATATCTATAGGTATATTTAGAACATGACATTTTCATTTAATTGTTTATTATTTTATTCTCAAAAGTATTTTAAGCTAAAATTAAAATGGATTTTTCACAAACCATTTAAAAGTGAAATGAAAAAAATTTACCCTCACCAAAAACAACAAATATATTGTACTTGACGGCAAAAACTAAGGTTTCAAATTATCCTAAAAATACAAATTGTTGTGGTGTGACTTCATCCGCAAAGATTACCTGCTATAGGCTTTTGTCGGGCAAGAGGTTGATAGCATGATCTCAAATCTACGAATTGGTCTTGTGGTATATTAAGGGTTTGAGAACAGTCGGACACAAGATTGGTCCTGGCCTTGGGATCGGTACTGTTTCCCCTGAATTACCTCAGTTGACTCAGCCCATGCCAGCCTTGCAGGATCGATAGCTGTATCATTGATCCTAACTGATCCGATCAAGATTGACCAATTCAAAAACTTTAGCTTTATGGTGGAGATTAATGGAAATTATATGAAGGCATCTAAAGTTTCGAACTTAATTAACCTATGTGAGACTATTTCAACAAGATCTATAGGAGTTTCACGATTTTAATACCAAGCGGGTTGCCTGCTAATACGTAGTGTACATTCAAGCCATCGATGGGATACACAATGGATGTGGCGCCTAAAGAAAACCATTTCAATAAATTATATTAAAAATAAAAAATTCAAATAAAAGAAGAGTATGGTTTTTGTACAAAGATCATAAATGTATACGTATCAGTCCTTTATTTAATAAGATAAGAATAATTTTAAGATTACACTTTTCATGTAACAGTAAAAAATATTACGTATTCATACATAGTTATATACAAAACCTCCTGCCATTAAAAAGAAAAAAGAAGAAGAAGAAGAAGAAGGAAGAATTTTTTTTTTCTCTACGTGCTTGTATGGGTTTGGATAAATAGAGAGATGCTAACAACGTTTTTGGTGGTGATGTTTAGGCCCTGTTTGATAACACTTCAGCTCCTATGGAGTTACTTCTGGTCCGGAGTCATTTTCTACTTCTTCTCTAGAGTCAGGATTTTTGGAGTAGAATGCTGTTTGATAACGCTGCTCCAAAATCAAAAGGTTATGCTTCCAGAATATTGTTTGGTGGCAGTGGGGGGGGGGGGGGGTGGTGGTGGTGCTGGTGGATGGTGGCAGCGACAGTGCTGGTGGGTGGTGGTGGTGGCGGCGGTGGTGGTGGGTGGGGGCGAC
Organism: Protea cynaroides; assembly: GCA_028583415.1. Lineage (NCBI taxonomy): Eukaryota > Viridiplantae > Streptophyta > Magnoliopsida > Proteales > Proteaceae > Protea > Protea cynaroides. The sequence continues at coordinate 93,497,188 of CM053276.1, read as the reverse complement.
AGTGGTGGTAGGTAGTGTATGGGTGGTGGGTGGTGGTGGTGGCGGCGATGGTGGTAGGTGGTGGGTGGTGGTGGCGGCATCGGTGGTAAGTGGTGGGTGGTGGTGGTGGTGGCGGCGGCGGCGGCGGCGGCTGTGGTGGTGGTGGTGGCAGCTGTGGGTGGTGGGTGGTGGTGGGGATGGTGGCTGTGGAGGGGTGGTGGTGATTATGGCAGTGCTAGTGGTGGCAGTGGATGGCAGTGAGTAGTGGTAATAGCTCCGGAGCAAGAGAAGTAAGTTTTTTTAGCTCCAGTTTTTTAGCTCTCAGAGACATTTTTAGAGCGGTTCATTCCATGGGAGTCAAAACTTGAACCGTGTTTATCAATCGTCATTCTACTCTAGATTAGCTCCGGAGCTAAGAAGTGAAGAGCTGGAGTGTTATCAATGGGGCCTTAGAATACTCAGCAGACTATATATATATATATATATATATGTAATTTAATAAGTTCTTAAGAAACTCTATTCCATTATATTTCTTTTTCCTTTAAATATTCAATGATGTTGACAATTATTTATTGCTTAGCCCATGTAAAACGCAGGTGAAACATGTTTTAGAAAATTTCACCTATTTCTTATGGTTTGCTTTTAAGTCATTCATGTCCTAACTTCGTGATTAATTTCATGTACTTCCCTCATTTGTTAAATATATATATGACCCTGCCATAACAGAAAGGTCTATTAAATAAATATGTGACATGGTCTATAATTTTCTAATGGCAAAACTATTCTTTTAAATTTGTTAAGTTACTATCTTACCCTTTCCCAAACCATTAATAAATGACATATTTATCCTCTTAAACACTCATTTTTCTTTTTTCTTTGATTGGATTCCCAAATTGTTATTTGATAGTCAAGTTATTAGGGAGGGTAATTGGTTAATTTTGTATTTTCTGTTAGTCAACTTAACGACGGGGGGTGTGCATGAAATTAATCACAAAGTTGGGGATTGAGTTACTTAAAAGCAAAGTACAAGGGGAGTGGATGAAATTTCCCTAACAAATATTGAAATTTGGAAGGTATAATAACTCAATCGGCATTTCTTGCCTTTGTTAAATATGCATATTGTCCATTTAAACATTTAACCATATCTAAATGTTTAAACATTTAAACATTTAGATATGGTGGAGACGTACAACTGGAGCTGTGTCTATTCGTAAGCGATGTCTCTTTGTTGTTATTGAATCTATATGGCATGCAGAGAATTCAGTAATACAAAGGAATATAATGGCTATGCAGGTGTAGTTTGGAAAATAATAAAAAGAGGATGTCATGACCTATCTATGAGACAGCCATGTGTGGTAATGTCTATGGATGATTTTAGAATTACTAAGGTTTTGAATATTGTAACGAAGCATAGGAAACATGGTCCTATGGTGGAATTGTGTTGGAATCCACCTCCCCCAAATTGGTGCAAGATAAACTCTAATGGTTGTAGTTTAGGGAATCCTAGTCATACCGGATGTGGTGGTGTAATTCGGTCGGCTAAATGGGAGGTTATTGCTGCCTATGCTGATTTCATAAGAGTTGCTACTTGTTATGTAGCAGAGATACGAAGTGCTATGTAGGGTTTGCAAACTGCTAGACTCCTCGATTTTACTAATATCTAGTTAGAATCTGACTCGACTGCGTCTATTTTGAGTTTTACGTCAGGTCGGTTACCTTGGAGATTGCTACAGGAGTGGAGATTGATCCGAGCTGATTTGATAGATTGCCATGTTAGGTATACTCATTGCTTCAGAGAGATTAATATTGTTGCTGATAGGCTGGCTATAAAAGTAGCTAATGATAGGGTATCAGTTTCTTGGAAGAGATGTTCATATTTTGTATCTTATGAGGTTCTGTGGGATGCTTCCCATAGACCTAGATTTCGATTTTCCTAGTCACCCTGGATGACCTTTGCTGATGGCAATGCCAAAAGTGGAGGTTTTCATCCATTAGGGTGTTCTAATATTCTTTTTTTATTTTCTTTTATAAAATTCATTACTTCTAGCAAAAAAAAAAAAAAAAAAAACCCATGATTTCATTTCAGATCAAATGGTGGTCTCCACGTACAATTTTATGTTTAAAGAAAATCATTTGTCTAACATATGCACCATTCCCTTCCCCTTTTTCTTGTGGTGTGTAAATTATCCCTAATTAAAATATTACATCTAATAAGTATTATTTCTAATTATAATTATAAATTTAAATAATTTATACAATCATATTGTGTTATACTTATCTCTATACAAGTTTCCTTTTTAATTAAACAAAATTTCATTTCCTTTCTTTTTAATTCACCTTACAATCAATTAGAACAGTATGGAAGCCGATATTTTTAAATAAATAAATAAATAAAACTAAAAAGATGATTGGTTATTTAGTGGTGAGGCATGAATTCCAAATTTCTTTTTTGTTCATTTCAATAGATAAAAAAAAAAAAATAGTGTCAACCGTAACACAAAATAATTAATTAAGAAATGGTTGACTACTAATCAATAACTACTCCGATTCCAATTCGTGGCTTCCACTAATGAATCAAATAGATGTTTTTCTTTCTCTCTCTTACATAACCAAACTGAATAAAAGCCACCTCATTCCCTTCATCTCCTAACAAAAAGTTCCAAACTTTCTCTCAGTTTTTTTTTTTTTTTTTTTTTTTGTAAAGATCAGATTGTAAACTTGAAGGATGGCTCAGGAAAGAGGAAGTGCAATGGCAACCAGAGGGATTCTGATGTTGGTTCTCCTTTGCTTTACCATCCAGTGTGAGGTTGCTCAGGCAAAATCCTACAGGGTAGGGGGCCTGACCGGCTGGACCTTTCAGGTTGAATCTTGGCCTAAGGGAAAGATTTTCAAGGCTGGTGATGTTCTTGGTACGTATATATTCGGACCTCTTAATTCATTGTTTGTAACTAGAGCTGTCAACAGGTATGATTCAAAGGAAATCATCATCCATTCCATTTCAATCTTACTAAAAATTAAGTGATCTGATGTAATTGGTCACTTTTATGGTGATTTGTGTTGGGAATAGTTGCACATATATACCAGTTGGTTTTCTCACTAAATAGACTTAAGCTTTTTAGTTGAATGCTTCAACATGGTCTCAGAGTCAATCAAGTTCTAAGTTAATTATACATCTATGTACGGGCATCCAAAAGATGGGCTAGTACATGTGAGAGGGACTGTTGAGAATAATCTCACATTGAAAAATATTAAGGCCTGAGATATCTTAATATAATAATTCATCAGTCGAATGGCTTAGCAGGCACTATTGCAGATTTTCCTTTGTTTTCAATAGTTAAAATCATACATGCTCCATTCATTGCAAAGGCTCCGTTTGTTTAGATGTAAAGTTTTATACGAAAATTTTACATGTAACATTTTACTGTGTTAAAATTTCACTTTATTTTCAAGAGGTAAAATGAAATGATCTCTAGGGAGAAGGAAAAAGAAGTTCGTATTTCTTTTATCTCTTGGAAATAAACATTGATTTTTTATTTTTACATAAAATACATGTTACATGAAATTTTTTTTTATGTAAAATTTTATATCAAAACAAACAAAGCCAAAGGAAATTAGAATGAAGGGAAATGTAAATTTTCAAACTTGAAAAAGAGAATTTTTATTATCATTCTTAACATTACTTGAATTTCTTATCATATCTAGTATGATTACAAAAATTTTCTTTTTAAGTTTCAAATTTCCACTTCCATTCGCTCTGATTTCCCTTGCAATCAAATAGAGACCCATTGACAAATCGTTAATTTTCTTATAATTGGTAGATATTGGTCATGCTGCATCTGTTTTGGTTAATAATCAGATTAATGTTATACATAAATAGATTTGGATCAAAGATCATATTTGTTGATAGCTCTAGCTTACCCTAACTTATAAGTTTTGTTATTTGTTGTTTGATCTTCTTCTCCTCTTTGTGAAATTAATCAGTACTTTAAATGTTGCAGTTTTCAAGTACCTTCCGACTGCTCACAATGTATTGAAGGTGAACCACCATGGCTACCATTCTTGCACCGTTCCAAAAGGATCCTTCATTACCAGAACTGGAAATGATCATATCAAACTAGTTAAAGGAATGAACTACTTCATCTGCAACTTGCCTAGCCATTGTCCGAATGGCATGAGGATGGCAATTTATGCTGAATAATTTTCATTTTTTCTTCAATAAGATCATTTTTGTTGTGATGTAACTTGTTTATGAGCTCTCTTGTTGAAAAGCTTAGTTGATTGCACCTATCTCAGAGTAGAGGGGTTCTTTTCTGTCTTCTATTCAGTCTTCTCTGTTTGCTTTCGATATGTCACTAGTTCATGGATGTCAAACCCCAAATTTATGATATGTGAAATTTCAGAGTTGACTGGACCAACACACATTTTATGTTTGGTCCAACCCAGAATCACGTAAGTGGTGTATGCCCCCACCCACCCCACCATGACCAATATCACAAATAATAATCAGAGTAAATTAAATAACGGAAAAAATTAAGTCAACTGAGCTTCTAATGATACTTAAAATAAATTAAAATAACATTGTGCCACAAATTATTCTAATTCCAATCAACTTCGACCATAAAACCATTCATAAGAATCCTATAATACTGGGCCATCAGGTAGTACTATAAAATGAAACTAAATGTAAATATATCAAAACATGAGTCTTCTCCAACTTTCACATGATCTCTTTAAGCTCCTATTTGAACACACATGCGTTACACTTGTAGTCAGCATCATGCACGTCTTCCTCTAGAGATTGAACATCTATGTGTGCCATAGAAAAGACGACTGTGGCATTCATGAAATTAGCAACTGTAGTACCTGCAACATCATTTAAAAAGAAAGTGTACGCAAGGGTGAGCTCTCCAACTTGAGCTCTTGAGAAAACAGACAAGCAAGCAAGCAAATACATGATATATTATTACACACACAAGGGTCTGGTATAATATATGTTAGTGCTAAGGTAAGGCCTGATCACCCTCACCGAAGCTGACCAAAACCTCCATGCACAGGAGAGAATAGACACTCGTTAGCCTGCATCGACAGCCCTGGTGAAGCCACGCATCTCCTATATAGACAGTGATAAAGCAAAGGTCTAGCCAATGATGCTCCAACGAACATTGCCACTACCTCCCCTTCATACCCTATCCATATTAACACCTGACCCCCTATTGGCCAAGGTCGCATACATGGGTAATTCCATTAACCAATCCTACATGTCATCATATATACCCCTCTCACACTCCTAGTAAGAATCCCTGTCTGTCTGTCACCCCACTAGGGTATGAGAACAATACATGGCTAGGTTAACTAGTTAAGTCAGATCCTGCGGTCCTCGACCGTTTTACAGATTTTTACAAGGCACAATCATCACACATTCACAACAATTTTAATTAGATGCAAATGCATGCAAAGGTAGTTATTGGATGACATGCTATCACAGTTAGTCAATGCAACACAAATAGTGCATAGTCAGAACACTCCAAAATTAAGTCAGGGTTCATGCAACACAAATAGTGCATAGTCAGAACACTCCAAAATTAAGTCAGGGTTCCATTTCCTCACTTGAAGTATGATTACTGTTACTATTTCTAGTAAGTGAGTTGCTAACATTAACGTACGTATCACCTAATATGTGAGTTATAACATTAGTTGCTCTTAGGAACCTTTCTGTTTCTAACCGGTGGCACATCCGGCTGCTGTAGTAGTACGACCGGTGTCGCGGCTGATTGCATTATCGAGACTTCCTGAATATGTCCAGTCATAAGTTTGATGGCTATATCTTGCGATTGGACCTTCTTCGAGAGGTTGTTCTGAGTAATTTGCCTATCCAAATGTATGGGTTTTGCTTCTGAGAGCCCCCTCCGGATCCCACTACGAACTTCTACTATGGAAGTCTATCGAGGGATCGATGGGTCTAGCATCCGACAGGGATTTCCAATCCAATTTTAAGGCTTTGTGAGGTTAATTAAGGATATACCTCCTAGTCTAGGGTTTGTTACCTTGGTTCTTGTAACGTATGGACTCGAGGTATAGTCCCGAGTCAAATTCGATGTAATCTCCCCTAGTACTCAGCCTTTAATGGAGAGTAACTCCATTATGGTTGGAAATCTATGGTTTTTCTTTATGGAATTTTTAACCATTAATGAATAACTCAATGCAAGACAATATAAAGTTACTAAGTAGTGGTGTCGAATAGCGCTAGTAGTTCTCTCAAGATTGCTCCTCCTTTCAGTCTTCTCCTTCTTCCTTTAACCTACCTCTCTCTGGGAATGCATTAGAAGTTCTTGGTAATGAGTACGTACTCCAAGAGAGAGGGTTTGAGGAGACTTAGTTTGATGGGAGTCTCTCTGTAGAGGTGAAACTCCTTGGAGAGTTGGAGACTGCCAGAAGCTGCCAAGTAGCAAGCCGAGAAGTCCTAAGGGTTTTCTATTCTCTTAACCCACTTCTAGGTGGTTAGGAGTGAGGTGGGAACCATTAGGATTGTCCTTGGGTCCAGAAAATATTCCTACTCAAGCCTTGCAATGGAGTATTAAATCTCTTATTCACGGGTAGGCTTTCTGGCCTTACCGGTCGTAGGGTCCGGTTGGAACTTCTGGGTTCTCCGACCGGTGGCAGCGACTGGTGCCCTACTTGGTTGCACTAAAACATAAAATTTTATATTTTTGTTCAAATATCTTGTACCTAGTTCGAGTTGTTCTTCAGGTCATCATTTGATTGGGTTCGTCAGCAGTGGAAAACTCGGGCACGGTAAGAAAATCCGAGTTAGGCCGGGTTTTCTAGGTGGGGGTTTTACAACTCCCCTCCCTTTACTTACCCAGAGTATCAAATAAGTGTAGAAACTTCTTCTTCATTGACTCTTCCTCTTCCCAATATAGGTATTCCATGTGCTGGTTCTTCCACATCACATTGACATAATGGACATCTCGGTTCCTTAGGTGCTAAACCTTTCTATTCAAAATTGCCTAAGGCTCGAGTTTGAACGCTAGATCTTCTTTTAGTTCTAGAGGATTGGCCTCTTATATGTGGGATGGATCCAAGACGTACTTCTTCAACATGGATAGGTTAAATACATTGTGTACACTTGATAGGGATGGTGGCAAAGCTAATTGGTATGTCACTGCTCTACATCTCTTGATGATTTCATATGGTCCCACATACCTAGGACTTAACTTCTCTTTCTTGCCAAAGCGTTTTAATCCTCTTGAAGGTGAAATCTTCAAGAACACCTTATCTTCCATAGAAAATTCAATGTCCTTCCTTTTAACATTGGAATAGCTCTTCTGATGAGTTTGTGCTGCTTTGATTCTTTCTCTTATCAGATCAAATTCTTGACAAGTCTCTTGGATGAAATTTGGTCCGATAATTCTCCTCTCACTGACTTCTTCCCAATACAAAGGAGTTCGGCATCTTCTTCCATATAGGGCTTCATATGGAGCAATCTCAATACTAGCTTGGTAGCTGTTGTTGTAAGTGAACTCCATTAATGGTAACTTTTTGTCCCAAGCTCCTTTGAAGTTAATGGCACAAGCGCGGAGCATGTATTCTAAGATTTGAATTGTTCTTTTTGATTAATCGTCAGTCTAAGGATGGAAAGCTATACTAAATTTTAGTTTAGTACCCATTGCGTGTTGTAAATCTTTCCAAAACATAGAGGTAAATCTAGGGTCTCTGTTTGCACTATGCTTTGTGGCACGTCATGCAGACGAATTATTTGATTTACATATAACCTAGCCAGTCTGTCCATCGTATACTGAGGCCTTACTACTATAAACCTCACTATTTTTGTGAGCCGGTCGACAATTACCCAAACAGCATCTACCGCTCTAGGTGTCAAAGATAGGCCGGTGATGAAATCTATGGTAATACAGACCCATTTTCATTCAGGTATTGATAGTGATTGAAGCAATCCAGAGGGTTTCTGTCAGATTGTTTTAACTTACTGGCAGGTTAAACACATGTATATGAAGCTTGCAACATCAACTTTCATTCCTCTCCACCATACAGTTTTCTTTAAGTCATGACACATTTTAGTACTTCCTGGATGAGCTGAGTAGGGAGCATTGTGGACTTCCCTCAAGATCTTTTCTTTAATGTCCTCAGCCATTGCAGGAATACAAAGTCTCAAAATCTAAGTGCACCATCTTTTGAAAGAGTGATATCTGGGTCTAATCTCCTTTTCTGTAGGTCTTCTTTCAGTATTCTGAGGTAAGGGTCCATCGATAGCTTTTTTACTACTTCTATAACTAGCTCTGATTTTATCTGTAAGGTTGCAAACAGGCTTGCAAGTTCACAAATCACCCTGCTCCCTAGGGATCCTTCTGACACATCAAGTTTCTTTCGTATTTTCTTGTGAGTGCTTGTCCGTGTTGTCTGTACTGAAACGGTTTCGTTCCCTTTCTCTGGTCTAGTTAGACTCTTTTTGCTAAAGGCGTTAACTACTACATTGGCCTTACCTGGGTGGTATGAGATTTCACAATCATAATCTTTTAACAATTTGACCCATCTTCGTTGTCTCATGTTCAAGTCCTTTTGAGTAAACAAGTAAATAAGACTTTTATGATCAGACTTGATTTGAAACTTCTCACCATATAAGTAATGTCTCCATGCATTGAGAGCAAAAATTACTGATTCTAACTCCAAGTCGTGCGTGGGATAATTTTCTTCGTGTTTCTTTAGTTGTTGTGAGGCGTAGGCTATGACTTGGTCTCCTTGCATGAGCATACATCCCAAGCCTAGCTTAGAGGCATCGGTATACAATGTGAAAGGTTCATTTAGCTTTGGAATGGTTAGTATAGGAGCTGAGACCAATCTATCATTCAGAGTTTGAAAACTCTTCTTACATTGGTCTAAGCAAATGAATTTTTTCCCTTTCTTTGTTAACTTTGTCAAAGGTACAGTTGTAAGACCCGCACTCCACTAAACCAGTCTAACTATGTCGTGTTAGGTCTTCTCATCATAGCTGGCTCAAGTGAACCAATTAGATGAAGAAACCACAAAATCAGGTATGAAAACTAGTGCTTCGTAGGTTGTCCGATCGGACAACTTAAGTTGGCTGGTCTGCAGATTGGGCGATTGGACAGTCGATCTGTCAAGCTCAAAATATATCTTTGAGTTTAGGAAAGTTTTCAAATTTGAGTAGGACTCCTTTCTAATTGGAACCCCACTCTATATGGAAGTTTTTTCTCTATATAAAGGATGTCCTTTCACTTTCATCTACTGTTTTTATCAATCTCAAACCCTAGAATTGAGAGAAAGAGAAGAGAAGAAGGAAAAGAAGGAAAAAAAAAACTTGGAGATGAAGGAAGCTTGGAGAAAGGAGAAGAGGTTTTACAGAAAGAAGGAATTGCTATCAGTTTTGAATCAGTCACATTAAGGAGCCAACGGTAAGTATCTTTGTCTCTGTAGATGTTTAGGACTTATATAGAGTCAAAATCTATAATCACAATATTGGTAGATCAACTCCAATACTGTGATTCCATTATGATCCCTCTTATTAGATCTCTTTAAAACACCATAATATATTGAACATGTTAAGGTTAAATGGAATGGTTAAGACCAAGGAATGTGACCATAGAATGATTTTAGGATGGATCCCATTAAAGAGCCAAAGAATCGATTCAGAGAAAAGACAGACTAAAGATAGCCTATAGGTTGTTCGGTCCCTGTTGACCGGTCACTCTCGAAAAGTCTGATAGAGTTTGTCTAGTTGGCTCATCGATTGGCCAATACAAGATTAGTGACTTAATCGAACAATGTTTGGAAGGCTTAAATTGGAGACCGGACAGTGAGTTTGAATACAATAACTTAACAGAATGGAACCCTAATTAAAGTTTACTAATTGTCTAGGTTCCCAACTAGTTCAAGGTAGTTTTTGAGGCTTGGAAGAGAAACAAACATCAAATACAGGTGAGGAAACAAGACCTAAACTAATTGGTTAATAACAAGCTACCTTTTACTTTTTGTTAATTTGTTTGATGCCATGATCTATATATTATTTATGCATCTCACATGTCACCCAATCAACTGCTGTATATCTTGTTTATGCATATTTATTTATTCTCTTTATTGATATTGATGAAGAGGATATGCATATGTTTATGTGTGGTTGATGTATTGAATGGGGAGAGATTATAGCATCGAACCTTCCATCACACTGACATCGTCGTATCATCGTTACTTTAGAGAACTTAGTACATCATAGGGTATCAAGGGGGTGATCACGGTGTGTGACTGTAGCTCTGCGAGCGGACCTTAACTCTATTTCTATGGGTGTATTGAAGGATACTGGGGTAAGGCCTTTGATACAAATTAGAGGACATTTAGGATTAATTAGTCACGAACCCAGTTTATAAGCCCTCGCTAGTAAGGGCATACGTACTGGTATGGGTAGAGTATCAGGGGAGTATTGGCGGTGTGTGACCCATTAGGCTCTAGCTCTATTTCTATTCTGTAGTGGGTGATGTGGGGCGACAACAATATGTGATCTGTTAGGCGTGCTCACACTCTCGTGCATGGAGCTATGCTGGCCGTCTATCCTTACCATAACACATTGCAAGCTTATACCAGACCAAAGATATGAATTAACATCATGCATATATTTGTTGTATTGTTTTATTTTCTCACTGAGCTAAGTTGTGAGCTCACCCCACGTATATGTTTTTATTTTAGTTGATGATGCAGGTACTATTGTTGAAAACTATATGAATGCACTGTTGTATGGATACGTAGTGGCTATGGATGCACAAGCAATGGAAGACGAGCTTAAGTCATCATGCAAGTATTTTGATTTTGTTTATGCTTAGTGTCTATTTTCGTATTTGGATTATGGAACATGTAGTAGTTATTTAATTAAACTATATTTTGGTTACATTTGATAATTGATTTATTTAATATTTATCATTAGAACTCTTAGTTCATATTAATAAAGACTTTTACTATTAATTATTATCTGTGATTTTGATGTAGACATGTATGGTTTAATTGTTGGCACTGTCTAATGTGATCCTGGCTTGAGCTGTAGTTCAATGATAGTTAATCACACTTCTGCTTCGACCAGAATTTGGGTGTGATAACTTGGTATCAGGCCGCTCGGGCTTTATCAATCAAACCTGAATATACATTCACATGTGTCTATGAACTGAGATAGGACAAACATAAAAGTTTTAATACAAACACACCATAAGCACATTGCTGGTTGAGACAAAAACTTAAAGCAAGACAATAATGCACGTAATAAAAAGATGAAACGATATATATATATATATATATATATATATATATATATATATATATATATATGAAAAAAAATAAAAAGAAAATAAATGTGTTTCAAATATAAAACTGAGTACAGTTCATAATCCGGACAATTACTCTGCAAATATAACCATAAAAAATAAAATGTTAAGAAATTAACAATAAATGTCTAACCTTGGGCTGGTAGAGATTTATGAAGCTAGAGCCCTAGATGTTCTTTGGAAAGATGTCAAATCCATTGTGGCCAGCTCAGTGGATTGACGAGATGAAAAAGAACTTTATGATGATGACTATCACAGAAGAAGAAAAGGTTTTATGTGCAACCTTTATGCTGAAGGAAAGTGCAAACCACTAGTGGAGGTCTACCTACACATATCTATTGACCAAGCTCCCCCAGTTGACTTGGACAGTTTTTAAGGAAGCCTTCTTTGACAAGTATTTTCCAAGGAGCTTTCGAGATTAGATGGAGAAAGAGTTCTTGAGTTTGTATCAAGGACAAATGATGGTTGATGCTTACCAATAACATTATGAAGAATTATTCTTCATTGCTCCTGCCAGCATGCAAGAGGAAGAGACTAAGACCCTATGATTTACCATGGGACTAAAGCCTTCGAGAGCATGTACTAGGTTTGGAGAAGAATATCTATAATGAAGCTATACAAATCGCTCAAGTTCTAGAATCTAGCCAGAAAAAAAGTTTCTTTGCTTAGAACCAAGGCCTAAAAAGGTCAAATGGTGATACATCAAATGGAGGAAATTCAAGGACCTTCAAACCATTCCGACCATGGAATGCTAATAGAGCAGCCAAGAAAACCCAAACGGTTCTACCACAACCTCGTCAATTGACTCTAAATATTAAGTGCTTCAACTATGACCAAATGGGACACTACGTAAAGACATGTCCTAAGCCCAAGAAGTACTTGCAGCAAGGAAAGATTTATGCCGTAACCTCTGAAGTTGCCATCGCATCACCTGATGTGGTCACAGGTATTGTAACCATAGCTTGTGTATCCACTAGAGTACTTTTTGACTCTAAGGCTACCCATTCTTTTGTGTCCATCTCATTTGAAAAGAAATTAGATGTACCTCTTAGACCTTTAGACCACAAGTTGTTAGTAAGATCGCCACTGGGACTAAAGGTTATGCTAGATGAGGGCTATGAATCTTATCCAGTTCTTATTAATGGATGGAGTTTGGAGGCAAACCTAGTTCAGTTTGAGATGGTAAACTTTGATGTCATCTTAGGAATGGACTGGTAATTCCAGCATTCTATGAGTCTGCTTTACGTTAAAAAGAAGTTATCCTTCAGGGGCAAATACGGTGTAGAATTTGGTTTCATAGGAACCAAATTTCTTCGTAAATAGAACCTTATTTTCTCTGCACTTAAGGGAAAAAGGTGCCTTGAGAAGGGTGGAGTTAGATATTTGGTATCTATGGTGGATATTACTAAAGAAGCACCATGGATGGAAGATATTAAAGTTGTACAGGAATTTTTAGACGTGTTTCTTGAAGACTTACCTGGATTGCCACTTGATCGAGTGACTGAGTTCATCATAGACTTATTAGCAGGGGTGGTACCTGTGTTTAAGGCACCCTATCGGATGGCTCCCACACAATTGAAGGAATTAAAAACTCAACTACAGTAGTTATTGGACAAGGGATTTATTTGGCCAAGCATTTCACCATGGAAAGCAGCAGTGTTGTTCGTGAAGAAGGACTATAGTATTTAGCTGTGCATAGATTACTGAGAATTAAACAAGCTCATGATCAAGAACTGATACCCTTTGCCTTAGATTGATGACTTATTTGATCAGTTGCAAGGTGCAAAGATGTTCTTAAAGATCGATTTATGGTCAGGATATCATCAGTTGAAGATTAAGGGAAGCGACATTCCAAAGACAGCCTTTAGGACCAGGTACAAACACTATGAGTTCCTGGTTATGTCTTTTGGGTTGACCAACACCCCTACATCTTTCATGGAGCTCATGAACTGGGTGTTCTATGACATGTTGGACACGTTAGTCATAGTTTTCATAGATGATATATTGGTCTATACCAAAGACGAAGAAACTCATGAGACGGATCTTAGAGTAGCCTTACAACGGTTGAGAAGGGAGAAGCTTTATGCCAAGTTCAAGAAGTGTGAGTTTTGATTGAACGAGGTGGCTTTTTAGGTCACGTGGTATCATCAGAAGGGATAAAGGGGGACCCTAGCAAGATAAAAGAAATTATAGGGTGGGAAGCGCCTAAGATTATTGTAGAAATTGAAAGTTTATTGGGTTTAGCTATTTATTACAGACGATTCATGGATGACTACTTTAGGATCACATCACCTCTTACTAAGCTAACCAGGAAAGGGGAAAAGTTTGTTTGGATCAACAAGTATGAAGAATATTTCTAAACCCTAAAGCAAAGTTGATATTGGCCCCCATCTTGACTATTTCGCACCAGGGGAACCCTTTACCTTATATACAGATGCCTCCAGAATGGGTTTAAGATACATGCTGATGCAAGGTGAACAAATAATTGCTTATGCTTTAAGGTAACTGGAGGAGCATGAGAAGAATTATCAGACGCATGACTTGGAGTTAGCAGTAGTGATTCACGCAATCAAGACTTGGAGACATTACTTGTACGATAAAAAATTTCAGATCAAGTCGGATCACAAGAGCCTTACCTGTCTCTTCACCTAAAAGGAATTGAACACAAGGCAGAGGACAAGGTTAGAGCTACTGAAGGATTATGATTGCGATATTTGGTATCATCTAGGCAAGGCAAATGTAGTGGCAGATGCATTGAACAGAAAGGGAATATTAAAGTTAGGAGGTGAATCTAATATGAGTGCTGTTCTAAGTTTCGAGGTATCGATTACTGAAGGGGATGTGGTGTAACACATATTAGAGTCTCCAGATGATCCTCTAGAGCAAGGACTGGTTCATAAGTTTACACTTATGTTCACTGAATTGAAGATTCTACTAGGTCTGATAAACGAAGTAAAAGCAGTAGTTCTATAAGACTCGTATCTGAGAATGGTATAAGAAGATTTGGAGAAGGGTAAGCCAAATCATGACTTCACATTGGATGCAGATAAGGTGCTGAGATACAGAGGATGATTGTTTATACCTAAAAGTGAAGACTCAGACCTTAGAGATAGAATAATGTTAGAATTCCATTCCACTCTGTATTCGATACATCCTAAAAGCACTAAAATGTTCCATTATCTGAAGAGGTTGTACTAGTGGAGAGGAATAAAAGTGGACGTGGCTAGGCACGTGTTTTAGTGTCTGAACTGTCAGCAAGTAAAGGTCAAAAGATAGAAACGGACAGGTTTGCTACAAGCACTGCCTGAGCCAGCATGGAAATGGGACTACATCACTATGGACTTCATCACTGGGCTACCACTGACTTCTAGATCAGTTGACTCGGTCTGGGTGATTGTTGATTGTCTTACAAAGACAGCTCGCTTCATTGCTATACTACCTCAATATACATTGGAGTGACTAGTCAAGTTGTACGTGGATAATATTATCAAACTCCATGGTGTACTTGAAAGCATAGTGTCAGATCGAGATCCTCGCTTCACTTCCAAGTTTTGGCAGGGACTACAGAAAGCTATGGGAATGAAGTTAAAGTTTAGTACAACATTTCACCCTCAAACGGCTGGTCAATCTGAACAAACCATCCAGATTCTAGAAGATATGCTTATAACTTATGCAATCAATTTTAAGAGAGCTTGGAACGAGAATTTGCCACTGATTGAGTTTGCTTACAACAACAAACTATCAAGCAACCATACAGATGTCACCATATGAAGTGTTATATGGTAGGAAGTATCGAACCCCTCTATTTTGGAAAGAAAATGGTGAACGAAGAATAGTGGGGTTAGAGTTTGTTGAAGAGACTTGTCGAGTGGTTGACCAGATCAAAGAAAGGGTCAAGACAGCTCAAGATCATTAGATGCATTATGCGAACAATTGACGTCGAGACCTTGAGTTTGCTATAGGTGGCAAAATATTTCTGAAGATATCACCTATGCGAGGATTGAAACGGTTCGATAAGAAAGTTAAGTTATGTCCCAGATACGTTGGACCTTATGAGGTCTTGGCGGGACATGGAAAAGTGACGTATCAACTCGTGCTACCGCCGTCTATGTCTGGTGTACATTATGTATTCCACGTGTCCCTATTGAAGAAGTACATCCGAGATCCATCACACATCTTGACCGAGGATCCACCAGATTTAACAGATGACTTAACTTCCGAAGTAGTGCTAGCCAAGATCACTAGTTGGAAGGTACAATATCTATGAAACTAGGATATTTACTATGTTAAAGTTACTTGGCGAAGCCAAGACGTGGAAGAGATAACGTGGGAAGAGGAGAATGCCATGTGAAAATAATATCCTTACCTATTCGACTTGGAAGGTATGTGTAAATTTTGAGGATGAAATTTAATTTTAAGGGTGGAGTTCTAAGACCTGCACTCCACTAAACCAGTCTAACTATGTTATGCTAGGTCTTCCAATCATAACCAGCTCAAGTGAACCAACCGGATGAAGGAACCACAAAACCAGTTATGAAAACCAGTCTTTCGTAGGTTGTCCAATTGGACAACTTAAGTTGTCTGGTCTGTGGATTGGGCAACTGGATAGTTGACTGGTTAAGCCCAGAATGTGTCTTCGAGTCTAAAAGAGTTTTCAAATTTGAGTAGGACTCCTCCCTAATTGGAACCCCACCTTATATGGAAGTTTTTCCTTTATATAAAGGATATCCCTCCACTTTCTTCCACTCTTTTAATCAATCTTAAACCCTAGAATTGAGAGAAAGAGAGGAGAAGAAGGAAAAGAAGCCTTGGAGAGGAAGGAAGCTTGGAGAAAGGAGAAGTGGTTCTGTAGAAGGAGGAAATTATCATCGATTTCCAATTAGTCACATTAAGGAGCCAACGGTAAGTCTCTTTGTCTCTGTAGAAGTTTAGGACTTGTGTAGAGTATAGATCTATAATCATAGTATTGGTAGATTGACTCTAACACTGTGATTCCATTATTATCTCTCTTATTAGATCTCTCTAAAACACCCATGATATATTTAACATGTTAAAGTTAGATGGAATGGTTAAAACCAAGGAATGTAACCATAGAATGATTCTAGGATGGATCCCATTGAAGAGCCCAAGAATCAATTCGGAGAAAAGACAAACTGAAGACAACCTATGGGTTGTCCAATCCTTGTTGACTGGTCAGCTAGATGCCATATCAGACATGTGATCGATCACTCTCAGAAAGTCTGACAGAGTTTGTCCGGATGGCTCATTGGTTGACCAATACAAAATCGGTGACTCGACTAGACAATGTTTGGAAGGCCCAAATTAGAGACCGGACAGTGAGTCTGAATACAATAACTTGATAAAATAGAACCCTTATTAAAGTTTACTAATTGTCTAGGTTCCCAACTAGTTCAAGGTAGTTTTTGAGGCTTGGAAGATAAACAAACATCAACCATAGGTGAGGGAACAAGACCTAAATTAATTGGTTAATAACAAACTATCCTGTACTTTCTGTTAATTTGACTGATGCCATGATCTGTATATTATTTGTGCATCTCACATGTCATCCAATTAATTGCTATATATCTTGTTCATGCATATTTATTTATTATCTTTATTGAAATTTATGAGGAGGATAGGCATGCATTTGTGTGTGGTTGGTGTATTGAATGGGGAGAGGTTGTAGCATTAAACCTTTCATCACACTGATATCGTCGTATCGTCATTACCTTAGCGGACTTAGCACATCGTAGGGTATCAAGGGATGATTACGGTATGTGACTGTAGCTCTGTCAGTGCACTCTAGTTGTAAGACCCATACTCTACTAACTCGGCCTAACCATGTCATTTCAGGTCTTCCCTATCGTGTTCAGACCAAGTGGACCAAGTGCGTAAAGAAACCATAAGGCTAGGTATGTAAATTGACCCAAAACCAGTAGATTTGGTGTGTGGTCGCATACCTAAATTGGTATGATCGACCACACCTTAAAGTAGAGAGACCACTCAAAAATTCAATGTATGGTCGCATATTTGGGATGTGTAGTCGACTGATTCTACGACCACACGTGCGACCACACGATCTTAAGACCGACTCCGAGTTTTGAAAAATTTCCTAAAGTAAGGGATCTCTTTCCTAATTAAAGTGAGACTCTATATGGAGAGTTTCTCTCTATATATAGGACGTCCCTTAGTCTCTCTCACTCTTTTAGAACCTAAATTGAAAGAGAAAAGGAGGTCTGAAGAAAAAGGCTGGGAGAAAAAGTTACAAAGAAGATTCTAGTTCTCGACAAACTCAAGGTATGGAACCTTTCTCTGTAATAGTAGAACATCTAGAATAGGATCTCCCATTGTATTTGAGTTGCTGAATCAAGGTAGGATCTCAACCATGAGACTCTATGGGCAAATCTCAGAGAAAGACCATAGAGAGTTAGTTAGGGTGAATAACTTTGTGAAATTATGAATTTAAGGCCATAGATCGATTATAGGAAGGACCCTAATGATAAACCAAGGAATCGACTCATGAAGGAAGTGGATTGAGGATAAAAAATCTACCAAACTTCATGTGGTCACAGCTATGGTCGACCACATAGTGATCACATGATTGACCACACGCTCTCAGGAAGATCCCAGAAAAGGTATGGTCACATGTGTGGTTGCATGATATGTGACCACACTTATCGACCACATGCCCTATGGTTGTAAATATTGAGACCACAAGTGCAGCCACACCTACGACCACACAGTTTTAGAAAGCTTGTTTGACTTTAGATTAGGCTTCTGACTACTGTAACCTAGTAAACTTGAACCCTAACTTGAATACATTAATTGTTTAGGTTCCCTATAGATTTAAAGTGACGTCCAAAGCTTGAGAGAGGAATAAACATCAATCAAAGGTGAGGGAACAAGACCTAAATTAATAAGATAATAACAAGCTATTTATTTGATTTGTCCAATGCAATGAATGCTTTTATGCTTGTATATTTGTAATGTGCATCTCACATGTCATCCAATATTACTACTATATTCTACTCATGTATATTTATTTCTATCTATTTATAACATGATGGTGATGATGCTAGGAATAGGTATGTGATTGTGTGTGGTTAGTGTGTTGGATGCGAGTGGAGCATCAGGGGGAAGACGTGGCACTGTGGTCTTTGGCTTGATCACCAGACTCTAGCTCTATCTCTACTCAAGTTTGACCCACTGACATCGTTATATCGCCATTACTTTAACAGAACTATTACGTCGTAGGGCATCAGAGGAGGTGGACTCAGATCGTGTGGTCTCTGACTCTGTCGGGGGGGGGGGTTAGCTCTATCTCTATGGATGTATTGAGGGATGCTAGGGTGAGGCCTTGGATACATTGGATGGCATTAGGATTGGTTAGTTGTGAGCCCAGTTTGTAAACCTTCGCCAATAGGGGCTTACGCGTTGGTATGGGTAGGGCATCAGGGAAAGTGTTGGCAGTGCATGATCCGAACACTTTAGCTCTATCTCTATTCCATGGTGGGTGTGTAAGACCCGCACGCCACGAACCCGGTCTAACCTTACATTTCGTGTCGTGACCAATCTACATATCATGGTCGAGCCAAGTGGACCAAGTGTGTGAAGAAACCCAAGACCCAATATGAAATTTTACTCAAAAACAGTCAAAGGGTAGGGTCGCATGCCTAAATAGGTAGGGTCAACCCCACCTCAAAAGAAGTCCAACCCATGACTTTTTGGTCGTGGGGTCGCAGGGGTCTCGGATTGTCCGACCCCCTCATCGACCCCCTAGCATCGACCCTAGGAAAACAGCAAAAACAGCACGAACCAGGTTTTCCTCTATAAATAGGATGTCCCTAAGCCTCTTTCACTCCTTTTCGAACCCTAATTGAAAGTGAGAGAAAGAGAAGAGAAGGAAGAGAAGAAGAGAAGGAAAACTTGAAGAAAAGGCTAAGGTAGAAGAAGATGCTCAGAGAAATCTTTGAAACTCAAACTACAGAAGGTATGAACCTCAATCCCTATTTGAATTGAAAGCTTAGAATAGATTATGATAAAGTTAGGTTAGGAGAAACCCTAATTGTCACACCCCAATTCTGCACTATTCAGAATGGTGTGATGAACCGCTAATAAACCAACGGTTCAACCAGGATCTCTAATAGGCTGTGTCCGTTAAAAATGAAACCATACACATCCACAACCATAATCAAAATAAATACACAATAGCGAAAGTCTTAGTAATAAATGAACTGAGAAATCTAACTGTGATAACCATAATAAAATATCAAGTTATTGTTGTATCAACTGAGACATAAATAAATAAAGTATTAATTACATTCCCTTAATAATTCAAACAAAAATCTAATCGAATACGCATGGGTTGCACTCGCATGAGGGATCATGCGTATCCACTAAGTCTTCGGCTTCCATTGCAGCAACACACCCGTACATCGGAGCACTCATATAATCTTCAACCGTAGTACCTGCATCATCAACTAAAAATATTCGACGTCGAGAGGGTGAGCACACATCATGGCTCAGTGAGCAAACAAAACAATGCAACAAACATATGCATGCATTCGATTCATATATGTGGTCTGGTAAATAAATTTGCAATGCACTATAGAAAGGTTCGGTGGCCGCCTCGCCTCAATGCACAGGGTGTGGAAGCCCGCCCAAAAGTTAACGTTTATTGTCGTCCCCATCCACCCTACCATGGAATAGAGATAGAGCTAAAGTGCTGAGGCCCGGCCTATGACATTTCCCCTGATACTCTAACCATACCAACACGTAAGCCCCTGCTGGTGAGGGCTTGCAAACTGGGCTCGCAACTAACCAATCCTAATGTCAATCAGTGTATCCAAGGCCTCACCCCATCATCCCTCAATACGTCCATAGAGATAGGGCTAAGGCCCCCCAGCAGAGTCAGAGACTACACGGTCCGAGACCACCTCCCCTCATACACTACCATGTAATAGCTCTGCTAAGGTAATGGCGATACAACGATATCAGTGGACAAGACTTGAGTTAAAGATAGAGCTAGAGTGCTGAGGCCCAGCCTATGACACCCCCCCTGATACTCGCTCGCATCAAGCATACCAACCACACACATACATTCACATGCCTATTCCTATCATCATCATCATCATCATGTTATAAACAATAATTTAAATATGCATGAACAGTTTTAATAGAAATATTGGATGACATGTTGAATGCACATAACAAGCATACACGCATAGAATCAATCATGACATTGGACTCAAGAAATAAAAACAGTTTATTTTTAACCAATTAGTTTAGGTCTTGTTCCCTCACCTTTGCTTGATTGTAGATCCTCTCTCAGGATTTAAGAATCAACTAAATATCAATATTATATCACTAGAATACCTAATCAATTCGATAGAATTTAATTAGAAGTAATTCTGATTTTAAAAAGCCTACTGTTAACTGGGGTTTGATGCAAGGGTCGGACCTTCCATCGACCCTGGGTGCTACCACCCACATTCTGGACTTCCCGAACATTGGGGGTCGATGTTAGGGTCTGGTAGGGTCGATTGTCCATCGACCCCCCGTGCGACCCCCCGTGGGTTTAGTCAAAATTTTCATCCTACAGTCCATTCCTTCGTGTTTTGGTCTTATGGCTTGCTTCTACAATCCATTCCATACATGTTCTATGGTTTAGAACCATAGATTATTCACCTACATGGTTTTAATGATCTCCCCCATGGTTTTCCATTGAAACCTAACCATGGGTGGATGATTTGGGTTTCTCCTAGATCATACCCACTTCACTATCTATTCTAAGGTCTTAAGAATTACATGGAGATAGTATCCATACCTGAGAATTGGGCTTGTTTCTCTGAAGCCTTCTCTTTGATCTTCTTCTCCACTTTCCTTCTCTTTTCTTTATCTTCTCCTTCTCTTCTCTTTCTCTCAATCCAATTAGGGTTCTAAAAAGAGTGAAAGAGGCTTAGGGACGTCCTATTTATAGAGTAGAAACTCCCAAAATAAGTCCCATTGAGATTAGGAAAGAATCCCCTTGAAATTTGGAAAGTTCTTAATTCACGATTTCTGTCGGTAGACTATGGATCGATGAGGGGGTCGGAGATCCCGTCGACCCCTGGTTCTAAATTATCCGACCCCCGATTAAAAACTCAGGGTCTGACTTTTTATCTTGGGGGGGGGGTCCGACCCTGCCTTGCTGGGTATGCGACCCTCCCCTTTATTTTTGTGTTTTTGGGTCAGTTTAATACATGGGATCGTTATCTCCTTCACGCACTTGATCCATTTGGCTCGACCATGATGGGTAGACCTGGTTCAAGGTGGTAAGACCGGGTTAGTTTGATACGGGTCTTACAACTCCCCCCTACTTATAAAAATTTCATCCTCAAAATTGTACATACCTTCCGAGTCGAATAGATGAGGATATTGCTTTCGCATAGCATTCTCTTATTCCCATGTGATTTCTTCCATATCTCTACTTCTCCAGGTGACCTTAACATAATAGATATCACGATTGCGTAATCGTTGAACCTTTTAACTAGTGATTTCAGTCGGTGCTACTTCAAATGTCAAATCTTCAGTCAAATCAAGTAGGTCTATTGTCAAAACGTACGTCGGATCCTTGACATACTTCTTCAATAAGGAAATATGAAATACGTCATACACACTTGACATAGATGGTGGTAGTGCTAACTGATAAGCCACTTTTCCATGCTTAGCTAGAATCTCATATGGCCCGACATATCTTGGACTTAATTTCCCTTTCTGTCCAAACCGTTTTAATCCTCGCATAGGCGATACTTTTAAGATTACTTTATCACCTACGATGAATTCAAGGTCTCGGCGTCGAGTATCTGCATATTGCTTCTGACGATTCTGAGCTATCCTCACTCTTTCCTTGATAATGTCGACCACTCGACAAGTCTCTTCAACAAATTCCGGTCCAACAATACTACGTTCCCCAACTTCATTCCAAAACAAAGGAGTTCGACACTTCCTGCCATACAGTGCTTCATAGGGTGACATCTGTATAGTAGCCTGATAGCTATTGTTATAAGCGAACTCAATAAATGGTAACTTTTCATCCCATGATCCTTCAAAATCAATTACACATGCTCGAAGCATATCTTATAGAATTTGAATTGTACGCTCTGACTGTCCATTTGTCTGTGGATGGAATGCAGTACTAAACTTCAATGTTGTGCCTATAGCCTTTTGCAATCCTTCCCAAAACTTTGAAGTAAATTATGGATCTCTGTCGGACACAATGCTTTCAGGTACACCATGTAATCGCACAATGTTGTCCACATACAGCTTAGCTAACCTCTCCAGTGTATACTGAGGTCGTATAGGTATAAAGCGAGTTGTTTTAGTCAGGCGGTCTACAATCACCCAAACTGCGTCAACTACTCGAGGAGTCAATGGTAATCCTGTGACGAAGTCCATAGTGATGCAGTCCCATTTCCATGCTGGTTCCGATAATGGCTGTAACAGTCCGACCAGTCTTTGTCGTTCAGCCTTTACTTTCTGACAATTTAGGCATTGAGACACGAACTTAGCTACATCTGCTTTCATTCTTCTCAACCAATATAATTTCTTTAGATCATGATACATTTTTGTACTTCCAAGATGTATCGAATAGATGGTGGTATGGGCTTCTTTCATTAATCGGTGTCTAATGTCCAAGCTTTCTATTTTGGGTACACATATTCTTCCTTTGTATTTCAGTACCTTCTCTTTGTCCAAGGTGAACTCAGGGTTAGTCCTACCTTTTTCGATATCCTCTTGTACCGTTCTTAGGTAAGGATCTGATTTGATAGCTGTCTTTACTTCATTAATTATATCCGATATAATCTTCAATGTAGCGAACATATTTGAAAACTGATGAATAAACCCTTGGTTGGCTGATTTATCTGGTGCATCTATCACAAACTGTTCATTACCGTGACTGAATACCTTTCCGGTAGTACTCATTGCGGCAGTTGTGCTAACCTCTCCCTGAGATTTTATCATTGCCTTTCTACTCAACGCATCGGCTACTACATTAGCTTTCCCCGGATGATACTGGATATCACAATCATAGTCTTTCAATAATTCCAGCCATCTTCTTTGTCTCATATTCAGCTCCTTCTGATTAAATAGATAAGTAAGACTTTTATGGTCTGATTTAATCTGAAACTTCTCCCCGTACAGATAATGTCTCCATATTTTGACAGCATGTACTACTGAGCTAAATCCAAATCATGAGTGGGATAGTTCTTCTCATGTGTCTTCAGCTGTCTTGAGGCATAGGCAATTACTTATTCTCCTTGCATAAGTACACATCCTAATCCCAGTCCTGACGCATCGGTGTACAAGATAAATGGCTGTCCTAGAATCAGAATGATTAAGATTGGAGCTGATATCAATCTAGCCTTCAAGGTCTGGAAACTCTTCTCACATTTATCCGTCCAAACAAACTTCTTGCCCTTCTTAGTCAAGCTGGTGAGAGGTACAGCAATTCGGGAATAGTCTTCCACAAATCATTGATAATACCCAGCTAAACCCAAGAAACTTTTAATTTCTGCAATGCACTTCAGTGCTTCCCACTTTACAATAGCCTCGATCTTGCTGGAATCCACTTTAATTCCTTCAGTGGATACTACATGGCCTAGAAAAGCAACTTCCTTTAGCCAAAACTCACACTTTGAAAATTTGGCGTAGAGCTTTTCCTTACGTAGTCGCTGCAGAGCGGCGTTTAGGTTCTTAATATGAGTTTCCTTGTCTTTGGAGTAGACCAATATATCATCAATGAATACAATAACCGACGTATCCAACATATCGTGGAATACCCGATTCATAAGTTCCATAAAGGTTGCTGGTGCATTCATCAATCTGAAAGAAATGACCAAAAAGTCATAATGTCCATATCTGGTCCTGAATGCTGTCTTGGGAATATCACCATCCTTAATCTTCAACTGATGGTAGCCTGACCGAAGATCGATCTTGGAGAACACTTTGGCACCTTGCAACTGATCGAAAGGTCATCGATCCGAGGCAATGGATACCTATTCTTAATTGTCAGTTTGTTCAGTTCTCGGTAGTCTATACACAAACAAATGCTACCGTCCTTATTCTTCACGAATAATACTGGCGCTCCCCATGGTGATATGCTAGGGAGAATGTAACCCTTGTCCAGTAGTTCCTGTAGTTGTACTTTCAATTCCTTCAGTTCAGTAGGAGTCATTCGATATGGTGCTTTCGATACTGGTGCGGCTCCAGGTATAAGATCTATAACAAACTCTGTAGCTCGGTCGGGTGGTAATCCTGGTAGTTCTTCCGAAAATACGTCTGGATAGTCATGCACGACATCAATATCCTCCATTCGTGGTGCTTCTTTGGTAAGGTCGACCAGAGATACTAAATACCCGACTGCTCCTTTCTCATGGCACTTCTTAGCTTTTAGCGCAGAGAGTATGAGCTTTTGTTTATGGGGAAGTTTGGTTCTCGAAAAACTGAACTCTGCTCCTTCTTTGTCTTTAAATGTTAGCTTCTTTTTGGCACACAATAGATTTGCAGAATGCCGAGCTAACCAGTCCATTCCCAAGATGACGTCAAAGTCTGCCATCTCGAGTTGGATCAAGGTTGCATCCAAAGTCTTTTCATCAATAAGAACTGGACATGGTCCATAACCTTTTTCTAACTTCACTTCTAATCCCATAGGTGATCATATAAGTAGTTTGTAGTCTAAGGATTTAATGGGTAAATTCAACTTCTTTCCAAATGACACAGATATAAAAGAAGGAGTAGCTCCTGAATCAAAGAGTACTCTGGCGGGAATGCCATTAATAGGTACGATACCTGTGATTTGTTTTGGTTTAGTCTACATGCTCATGTAATGTAATACAACTAACTTAAAAATTTTTAAGTCATACATGTGACCACATCAAGCGATGCGGAAGCATCCTCAGATGTAACCGCGTAAAGTCGTCCTTGATGTAGCTGCTTCTTGGGATTAGGACATTCCCTTGCCATATGTCCCACTTGATTGCAGTTATAACATTTCATCCCCTCAGGGGTTGGTTTTTGTTGCTGTGAGGCTACGGGAGTAGTCTTGGCTGCAGCACTAAAGCCTTGAGTACGGAAGGGTTTGAATATCTTGGTGTTCCCTCCGTTGTAAGAATTCCCATTAGGCCTTTTTATTCCCCTATTTTGAGCAAGGTAGCTCTCTTTCTGGCTTGACTCTATTACTCGAGCAATTTGTGCAGCTTCATTATAGATTTTCTTTTCAAGTCCCAATACGTGCTCGCGGATGCTTCTCCTAAGTCCCATGACGAACCTTTGGGTCTTTGTGTTTTCCTCTTGCATACTGGCGGGTGCAAAGAAGAACAGCTCTTCATAACGCTGTTGATATGCATCCATAGCCATTTGCCCCTGATATAAACTCAGGAACTCTCTTTCCATAGAATCTCTAAAACTTCTAGGAAAGTACTTCTCAAAGAACGCCTCCTTATAAATATCCCAAGTCAGTTGGGCGTGCTTGGATAATAAATATGTCATGGTGGATCTCCACCAATGGTGTGCATCTCCTTTCAGCATAAAGGTGGCACACAATACTTTCTCTTCTTCATTCACTATCATCATCATAAAGTTTCTTTCCAACTCGTCAACCCAGTGTGTCGGCCATAAGGGATCTGCTGGCTTGCCATTAAATTCTTTGGTCTTCAGTTTCAGAAAACGCTCCACCAGTCTGGAGTGGTCTAGTTGCTGAGGGACATATGCCCCATACATAGGTGGTTGGGGTTGATATCCACCTTGAGCTATCTCAGGATTTTGTACTTGAGCCTGCATGATGGGAGTCTGAGGTGCGTGGGGTACTGTGTTACTTCCCCCTGGAGCTGTACTTTCCTGTCCTGCTGGCATTGGAGGTGTCTGTGTAGCTGGAAAAGTCATACCTAAGGCAGCTTGCATAGTAGCCTGTGCCTGTTGCATTTGCTGCAGCTGTTGGGGCAAGTTCAATATGAATGTGGCCAAGTCTGTAGGTGGAGCTGGCAGATTTGTAGGATTTGTGTACCCATTTATGACAGACGGTGCCGTGTTCATATTCCCCTGTGCTTCCGGGTGAGTCTGGCTATTTCCCCCCCCAGGTGGTGGTGGTGGGATAGAGTTACGGCTCTGTCTGGTTACTTTGCGTCCAGCCATTAACTAATCTGATAGTGGGATTGCCTGGAAATCATTGAACACGTGAGACAATCATTAAATACTTCATTCTCATATTTTAAAACCACTAACAAATGCAAATTTCAAAATTTTCAGATCATTCTGTCGAAAATATTGTGTTTTCACTGCAGGGTCGATGGGTGTCCGACCCTCAATATGTGACCCTGAGAAATCAACAATTCTTCCCGAGAGCCGGGGGTCGATGGGGGGGTCGGAGGATGTCCGACCCAAGGTGTGACCCTGGTTCTCTGTCAAATTCCCAAGAGCCGAGGGTCGATGCGGGGGTCGATGGGTGGGTCGATAGTTTTAGTCAAATTTTCCGACCCCCAGACTAAAAATCAGATTTTTAAGTTCCAATTCAAAGTCCATTTCCCATTCTTTCTTCTCCGCTTCGACTCGTCTCGTCCCTCTGAGTTCCTACAGTGACAACTCCGATCCGTTGCTGGTTTGCACTCCTTGTTTCATCGTCTACACCTCCGCTACAGGTATATCTTCTACATTTTTATGTTGTTAGGTTTCCTTATCTAGGTTTTTGCTCGTATATCTCATATTTTTCAAATTAAACTTTTTTCAATAGTAAAAATTCGATTTTTATTGGGGGCTTTTGTTGTTGGTGACTCGAGGAACGAAAGTCCTCAAAAATATTTGAGTTTCATCGGTTGGTTATCGAGAAACTCGAAATTTATTTTTTTTGCCCTAATTTTGTCGAGATTTCGAATTTCTTGAAATTTCTTCCAATTCAATCTCATTAGCTAAAATTTCTGACTGTATGAGTCTTACAGGATAGTTTAGGATCAATGTAAGTCCTCCTGCCCATGTGTATGGGTGAAAAGTGAGGCTTTTGACCAATTTACGTCGTTATAATGTTAAAATTTTGGATTTTTCACCTCTACTAAGCCATTATTTATTTTTCTTTCTTATTTGTAGATACTATGGCTCATACCAAGGTACCCAGTGTTCACGACCGTCTTCGCTTCTGTTCCATTGAAGCCGAGACACAGTATGCCCGCTACGCTCATAAGAAAGTAGAGGAAGGCTACAAAGTGAACTTGGCTAGCTTGGCCTTGTTCAATATGGAGGGGGCTTTTGGCGATATGGGATGGCTCCCTGTCATCACCTATGACGCCTGTACCTGTCCAGACTTGGTACGCCAATTCTATTGTAATCTCCAAGAGGTGGGGGATTACAACGATGTCGAGAGAGGTGGTGAGCTTCGGATCACTAGCTATGTCAAGGGGGTTGATATTTCTTTCGACTATCGACAGCTAGCGGACTTGCTGGGTATCTTTTATGGCGGCTCCTTCATATTCTGTGCCCTAGGAGAGCCCCAGTTCTTTTCATTACAGATGAGGGCTGAGATAGACTGTCAGCTCATCAGACCTGATCACTGGGAGATGAAAGCGAGTTATCTGCATTCAGATCCACGGGTGTACTGCAAGATCATTCAGCATAACCTGATACCGCAGAGTGGACACTACGAGAGGGTCTCCCAGTTGACCCAGTATCTGCTGTACTGCATATGCACTAGGCAGCCCATCTGCCTTCCCTATATCATCATGCGAACGATGATCAGTGCCACGTTGCCCAGTCACACTGGCAACCTTCCTTATGGACGCATGATCACTACATTGCTTACCCGCCTGGGGGTTGATTTGTTGGGTGAGAAGATTCAGGAGAAATCCTTCTCATCGCCTCTGGATTGGGAGGCCATCTGTAAGATGGGCATGCGGGATGCCCAGGTTAGCGATGAGGAGAGAAACACGATGGTGCGCCCTCGCACTCGAGTGGAGATGGCTGACGCTGAGGCAGCAGCAACAGCCGCTGGAGCACGGGTTCATGGGGATGATGACGATCGGCTATACATGGATGTAGATGCCATACCTCCTCCATCACCTACTCATGCTACAGGAGCTGGTCCTTCTTCTTCAAGTGGTCCTTCATATGCGGCTGGTCCTTCGTATGCACCTTCTGATGACATGATTGAGATATTGTATGAGATACGAGAGGCTCAGGGCATGTCTGACATGAGGATGGGAGAGCTTCTAAAGGCTCAGCGCTTGTCCGATCAGCAGGTGGGAGAGCTTCTGGTTGCTCAGTGCATGTCGAATCAACGGGTGGGAGAGCTTAAGGATGCTCAGCGCGTGACTGACCAGCGGGTGGCTGATCTCGCAGCTAGTCTTCAGACGACCGAGACTCAGATAGCTTGGTTGATTAGAGTCTACGCTGAGGACTATGATAGAGACCGTGAGGTACCGCCTCCCCCATCACCTCCAGCTTCTTGATGTATTTTTTTTATCTTTCTTTTGTACTTCAGAGTAACTATCCGGGCTGTGGACAGTACTCTACTTTAATCATATATATTTAAACGTTTGTTCTTCTTTTAATTGTATATAAATTTGTTTCTCATTTAATAGATGCATTATTCTCTTTCAATTTTGTCTTAAACAACACAGATGCTTATGGTGTGTTATTATTACATCTTTTAAATTTTTATCCTCTCTCAGTTCACAAACTTTTGTGGAAGTAAATGGGTTTCACAGATAAGGCCTGAGATGCTCTGATACAAAGTTGTCACACCCCAATTCCGCACTATTCAGAATGGTGTGATGAACCGCTAATAAACCAACGGTTCAATCATGATCTCTAATAGGCTGTGTCCGTTAAAAATGAAACCATACACATCCACAACCATAATCAGAATAAATACACAATAGCGGAAGTCTTAGTAATAAATGAACTAAGAAATCTAACTGTGATAACCATAATAAAATATCAAGTTATTGTTGTATCAACTGAGACATAAATAAATAAAGTATCAATTACATTCCCTTAATAATTCAAACAAAAATCTAATCGAATACGCATGAGTTGCACTCGCATGAGGTATCATGCCTATCCACTAAGTCTTCGGCTTCCATTGTAGCAACACGTCCGTACATCGGAGCACTCATATAATCTTCGACCGTAGTACCTGCATCATCAACTAAAAATATTCGACGTTGAGAGGGTGAGCACACATCATGGCTCAGTGAGCAAACAAAACAATGCAACAAACATATGCATGTATTCAATTCATATCTATGGTCTGGTAAATAAGTTTGCAATGCGCTATAGAAAGGTTCGGTGGCCGCCTCGCCTCTATGCACAGGGTGTGGAAGCCCGCCCAAAGGTTAACGTTTATTGTCGTCCCCATCCACCCTACCATGGAATAGAGATAGAGCTAAAGTGCTGAGGCCCGACCTATGACACTTCCCCTGATACTCTACCCATACCAACACGTAAGCCCCTGCTGGCGAGGGCTTACAAACTGGGCTCGCAACTAACCAATGCTAATGTCAATCAGTGTATCCAAGGCCTCACCCCAGCATCCCTCAATACGTCCATAGAGATAGGGCTAAGGCCCCCCGACAGAGTCAGAGACTACAAGGTTCGAGACCACCTCCCCTCATACACTACGACGTAATAGCTCTGCTATGGTAATGGCGATACGACGATTGGACAAGACTTGAGTTAGAGATAGAGCTAGAGTGCTGAGGCCCAACCTATGACACCCCCCTGATACTCGCTCGCATCAAACACACCAATCACACATATATATTCACATGCCTATTCCTATCATCATCATCATCATCATGTTATAAACAATAATTTAAATATGCATGAACAGTAATAATAGAAATATTGGATGACATGTTGAACACACATAACAAGCATACACGTATAGAATCAATCATGGCATTGGACTCAAGAAATAAAAATAGTTTATTATTAACCAATTAGTTTAGGTCTTGTTCCCTCACCTTTGCTTGATTGTAGATCCTCTCTCAAACTTTAAGAATCAACTAAATATCAATATCATATCACTAGAAGACCTAATCAAGTCGATATAATTTAATTAGAATTAATTTTTGATTTTAAAAAGCCTACTGTTAACTGGGGGTCGATGCTAGGGTCGGACCTTCCATTGACCCTGGGTGCTACCACCCACATTCTGGACTTCCCGAATACTGGGGGTCGATGTTAGGGTCTGGTAGGGTCGATTGTCCATCGACCCCCGTGCGACCCCCCATGGGTTTAGTCAAAATTTTCATCCTACAGTCCATTCCTTCGTGTTTGGGTCCTCTAGCTTGCTTCAACAATCCATTCCATACATGTTCTATGGTTTAGAACCATAGTTTATTTACCTACATGGTTTTAATGATCTCCCCCATGGTTTTCCATTAAAACCTAACCATGGGTGGATGATTTGGGTTTCTCCTAGATTATACCCTCTTCACTATCTATTCTAAGGTCTTAAAAATTACATGGAGATAGTATCCATACCTGAGAATTGGGCTTGTTTCTCTTAAGCCTTCTCTTTGATCTTCTTCTCCACTTTCCTTCTCTTTTCTTTCTCTTCTCCTTCTCTTCTCTTTCCCTCAATCCAATTAAGGTTCTAAAAGGAGTGAAAGAGGCTTAGGGACGTCCTATTTATAGAGTAGAAATTCCCAAAATAAGTCCCATTGAGATTAGAAAAGAATCCCATTGAAATTTGGAAAGTTTCTAATTCACGGTTTCTGTCGGCATACTGGGGGTCGGAGATCCTGTCGACCCCTGGTTCTAAATTGTTCGACCCCCGATTAGAAACTCAGGGTCTGACTTTTTATCTTGGGGGGGTCCGACCCTACCTTGTTGGGTATGCGACCCTCCCCCTTATTTTTGTGTTTTTGGGTCAGTTTTATATCTGGGATCATTATCTCCTTCACGCACTTGATCCATTTGGCTCGACCATGATGGCTAGACCTGGTTCAAGGTGGTAAGACCGGGTTAGTTTGATACGGGTCTTACACTAATACCATCCATCCATGGATGAATTCCAATGGAAATCATGGAAAACTATGAAAAGTGAGTAACTTGGAGTTTTGAGCCATAGAACAATCATAGAATGGACTATAAAAGTAAGCCAAAGGACCCAAACATGAATGAGTGGACTGTAGAATGAAAAGGTCGACTCAAACCACGTGTGGTCGCACGTAGGGTCGATTGGGAATCGACCCTACCAGACCACAGGATCGACCCATAGCTTTTGGGAAGTCCAGGGAAGCTGCGGTCGCACCTAAGGTCGATGGAACATCCGACCCTAGCATCAACCCTACACCCTGGGGTCGCAAAAAACTGCTACCCTACCTGCGACCCGTCCTGCGACCCTAGCTTAACAGCAAGCCTAAAATTATCGAAATGAATTCTAACTAAAATCTATTGACTTGTTAGGTTTTCTTATTGATATAAAAGTTATTCTTAAAGCTTGAAAGAGGATCTACGCTCAAGCAAAGGTAAGGGAACAAGACCTAAACTAATTGGTTAATAATAAACTGTTTTTATTTCTTGAGTCGAATGCCATGACTAATTCTATGTGTGTATGCTTGTAATGTGCATTCAACATGTCATCCAATATTCCTGTTATTAATGTTCATGCATATTTAATTCTATTTTATTTATAACATGATGATGATGATGATGCTAGGAATACGCATGTGAATGTATGTGTGTGGTTAGTGTGCTTGATGCGAGTGGAGCATCAGGGGGAGGACGTGACATTGTGGTTTATCTTAGTCACCAGACTCTAACTCTATCTCTACTCAAGTCTTGTCCACTGACCTCGGCGTATCGCCATTACCTTAGCAGAACTATTACGTTGTAGGGTATCAGGGGAGGTGGTCTTGGACCGTGTAGTCTTCGACTCTACCCGGGGGCCTTAGCTCTATCTCTATGGACGTATTGAGGGATGTTGGGGTGAGGCCTTGGGTACACTGTTTGACATTAGGATTGGTTAGTTGCGAGTCCAGTTTGCAAGCCCTCTCCAGCAGGGGCTTACGTGTTGGTATGGGTAGAGTATCAGGGGAAATGTGATGCAGTGTGTTCCTAAGCACTTTAGCTCTATCTCTATTCCATGGTGGGTGCATGTGGGACAACAATAAACGTTAACCTTTGGGCGGCTTCACACACTCGTGTATAGAGGTGAGGCGGCCACCGAACCTTTCTATAGCACACTGCAAACTTATATACCAGACCACAGATATGAATTGAATGCATGCATATGTTTGTTGTATTGTTTTGTTTTCTTACTGAGCTCAAGTTGGAGCGCTGATCCTCCCACGTGTAATTATTTTTAGTTTCTGATGTTGCAGGTATTACAATTGAAGATTATGTCAACACGCCAATATATGAATGGGTGGCGGCTATGATGAGCAAGCTATGGAGGACTATTGTGATTCGTCAAGCTAGCGTTTCAACTATG
The DNA here is from genome assembly GCA_028583415.1 of Protea cynaroides. Taxonomy (NCBI): domain Eukaryota; kingdom Viridiplantae; phylum Streptophyta; class Magnoliopsida; order Proteales; family Proteaceae; genus Protea; species Protea cynaroides. The sequence goes on along the minus strand of CM053276.1, from coordinate 93,464,404 downwards.
GATACGCTTAGTATTTAATTTCCGTATTTGGATATTGTAATATGTATTAAATTTTGTTTTGGTTACTTGGAGATAAATGAAATATTAATTATTTATCATGACTAGACCTCAGTTCATTATCTGTAAGACTTCCGTTATTTACTTTATTATCTCTGATTAATGTGGAATGTGTTTTGGTTTAACAAAGTGGGAATAGCCTATTCGAGATTCTGGTTGAACCGTTGGTTTATTAACGGTTCATCACACCATTTTGGTTGGTGCAGAATTGGGGTGTGACAACTTGGTATCAGAGCTCTCAGACCTTTCCCATGAAACCTAAATACTTCCACTAGAGTCCATGAACTGAGTTAGGATAATTAAAAGCTTTAATACAAACACACCATAAGCACCTGTATTGGTTGAGACAGAACTTAAACAAGACAATAATGTACATATTAAAGGTGAAACCATATATATACACAAACAAAAAGAGAAAATTTAAAACTTATCCTGATAAACGAATAATATAGGGTCTGATCTATAGGTCGAGCAGTTATCTAAGTATACAAAGGATATAGTACAGTAGCCAAAACATTGGAATACCGAGTAGATACTCACAAGATGTGAAACTCAATGTATTTGGAAGGAAGGAAAATGGCTAGTAACGCCTAAGTCCCTGCAAAGGTAAAGGGAAAGATCTCGGGCTAAATCCAACAGAGATAGGAGAACAATGGTCATACACCAAAAATTGAGAGTAACTATAAAAGAAGATAAAGCTTTACTCCTGGGTGAAGTGGAGACTCAAAGTGAGATCCACCATACGCTGATCCATTGCCCACTAAGCATTAAGAAGAGGTTGTAAATTGACCCCACCACTATCTGGGTCGAGAATGGGTAAGAAAAATTCATCTGAGCAGATACTAAATAATGATAATCAGATTAAAGCAAATCAAAGGAGGTGAACAACCAGGCCACTCCAGTCAATCACCTGGACTACTAAGTACCTTGGCCACGGTTGTAATAAATTTAACTAGACAAAATACATGAGCAACAACAGATGAGACTGACTATGCAAGTTATTATGTGAATCACTATCCAAGTTGCCAATGCTACATCAACACCTCCGGGTAAAACCAAGTATGGTATCGATTGATAGCAACACTGTACCCCCAGCACCTGTTACCTATAACACAGTGCCTACAATACAGTAAGTCCCAGTAATGCACACCTCAGTGTAGAAGCTTGGTGCACAATAAACAGTGTATCAAGGTAGTTACCCTTATCAGCCATCGATGTATGGGATAGCTGCATCATAACAAAATGATCCGACCAAGGATTGAGGAATATTTTCTAAAGACGAAGCCTTAAACGTTTTCAATAAAGGATTAAATATATTGTAGTCATATAACTAGATAGGATGCGGTGCATTATTGATTTACTCTTATGATTATAGAGGATGCACATACCAGATTTTAATTTCTCATGTCTTGACAGGATACCTTCTTGAATAACCTGTCAATTGGAGTATACATATTGTTTCTTTAGTATTAGACCTGATTATACCAAACTGAGCCACTCTCATGATCAACAACATGAACAGAGATATGAACTGAATGAACAGTTAAATGTTTAATCATGTTAAGCGTACATCTTTTCGATTTTACCTGATTTACTGATGTACTAAAACTTTCTCCAGATTTATTCCTATAGTGCCTTGACCAATGACATTATATATACTCAATACAACCTATAACCTTGAGGTTAAGAATTCTAAAACCTCTATTTCCATGTATTTGGACCACCGTGCAACTTAACGACCTTTTGATGCCGATTGGATTACCACAGATTTACTCCTGATCCTTTAAACCTAAGTTCACTAGATAAAGCAAGTGTTTGTCGTCATACTAAAATGAAAGAAGGAAATGAATTGTTTTGGATAAACATTCTGATTCTTACATTTCTCGACATCTATTGATGAGATGTTTAGTGATAATGAAATTATTGGAAGAAAGATGATTGGATTCAGATTAAATGCTATGGCCAATGAATCTCAGATGAAGTAATGGAGAATCTATTTTGAGATTATTGATTTGATGGATATGAGTCATGTCTATAAAAGAGTGCATGAGCAAAAAGTGAAAGCTATCAAGAGTAACTAGGAAAAAGTAGATAGCACTCAAGTAAAGTTAAAGATGATTATATCGGTATGAATTTTGACAAAGCAGAAGATTCCTAAAAACAAATCTAAGAGTGGATACAAGGATAAAGTCAAAATTATGGCATTGATAGTATTCAGATTAGTATAAGTAATACTGAGTTATGCCAAATGTCGAGTGAGATGATTAAATAAAGACCAAAAGAGTTTGGTTGGATTAATGAATTTATAAGCATATACCCTAATGCTTATAGATAGACTTGGGATATGAAGTAACAATCATAAGATATTTTTCGAGGTATATGAAAGAGAGATCAGGATAGAACAAAAGTGATAAAGGAAATATAAGCTAATGAACTTTTCAAGATATGAGATTATTAACGATAGTCTTTGAAAATCATAAGAGATGAAGGAACTAGACAAGCTCTTAAGACCGTTACACCAGATTTTCTAGTTCAAGCCCTTTTTGGACTAGATATTGTATGGGATGAGTGTTACGAACAATGTCCAAATCATATGGATGGACAGAATTTGGATGCAACCTGAGTCGACTTGAGATGGTAGACTTTGACGTCATCTTGGGAATAGACTGGTTGTCTCAACACTCTACAAGCGTTATATGCATAAAAGAGGTTATCATTCAAGAGTAAATACGTCATATAAATTAGTTTTATTGAAAGCATGTTGCCCAAGAAGTGAAGGCTGATCCTCTCTATGCTAAAAGCAAAGAGATGCTTTGAAGAGAAAAAGTTGGACATATGGTATCTGTGGTATACGTTCCCAAAAAAGCACCACAGATGGAAGATAATGATGTGATGCATAAATTTCTTGAAGTATTTCTAGGAGACCTACCTGGGTTACCATCTGATCATATGACCGAGTTCGACTTGTTACCAAGGACGATACTTGTGTCAAAGGCATCTATAGAGTAGTTCCTATGTAGTTGAAGGGATTGAGACTCAACTACGGGAGTTATTAGACAAGGGTTCTAATCGGCTAAGTATGGTGTCACGGGGAGCACCAATGCAATCCATGAAGAAGAAGGACAGAGTGTCAGATTATGTATAGATTATTGGGAACTAAACAAGCTCACGATCAAGAATCGATATCTACTACTTCAGATCGATGACTTGTTTAAACAGTTGCAAAGAGCAAAGGTATTTTCTAAGATTAATCTTCGGTCAGGATATCATTAGCTGAAGAATTTAGACATCGATATTTCGAAGATAGTTTTTAGAATCGAGATCGAACATTATGAGTTCTCGATTATGACGTTGGGATTAACCAATTCCCCTACATCTTTTATGGAGCTGATGAACTGGGTGTTTCATGACATGTTGGATACGTCGGTCATAGTTTTCATAGATGATATTTTGGTTTATTTCAAGAATGAAGCAACTCATACAACGGAATTTAGAATAGCTTCACAACAGTTGAAAAGGAAAAAACTTTATGCCAAGTCCAAGAAATATGAGACCTAAATAAACGAAGTGATCTTCTTAGATCACATAGCATCATAAAAAGGGATAAAAGTGGACCCTATAAGATAGAAGTAATCATATGGTGAGAAATACCTAAAGAATATTGTGAAGATCAGAAGTTTCTTGTGTTTAGCTGGTTATTACAGACGATTTGTAGAGGACCACTCTAAGATCGCAAAACCTCTTACCAAACTAACTAGGAAGGGAGAGGAGTTTAATTGGACTGACAAGTGTGAAGAATGTTTTTAGATTCTAAAGTAAGGTTGATATCAACTCCCATCTTGATTATTCAGACACTAGGGGAACCGTTTACCCTATACATTGAAACTTTTGGATTGGATCTAGGATGCGGGTTGATGCAAGGTAAATAAGTGATTGTATATGCTTCAAGAAAACTGAAGGAGCATGAGAAGAGTTACCCTACTCATGACTTGGAAGTACCGGTGATGAGTTATGCAATCAAGACTTGGAGACATTACCTATATAGAGAAGAATTTCAAATTAAATCGGATTACAAGAGTTTTATTTATCTCTTTATTAGAAAGAGTTGAACATAAAGATAAGAAAATGGTTGGAATTGCCCAAGGATTAAGACTGTGATATATAGTGTCATCCGAGCAAGGCTAAGGTAGTAGCTAAGGCCTTGAGCAAAAAGAGAATTATGAAGTCCAAGGAAGGGTTCAGTATAAATGTTGTCTTATGTTTTGCAGCAATAGATTCAGATTTGGAAGGAGAATAACATATAATAGAAACTCGTGATGATCCAACTGAGCGAGAATTTATGGATGAACTTATGGAACAATAGTTCGTCGACTGCGCTTGTGGCATTAAAGATCATCTCTGAATTGATGGATGAAGTAAAAGTAGTAATTTTGTTAGATCCATGAGAACGGTGTAAGTAGATTTAGAGAAAGGAAAACCAAATCCTGACTTACTCCGGATGCGAAAAAGGTCCTATGATACAGAGGATGATTATGTATACCTGAAGTGAAAAATGCTGATCATAAGAAGACATAAGATAATGTTAAAAGCCCATTCTATTCCATATTGGATACATTCTAGAAGTATAATATATACCAAAACATGAAGAGATTATTTTGGTAGAAGGGAATGGAAGTAGTTGTGGCTAGATGCATGTTTCAGTGTCTGAATTATCAGCAAGTAAAGGCTGAAAGACAAAGATCAACATGGCTTACTACAACAACCATCAGAGCCAGTCTGGAAATGGAACTGCACTACAATGAACTATGTCACTGATTTGCCACTGACTCCTAGAACAGTTGACATAGTTTGGGTGATTGTTGATTGCCTTAGGAAGATAGCTCATTCCATTGCTATACGACCTCGGTATGCTTTGGAGCGGCTAATTAAGCTATATGTGGAATGAATTTACTACCAAGTTACCATGTAAATGTTACCTATAAAGCATGGTACGGTAGAAATGTCAAATTCCTCTATTTGGAATAAAGTTGGTGAATGAAGAATTTTAAGACCTAAGTCTATTGAAGAAACCTATCGAGTGACAGACAAGATCAAAGAAAAGGTCTAGGATAGCTCAAGTTTTCAGAAGAGACACCAAGACCTCGAGTTCGCCATAAGTGACAAAGTGTTCTTGAGGATATCACTTATGTATGGTTTGAAGCAGTTCAGCAAGAAGGGAAAGTGGGATCCTATATATGTGTTGGATCTTGTAAAATTTAGAGAGACGTAGAAAAGTTGCATATTAATTAGCATTATCGTTGTCCATGTCTAGTGCTCATGACGTAATTCGTGTATCTCTATTGAACAAGTATGTTGGAGATCCATATCAAAGGTATTGACCACTGATCCACTGGATTAGATAGAAGATTTAACTATTGAAGTGGTATCAGCTTAATTCACTAGTTGGAAGGTACAACATCTCAAAAACTGGGATAATTATTATATAAAGATAATCTGGCGAAGACAAGACGTCGAGAAGATTACATGGGAGGAAGAACATGCAATGCGAAAACAGAATTCCCACCTATTGACTCCGAAGTAAATTCAAATTTTGAGGACAAAATTTATTTTAAGGAGGGGGAAGTTGTAAGATCCGTACGTTCAAATTTTGAGGACGAAATTTCTTTTAAGGGTGGTGGAGTTGTAAGACCCGCACGCCACGAACCCGGTCTAACCTTACATTTAGTGTCGTGACCAGTCTACATATCATGGTTGAGCCAAGTGGACCAAGTGTGTGAAGAAACCCAAGACCCAATAGGAAATTTTACTCAAAAACAGTCAAAATGAGGATAGGGTCGCATGCCTAAACAGGTAGGGTCGACCCCACCTCAAAAGAAGTCTAACCCATGACTTTTTGGTCGTGGGGTCACAGGGGTCTCGAATTGTCCGACCCCCTTATTGACCCCCTAGCATCGACCCTAGGAAAATAGCAAAAATAGCACGAACCGAAAATTAGAAAACTTTCTTAATTTCAATTGGGACCTTTCCAAAACTCAATGGGACTAATTTTAGGAGGTTTTCCTCTATAAATAGGACGTCCCTAAGCTTCTTTCACTCCTTTTAGAACCCTAATTGAAAGTGAGAGAAAGAGAAGAGAAGGAAAACTTGAAGAAAAGGCTAAGGAAGAAGAAGATGCTCAGAGAAATCTTTGAAACTCGGACTACAGAAGGTTTGAACCTCAATCCCTATCTGAATTGAAAGCTTAGAATAGATTATGATGAAGTTATGTTAGGAGAAACCCTAATACCATCCATCCATGGATGAATTCTAATGGAAATCATGGGAAACTATGAAAAGTGACTAACTTGGAGTTTTGAGCCATAGAACAATCATAGACTGGACTATAAAAGTAAGCCAAAGGACCCAAACATGAAAGAATGGACTGTAGGATGAAAAGGTCGACTCAAACCACGTGCGGTCGCACGTAGGGTCGATTGGGAATCGACCCTACCAGACCACAAGATTGACCCCTAGCTTTCGGGAAGTCCAGGGAAGCTGCGGTCGCACCTAGGGTCGATGAAACATCCGACCCTAGCATCGACCCTACACCTTGGGGTCGCAGAAAACTGCTACCCTACCTGCGACCCGTTCTGCGACCCTAGCTTAACAGCGAGCCTAAAATTGTCAGAATGAATTCTAACTAAAATCTATTGACTTGTTAGGTTTTTCCTATTGATATAAAAGTGATTCATAAAGCTTGAAAGATGATCTACGCTCAAGCAAAGGTGAGGGAACAAGACCTAAACTAATTGGTTAATAATAAACTGTTTTTATTTCTTGAGTCCAATGCCATGACTGATTCTATGCGTGTATACTTGTAATGTGCATTCAACATGTCATCCAATATTCCTGCTATTAATGTTCATGCATATTTAATTCTATTTTATTTATAACATGATGATGATGATGATGCTAGGAATAGCATGTGAATGTATATGTGTGGTTAGTGTGCTTGATGCGAATGGAGCATCAGGGGAAGGACGTGACATTGTGGTTCAGTCTAGTCACCAGACTCTAATTATATCTCTACTCAAGTCTTGTCCACTGACATTGTCGTATCGCCACCTTAGCAGAACTATTACGTCGTAGGGTATCAGGGGAGGTGGTCTCGGACCGTGTAGTCTTCGACTCTACCGGGGGGTCTTAGCTCTATCTCTATGGACGTATTGAGGGATGCTGGGGTGAGGCCTTGGGTACACTGTTTGACATTAGGATTGGTTAGTTGCGAGCCCAGTTTGCAAGCCCTCGCCAGTAGGGGCTTACGTGTTGGTATTGGTAGAGTATCAGGGGAAGTGTGATGCGGTGTGTTCCTAAGCACTTTAGCTCTATCCCTATTCCATGGTGGGTGCATGTGGGACGAAAATAAACGTTAACCTTTGGGCGGCTTCACACACTCGTGTATAGAGGTGAGGCGGCCACCGAACCTTTCTATAGCACATTGCAAACTTATATACCAGACCACAGATATGAATTGAATGCATGCATATGTTTGTTGCATTATTTTGTTTTCTCACTGAGCTCAAGTTGGAGAGCTGACCCTCGCGTGCGTAATTCTTTTTAGTTTCTGATGTTGCAGGTATTAGGATTGAAGATTATGTCAACATGTCAACATATGAATGGGTGGTGGCTATGATGAGTAAGCTATGGAGGACTATTGTGATTCGTCAAGCTAGCGTTTCAACTATGGATACGCTTAGTATTTAATTTCCGTATTTGGATATTATAATATGTATTAAATTATGTTTTGGTTACTTGGCGATAAATAGAATATTAATTATTTATCATGACTAGACCTCAGTTCATTATCTGTAAGACTTCCATTATTTACTTTATTATCTCTGATTAATGTGGAATGTGTTTTGGTTTAACAAAGTGGGAATAGCCTATTCGAGATCCTGGTTGAACCGTTGATTTATTGACGGTTCATCACACCATTCTGGTTGGTGCAGAATTGGGATGTGACAGGGTGCATGTGGGATGGTAATGATGTTTGATACATTGAGTAGATTCACATACGTGTATAGAGGTACAGTGATCGCTAATCCTTTTTGTAGCACATTGCAAACTTAAAACCAGACCAAAGATATGAATTAAATGCATGCATATGATTACGTATTGTTTTGTTTACTCACTGAGCCGTGATGTATTCTTACCCTTTCGACGTCGAATATTTTTAGTTATTGATGCAGGTCCTACTGGGGAAGATTATGTGAATGCGTCGACATGTGGACAAGTAGCGACAATGGACGTAGAAGCTATGGAGGAAGCGCATGATCCATCATGCGAGTGCTACCAATGTATTTTTGATTAGTTTAGTTATTTTGACTGTTGAAACATGTAATTGATTATTTTACTTTATGCTTTGAGTTCTTTGAAAATAATTGGATTTAATTATTTATTATCACCGTTAGATACTCAGTTCATTATTAATAAAGACTTTCGCTATTACTTAATTACTCTGACTATTATTATAGAATGTATTTGGTTTAACAGGGTGGACACGGCCTATATGAGATCCTGGTTTGAACCGTTGGTTCTCATGATGGTTCATCACATCACTGATTAGTCTAGAATAGGGGTGTGACACTAGCTCTATCTCTATGGGCGTATTAAAGGATGTTGGTTTAAGGCCTTGGACACAAATCGAATGACATTTAGGATTGGTTAGTCATGAACCTAGTTTGTAAGCCCTCGCCAGTAGGGGCATACGTATTGGTATGAGGTAGAGTATCAAGGGGGGGTATTAGCAGTGTGTAATCCGTTAGGCTCTAGCTCTATCTCTATTTTGTAATAGATGATGTAGGGAGATAGCGGTGTGTGATCCATTGGACGTGCTCACACTCTCATGTATGGAGGTGTGGTGGCCTTCTGTCCTTATCATAGTACATTGCAAGCTTAAACTAGACTAAAGATATGAATTGACATCATGCATATGTTTGTTGCATTGTTTTGTTTACTCACTGAGCTAAGTTGGGAGCTCATCCCACATATACATTTTCTTTTTAGTTGATGATGTAGGTACTAGTGTTGAAGACTATATGAATGCATTGTCGTATGGACCCATGGCGGCCATGGATGTATAAGTGATAGAAGATGAGCATGCCTCATCATGCGAGTGTTTCCATTGTGTTTATGCTTAGTGTTTATTTTCGTATTTAGATTATGAAACATGTAGTAGTTATTTAAACTATGTTTTGGTTACATTTGATAATTGGTTTATTTAATATTTATCATTAGAATTCTCAGTTCATATTAATAAAAACTTTTGCTATTAATTATTATCTGTGATTATGATGTGAATATGTATGATTTGATTGTTGACACGGTCTTATGTGATCCTGACTTGAGCCATTGGTTTTATGATGGTTCATCACACTTCTAGTTCAACCAGAATTGGGATGTGACAACTTGGTAGCTGAGTGATCGGACTTCTGATTTGAACAAAATTGGGGTGTGAGAACAGCGATCTAGGAGTAGTCTTCCACGAACCTTCAGTAGTACCCGGCTAAACCCAAGAAATTACGAATCTCAGTGATTGTCTTGGATGATTCTCAATTTATTATAGCATCAATCTTGTTGGGATTCACTTTGATTTCTTCGACTGATACTATGTGACCTAAGAATGCCACTTCGTTCAGCCAAAAGTAACACTTCTTAAACTTGGCATAGAATGTCTTCTCTCTTAGCCTCTGTAATGCTTGATGCGAATCCATTTTATGTTCCTCTTTATTCTGAGAGTAGATTAAAATATCATTGATAAAGACAATGATTGAAGTGTCTAACATATCATGAAACTCTCGGTTCATGAGTTCCATGAACAATGCAGGAACATTTATCAGTCCAAATGACATGACTAAGAACTCATCGTGTCCATACCTAGTTTAAAAGCTGTCTTAGGTACGTCACTTTCCTTGATCTACAACTAATGGTAACCTGATCTAGGATCAATATTCAAGAACACCGTAGCACCTTGTAACTAATCAAACAAATCATCTATGCGAGATAACGAATATCGATTATTGATAGTAAGCTTGTTTAACTTACGGTAGTTTGTGCACAGATACACAATACCATCCTTCTTCTTCACGAACAACATAAGTGTGTCCCATGGGGAGATGCTAGGTCTGATAAAATCCTTGGTCAATAGTTCTTGTAACTACACCTTCAATTCCTTTAATTTTGTAGGTGCCATTCGATATGGAGCCTTAGATACCGGTGTTGATCTTGGTAGTAGATTTATCACAAATTCTGTTGCTCGATTTGGTGGCAATCCTGATAGGTCTTCAGGAAAAAACATCAAAAAACTTCTTTACCACCTTTAGATCTTTTAACCGCGGCCTATCTGTCGTGACATCTCAAACAGATACTAGAAATCCTATTCCCCACTTCCGTAAGCACCTAACTACCTTAAGTGCTGAGAGGAATAGTTTCCTTTTCTTGAGCTTCCAGTCCCTTATGAAATCGAATGTCTTCTCATCACCTTCATCAAATAACAACTTCTTCTCATCACATTGCAGACTTGCCTTGTGTAAAGATAATCAGTCCATACCCAAAGTCACGTCGAAGTCTGACATGTCTAGTTGAATTAGGATTGTATGTAAACTTTTACCATCTATTAGGACTGGGCATGGTCCTTGGTATTCATTAAGAATTACTTCCACACCAAGAGGCAATCGGACAACCAACAATGCCTCGAGGAGTTCGTAACATCTTCATTCCTTTCTCTAAAAGATGGAGACATGAAGGAATGGGTAGCTCCTGAGTCGAAAAGTATCTTTGCTAGAACTCCCGCTATATTTACAGTACCTATAGTAATTACTATAATTCAGCTTATGGATACAATTTACTAAGGCAATAATTTAAAGTACATACCAGTCACCATATCTAGGGAAGCCTCTACTTCTTTGACATATACAACATACACCTTTCCCATCTGAGTTGCTTTGGGAGAGTGAGGACAAGATCTGGAGAAGTGTCCTCTCCTGTCTGTCCATAATTAAAGCATTTGAGGTTGGTGACAGAAGGAACAGCTAGACAGTTTCCCATGGGTGCGGTCTTAGCTATTATAGGTCTCGCCGTGGTCTGAGTGGTACGAAAAGATTTATTATTTGTTTTTCCTCCAGTGAAGTTAGCTGTCCTCTTGCTTTTTCTTTTTTGTGCAAAATAGCTGTCCCTTAGACTAACTTCAATGACCGTGACTGTTTGAACGGCCTCCGAGTACACTTCTTTTCCTAAGGCGTCCACGGTAGCTCAGGTGTTACCTCATAACCCCTTGTAAACCTGCGAGCCTTGGTTGCTTCCTCCTTCATACTGGCTAGAGCAAAATAGAATAATTCTTCAAACCTGTGCTGGTAGTCATCCACTGACTATTGTCCCTGAGATACATTCAAGTATTCCACCTCTTTCCTATCCTTGAAGCTCCTTGGGAAGTTCATGTTGAAGAAGGCTTCCTTGAAAATTTCTCAAGTTATTTGGGGATGCTTTGTAGCTCGGAGGCTGAGTGGACTCCCACCATGTGTTAGGTTCACCTTCGATCATGTAAGTGGCACAAAGGACCTTTTCTTCTTCGGTGTAGATCATCATTCGTAGTGTCTTCTCAATGAACTTAATCCAAATTGCCAGTTGCAGTGGATTATCCCTTATTCTAGTGAATTTTAGAGGCATCATCTTTATGAACCTCTCAACAGTCTTGACTAGGTCGAGCTAATGCGGTACTGGCATAATTGGTAACTAGTTTTGAACAGCCGCTGTAGTATAGTTGGATTCATTTGTAGCCCTGTTCTGTCGTGTCGATGTTCCAACAACGTTAGTAGTATTAATTCTTGGCAGAGGGGCAGTGGTAGTATTGTTCCCTTGATTAGCTATTCCTAGAGGTGTAAGTGCTGGCCTTAGTATGGCTGTCGTCCAAAAACTATTGCTACTATGATTGACTTTCACGCTGTTGCTCCCTTAGTACCTCACGCTGCTCCTGATCCATTGTATGAGCTAGTTTCCTCATGATTGCTGGAATATTCTCAAGAGTAGCCTCGGATAGTGGCGGTAGCATGGTTTCCACCTGAGTGTTTTCCCCAAGCCGTAGAGTGAGTGGCTGTGTCCCATTCAGATTTGATCTGTCACTTTGCTCGTTTGTGCATAGAGTAGAGTGGGTGTTGGCTGCCATTGGTAACCAATAACGATTCCTGGAACGTTACTTTAACATGGTGAGTGACATGTTCTATGGAAAACGGTATGAGGGTAATATTGAAATAGAACATGAATGAAATGACACCAATTACGAAAATAGCCAATCCTTAATGATGCATATATTTAATCAGGTTTTTGTTCATCCGGTTGCAGTATCTGGTTTCAAAAATCGTGACCGAAACCTACAGCCGTAAATCTTTTAGAGTCTTCTGGAACTATTTGGTCTTGGCATCCGGTTGTAACAGTGGCGTGATCAATTGTTCCAACCGGTGTCATTACCAAGAGCATCAAAACCCGACTGATGGGATGTCCGATCATTGCATCCGACTACGATCCCATCGGGATTCGCGACCGGATGAAGTAATTTTTCCCTTTTATACATCGTACTCGAGTTTCAAAATTTTTCTTCACATTCTAATTTTTCTCTCAACCAGTTTTAGTCCTATTTTCCCCTCCGGACGTTGGGTTCTTGCATCCGGTGGACTCCCAAGCTTCAGCACTCCAACCAATATCTTCCTACATCGATGAAGGGTATGTTTCCTTCGATTCTCATGGCAAAATCAATCTCTAGGGTTTAGGAGTCAATAGGATAAACCCTAGCCTCCTCTTTACTTTGAGTTTTCCTTTCAACTTTATGTGAGCATATTTTTATTCATTCAAATGCTTTCATGGTGCCTTTCTTGTCATCATTAAATCTCTATATCGTATTTTCGTTGCATACTCCACATGAATCATTCAAGATTGGATTCTCTTTTCTATATTATATTTTTTTATAAAACTATTTCTAAATATTTTTTACATGACAAGATGATACCATTTTGATTTTCGCATCACCATACCTTGCTCTACTACAATTTTCTTGTATTTCACATGGCTTTTTTATATAAAACATGCAAAATTTTCTTTTCTCATTTGTATACTCTATTTTGATATGGTTCCTAATTTCTATATATTTTCTCATTGATGCTCCTATTTCCCATCAATGTTTATCTTCTAACCATTTGGATTTCATCAAAACCATTACTTACCAACTCCTATTGTCTCCGATAAGTTTTTAACCACTGCACCTACTTATTTCATCTCTTGATAAACTCTTCTCTGTATGCTTCCTTTTGCAGAGTCATGGCTACGCGGAAGAGGTCACGAGTTTCTACTCCCTCAGTGTTGGATGAAGTACAATTTCATTTACTGGAAGCACAAGTTTTACCCAAGGTTTGAGAACAAATTTATGGAGGCTGGCAGGTGGGTGGTGTTTGAGGAGTGAGAGAGGTTCGACGTTTAGGCCACCTTCGAGGCCATGGGTTGGTCCCTTGTTCTTTGACTCGGTATCATCACCAGGCCTCACTTGGTAAGACTATTCTATTGTAACCTCTAGGTGGAAGGTGGGCTAGGTGAATTTGACTCAATGCAAGACCTTCGCATTTCCAGTCGTGTCATGGGTGTTGACATATTCTTCTACACAGAGCAATTGGTGGATCTCTTGGGGATTTCTATGGATGGAGATGTGGCCTTTGACAGTCCAAAGGAAAATGATTTTCCAACAGAGAAAATGAGAGCAGAGATTTGGAATCAGATACTCATTCCTGGTAAATAGCACCTGTATGCCAATTATAGTCCTTTGCCCAAGTTTATTGCAGGATAGTGTAGTACAACATTGTCCCTCAAGGTGGCCCCCACTACAATGAATTGTCTACCTTCTGCCAATTCCTGTCTGCTTGCCCTACATTTTAATGCGTGTTATGATTATGGCTGCTGAGGACATAGGTCCATCTAACCTGCCTTATGGAAGGTTACTCACTCATCTCTTCACATGTATGGGCATCGACGTACATGAGGTAGAGGCTTTCGATGAGATAGTGGCTATCAACTTTAATTGGTATGCCATTGTCAAGATAAAACTGAACCAAGTGGTGTTGTCAGATGATGAATTAGAGGCTAGATCTCCTCCTAGACGGTGAGAGGCACCTGTAGTGGAGGTAGCAAAGGAGGCAAAGGAAAAAGAGGATGAGGAGGCACCAGTGGAGGTATCAAGAGAGGGTGGAGATCTCCCTGCGGGTCCTGCACTGGCTCGTATTACACTGGATGATGTCATGGTTGAGATTCGTGGTGTTTGGGCTGACTAAAGATAGCATGCACACACCATGGAGAACCAGATCTGGTGGATGCGGTGTGCGCAATCTTCCTTTTCGACTCACCTCGATACTATACATGTGGCGATGGAGAGAGTTGGCCTGTTGCACTCTGAGGGTGTTGTAGAGGCGTCAATGTCGGGTACAAGACGAGTGCAGATTTTCAGTGGGTTAACGAGTCTATTCCTCCACCATCAGACATTCAGTAGAGATGATCTACATATATTTTTTTTATACTTGTGTAGTGAGTAATGGTTCGACTTTTGAACTACACTCATGATGAACAATTTATTTATTTTTCCTAATTTGTTTACGTTTCACTTTATGCAAAGTATTTTCATACAATTGGTTTCCAGTTATATTAGTCTCTAATCTTTCCCTAGCACATTATGCATTTTGGTTGCTTAGCACACAATAACAATTTTGTTTCATATTTACAAGTTATGCACTTTCAATTTTTATTATTGTCCTAATGCTCAGTTCAATGACATAAATCATGACATTGCTTGGGTTGGCGTGGCATGATAGAGTTTAGTGCTCTAATACCAACGTTGTCAGCTCTAAAATTTTGCATATTGTAAATTTGGGGTATGACAATGGATGATCCTGAGATCCATTACTAAAAGTAAAAAATTTAAATTATATTTAGACTACTTTTCCTATGGGAATGAGTGCCAATCTTTTGCATTAGCTGCAATTCAAATGATGTCAAAGAAATTCATTTACAAAACTGAAAATTTACAAAACTGCCTCTGTTACTGAGTTTTGTGGACTTTTCAAAATTATGGCAACAATTAGGTCCCTTAGTTGCAATTTGGTAAATAATTTTACGTCAGGTACCCATATCCTTAGTGTGTCATAGGAAACCTTTATGTGACACATGGATACCATAGTATGACCACAAAATATGCATATAAACAATTATAAAGCAATAAATAGTACTTAAGAGTGACATTTTGAACTATGACAGTTATCCAAAGTGACGCAATTAAGCTACATGCAGTGCTCCATGACTAAAGTAGAAGTCATGGACTGCACAACACTGAAGAGAGCATAAAAAGCCCTAGGTAGGTTAAAAAAATCACTAAAAAGCATATACACGAAGCATTTAAAAGCAGTTTTATTAAGCGAACCAAAAAATTGGTTCAAAACTGAACTGGACCGGAGCTGGCTCAAAAGAACCAAAAGTATCCTACGTCATACTGAACCAGGTCAGAATTTAAAGTGGTTCAATTAATGGTTAAAACTAGACCCAAGCCATGTCAAATTAGACCAGTCAGTGGTCAAAGGCTGACCAGATAGGATTTTTGGGTCAACCAAAAGTGGTTTTCTGGTCGAGTTGACCGGACCTGGCAGCGTACGTTGGGACCTGAGAGGGCCCCATGCGTGCAGGTTAGCATAGCCCTTTATGGCCTTTTTTTTTTTCAGACAATATATGACCAATGAAAGGACCAAAAGGACCTCGGCAAAGCACCTTATTCTAAAAAATATGCCATTCGAAATCCCGATTTTACAGCAATGTGTTTAACAACTGAAGCCCCATAAATTCCTAGGAAGGTGCCGGCGAGTCCGGTGACCCTCCAACAACCTCTAGCGACAACCTTAAAGCTGGAAATAAATTCGACAGTTGTTCTGAAAACCAGTGGCCAAGACAAAGACTTATGGTTTTTTTTGTTTTTTTTTTTTTTTTTAATACAACCTACAACTGTCAAACCTACTGGGAAGAACCTCGCCGCATGGTCCGTAGCACCACAAGCGGCTGCAAGGTTCCATGAGTCCCGACCCAAAACCGGGATGGTTTTGGCAATCGTAGAAAACCCATAAGTGTTTGGTTAGTTATTGTAGCAAACCAGCATTTCATTCTCCATTATTTATCCATCATTACAGAATGCATCAACACAATAGAGTAGAATAGAGAGTAATTTAAAACCGAAAACACAGTGATCAGATAGGTATACATGTAAATCTCTAATACCATATTCAATCTTAGGCATGCCGTCTGTTGTCTCCGGATTTGGTTTGGAGCACCTGACGATGACACCTGTTACAAGAAGCAAATAGACAGTAGAGGGGCATGATGACACTTGTCACAATAAATAAACAGAAAGTAGAGGGGTAGGTTGGATAACCCTGCAGCCACTCCAACGCCTAAGTCAGCTCTTATGGCAATAAGTAGATGAACTTGGGAATGAGGAAAGCCGAATTTAAGTAGAGAGGGGTTCAAGTAAATTCTGAAAGTAAGGAGGTATGAGAGAGAGAGAGAGAGAGAGAGAGAGAGAGAGAGAGAGAGAGCAGACCTTTTGTTTGAGAGATATATTCCATCTTACCTAAAGAAACCTACGGAGATAGGTTTCTATTGGATGCCAACTCTTTCAGTTAGTCACATGTGCTTGACTTAATATACAGCCACGGAACTGCTAAATCCCTCGTAAGACTCTAGTTCCGGTCCATCTCCTCCGATCAACTCACAATCCTATTACTAAGACGCATTAGCATGCCTTGATGCGGTAGCATGCCCCGTTTCCAACATAGTGTGAGCCGGGAGCAGCTCCAAAAAGCTAGGCATACTTAAAAATTGGACACTGACAAATCAAATCATAGCACCGTAACATCAGACCATATTTCTGAAATTGACTTTATTGGTCTTTTCTGATCCGCACCCCCTAGCGTCCAAAGAGAGGCGGTCATTGCTAAATCAAAACAATCCACCTCTATTCTTGGGGCTAAGGTATATAAAGAATGGCTTTTTGGTCCCTTTCATCCAGTGGTGGCAAGGTTAAATAGTCTTTTTTTTCAATCATAACTAACCATAAATCCCACCGATAAAATAGCGCTCATTTTGTTGTTGGCTCATCCCATCTTCAAAGAGAGTTGACGTGCAATTCCTAATATATTGGTTTTTGGAGTCATATTAATCTATGAATGAAATTGAATAGCGGATTGCTTAGATATCTAAGAATATCCTTTTTCTCGAATGAGATATCAAATCATTTACTCCCCCGGTGAACTGGAACCTTCTCCTACAAAGACCTTTAATCTTGACCCAGGTTGAGATCTGAGGCCAGTGTAGCAACCCACTGATCCACCGGAATAAAAGCGAGCAAAGTTTGTTGTGGGTTGTGCCTCACCGCAGGTACTGAATGAATGAGTGAAGATCTTCCTTCCCCTTGCTAATTACCAAGAACTTCGTTGCCAATAATAGCGAAGAAAAAGTCTACCATCTTACAATTTTTTTGTGAGTAGCTCATTCTCAGATACTCATTCCACTATCTTCTCTACAACAACAACAATAAAACTTTATCCCAACTAAATGGGGTCGGCTACATGGATTCTTGTCTGCCAATCAGCTTTGTTCGATGTTATACTTGAAGCAAGGACTAAGCTATGCATGTCTTTCTTCATCACCTACCCTAGAGTAATGTTAGGTGTACCTGTAGCTCTTTTAGATCCTTCAATCACTCCTCCTTATGGGAGAATCTAACAACCTCCGTTGAACATGGCCATACCATCTCAAACGATTTTCGCGTAGTTTATCATGTATCGGCGCTACTCCTAAATCAGCTCTAATACGATCATTCTTTACCTTATCCTTCTTAGTTTTGCCATACATCCATATCAACATCCTCATCTCAGCTACACTAAGTTTATCTATATGATACTTCTTGACTGGCCAACATTCTGCACCATACATCATAGACAGTTGAATGACTGTCTTATAAAATTTTCCTTTAAGTTTTACAGGAATAAGTATATTACACAACACTCAAGTCGCACCTATTTACTTCATCCATCCTATTTTGATCCTCTGTAAAACATCATCCTTTATATCACCTTCCTTGTTTGTGATTGATCTTAGATACCTAAAATGATCATTTTGTTGTCCCTCTCATGAATGTTAACCACCTCATTATCTATCTTTAGGTGACTAAAGTTACACACTATATACTCCGTCTTCGTTCTACTTATCTTAAACCCTTTGATTCCAATGTTGATCTCCATAGCTCTAACTTGGCATTAATCCTTGCTTTTGTCTCTCCTATCAAAACAATATCATCAGCAAAACACATGCACTAAAGAACTTCATCTTGAATGTCTCTGGTTAGATCGTCCATAATGAAGGCAAATAGATAAAGGCTTAAAGTTTATCCTTTATGTAACCCCATTGTAATTGGGAATTCACGATCTTGACCCCCCATGGTTTTCACGTTAATCACTACATTATACCATATTTGCTTAAAACGCTTTTCTTCTTTAGTACTTGCTAGATTAACTCTTTAGGAACTTTGTCATAAGCTTCTTCTAGATCAATAAAGACCATATGTAAGTCCTTCTTGCCTTCTCCTAAGCAAGTAAATAGCTTCTGTCTATCTACTTGCGTAGGAGACTCATGGAAAGATGTGGAGAAGGCAAGAAGGACCTCCTTATGATCTTTGATTTAGACAAAGCTTATGGCATAGTTCTTATAGAGTTAATCATAAGTATTAGCACTGACATGGAGCAGGTTCATCATAAGTATTAGCACCGACACTGGCAGCGATAGGATAGTTGGAGACTACGATGCAAACATAGGCATATAGAAGAATTACCTCAGTATTTCGGCCCTAATGACCATTCTGATTCTGTTCTTTACTTGAGCTTGAAGGCTCAAAACCCTAATTATGGAAATGTAGACAAGACCGCTCTAGCGTTTTGGCCTCTTTCAGAAACGACATATGTTGGAAATGTTAAAACCTATTCTGTACAAATGTAGGTGAGTGATGATGTCAATCAGTTTAGAACCTCGATCTGAGAAGAATTTTGTCACAGTTCAATCAAGTGAACCGGTCATGAAATCACAAGGGTGTGATTGTTATCCAATGTGCTCCCACTTCAATGTCACTTATTTCCTAGTAATACTCGAAAAGAGACAAAGAGTCATCCTCGTGCTCTCTGAAAAGTGTCTTCCTACCATTTCCCCTTATCAACTCTTTACTATCTGCAATTCTCCATGTAAGGAACCAGGAAGTTCGAGTAGAAGTTTGCTCGAAAGGATCATGGGTTTACTTAGTAAAATCATAGCTCTATAAATTCTACGTTGATGACTCCCATTCTTTAATGAAGGTAAGTGTTTTAGGCACCCTAATTGGTTTTCTTTCTTTCTTTTCCTTGTAAATTCTCAGTTTTGTTCAATAGCTAGATTCTTTGCATAAAAAAGGAATCAAGGCCATAGAAGAAGAAGAGGAAAAAGAAGCTAGCGGTAGAGAGAAGTTTTTTTTTTCTCTCGATAATTTACGTTTGAGGCTATCCACTATAACCCCTCTGACCTCGCTTCCTAGGTTGATTATTTGCTCTCTGAGCTTAATTACAATCAACCCCTTCCCGTATCTTCCTCTGGTCCCTCTGACTTCTCCTCCGATTTCCACTACATGGAGGATCTACTTCCTTCACCGCCGTTCCAATAATATTCCAATCTCATGGACATGTAGATTGACCAGAGTACCCAACAGTTGACGATGGGTAGCCACAAAAGTGTTAGGTAGTGTCTTGTATTCTATAGGGCCCATACAGTTATCAAGGTTGTACTTGTATTAGGGTTTGAGTCCATTATATGTACGAGGGTAAATCTATAATTGTATGGGGATTAGGGTTTTTGGGTAGCTTATATATTGTCTCTGTGTAGGAATCCCTAGGTAAGGCTGACAGGGGAGAATACTCTGTCAGGTGGAAAATACTGTAGATTTTTCTTGGGATTAAAGGAAGTCTCTCTTTCTTTGGGTGGAGGTAGGCATCGCGCGTTAGGGGTGTTGAACCACGTTAAATTCTTGTTTTTTGTTTTCTTCTTGTTTGCACTTCTAATCCTAACAAGTGGTATCAGAGCGAAGTCTGATAGATTGGTTACAAATCTAGAAGAAAAAGGAGGGAGGTGCATAAAGATTGGTATGTATAAGAAGAAAAAGAGGAAGAAGAAGAAAAAAAAGGGTTGAAAACCCTAAGAAATAAAAGTGAGTTTTTTTTTTTTACTCTGAATCTACTTTTTTAAGTTATTAGTTCAATCCATTTTTTCAAAAGCTATCATTACAATCCAAAAGAGGTGGGAGAATAAAAAAAATTGAAAACGATGAAGGTTGGAGTGGTTGTAAATACTGACTCTAGAACTCTAGATCATGGAGAGGCTCAAGGTATGGGAATAGTGGGTGGTGCCACAAGGAGGATGCAAAATAGACCTAGTCAGCGATAACGGTGGGAGGTTCTTTCTGATCGGAACCCATGGTTGTTATCGCATGTGGTTGAGGAATAAATAAGGGATGGTGTTCCACGATCGAAAAGAAATCACAGGTTTGATATTTGGTGTTTCCTCAGGTTTTCCAATGAGGAAACCAAAGCGACGGTGGCTGGGGTTGGTAGTTACGGTTAGGTGAATGCTATGATGGGGTGCGGACATGTTGAGGCCTAGGCGACAGTGGCGTCGGATTAAGGATCTCTCTGGTCTGGCAAAAGTAGACATAGTCAGATTGGGTGTTGGATTTAACGATAGGTTTGAATCCCAGTATGGTGTGCATCATGGCCAATTATTGTTGCACTGTGGGCAAAAGAGGACTAGTAGGTTACGGTGAGGAGTCGGATCTCTAAGTCTGCACTAGAGATGTAGAGGTGAAAACTCGGTTCACTGCTGCAATTAGAGTTGGAGAGGACTTTGAGTGACGGTGATCTCTCCGGTAAGTGCTACAACAGTGGAAGTGGTGGAGTCACATCGTTTCGTATAACGGTAAGCTATGCGGACACCCGCACAGGGTGTGGGCTAAACCGGTTTGGGTGTAGCAATTTGGCAAAGACGATGATAAAAAAATTAAAGAATCAACATTAATGGGTTATTCTTCAAAGTGGCTTACATAATTCAAGCTAGGTGGAGATTTGTTAGATTGTGTCTTGTATTCTGTGGGATCTATACATTTATCAGGGTTGTACTTGTATTAGGGTTTGGGTTCGTTACTTTTCATGTACAAAGGTAAATATTCTATAATTGTATGGGGGATTAGGGTTTCTAGGGAGCCTATATATTGTCTCTGTGTAGGAATCCCTCGGTAAGATTAATAGGGGAGAACACTCAATCAGGTAAAGAATACTATAGATTTTTCTTGGGAATAAAGGAAACCTCTATTTCTTTGGGTGGAGGTACGCATCCCGCTTTGGGGTGCTGAACCACGTTAAATTCTTGTTCTTCATTTCTTTTTGTTTGTGCTTCCAATCCTAATAAGAAGAAGATTAAAGGAAGAAGAAAAAAGGGAACGAAGGAAATGTATAGGATATACCATCTTCATTTGTTAAGTTTTAAATGGGTAAAAGGTAATTCTACAACTGCCTAAGGGTAATATTGATATTAAAATTTTAAAGGAAGAGACATGTAAGCATCTAAGAGACCTGTCCTAATGGATAGGGTCTGTCTGATACTTACATTTAAAATTAGGAGAGATTAGCGTCATTATTGATGATAATGGGGGGTGGTTGAGATTAGGATAAACCTCAAGGGAGGTACGTGAAATTTTCCCTTATATATATTTTTTTGTTAAACTATGTGCAACATTTTTTAACCTATTCGGTGGGATTCATATTTATAGATTATTTTTTATAAATTTTTGGTATATGTTTCAGAAGTCATGCAACTAATTAAATAAATAAAAATAATTTACCAAAAAAAAAAAAGAATTAAATAAATATTAATAAATTCTTCAAAAACTTTTTTTTTTTGCTAGAAGGCTGATTTTTTTTTAATTTTATAAGGAAAAAAAAGATAAAAGTTACAACTACAGACCAACTGGACAGGCATCCCCCTTATAGCTTGTAAGCCATAACAGTAAACCACCAGCAGAACCACAAAGAAAATAGAAAACCATCCTTACTAAAGATAAAAGAAAGACTCATCCTGGTTTCCTCCTACTACGTGTCACCCTTGGAGAGAAGGTAGCAGGTCATACATCCTGATTATGGTTCCCTACCATTGCGGCAGTAATATCCTCAAGATTCACACGAGATGTCTGACTAGCATCAATCACATGTGAATTTGCCCTGCCAACTGGTTGACCTCGATGACACTTTCTCACTTTTGTAAAAGCCCTAGTAGCCATCTGCGATGCCTCATCTACAACCAAGACATCATCATAGATGACTTCAACCCACCCTAGATTACTTGCAATAATAGTACCAGAAAAAACCATCTGAGATGTTAAGCCTTACTGGATATAGACAACCCAGAGACAGCCTCAGTCCTCTTTCCAAAGACATCCTCAGAGTCCTGCAACTCACCATCTTCAACTCTAAAATCATCATCATCTTCAGCATCTGCCCAACGACCCACTGTAGCTCTGGAAGGATTAATAGGGTTTGGTATCTCAGATGGCCTGATCTCCATAGGGACCAATCCTATTGGAGTGACAGTCAAAATCCCATCAGTAAGGGCAGCAGTCTCTCTCAATACCTCTTTACGTCTCTGTTTACCAGGTTTTATCCTCTTCTGTCCCAGGTTGCTGTTTGGACACATCCTCAGAGGCATCCACACCCTGCTTCCTTGCACATTTCCTAGAACTGTGGCAAAAGACACCACATACACCACACTTAACTCGTGGGTCGTCATACTTCATCTACTTGAAAAAACACTGTGCCCCATTCCAGACACACTCCACCATTACCTCATACACATGAGGCTTACTACTCTCCATCACAATAGAAAGTCTTGCATAACGGCCAAATTGTTTGAGCTTAGTATTTCAATCAATACTTACAGGCTTGCTCAAGGCCTTACCGACAGAGAAGATAATATCATAGTCCCATAGCTCCAAATGCAACCCTGGCAGCCGCACCTACTGAACATGCGGAGTAGTATGCACTTTATTCACATCAAACTCAGGTTCCCATTGCTGGAGTCTTAGAGGTTGTCCATTAACCCTTGTAACTCCCCTCTTCCATACTGCAAGCACCACTTCCTTTGTGAAAAATTTGAATACATAGAAGCCCTTGCCCATATATTTCATCTCAAACCTATTCCCCACTACAATAATGATGATTTTTAGCGATGGAAATTGGCGACGGAAACCAAAATCCCGTGGCCAAAAACCATTTTAGCCCACATGACCCATATTCCCGTGGCAAAAAATGAAGAATTTCAGCGACGGGCCCTAAATTCTTGTGACTAAAATTATTTTTGGCAACGAAAAACAAATTCCAGTTGCTAAAAACAATTTTAGCCACGGGAATTTAGATTCCCATGGTTAAAAATCAAAGATTTCAGAGTGACAAAAATTGCTGTGGCAAAAATAATTTTTGGCAACAGGAACAAAATTCCATGGCTAAAAATCAAAGATATCACAAATGGGATATTTTTTGGTAACAGGAATAAAAAACTCCGTTGCCGAAATTTATTTTTTCCAACGGGATTTGGATTCCCGTGGCCGAAATTTCTTAGAGTTCCCTCCCATTTTCTCTCACCAGCCCACGTCCCTTCGACAGGTTCTCGCGCGAGTCTTCTCTTCTCCCAGCTTGGCTTCTCCTCTAAGCTTTTCCTCTCCCTGCTCTTTCAACTTCTAGCGTTTCCTCTCCCAGCTTGGCATCTCCCAACTCTCTTTCTGCATTTTGGCTTTGCTTTCCTGGTTCTCTCCTCTCAGCTCTCACCAAACGATGCTTTTGCATCTCACAACTCTCTTTCTGCATTTCCTCTCCCTATACTGTTGCATATCACCAATAGGGGTTGTCTGGTATACTTTCGGTTTCAGTGCAGAGTCTCGATCGTGCTTTGAGAAGAATTTGCAGAAGTCTTGATCGAATCGTCCCTTCAAATCATCTCGGTGCAAAGTCTCGAACATCTTCACCAGGTTCGTTCCACTCTCTCATCATCTTCACCAGGTTCGTTCCTCTCTCATCAGAACCCCTTTACTGAAGACCTAACTGAAATGTAAATGGTTGGTTCATGCCAGAGAAACGAAGCTTTGGTTTATTTGTATAAAAAATAATCATTGTTGAGGCATTCACAAATAATAGACAATTATTATTTAGTTTCTTACAGTAGCCCTGGTCTTTTCTCATGTTTATGCATTCACTTGACTCTTAATATTTAGAATTTTTAGAGCCTTAACAGATGTTTCTTATTGGATCAATTTTACTCTTCATGCAAAGTAGGTTTTGTATATAGACGTATGGTGTTTATTTCCAATATGTCCCTGCTTACATCTTCCCCACCCAAAATCCTGCATTTGCCATGCGTAGTGAGGCCCCAGTTCTGTGTTCAATGGTTCTCTATCAGAAAAAACTGTAGTTTTCCTTTGGGTAATCAACTGCAGATCTTGAGTATGGAGAACAAATGAGATTCAATCTTGGTTTGAGAGGTATATGTTCTCTGCTTAGTCCTTCCCCTGGCTCCCTCCTCCTTGTTTGACAAATTTACACACTGCCGGGTTTATGGATGCATGGGGAGTGTTTGACAGCTAAGGATGAGAAAGTAGTGGTAGAGAAGCTCCTTGCATAACATCCCCATTCTGAAGATAAAATTGGCTGTGTTCTTGATTCTATTATGGTAAACTGCATTTTACATAGATCTTTGTAGGATTGTTTACTACTATTTTTTGTTGAATTGCTGTCATTCGTTTAGTCACTTTGTTGATGAGATTATATTTGTGACCTTACGTGGAACCTTGCACAATAAATTTTAGACTGTTTTCTGGTTAGGTATAAATTGTGCAAAAATTTGCACCATCTATGCTCTATATTTTCAAGACTGAGTACATCAAAAAGTGCTCTTGGGTTATGAACATATTAACAGAGGTGTTTAACTCACTTACATTTGGTTTCTTTGGTGTAATACTATTTGAATTGAAGTGCTTCAAGGTGAAGTTTGGAGTCCCAAATATGGCACACCTATAATATGCAGATGCAACACCTATAATATGCAGATGTCTGGAAAAGAAGATGGGAAAACCCAGATTTCCTATTCTATGAGATTTCTTCTTCTTTTTCTCCACTTTGCTACGTTATTCTTCTTTTACCATAGTTGATCCACTCCTCAACTTCAATTGTTGACTACCGACTGAGAGATATTTACTGTGGATGGAACATTGGTATTTTGCTCCTTAATCTTACTATGTTTTTTTGGGTGTCATTTTAATCATTAAAAGTTCAGTTGAAGTTTAGGTTCATGCATTTGGGTTGACTTTGAACAGATTCAACTTTGGAACTGTATTATGTTCTACTAGGGCTTAAAAAGGAAAATTCATCTCTGTTATACAATCAGCCAACGACAGATGATTAGGACCAATTATGTTAATGTCAAACTCTTAGCTGTTGAGTTTTTTGAATATACTCAGTAGTGTAGCTTGATCATGCAGAATTTTTTAGGGTGCTGATTCCGACCACTAAAATAATTGTAGACAGCTTATCTTTTTTATCAGTTACTGTCTGATGTAACATAAGCAGCTTGGATATGAATTAAAAGAATACTGAGCATATGGTTTTGAAGTAAGTAGAGTTTTGAGGCAAAGCAGAGCAGAGTACGGCAGAGATTCTCATTGTTTCATGGCGACCAGAACAAGTTCTTCACCTCTCCCCAAATCAGGAGCTTCTTTAAAAGGCTATAACTTTGCTTCTACATGGGAGCAGGTATGGGAAAATCATCCGTTTTTTTTTTTTTTTTTTCATTTACAGTTGCATAATTTTATTTCTCAAATTTCATTGACCCTAGACTTTCTTGACTACGATGTTGAATTTCTAATTAATAAAGGAAAGCATTGGGAAACTGTAGATCTTTCAAAATGTTCTTTGTTTGAAACTATTTTGAGGATTTCTAGTAATCATGTGACATTCTCACATAATACCTGGATTTAATGCTGTTTAATGAGGATAAGCGGTGTAGGAGATATTCCCATACTGCCTCCCCCCTCCCCTCCATCAATCCAAGTAAGTATTTTGCACTGTTCACTTGTGCAATCTGGTTTTAGGACTGAAAAGCTGTTTTAGATTTCATGCTCCATCGATTTCAGTTTTTGGGTTTAATCTTTGATTACTGTTTGCATTTGGCTACTGTTTCTGCTGAATCTCAGTTTCTGGGTTTAATCTCAGTTCTGCTCCAAAACCTGAGATCAATTTTTGTTTTTGTGAGAATCGATTTCAGCGTTGTTGTTCGTTGTTTTGCACATTATCTTATGTATCTAGTTGCTGAAATAAAAGCTTCCATTAATCTGAAATCATACTTTTTGTTTTGTATTTTCTTGTCATCTCTAATTTTTTCCCCTTGTGTGAATATTTATTTTTAACAAAACCATGCTTGTGAGGTTTAACTCCAGTGGCCCCTTTCAGGAACGTGGATTGTTTCAAGTCATGCCTCAGTGTATGTAATCATTATTGAGAGGGGCTAATGTGTTTACTATTCTTATTTCTAGTTACTTGTATTGTGCTGTTGCCTCATTCTGAAGCTGTACATTTAGTAAAGAGTGGACCATGATTGAGTACAACAAATAATTATGCTTTATTTGATAAAATTTTTTTATTGTTTCTTTTGTATTCAAATCGAATTTGGGTTTTACAGGATGAGACAGGTGGGTTAAGTAGGTAAGCTACATTAAGTGGGTTTGAACGGCTGACTCAATTACGGGTCATGTCTGAATTACATTTGGTGAACTACGGGCTTGGCTTGGGGTTGTGGGTTGCGCCACACTGATCTGTGTTGCCTTGGGAAAATTTAGCATTTGTCTACTCTTTTTATTCCATTTTGCTACTTCTCTTATGAAACTTCTCCACCTTTTCTTTGCCCTAGCCCAATACAGTTTCACTTTCCCCCCATTATATGCCATTTACGGTCTGCAATGTTATTCAGGTTGATGTAGGTTCATTATAGTAAGGTTCAGGTCAGTCAAAACCCACACTGGACTAGGAATGTTGCTATCCTATGTATTTTGTGGATGGTGGGTTCAGCAGAATGAGCAAGGTTAATCAAAACCTTTGTCAGATCTGATATGTTTGTGTTCCTATTTGTCGTGTGTAATTTCCAGAAACGTGCAATTTTGGATCTTTATAAACATCTGTTACAGAATCTTTGTGAGGTTTTGGGTGCTTCCATGGGATCTCTGAGTTATTCAAAATCCCAGATCTCATTGAGGTTGTTGCCTGCTGCCCCGTTTGAGGCATCCCAGAAAGCATGGACATAAAAGAAGTTAGTTTTTCAGAGTGAGAAAATGATAATTCAGGAACCTTGTCGACTAGGTATACAACTCCAAAAAGCTCATGGGCCCTGAAACCAAGTGCAGCACCTCAGGAATTCCATATTCAGACCTTTCCTCAGCTTCAAAATAGTTAGGAAGAAGGTCCATTGACTCGATGGTGACTTTAACCAACACCATGCATGGAAGGCTGACATTTGTTTGCTCAATGTCATTTCATGATTTAGGTTTTTGAAGAAGTTCAAAAGGAATCTTGGTTTTTGAAGAAGTTCAATGGGATGCTTGAAATGGTTGAATGCCATATTTTTTTTTTGTATCTAAAAAATGGAAAGTAGTGCAGTGTGAACCAGATAAGGGAAGGAAGCTGAGAAACATTTTGGTGGATTGGAGTTGCAGGATTTTGGAATGTTAATTATACAATGCATTTTTTTTTTTTAGTTTGGACTATATATACAATGTTTTTTTTAAACTTGGCTTATTTCCCTTGTAAAGGTTGGAATGCCAGTTAATTTCAAATCACTTGAAATCTGTTTTCAATTGCTAGTTTGATTAGGATTCTCCCTCATAGCTCTAGGACTCGGGAGAGTTCTTAGTCTTTTGTGTTTTATTTGTGTTTGTGTTTATGACAGGATATAGTTTTCAGTTTTCAGTTTGCAGTTTTTAGTCTTTATGACAGGAATATCTCAGTATGGGTAGCAACTAGAAAAATGGAAAAAAAAAATTACTATTTTTACCGACGGTAGTATATTTTCCGTTGGTAAATATTATTTTTACCCACGGAAATTCATTTTCCGTTGGTAAATATACAATTTATACCCACGGCATAAATGTAGTATTTTATGCAACGGTAATAAATTATACGTGGGTAATTATAGACATTTTTTGCCAACGGAAAATTTATTCCCGTTGGTAAATGGCAACAACTTCGACCACGGTAACTCTGTTTCCGTGGCTAATATAATATTTTAGGCACGAAAATTTATTTTTCGTTGCGAAAAATGAGAATTTATACCCGTGGCCACTATGCCGATAGAATATACGACGGAAATCGGTCTGTCGATAAATAAAAACAACGACGGAAACCAGTTTCTAGCGACGGAAAATTTCCGTCGCCAAAAATGAACATTGTTGTAGTGCCCACTCCCCCATTGATCAGCCAGAGTTCGGTAAATATCCTTAAAAGCCATGCCCTTCGTAAATACTCTTCCCTAGAATTCTTCAAAACTAATTCCATTATATTTCTTCTTCCACGATGTTGACAATTATTTCTCGCTTAACCCATGCAAATCGCAGGAGATATATGTTAATACTGAAATTTGAAGGCCTAACAACTCAAGTGGCTCTTCGTTTCTTTCTAAATAGGTGTATTGTCCATTTAAACATCTAATCATGGTTTAATTTCAGATCAATCATTGGTTTCCAAGTGCAATTTTTATGTTTACCGGCTCTATCTCCCTCTCCCCCCCCCACCCCGCGTATAAAAATCCTCTCCCGCCCACCTGCCGCCGGCCAAGGGAGGGATTTCAGCCGACCCACCTCCCAATGTTTGGTGCCCACCTCCCAGGTAGGCGGGCCGACTGATCCCCAGCCCTTGGATCAGCGGCAAGAATCTGATTCCTACCGCTTGTGGTAGGATTGCCACCGGCTCTCCCCCCCCCCCTTTTGTTGTGTCCAAATTATCCTTTTATAGAAGACAATATTTCCAAATAAATAAATAAAACTAAAACGATGATAGGTTTAGTAGTGAGGCATGAATTTCAAATTTCTGTTTTGTTCTATTAATAGGGGTAAAATATTTTTTCAATCATGGACACAAAATAATTAAGAAATGGTGGACTACTGATCAAGAACTACACCAATACCTCTAAGCCTTTCCATTTCGTGGCTTCCACTAATCGATTCATTTAGATGCTTCTCTCTCTCTCTCTCCCTCACTCATAACCAAACTCAATAAAAGGCAACCTCATTCCCTTCATCTCCTTGCTAGGACTTCCAAACTTGATCTCTCTCTCACTCCTAGTCTTTCTGTAAAGAGATTTGGAACATAGGAGGATGGCTCATCGGGAAGGAGGGAGAGCAATGGCCACCAAAGGGATTGTGATGTTGGTTTTCCTTGGCTTCATCATCCAGTGTGAGGTTGCTCAGGCTAAATCCTACTTTGTAGGGGGTCTGATTGGTTGGACCTTTGAGGTTGAGTCTTGGCCTAAGGGAAAGAACTTCAAGGTTCGTGATGTTCTTGGTAAGTACTACATACCACTCCATTGTTTGTAACTCACTAGAGATGTTGATTATAGGTATGATTCAAAGGAAATCATCATCCATTCCATTTGAATCTTACTATAAAATATTCATATATATGATCTAACCAATTTCTCACTTGTATTAGTGATTCAAATATGATCTGATGATCAGGTTATATGTAAGATCTTATAGCTGCTTAATGATGCAAAAATAAAGAAAGGAAAAGTTCTATATACACTACAACAATAGTCATTTTCCCTGACACTTTTGGGTGATGAAACATAAAATCTGATAGCAAAAAATAAGATTGCACGATGGAAATATAAAATTCCGTAAAATATAATCATTTTTGGTGATGAAATATGATTCCGTTGTAAAAATTAGAATTTCACATAACGGAAAATTCTGTCGTAAAAAATACAACTTTTATACCGATAAAACTTTAGATATCTGTCGTAAAAAAATGCATATTTTCCATGACAGAAATACTAGTTCTGTCGTGGAAACTATATTCACCGATACCTCACAGATTTCCATCTTCATTTTGCGTGACTGCATTATAGACTATGGAATTGAGAGAAAACATGTTGCATTGGTATTTATTTTTGGCGATAGAAAATTTTTGTCGTCGAAAATAAGACTTGTTGTAGTGATATGTACATACGATATTGGTGCACATACATAGTCATGTTTTTTGTCGTCAGATGAGGAGGGTGTGCAATAGCGATTTTACCCCCTCCATAAGATGGAAGTGCTCGATGTGCATGGCAACCATGTATGTACATGGCCTGTGCATAAAATCGGATCCTTAGAGAAAATATTTATACAATGCAATTTGATGAAAGAGAGCAAAGTAAAAGAATCTAATTGCTCCAATTCACCTACACAAGAAGCGATGCCTAAAATTTTTTTCCTGGAATTAATAACTGGAAGGGGGATCGTTGTAAGGCTGTGTGGCACTTGTACTAGCATGGGACCAATGAGAGAGCATGCTGTTACAACCAACAGGGATGTAATTTTTTTTATTTCATAGGTGTCAGGCGATTATTTCGCCATTCTTATGTCTAGGCAGGCTCTACGCTAGCTCCTTTCATTCTAGTTACCAATCAGATCAATATTATACATTTATTATAATTGAATAGAGTTGAATTAAAATGTATATGGATCAAGATCATATTTGTTGACACCCCTAGCTAGTCCTAACTTGTAAGTTTTGTTATTTGTTGTTTGTTTTGCATCTAATCATATAGTTTAAATTTTCCAATGTTCAGGTACCTTTTGACTGCTCAGAATGTATTGAAGGTGAACCATCACGGCTACTGCATTTGCACCTTCTCAAAAGGATCCTTCATTACCAGAACTGGAAATGATAACGTCAATCTGGTTAAAGGAATGAACTATTTTGTTATTGCCAGGTTTTGGTCGATCTCTTGATTGAAACACCTGTCATAGCAAGAAGACACGAAATTGAAGGGATCCTTCGTTACCAGAATTGGAAATGATCATATCAATCTAGTTAAAAGAATGAACTATTTTGTTATTGTCAGGTTTTGGTTCATCTCTTGATTAAGACAGGTAGCAAGAAGACAGGAAATCGAGTTGGGCAGGTTGGATAATCTAGTGGCCACTCCGATGCCTAAGTTAGCTCAAGGGTGATAAGCAGATGAACTCAGAGAAAAGAACTGAGTTCAAAGTAGAGAAGGGCTTTGGTAGAGAATTCAATAAGCAAGAGTTTGGAAGTAAAAGTTCCTATCCTGTCACCTTCTTAACGAGGGTATTTATTGAGCATGGAGTGACCTTGGGACGTCTCCCTACAGTTTCACTGATACCAAAACTCCTTCTGGGATCTCAAGGGGCCATTGTGGTGGATAGGGAGTCTTCAGGCATTCTCCTCCCTTGATAGGAGGGGTTATGGCACTGTAGGCACTATCTATGGCTGTATGATGAAGACTTAACGGTCAGATGGTCAGCAAGTACCTTTAAATTTCCTTACAGAGTGGTAGAGTACGTTTCAATCTCTTCTGAGAGGATGATATGTAGATGTAACTGCCATGAGTTAGGTCACAAGATAGTCATCACATCATGCTAATTTGCCGCACGTAGGCAACCATCTTGGGCACCAAATCGTGCTTGATTCTATATCCTTGAGATGTCAACATGTATTAGCTTGGGATGGGGATCCACGGGGTGCCACATGTCTGTTCCTAATTGGCTGTATTTTCCATAATCCTAATAGTTGCCCCTTGCTCTTCCAAGCTTGCTAAAGTCGGGAGAGCAATGTTGCTTTAGATGATCTAGTGTTTCTTCGATTGGTGAGGGGTCATGCCCAACGCTTGGTGATTTTTAGGTTGGCTTGCGTAAAGTTGCATTAGCAGCCAGATACAAGTCATGCTGGACAACCAAGAATGTAGTTGTTCTTGGCAACCAGATTAAGGCTGAGCCATACAGGATGAATTAAAACGGGATCTTCTGCGTTGATGGTGATGAACTTGATATGACACTGAGAGGGGGGGGTGAATCGGTGTTGAAATTTTTCTCCGATTAATTACGCTGCCCGGGCTGTGGAGATATATTCTTTTACACACACACAGCGTATGCAAATCTACCTCGCTACCACTCGGTGGCCAGGTCTACCGATTTGCACACCCATCCCGCAAGCCATTCCACGACTCCAAAATATAATAGAAAATAAACACAATGAACACGAGAGATATTCGTGGTTCACCAACACAGGGTGTGTGATGGCTACTCCACGGAGTAATGCCCAACGGGCTCCGTATTTACTCAACACTTCGGCTTTTAGTCTCTAACAAGACAAGGATATTAACCCTAGGTTTTCCCCGATAAAATTGAGAGG
The DNA here is from genome assembly GCA_028583415.1 of Protea cynaroides. Classification (NCBI taxonomy): domain Eukaryota; kingdom Viridiplantae; phylum Streptophyta; class Magnoliopsida; order Proteales; family Proteaceae; genus Protea; species Protea cynaroides. Next base: position 93,431,723 of record CM053276.1, on the reverse strand, counting down.
GCGCACTAACGCCAAGATTCAGGCTTAACGACCGGTGTCCAGCACCCACCGAACACACCACGCTTAACTCGCACCCACGAAGCAAGTCACAATTTTTAGGCTTATAATTATGCCTTACAATTTTTCCCCACTAGCTAGGTATTCAATAATTTTCACCTACGCTAGCTACAATATATTGAAAGCAAAAAATAGATAGGGAATTGAAAAACCTTACAACTGCTTTCGAATGACCATCAATATCTCAGAGCTTCACACGCCCTTAGGTACTCTCTAACAGTCTTCAATGATGATAGAGATCGATTCATAGAGCACACCTCATCGACAGGCTTCCAATCTCTTCCACACAACCCATAATCACCATTAATATGAAAATAAAAGCTCTACTGACCTCTCACAGGGATTTAGCACTCCATTGATGCACAAAGAAGAGGTAATTGGTGATTGATCACTCCCACAGAGCACAAAACCCTAGAAAACCTTCTCTTTGCCTTCAAAACGCTCTTTTTAATTTTTATCTAGGTTTTTACGACTCCCAACGGCGCCCAATAGATAGGGCATCAAAAAATATGAATGCTGCAATTTGAACGGACCGATTTGGAGCTCCGGATGAAGAAGTTATGGCAGTTTGAAGATTGGCTAATCTCGGATAAGGAAAGAGAATCTTTCCTTATATAACCTGCACCTGCGCCGCACCGTAGCCGAGCCGCGTCTTTGTGGGCTGTCAGATGCGAATCTGAGAGGTGAGGATCAGTCCTCGCCGCGGATCTTGGATCTCCTTCTCTTTTTCTTGACGAAAAAGCCCCTATACAACTTGTGAAATGCCGAAATTGCCCCTAAACAACTTATGAAATGACTTTTCGAGCGATTCGACCGAAACTGCGATATCTCTCTCATCCGACGTCGGAATTGAGTGATTCAAGTTTGCGTTGGAAAGCTAACTTCGATGCTCTATATATTTCCAATGCCGGATCTCCATGAACCTGCTGGGGACCCACCAAAAATAGACCCAAAGTTAAAACTCCGTCAAACCTTGGAATTTGAACCCGAAACTTTGTGTGCATGCATACCAAGTGCCGTGGGCTGCCGTGTTGACATGTCACCTTGCCATCACACCTGTGGGTCCCACTCACATTTTTTCTCTCTCCTCTTTCTCTCTCTTATGATTCTCTTTCTTCTTTCTCTCTCTTGAATTTCTCTCTTTAACGCCACAACACCGAAACATAAGAAACATGGACATGATTAGAAAAGCTTCGGGAACAACGTCGCATCATCGAAACTTCGGCCGCATCATCGAAACTTCGGCCACATCATCGGTGGGGTCCACAAACACTCTCTCTCATCAAAATCAGTGTAATATCCCATTGAACTCATTGTAAGTCATCTAAAACATATGTAGAACCTTGTAGAACACATAAGCGAAGTTGCCACATCTCGTGCCCTGCACACCGACACTCTCTCTCCTACACGATACTCTCTCTTCTCATTTCTCGACTGAATGCTCATAAGCACTCACATCAGCCAAGTTGCCAACAATGACAACATAAAGTCCAACAATCTCCCCCTTTGGAATTGTTGGCAACTCATTACGCACATGAGATCTTTCTCCCCCTTTGACAACAAATACAAAGGGGTATGCCACATAGGAGTGCCCACCGCATCTTTCCAATCCTATGGGCCCAAAAAAAATAATAAACAATTATATCAACACATAACAACATCACCGGACTCCCCGAGTCCAACATAAGGAGATGAAGTATAACAAACATATGCATACACCACTCAACACGTAAATACCATAAGACTCCCCCCGAGGTCTATCATCGGGAGCAAAAGGATATAACAAATACGCCTTTGCTCCCCCTCACTCCAAGCACCTCCCTGCTTGGTGAGCATGGTCATGCATGAATCTTCGACACTCTCTATCGAGTGTATAAATTCCCTTGAGGTTCTCCGTCCTGAAGCCACAATCTTGCCACTATCAACTCTTTTGATCTCACATCCCTGTTTATTGAAGATCACTTCATGCCCTCTGTCACAAATCGGACCGATCTTGAGAATGTTGTGCTTGAGTCCCGACACATAAACACATCATGGAGTTTCACCTTTCCATTGTTGATCCTGATAGAACCCTTTCCGGTTACCTTGGCCCCCTTCATTGTTTCCAAACTTTACTATACCTCCCTCATACTGGCGAAGTCTGGCGAAACATTTTCTTGTTACCTGTCATGTGACTAGAGCATCCACTGTCGAGTATCCAAGGAGACGGCTTGTCATGTGTCTTGAGAGTTGTCTCGAAGCATACAACATCATTACTTTTTACTTCTACAAAATCTGCAATGATTTTCTTTTTCCACACTTTTCTAACAACTGGTGGAGTTTTTTTGTTCATTTTCCTCGCTAACTTTTCTTTGACCATTTTCCCTTTGTTGTGTCACTTTTTGCGAGGTGGCGTGAATGAAAAAATTGTTCTGCATTCTCTTGCAATATGCCCATAGTTATGACAATTGTAGCACTCAACAAAATTTTCTTCAAGGGAAGCAAACTGATTTCTACTTTCAAATCGACTTCTCTCATGTTGAATTTGCATGTAGCTATCTTATGACCATAAGCATTACATTTTATAACAATATCCCCGAAAATAAGATTTTGGCCTAGAAGATGCCATGTACCTCATCCGTCTCTGTGGTGCATTGGGATAATTTCTTCCATAGAAGTTACTCCCTTCACTCTCTTACCTTGTCTTGCATTAATAGTGCGTGGAATAGGAACTTGATTTTCTTCTTGGACATAAATCATAGGAGCTTTTACCCTTTCCATTCTCTTTCACAAAAGAGATGGGACCTTTCTTCTTTGAGTTGGCACTTGTTAGAATTTATAATTCCATCTAGCTTGCGGCTACTAGGATGCCTTGGAGTGTTTCTTGGCTCATCGGAGTTGATTCAACTTTTGTTGTCTTTCATGCTCTTCTTTTTTCATACTCAGTACCTTTGCTTTTAACGAATAAATTCTTTCTCAAGCTCTTCAAATTTACTCATCACGGGGGCTTGTATTTCAAGTTGAGCTTTCAAACCTGCATTCTCGGTCATTCTTGTAGAGTGGTCTATAGATACCTATTCAAGCTAAGTCTTGAGGCGTCAATAATTTTCATGGACTCTACATCTTGAACTCTCAAGTCTTGAATCAACGTTTCGCTTTTTAAGTTCTCTTGAGACAAACTTGTTATTCTTTCGTTCCTTGTTAAGTTCCTTCATAGCCGCTTGAAACTCGCTTAAAATTTATTTCACCTTCTTCGTCGCTTGAGCTTGATTTTTCATTTTTTGTTTCTCTTCTCGTTCTTCAAGGAAAACCATGAACAAAGCCTCACTAGACTCACCCTCCAAGTATCATCCCGAATTATCATATGAAGTGTCACTGCTCCTCTTGGAAATAAAGCTTTTTCTTTTAGACTTGTTCTTCTTGAAGCTTTTGACCTTGTAACTGTCATTGATGTCATCTTCATCATCACTATCAAATTTATTCCTCTTTGGACATTTTACAACAAAGTGTCCAACCTTACCACAATTAAAGCATTTGAATGGGAGTTTGTTCTTGTACCTTCCTTTCACCAAGTCCTCTAATGGAATTAACCACTTCATTAACTCTGTTCATGTACTGGTCAATGGTCTCATCTTCATACATCTTCGGGTTCTCAAAGCCGACCTCCGAATGTTTGCGGCTTGAGTCTTGATCTTTTTATCTCCTTCATATATATTGATCAATCTATCCCAAACCTCCTTTGTTGTCTTGCGTCCATGACTTTAGCTAGTTCACTTGTTTGTAAGTCCCCCTTGAATAGCATTTAAAGCCTTTATTATTTTCAAAATTTTTCTTGTCTACTATTGTGGGAGCATTCGTATCATGAGGGTGTAGCCATTCTCAATAGAAGCCCATACATCAAACCCAAGAGACCCAATGTAGATCTCCATTCTTCTCTTCCAAAATACAAATTCGTCCCATCAAATAATGGGGCTGTTAAAACCTTCTCCGGTGCCATATCTTTTATTACCGATCTTCTCGGTTCTTTGATTAAGCTATCACCTGAACCCGGTGCTCTGATACCAATTGATGAACTTGATATGACAGAGAGGGGGTGAATCGGTGTCCGAAATTTTTCTCGATTAATTCTGCTGCCCGGAGGCGATGGAGATATATTCTTTTACACACACACAGCGTATGCAAATCTACCTCGCTACCGCTCGGTGGCCGGTCTACCAGTTTGCACACCCATCCTACAAGCCATTCCACGCACTCCAAAATATAATAAAAATAAACTCAATGAACACGGAGATATTACGTGGTTCACCAACACGGGTGTGTGATGGCTACTCCACGGGAATAATGCCCAACGGGCTCCGTATTTACTCAACACTTTCGGCTTTTTAGTCTCTAACAAGACAAGGATATTAACCCTAGGTTTTCCCGCATAAATTGAGGGGCGCACCAACGCCAAGATTCGGGCTTAACGGCCGGTGTCCGGCACCCACCGAACACACCACGCTTAATCGCACCCACGGAAGCAAGTCACAATTTTTAGGCTTATAATTATGCCTTATAATTTTTCCCCACTAGCTAGGTATTCAATAATTTTCACCTACGCTAGCATACAATATATTGAAAGCAACAAATAGATAGGGAATTGAAAAACCTTACAACCGCTTTTGAATGACCATCAATATCTCCGAAGCTTCACACTTTGCCCTTAGGTACTCTCTAACGTCCTTCATGATGATAGAGATCGATTCATAGAGCACACCTCATCGACAGGCTTCCAATCTCTTCCACACAACCCATAATCACCATGAATATGAAAATAAAAGCTCTACTGACCTCTCATAGGGATTTAGCACTCCATTGATGCACAAAGAAGAGGTAGTTGGTGATTGATCACTCCCACAGAGCACAAAACCCTAGAAAACCTTCTCTTTGCCTTCAAAATGCTCTTTTTAATTTTTATCTAGGTTTTTATGACTCCCAACGGCACCCAATAGATAGGGCATCAAAAAATATGAATGCTGCAATTTGAACGGACCGATTTGGAGCTCGGATGAAGAAGTTATGGCAGTTTGAAGATTGGCTAATCTCGGATAAGGAAAGAGAATCTTTCCTTATATAACCTGCACCTGCGCCGCACCGTAGTCGAGCCGCGTCTTTGTGGGCTGTCAGATGCGAATCTGAGAGGTGAGGATCAGTTCTCGCCGTGGATCTTGGATCTCCTTCTCTTTTTCTTGACGAAAAAGCCCCTATACAACTTGTGAAATGCCGAAATTGCCCCTAAACAACTTATGAAATGACTTTTTCGAGCGATTCGACAGAAACTACGATATCTATCTCATCCGACGTCGGAATTGAGTGATTCAAGTTGCGTTGGAAAGCTAACTCGATGTTCTACATATTTCCAATGCCGGATCTCCATGAACCTACTGTGGGACCCACCAAAAATAGAGTCAAAGTTAAAACTCTGTCAAACCTTGGAATTTGAACCCGAAACTTTGTGTGCATGCATACCAAGTGCCGTGGGCTGCCGTGTTGACATGTCACCTTGCCATCACACCTGTGGGTCCCACTCACATTTTTTCTCTCTCCTCTTTCTCTCTCTTCTGATTCTCTTTCTTCTTTCTCTCTCTTGAATTTCTCTCTTTAACGCCACAACACCAGAAACATGAGAAACATAGACATGATTAGAAAAGCTTCAGGAACACTGTCGCATCATCAGAAACTCGGCCGCATCATCAGAAACTCAGCCACATCACCAGTGGGGTCCACAAACACTCTCTCTCATCAAAATTAGTGTAATATCCCATTTAACTCATTGTAAGTCATCTAAAATATATGTAGAACCTTGTAGAACACATAAGCGAAGTTGCCACATCTATGCCACTGCACACTGACACTCTCTCTCCTACACGGATACTCTCTCTCCTCATTTCTCTGACTGAATGCTCATAAGCACTGTCACATCAGCCAAGTTGCCAACAATGACAACATAAAGTCCAACAGATGGCACATTTGATTGACCAAAATCAGCATTTAATGCAACATATTCGCATATCTTTGCTGATTGCAGGATATTGGGCTAACATTTAAGGCTATTGTCCTTTCATAGAGAAATATCTGCCACATGGAAACTTCTGTTGCTCGGTGTTGTGATGTTTGAGGCTGTAATCACGACAACTTTTTGTTGAGGTGCAGTGTCGGGTGATGAGTGCGTGCCATGTGGATTTTATCGCCATTTTTATTGAAAAAGCAAGACGCCTTTCAAATCCAATACTCATTACACTTGTGACATTGGAAACTGGAGTGATGACAGGTGGATAGTCTTATGGGAAATCCAAATTTCAATCTGCCAATGCCTCCGAAGCCTGTACTCAAGGGTTACCATGCGGATCCTGAGTTAGAGAACTGAAGGGTTGAGACCCTTGGGAGGATTTCTGAGTCCTATAAATAGGGCTACACCTTCTTTCTTTCTTACTTTGCTTTTCCTTGCATTGAAACTCTGGTAAAATCTCTATTAAAATATTTGCTGCAGTTTCTACTTTCTTGCTTCACTAGTAAGTTTGAAACTATCTTTCCTTCATTTTTATTACAAAAATGGTTGAGGAAGTCTTCGGTTCCACAGAGTTCTTAAACTGGGGGAAGCCTAGAGATTTTCGGGGTTACTTCAACATCCAGGGAGAGGGGTCGTGACTATGGTGGGAGTCACCGACAATCTGTATGGACCTATATGAGACATGAGAGGTCTTTTGAGCACCGTAGTCGTAGCTGTTCTTTTGAACACAAATCTTCTCGAAGGCCTAGGGTTTTTGCATCATCTTCACCTGTCATCCATGTCGAGACTAGGGCTTCTACATCATCTTCCCCGTCCATCCTTGTTGGCCCTGGGCCTGTTATTATTATCAATCTCTAGCTCCAAGGGCCTTGAACCGACTAAAGTGGTAGACATGTGGATGCCTGTCCGTGACGAGTCTACAGAGCCAGGTGCTTACTGGTCGGCTCGAGAAATCCCAGGCTAGCTTAGTCAAGCCACTATTGATGCCCTTGGGTGCAAATATGGCATGCTTGACTATGTGGGGTTGAGGGAACCTTTTCCCCATGAGCGATCTTTTACATTTTTTTTTACAGTAGGATGCCCTGTATGAAAATATATTTGTATTAGGGATTAAGTTTTTGATTCCCCCTATAGTTGTAAATATTCTGAATTTTTTTGGGTAGATCACCCCAAATGGATAGGGTTGTATAATGGCCTTTTTCTTATAATAAATGTTCGGCCCACTTTGGATCCTAGTCATTATGTGACCTTTCAAGAAGTTAGAACTGAACAAAAGAAGCAGGAAAGACACTGAAGTGGATTTGCTCTCCCATGGTTAAAAAGCATAAGAGAGCAAGGGACAACTATTATGGAGATATACGCTTCCGCCACTAATATGGTGCCACATATGCAAGTGCTGAGCCTGAACTCGGCTAGCTGATACAAGACAAATCATGAACCTATATAAGGAATTCTTATCTACGGGGACCTCATGGGAGAACTACCAAATCCAAGGGTTAATCTCGGAAGTGGATATGGAGAAAATGGATCTCGTGACCAATGCTAAGGCTTAATTAGGGGAGTCCAACCGATTCCTCTCACTCAGGGTAAGATCCACACCCTTCATGTTGCCCTCCTACCTTAATAGGTAGACGGTATATTCGACCACTCTTAGCCTATAAATCCAATACCAGCGATGGTAAAGATATCCATAATTCAACTCTCTGAACCACTATCTTACTTAAGGTGACTGTCTATCCCCACTTAGAGAAAAGAGCTGCCACACTTGTGCCTATTCCATACTGCTTGTTGTCTGACTGACTTAGACATCAGAGTGGTCTAAAGGTTATCCAACCCGACCTCCATCTTTGTTGTTCTTATCGACTGTGTGCAGATTCTTGCGAGCTCTTGGCAAACTAGTTCGTGCAACAACAGTTCTCAAGGTAAAAAGTGCATTGGGGCCCGATGTTCTGGGCCATTTGTTCCAATGTTGTTGGGAGACTGTTGGGGGTGATGTTTATGTGGTTGTTTACCATTTTTTTGAAGAGGGGGTCATGCCTTATGGAATCAATAATAATTTTATCACATTAATTCAAAAAGTAGAGGAAGCAGTACAATTGGGTCAGTTTCGACTGATCTATGTAGGGAAATTTATTTTTAAAATGCTTCAAAAAATCTTAGCATCTCGGCTAAGGTCCTTTTTAGGGAAGCTCATCTCTAAAGAACAAGGGGCTTTTTTTTTTTCTTTTAAAAGGAATGCTGATATCTAACAATATTAGTATGGCGACTTAACTTGTGACCTTGATGGCCCGTAAAGTTCGAGGTGGCAGTATAGCCCTTAAGTTGGATGTGCAGAAGGCTTATGATACTCTTGAGTTGTAAGACCCGCACTCCATGAACCCGATCTAAACCTGATCTAAACCTAGTTTCATGTCGTAACAGGTCTTCCAATCATCACTGGACCAGACGGGACGAGCGGATGACAACCAGGTATGTAATCGGACCAATCGGACCAATTCAAGTATGAAAAACTTCATACCGGTCGATGGTCGATCGGTATGGCCTGCGCAGCATGGATCCGGAAACGGATCTCTGCGGGTCCCACTTTCCAAATTTCAAACCGAAGGACTTTCCTAATGTTAGGAGGCTTCCTAAACCTAATCCTAGCCTATATAAGGACCCTTAAACCTCCTAAAATCTCTTCTATTGATTCTCACAAACTCTAGAGAGGAGAAAGAGGCTGAAGAAGGAGAAGAAGCTAGGAAGGAGAGGGAAGAGCCGCCATTACCGTTGGACGAAGAACACATTACCCCGAGTCAACGGTAAGTGCTTAAACCTTCCTCTACAATAAGTATTCTAGGATGGTTAGTAATAATTGGATCAATACCATGCAAAGCAAGGTATTGATCTAAACCTTGTTTGCCATCAAACCCTAATCTAGTCGGTAAACCCTAGATTCAAGTTCTAGGTTGAAGATCATCGAAACTAGGACTTGAATGGAGTTGGAAACAATTCTAACTCAGTGCTCAGACCTAGAATGAATAGGAGAAACCCTAGGATCAATAGGGGGTGACTGACGGAAGGCGAGAACCAAGCGTATGGTCATCCGGAGACTTATCGGTCGACCATACCGGTCGCACCATATGCGACCGGTACCTCCCGGGGACTGGTCTGTGGGGACCGATTGACCATACCGGTCTCACCTTTCCCCACAGTGCCGCAACCGGTACTACGACCGGTATACTTTGTGAGGAGTATTTTTGACCCAGTTGGTTTTTCGACCAACATAAATCCTAAGAAAACTATTCTAATACAACCCTAACATTGTGTAGGACCTTGTGATAGCGAGTTTGGATTCTGTGACACGGAGCAAGCTATCAAACAAGCGTTAGGTAAGAGAATTGGACATAAACCTTAATGATTTAATAAATAGTAAATCGTTGTTAATAACCATGATTCTATGGTATGATGTTTGTGCATACTCGCATGTCATCCTTTATTTTCAGTTATTATTATTGTTCATGCATACTCGCTATGCTAGGATGTGACTGTTAGGCATGTGATTATTTTCGTTGGTGTATGGAATGGGAAGGACTGGAGGTCTGGGATCATTCCTCACACTAGCACCTTTCGTATCATTCTGTCTTAGCATGCTTGGTGCGGGTAGGGTATCAGGGGGAGGAAGTGGCACTGTGGTCTCCGACCTGGTCACTAGACTCTAGCTCTATCTCTATGCCGTAGGGAACTGTGCTGGGATAGGGCCTACTGTGTTGACATATAGGATTGGTTAGTTGCGAGCCTAGTTTTCAAGCCCTCGCCAATATGGGGGCTTACGTGTTGGTATGGGTAGAGTATCAGGGGAGGTGTTGGCGGTGTTTGATCCGGACGCCTTAGCTCTATCTCTATTCCATGGTGGGTGCATGTGGAACGATAGTGGTGTTTGATCCATTGGGCAGTTTCATACACTCGTGTATAGAGGTGCGGTGGCCGCCAATCCTTTCTATAGCACATTACAAACTTAAAACCAGACCATAATGTAAATGTTACTCATGCATATGTTTGTTGCATTGTCTGATTGTCTTACTGAGCTAAGTTGTGAGCTCACCCTTGTATATATACATGTTTTTTTAGATGTTGATGTAGGTTATACGGTGGAGGATTACGTAGACGCCCCAGTGTATGGAGGCGTGGCTGCTTTGGACGTGCAAGCAGGAGAGGACGAGCATGACGCTTCATGCGAGTGCCTTTTCTGCGTGTACCTCTAGGATTTTATTTGGATTATTTTATTTATTTTCAGTTAGATTTATAAAGTGATGTAAGGATATTAATTACGTTTTGGTATGGAGAATAACTTGATATTTTATTTATTTATCAATAAATCACTCAGTTCATTTTATTTAAAGACTTTTACTGTATTTTATTATATTCTGATTATGGTTATGTGTAATGGTTTGTATGAGTGGACACGGTCTTATTGAGATCCTGGTGTGAACCATTGGTTCAGTGACGATTCACTCACACTTCTGATTCACTCGGAATTAGGGTGTGACAATTTGGTATCAGAGCTCTTAGGCTCTGTCCAACAGACCATATTGCACTTAACTAAGTTGATGAACTGAGATAGGAAGAATTAAAAGCTTTAATAAAAACCCACCTTAAGCACTGTTTGATGGCTAAGACTAAATACTAAAGAGCATAATGTATTATACTAAAGGTGGAATATATAAATACACCTGCTCTAATGAGGAAACCATCGTGACAAGCAGAATGATCATAAATTACCATAACAAGTAAGAAGAAAATTGTTTAAACATAAAACATCTAATAAGTAAGAGTTAATTGTGCCACAGGGTACAGTCCACAAGCCGGACAGTATCCTGTTATATGAAAACCAAGCTGTGAGGGAGAAAAAAATAAAAGATCTGTCATAGGGATGGGCGCATAGGAGGAATAGGGTCAGTGATGTCATAGTCACGCTCACATACAACCCTGAGCCAGTGTACCTGCTCCTGCGTAACTCTAAGGCTACTAGAGATATGCCCTAGGTCATGGTTCATCTCGCGCTGGGCATTCTGAATCTCCATAAACATATCCATCACGGTATCGGGAGGAGGCTGGGATGGTCCTGCTGTAGGTATGGGCTACGATTCCCTTATCAGCCACCGACGTATGGGATAGCTGCATCATGGCAGAATGATCCGACAAGGGTTGAGGAATATTTTCTGAAGATGAAGCCTCAAACGTTTCAGCAAATGATCAAATCTATTATGGTCGTATAACTAGATAGGTTTATATAGGATGTAGTGCATTATTGATTTACTCTTAGGATTATAGAGAATGCACATACCTGATTCTAATTCTCATACCTTGATAGAATACCTTCTTGATTCAACCTGTCAATTGGAGTTATAGATGTTATTTCCTTAGAATTAGTCCTGATTATACCAATCTAAGCTACTCCCATGATCGACACCATGAATAGAGATATGAACCGAATGAACATTTAAAGGTTTAATCATTTTGAACATACATCTTTTCGATTTATACCTGATTTATTGATGTACCAAAACTTCTCCAGATTTACTCTTGTAGTGCCTTGACCAATGCCATTATATACTCGATAGAACCTGTAACCATGAAGCTAAGAGCTGTAAAATCTCTACTTCCATGTATTTGGACCACCGTGCAACCTAACAACCTTTGGATGCTGGTTGGGTTACCATAGATTTACTGCTGATCCTTTAAACCTAGGTTCACTAGATAAAACAAGTGTTCTTTAACATACTAAATTCAAAAGAAGGAAATGAATTATTTTTGGATAAATATTCTGATTCTTATATTCCTCAACATCCGTTGATAGAGATACTTAGTTAATAACAAAATTATTAGAGGAAGACGATTGAAGTTAGATTAGATTCTATAACCAAGAAAACCTCAGATGAAGTAAGGAGAATCTATTCTGAGAGTGCTGAATGAATGGATTTGAGTCATGGTCTGTAAAAGAGTGCATGAGCAAGAAGTAATAATTTCCAAGAGTAACCAATAAAGGAGTAGATAGAGCTCAACAGAATTAAAGATGGTTATATCGGTATGAAGTTTGACAAGGAAGAAGATTTCTAAAGGCACATCTAAGATTGGATGCAAGTATGAAATCGAAAATGGTGGCATTGATAGTATTTGGATTAGTACAAGTAATACTGAGTTATGCCCAATGTTAAATGAAATGATTAAGTAAAGACCAAAAGAGTTTGACTGAATTAATGAATTTATAAGCATATACCCTAATGCTTATAGATAGACTTGGGATATGTAGTGAGTAAATAGTCAGAAGATGCTTTTTGAGATATACAAAAGAGAGATCAGGGTAGAACATCAGTGATAAAAGAGATATAAGCTATTGAGTGCAATATGAGATTTTGGCGATAGTCTTTGAAAAATCATAAGAGATGAAGGAACTAGACAAGGTCTTAAGACCTTTATACCAGATTTCGCTAGTTCAAGCTCTTTTGAACTAGATATTGTAGTGGATAAGTGTTATGAACATTGTCTGAATCATATGGATGGACAGAATTTGGATGCAACCTAAATCGACTTGAGATGGCAGACTTTGACATCATCTTGGGAATAGATTGGATGTCTCAACACTCTACAAGTGATTATGTGCATAGAAGAGGTTATCATTTAAGAACAAAGATGACACATAATTTGGTTTTATTGGAAGCATATTGCTTAAGAAGCCAAAGCTCATCCTCTCTGCACGAAAGGCGAAGAGATGCTTTGAAAAGAAAGGAGTTGAAGACCCAATTACAAGAACTACTAGATAAGGGTTTCATACGACCAAGCATATCGCCATGGGGAGCACCTGTATTGTTTGTAAAGAAGAAGGACGGTAGTGTACGGCTATGTATCGATTACCGAGAGCTGAACAAGTTAACCATTAAGAACCGATACCCTTTGCCTAGGATCGATGATCTGTTTGATCAGTTGTAGGGTGCAAAGGTTTTCTCAAATATTGATCTTAGATCAGGGTATCACCAATTGAAGATCAAGGCCGTAGATATTCCGAAGACAGCTTTCAGGATAAGGTATGGACATTATGAGTTCCTTGTAATGCCATTCGGGTTGACTAACGCTCCAGCGTCATTCATGGAACTGATGAACCGAGTGTTTCATGACATGTTGGACACTTCGGTCATCGTATTCATTGACGACATATTGGTCTACTCAAAAGACAAGGGACTCATGCAACACATTTGAGAGCAGCTCTACAACGGCTGAGAAGAGAGAAACTTTATGCCAAGTTTAAGAAGTGTGAATTTTGGCTGAAAGAAGTGGCCTTCTTAGGTCACGTAGTATCTGCAGACGGTATCAAGGTAGATCCAAGCAAGATCGCAGCTATAGTAGTATGGGATGCACCAAAATTAGTTGCAGAGATTCGTAGTTTCCTTGGATTGGCTGGTTACTATAGAAGATTTGTGGAAGACTACTCGAGGATCACCGTTCTACTTACCAGACTAACCAAGAAAGGGGAAAAGTTCATATGGACGGATGAGTGTGAGAAGTATTTTCAGACTTTGAAGTCAAGACTAGTCTCTACACCTATCTTGACCATCCCAGCACCAGGCTTGTCGTTTACCCTATATACGGATGCCTCAGGGTTAGGACTTGGATGTGTGTTAATGCAAGGAGAACAGTTGATTGCCTACGCATCAAGACAGTTGAAAGAGCATGAGAAGAACAATCCTACACATGATCTGGAATTAGCAGCGGTCATTCACGCAATCAAGACTTGGAGACACTACCTTTACGGTGAAAAGTTTCAGATTAAATCGGATCACAAGAGCTTAACTTACCTTTTCACTCAGAAGGATCTGAATATGAGACAAAAGAGATGGCTGAAACTATTAAAAGATTATGATCGTGATATCCAGTACCATCTGGGTAAGGAAAACGTTGTGGCTGATGCCTTAAGAAGAAAGTGGGCATTGAAGCCTGAGGCAGGACCTAGTACAAATGCTGCATTGTGTGCTGCAGCCTCAAGCTCAATAGAAAATGATGAAGAGTATATATTAGAAACTGCAGGAGATCCAGTGGAACAAGGCTTAATTCATAAGTTCACGTTGATGTTCGCAGCTTTAATGATCTCATCAGATCTCATAGATGAGGTCAAAGTAGCAATCGTACAGGATCCACACCTCAAGACTGTGCAAGAAGATCTAGAGAAGGGTAAAAGCAATCCTGACTTTACCTTGGATTCAGACAAGGTACTCAGGTATCGTAGAAGATTATGTATACCTGAGAGTGATAACTCAAATATCTGAGATCGAGTTATGACAGAAGCTCATTACACCCCATATTCGGTACATCCAGGAAGCACCAAGATGTACCATGATTTAAGAAGATTATATTGGTGGATGGGTATGAAAGCGAATGTAGCTCGGTTCGTATTCCAATGTCTGAATTATCAGCAAGTTAAAGCTGAAGGGTAGAGACCCGCAGGTTTGCTACAACCACTATCGGAGCCAGCATGGTCGATTGACATACCAAGATAGCTCGATTCATCGCTATTAGACCTCAGTATACCATGGAGAAGCTGACCAAGCTATATGTGGATAATATAGTCAGACTTCATGGTGTCCCAAAAAGTATAGTATCTGATAGAGATCCCTGTTTTACATCAAAGTTCTGGGAAGGATTATAGAAAGCCATGGGAACCAAGTTGAAGTTTAGTAGAGCTTTTCATCCTCAGACAGACGGGCAGTCAGAAAGAACTATTCAAATCTTAGAAGATATGCTCAGAGCATGTGCTCTAGATTTCAAAGGAGCTTGGGACGAGAAGCTATCGCTCATCAAGTTTGCTTATAACAATAGTTACCAGGCTACGATATAGATGGCTCCATATGAGGCACTCTATGGGAAGAAATGATGTACACCTTTGTTATGGAATGAGGTGGGAGAGAGAAGGATTGTAGGACCAGAGTTCGTCGAAGAAACTTGTCGAGTGACTGATCAAATTAAGGAAAGAGTGAAGACAGCTCAAGTTTGACAAAAGCACTATGCAGATAACTGACGTCGAGATTTGGAGTTTGCAGTGGGTGATAAAGTATTCTTGAAGATATCACCTGTGCGAGGTCTGAAACGGTTTGGTAAGAAGGGGAAGCTATGCCCTAGGTATATGGGACCATATGAGATTTTGACCAGACATGGTAATGTGGCATATCAACTGGCTCTACCACCATCCATGTCAAGCGTTCATGATGTGTTCCATGTTTTTTTATTGAAGAAATACGTCAGGAATCCATCGCACATCTTGACAATAGACCCACCAGACTTGACAGAGGACTTGACGTTTGAAGTTGTACATGTGATGCTCACAAGCCAAAAAGTACAATATCTCCAAAGCAAGGATATCCACTATGTGAAAGTGCATTGAAAAAGCCAAGATGTAGAAGAAATTACTTGGGAGGAAGAGAACGTAATGAGAAAGGAATACCCAAACCTTTTCGACGACCAAGGTACGTTCAAATTTCGAGGCCAAAATTTATTTTAAGGGTGGGAGAGTTGTGAAACCTACATGTAAATTTTGGGGACGAAATTTCTTTTAAGGGTGGGGGAGTTGTAAGACCCGCACTCCATGAACCCGATCTAAATCCGATCTAAACCTTGTTTCATGTCGTAACAGGTCTTCCAATCATCATTGGACTAGACGGGATGAGCGGATGACAACCAGGTATGAAATTGGACCAATCGGACCAATTCAAGTATGAAAAACTTCATACCGGTCGATGGTACCGGTTTATGGTACCGGTCGATGGTCGACCGGTATGGCTTGTGCAGCATAGATCCGAAAACGGATCTCTGCAGGTCCCACTTTCTAAATTTCAAATCGAAGGATTTTTCTAATGTTAGGAGGCTTCCTAAACTTAATCCTAGCCTATATAAGGACCCTTAAACCTCCTAAAACCTCTTTCATTGATTCTCACAAACCCTAGAGAGGAGAAAGAGGCTGAAGAAGGAGAAGAAGCTAGGAAGGAGCGAGAAGAGCCGCCATTACCGTTGAACGAAGAACACATTACCTCGAGTCAATGGTAAGTGCTTAAACCTTCCTCTACAATAAGTATTCTAGGATGGTTAGTTATAATTGGATGAATACCATGCAAAGCAAGGTATTGATCTAAACCCTATTTGCCGTCAAATCCTAATCTAGTCGGTAAACCCTAGATTCAAGTTCTAGGTTGAAGATCATTGAAACTAGGACTTGAATGGAGTTGGAAACAACTCTAACTCAGTGCTCAGACCTAGAATGAATAGGAGAAACCCTAGGATCAATAGGGGGTGACCGACGGAAGGCGAGAACCAAGCGTATGGTCTTTCGAAGACATACCGATCGACCATACTGGTCGCACCATATGCAACTGGTACTGTGACCGGTACCTCCCGGGGACTGGTCTATGGGGACCGGTTGACCATACCGATCGCACTTTTCCCCACAGTGCCGCGATCGGTATACTCTGTGAGGAGTATTTTTGACCCAGTTGGTTTTCTGACCAATGTAAACCCAAAGAAAACTATTCTAATACAACCTTAACATTGTGTAGGACCTTGTGATAGTGAGTTTGGATTCTGTGACGCGGAGCAAGCTATCATACAAGCGTCAGGTAAGGGAATCGAACCTAAATCCTAATGGTTTAATAAATAGTATATCCTTGTTAATAACCATGATTCTATGGTATGATGTTTGTGCATACTCGCATGTCATCCTTTATTTTCAGTTATTATTATTGTTCATGCAAACTCGCTATGCTAGGATGTGACTGTTAAGCATGTGATTGTTTTCGTTGGTGTGTGGAATGGGAAGGACTGGAGGTCTGGGATCATTCCTCACACTAGCGCCTTTCGTATCGTTCTGTCTTAGCATGCTTGGTGCGGGTAGGGTATCAGGGGGAGAAAGTGGCACTGTGGTCTCTGTCCTGGCCACCAGACTCTAGCTCTATCTCTATGCCGTAAGGAGCTGTGCTGGGATAGGGTCTACTGTGATGACATATATGATTGGTTAGTTGCAAGCCCAGTTTGCAAGCCCTCGCCAATAGGGGCTTACGTGTTGGTATGGGTAGAGTATTAGGGGAGGTGTTGGCGGTGTTTGATCCGGACGCCTTAGCTCTATCTCTATTCCATGGTGGGTGCATGTGGTACGACAATGGTGTTTGATCCATTGGGCGGCTTCACACACTAGTGTATAGAGGTGCGGTGGCCGCTAATCCTTTCTATAGCACATTACAAACTTAAAACCAGACCATATTGTAAATGTTACTCATGCATATGTTTTTTGTATTGTCAGATTGTCTTACTGAGCTAAGTTGTGAGCTCACCCTTGTATATATACATGTTTTTTTAGATGTTGATGCAGGTTATATGGTGGAGGATTACGTAGACGCCCCAGTGTATGGAGGCGTGACTGCTTTGGACGTGCAAGCAGGAGAGGACTAGCATGACGCTTCATGTGAGTGCCCTTTCTGCGTGTACCTCTAGGATTTTATTTGGATTATTTTATTTATTCTCAGTTGGATTTATAAAGTGATGTAAGGATATTAATTACGTTTTGGTGTGGATAATAACTTGATATTTTATTTATTTATCAATAGATCACTCAGTTCATTTTATTTAAAAACTTCGCTGTATTTTATTATATTCTGATTATGGTTATGTGCAATGGTTTGTATGAGTGGACACGATCTTATTGAGATCCTGGTGTGAACCGTTGGTTCAGTAACGGTTCACTCATACTTCTGGTTCAGCCGAAATTGGGGTGTGACATAAGTGGCCATTTCTCTTTACTGTTCTCTGTCGGGTTGGTTTCTTTAATACATTTATGGATAAGGTAGAATGACTTCTTTCTTTAGCTCGTCCGTCAATCTTTGAAAATGGTGGACCAGCTAGTTTTTTTGGAGTGGGTCATAGCCTCAGGCAAAGGGACTCTCTTTCCCCTCTTCTTTTTATTCTGGTAGAGGAAGTGTTGTATAAGAGATTGCGGGCCTTGAGGGATAGTGAAACTTTATCCTAGCTTCGGAGATCATGTGAGGTGGAGGTCCCTACCCATTTATTATTAGCAGATGATATCTTCATCTTTATGAACACAAATGTGCATGCTATTTGAGGATTGAAACACTTCTTAGGCACCTATTAGGAGTATGCTGGTTAACTTCTCAATTTAGCCAAGAGCAAGATATATTTTTAGACGAGATATCTCGGGGTAGAGATCTTCAAAGGGTGTGTGATAAGAGAGCATCTGTAGCCTTTATTGATAATTTAAGCGTAAATTCTCTATGTGGACTTGACGCCTCTTATCGTTGGTGGGTCGGGTTGAGCTGGTTAGATCTATGATTTCTAGTGTTCTTGTGCATAGTTTTTTTTTTTTCTACAGCTGGCCTATTTCCTTGGTGAAGATTATTAAAGGCTGGATGAGGAACTTTATTTGGTGTGTGTATCTAGATAAATGAAAATCTATTATATATGGTGAAATGGTCGATGATGTGTCTTCCAAAGAAGGAAGGGGGTTGTAAGACCCACACTCTGAAAACCTGATCTAACCTAAGTTTCGCATTGTGACAGGTATTCCAATCATAATCGGACTAGAAGACGAGGCCGGGTGACGAACCATGCACTCTAGGTAAGCAAAACAAACATTTTAAACCAAGTTTATGCATACTAATTGGGCTATGAGTCAGACCGGTATGTCCAACTGGCATGACTACGCAAGTAATAACGAACTCTAGTGGATCCCACACTCCAAATCCAAATCTTAGAGATCTTTTAGATGTAGGAGACCTTCCTAGAATGGTCTCCCAATCTATAAATATGTCTTCCCTTCTCCTTAGATCCTTTCCAATGAATTTCAAACCCTAGAGCAGTCTAGAAAGAGATCTGAGAAGGAGCAAAGAAAAAGGAAGCTGTTTGAAAAGGGATTTCCATTAGGAGGAGAGCACAACCATTCAATGAACACCTAGAAGTACTCTATCTCTGTAGGAAGGTTTGGGTTATTGATCAATACTGTAAAATGGAGTATTGATCCAAAACTCTAGATCTATCAAACCATAGTTTTCATTGAGATCCATTCTGAAAAGGATGGAAACATTGTTCTACGATGTCAAATGATAAATAATCTATACCAAAGTAACCTAACATGTATCTTGACCCTATAATGGTTTAGGAGAAACCCTGAAACCAATCCGAGGACAGATGGGAGAGGGAGGTCCGAAAATGGACTCTTGAACCCATACCGCTGGGTATACCAACTAAACTGAAGGTCCTATGGTATGCCATACCGCAACGCATACCGACTGGACTAAAGGTCCTGCGGTATGCCCAGGCAGTATATACCATAGGACCTTCAATCTAACCGGTATGTCCCAATAGGGGTATAGGTATTGGTACAGTGTCAGGGGGAGGATGTGGTAATGTGGATTGTAGCCTGACTGCCAGACTCTAGCTCTATCTCTATACTGGAGTGAATCATGTAGGACAACAACAGTAGATGGATCGGACCCTCACTGTTGGGTGTACTCACACTCTGGTGCATGAAGGTGCGATGGCCACCAAACCTTACCATAGCACTTTGCAAGTATACCTATCCCAATGTAATGTTATCTCGTGTATTTTGTATGTTGCATAGTCTTATGCTTTACTGAGTTAAGTTGTGAGCTCACCCTATATATATACACCCTTTTTCAAATGTTGATGCAGATTATACCGTAAAAATTTTTATGGCTGCTCTAGCGTATGGGATGGTAGCTGCATTAGATAACAGGTAGTGGAGGACGAGCATGATGCTTCATGTGAGTGTTCCTTCTGTGTATTTCTTTAGGATTTATTTGTTATTATTTTCAGTTGTTTCTAAACGATGTAACAAATTTATTTATTTACATTTTGGTAGAGAATAATTTGGATATTTTACTTATTTATAACTAGCAAACTCAATTCATTTATTTATTATTCCGTTGCTATTTATTATCCTCTGATTGGGTTAGTATGCATTGTTGGTTGTTGACACGGTCTATTGAGATCCTGGTGTGAACCGTTGGTTTAGAAGCAGTTTACTCACACTTCTGGTTTAGTAAGAATTAGGGAGTGACAACTTGGTATCATAGCTCTTAGGCTCTATCTTGCTAGCCATTTATGAGTCTAACTGAGTCCAGTGAACTGAGATAGGAAATTAAAAATCTTAATAAAAATACACCATAAGCTTGTTTGATGCATGAGACTAATTGAAAATAGTATAACATGCTATATTAAAAGAGGCCTTCTTCGAGAAGTACTTCCCAAGGAGCTTCCGTGACCAAATGGAAAAGGAGTTCCTCTATCTACAACATTTTTATATGACAGTAGAGGCTTACCAGCAAAAGTATGAAGAGTTATTCTTCTTCACTCTAACAAGTATGCAAGAAAAGGAAACTAAGGCCCGTCAATTCACCATGGGTCTTAGAGGGGTTATTCGTGGCAAGTGTTGGGGCGTGAACTGAAGATTTACAATGAAGCTATATAGGTGGCTCAAGTTATTGAGTCAATTCAGAGGGACAATTTCTTTGCACAAAACAGAGGCTTGAAGAGGCCAAACACTAAAACTCAGAGCGGAGGAAACAACAGGCCTTACCGTCCGTTTAGGCCACAAACCAATACTGTGCCACCCAAATTTGGTCCTACAGTGACACACCAAGTAGCTAGTCAGAACACCAATATAAAGTGCTTTAACTGTCAATAGGTAGGCCACTATGCCAGGATGTACCCATTACCAAAGAAATAACTACAACAAGCCAAGGTGTACGCTGTTACCACTGAGGAAGCAGCCACAACACGTGATGTGGTTATTGGTATGATTTTATTACTTGGTCCTTTAGTTATTGCATTATTTGTATGAGCATGTAGAACTTAGGGCTAATTAAAAACCCCAGGCATAGTAAACATAGCAGGGCTAGATCTACCCACCAAGATTTTAGATCCAAGTCTGTTAGTCAGATCTCCTATGATAATGGAGGTGGTATTAAAAGAATATTATGGACCTTACCTAGTATATATTGAAGGATGGGATTTGGAAGCCAATCTAGTCCACCTTGAGATGTCAGATTTTGATGTCATTCTGAGAATGAACTAGTTATCTCAACACTTAGCAAACCTATTATGTGCTAAGAAGAAGCTCGCCTTCAAGGACAATGAAGGGAAGGAATTCAAATTCAAAAGGATTAAGTTGCCTAAAAAGCGAAAGCTTATACTCTCTGCCCTTAAAGCAAAGAGATGCCTAGAGTAGAGGAGTCAGATACCTCGTGTCTATGGTAGATGTAACTACGAAACTACAAAAAATGGAAGAAATCGAGGTAGTGCTGGAGTTTACTGACGTGTTTCCAGAAGACTAACCTGGATTACCACCAGATAGGGCAACTGAGTTTGTGATAGACCTTCTGCCAGGGGTAGTGCTAGTGTCTAAGGCACCCTACAGAATGGTTCCTATAGAGTTGAAGGAGTTGAAGACCCAGTTGCAAGAATTATTGGACAAGGGATTCATAAGGCCGAGTATATCACCTTGGAGAGCGCTGGTGCTATTTGTTGAGAAGAAGGATGGTAGCGTACGTCTATGTATAAACTACTATGAATTAAACAAGCTCACCATCAAGAATAGGTACCCACTACTAGAATCGATGATTTATTCAATCAGCTACAAGGTTCTAGTGTCTTCTCAAAGATTGATCTTAGCTTAGGGTATCATCAACTCAAGATCAAAGAGACAGAAATTCCCAAGACAACTTTTAGGACAAGGTATGGGCACTACGAGTTCCTTATGATGTCTTTTGGATTGACCAATGCACCTGCATCGTTTGTGGAATTGATGAACCGAGTATTCCATGACATGTTGGACACATCGGTCATCGTATTCATATATGATATATTGATCTACTCTAAGGATGAAGAGACACATGCAATGCACTTGAGAGTTGCCTTACAAAGACTAAGAAGAGAGAAGCTCTATTCAAAGTTCAAGAAGTGTAAATTTTGGTTGGATGAAGTGGCCTTCTTGGGTCACGTGGTATATGCAGAAGGAATCAAGGTAGATCAAAGCAAAATAGCAACCATAGTAGGATTATAAGCACCGAAGACAATTGCTGAGATTTGTAGTTTCCTGGACCTAGTTAGATATTATAAAAGATTTATAGAAGATTATTCTAAGATTGCCATCCCACTCACTAGACTGACCAATAAGGGAGAGAAGTTTATATGGATGGACGAGTATGAGAAGTGTTTTCAAACACTATAGTCAAGACTGGTTTCAACACCTATATTGACTATTCCTACTTCAGGCCTTTCATTCACACCATACACAGATACTTCAGGATTGGGACTCAGATGTGTGTTGATGCAAGGAGAATATGTGATCGCCTACGCCTTGAGACAACTGAAGGAGCATGAAAAAAACTATTCTACTCATGACCTGGAATTGGCAGCGGTCATTCATGCGATTAAGACTTGGAGACACTATTTGTACGAGAAAAAAATTTCAAATCAAGTCTGATCACAAGAGTCTGATTAACCTCTTTACATAGAAGGACTTGAACATGAGTCAGAGGAGGTGGTTAGAATTGTTAAAATACTATGACTGTGACATTCAGTATCACCCCGGCAAAGCAAGGGTTGTAGCTGATGCTCTGAGTAGGAAGTCGGCGTCGAAACCTAAAGCAGGGCCTAGTACAAATGCTGCATTATATGCTGTAGTTTCTGGCTCAATGGAGAATGAAGAACAGCACCTACTAGAGTCAGTAGAAGACCCAGTAGAGTTGGGTTTGATACATAAGTTCACCCTTATGTTTACAGCAATGAAGATTTTGCCTGACCTGACAGAGGAGGTAAAAGTAGCAGTCCTACAAGACCTACACCTCAGGACAATGCAAGAGGATTTGGAAAAGGGTAGAACCAATCCTGACTTTACCTTGGATGCAGACAAGGTACTCAAGTATCGTGGACGTTTGTGCATACTTGAGAATGAGGACTTCGATATCAGGAATTGGATTATGTTGGAAGCCCACTTCACCCCAAATTTGGTACATCCTGGAAGCACTAAGATGTACCATAACTTAAAGAGATTATATTGGTGGAGGGGTATGAAAGCAAATGTGGCTAGATATGTCTTCCAATGTTTGAATTGCCAGCAAGTAAAAGCGGAGAGACAGAGATTGGCAGGTTTATTTCAGTCATTGCCTGAGCCAGCATGATAATGGGATTGTATTATCATGGACTTTATCACTAGACTACTTATGACTCCGAGGTCAGTGAATGCAGTTTGGGTAATTGTAAATTGCCTCACCAAGACAACACGTTTTATTTCTATTAGACAACAATACACCATGGATAGGTTGGCAAAGTTATATGTGCACAACATAGTCAGACTTCACGGCGTTCCAGAAAGCATAGTGTCTGACAGAGATCCATGCTTCACATCTAAATTCTAAGACATACTGCAAAAGACTATGGAAATAAAATTGAAGTTCAATACGGCCTTTCATCCTCAGAGAGATGGCCAATCAGAGAGAACCATCCAGATCTTAGAAGACATGCTTTGAGCTTGTGCTACTAACTTCAAGGGAGCTTAGGACGAGAGGTTATTACTCATCGAGTTCGCCAACAATAATAGCTATCAAGCTACGATCCAGATGGCTCCATATGAGGCCCTATATGGTAAGAAATGCCGAACACCATTGCCATCGAATGAGGTTGGAGAAAGGAGAATTATAGGACCTAAATTTATTGAGGAAACTTGTAGAGTAGTGGATCAGATCAAAAAAAGAATGAAGACAGCTCATGTCACACCCCAATTCTACACCATTCAGAACGGTGTAATGAACCATTAATAAACCAACGGTTCAACCAGGATCTCCAATAGGCTGTGTCCGTTGAAAATAAATCCATACACATCCACAACCATAATCAGAATAAATATACAATAGCGGAAGTCTTAATAATAAATGAACTGAGGAATCTAAATGTGATAATCAATAATAAAATATCAAGTTATGTTGTATTAACCGAGACATAAGTAAATAAAATATCAAATTACATTTCCTTAATAATTTAAATAAAATCTAATCGAAAATGCATGCGTTGCACTCGCAAGAAGAGTCATGCATTTCCACGAAGTCTTCAGCTTCCATTGCAGCGACGTGCCCGTACATAGAAGTATTCATATAGTCTTCAACCGTGGTACCTGCATCATCAACTAAAAATATTCGACGTCGAAAGGGTGAGCACACATCACGGCTCAGTGAGAAAACAAAATAATACAACAAAACATATGCATGCAATCAATTCATATTTGTGGTCTGGTATATAAGTTTGCAATGTGCTATAGAAAGGTTCGGTGGCCGCCTCACCTCTATACACGAGTGTGTTAATCCGCCCAATGAAAATGGCACTGTCGTCCCACATGCACCCACCATGGACAATATACACCCCATGAAAATGGCATAGCTGTACCGGTTGCCCACACCAACACGTAAGCCCCTGCTGGCGAGGGCTTGCAAACTGGGCTCGCAACTAACCAATCCTTATGTCAAACAGTGTATCCAAGGCCTCACCCCAGCATCCCTCAATAGATCCATAGAGATAGAGCTAAGGCCCCCCGGCAGAGTTGAAGACTACACGGTCCGATACCACCTCCCCTGATATTCTACGATGTAATAGTTCTACTAAGGTAATGGCGATACGATGATGTCAGTGGACATGACTTGAGTAGAACCATGTCACAATATACACCCCATGAAAACAGAATGGCTGTACCGGCTGATACCCCTACCCGCACCATATACACTAACCACACACATACATTCACATGCCTATTCCTAGCATCATCATCATCATCATGTTATAAATAAACAGAATTAAATATGCATGAACAGTAATAGCAGGAATATTGGATGACATGTTGAATGCACATACAAGCATAGACGCATAGAATCAGTCATGGTATTAAACTCAAGAAATAAAAACAGTTAT
The DNA here is from genome assembly GCA_028583415.1 of Protea cynaroides. NCBI lineage: Eukaryota > Viridiplantae > Streptophyta > Magnoliopsida > Proteales > Proteaceae > Protea > Protea cynaroides. The sequence continues at coordinate 93,406,630 of CM053276.1, read as the reverse complement.
TATTAGCCAATTAGTTTTGGTCTTGTTCCCTCACCTTTGCTTGAGTGTTGATCCTCTTTCAAGCTTTAAAACCACTTTTATATCAATAGGAAAACCTAACAAGTCGATAGATTTTGGTTAGAAGTCATTCTGGCAAGTTTAGGCTTGTTTTTAAGCATGGGTCGCAGGGTGGGTCGCAGGTAGGGTAGCAGTATACATCGACCCCCAGGGTAGGGTCGATGCCAGGGTCGGATGTTCCATCGACCCTGGGTGCGACCACCCCTATTCTGGACTTCCCGAATACTGGGGATATTCATTCTACAGTCCATTCTTTCACTTTTGGGTCCTATGGCTTACTTCCACAATCCATTCTAGGCTTGTTCTATGGCTTAGAACACTAGGTTTCTTCCTTACCTTGTCTACCATGATTTCTCCATGGATTTCATCGAAATCTTCCCATGGGTGAATGATTTGGGTTTCTCCTAGACCATACTCTCTTCATGAACTATTCTAAGGTCTTAGACTATCAAATAAAAAGCTTGCCCATACCTTAGGTTTGCTGAGATTCAGAGATTTCTCTGAATTCTTCAAGTAGGTCTTCTTTTCTAACTTTCTTTCTCTTCTTTTTCTCTTCTCTTTCTCTCACTCTTAATTAGGGTTTCAAAAGGAGTGAAAGAGGCTTAAGGACATCCTATTTATGGAGTAGAATCTCCAAAAATTAGTCCCATTGAGATTAGGAAGGAATCCCATTGAAATTTGGAAAGTTTCCTATTTACAGTTTCTGTCGGCAAACAGGGGGTCGATGAGGGGGTCGGAGATCCTGTCGACCCTCAGTTCCTAAGTTGTCCGACCCCCAGTGAAAAATCAGGGGTCTGATTTCTATGTGAGGTGGGGTCGACCCTGCTGGTCTTGGTATGCGACCCTACCCTCATTTTGACTGTTTTTGGGTCAGTTTAGTACCTGGTTTTGCCATTTCCTTCACGCACTTGGTCCATTTGGCTCGACCATGATGGGTGGACCTGGTACAAGGTGGTAAGACCGGTTAGTTCGATACGGGTCTTATAACTCCTCCCTACTTATAAAAATTTCATCCTCGAAATTTGTACATACCTTTCGAGTCGAATAAATGAGGGTATTGTTTTCGTATAGCATTCTCTTCTTTCCATGTGATTTCTTCTATATCTCTGCTTCTCTAGGTGACCTTAACATAACAAATGTCATGGTTGCATAGTCGTTGCACCTTTCGACTGATGATTTCAGTTGGTGCTACTTCAAATGTCAAATCATCAGTCAAATCAGGTAGATCTACTGTCAAAATGTGCGTTGGATCTCTAACATACTTCTTCAATAAAGAGATATGAAATACATCATGCACACTTGACATAGATGGTGGTAGTGCTAACTGGTAAGACACTTTTTCATGTTTAGCTAGAATCTCATATGGTCCGACATATCTCGGACTTAGTTTCCCTTTTTGTCAGAACTGTTTCAAACCTCACATAGGTGACACTTTACGGAATACCTTATCACCTACGGCGAATTCAAGGTCTCGGCGTCTAGTATCTGCATATTTCTTCTGACGATTCTGAGCGGTTTTTACTCTTTCCTTGATAATGTCAACTACTCGACAAGTTTCTTCAACAAATTCTGATCCAACAATACTACGTTCTCCAACTTCATTCCAAAACAAAGGAGTTCGACACTTCCTGCCATACAGTGCTTCATAGGGTGACATTTGTATAATAGCCTGATAGCTATTGTTATAAGCGAACTCAACCAGTGGTAACTTTTCATCCCATGATCCTTTAAAATCAATTACACAAGCTCGGAGCATGTCTTCTAGAATCTAAATTATGCGCTCTGACTGTCCGTCTGTCTGAGGATGGAATGCAGTGCTGAACTTCAATGTTGTACCCATAGCATTCTGTAATCCTTCCCAAAACTTTAAAGTAAATCGTGGATCTTTGTCGGACACAATGCTTTCAGGTACACCGTGTAATCTGACAATATTATCCCCATACAACTTAGCTAACCTTTTCAGTGTATACTGAGGTCGTATAACTATAAATCGAGCCATTTTAATCAGTCTATCTACAATCACCCAAACTGCGTCAACTACTCGGGGAGTCAATGGTAACCTTGTCACGAAGTCCATAGTGATGCAGTCCCATTTCCATGCTGGTTTCGGTAACGACTGTAACAGTCCTGCTGGTCTTTGTCATTTAGCTTTCACCTTCTGACAATTTAGGCATTGAGACACGAACTTGGCTATATCTGCTTTCATTCCTCTCCACCAATATAATTTCTTTAGGTCATGATACATTTTTGTACTTCCAAGGTGTATCGAATAGGCGGTGGTATGGGCTTCCTTCATTAGTCGATGTCAAATGTCCAAATTTTCTGTTTCAGGTACACATATTCTTCCTTTGTACTTCAGTACCTTTTCATCATCTAAGGTGAACTCAAGAATAGTCTTACCTTTTTCGATGTCTTCTTGTACCGTTCTTAGATAAGGGTCTGATTTAATTGTCGTTTTCACTTCATCAAATATATCAGGTACAATTTTCAATGTGGTGAACATATTTGTAAACCGATGGATAAATCTTTGGTTGGTTGATTCACCCGGTACATCTATCACAAACTGTTCGTTACAATAATTGAACACTCTTCCGGTAGTACACAGTGCAGCAGTGGTGCTAACCTCTTCTGCAGATTTCATCATTGCCTTTCTACTCAGTGCGTCCGCAACCACATTAGTTTTTCTCGGATGATACTAGATATCACAATCATAATCTTTCAATAGTTCCAGCCATCTTCTTTGTTTCATATTCAACTTTTTATGGTTAAAGAGGTAAGTAAGACTTTTATGATCTGATTTAATCTGAAATTTCTCTCCGTACAAGTAATGTCTCTCCATATTTTGACAGCATGTACTACTGCTGCTAATTCCAAATCATGAGTTGGATAGTTCTTCTCATGTGTCTTTAATTGTCTGGAGGCATAAGCAATTACTTGTTCTCCTTGCATAAGTACACATCCTAATCCCAATCTTGACGCATCAGTGTATAAAATAAATGGCTGTCCTGGAATTGGAATGGTCAAGATTGGAGCTGATATCAATCTAGCCTTCAATGTTTGGAAACTCTTCTCGCATTTATCAGTCCACAAAAAATTTTCACCCTTCTTAGTCAAACTGGTGAGAGGTACGGCAATTCGGGAATAGTCTTCCACAAATCGTTGATAATACTCAACTAGACCTAAGAAACTTCTAATTTTTGCAACGCTCTTCGGTGCTTCCCACTTTACAATAGCCTCGATCTTGCTAGGATCCACTTTAATTCCTTCAGCGGATACCACATGGCCTAGAAATGCGACTTCTTTTAGCCAAAACTCACACTTTGAAAATTTGGCGTAGAGCTTCTCCTTCCGTAATCGCTGTAGAGCGGCATTTAGATTCTTAATATGAGTTTCCTCGTCTTTGGAGTAGACCAATATATCATCGAAGAATACAATAACTGACGTATCCAACATATCGTGGAATACCCGATTCATAGGTTCCATAAAGGTTGCTGGTGAGTTCGTCAATCCGAAAGACATGATCAAAAATTCATAATGTCCATATCTGGTCCTGAATGCTGTCTTGGGGATATCACCATCCTTAATCTTCAACTGATGGTAGCCTGACCGAAGATCGATCTTGGAGAACACTTTAGGCAATGGATACCGATTCTTGATTGTCAGTTTGTTCAGTTCTCGGTAGTCTATACACAATTGAACGCTACCATCTTTCTTCTTCACGAATAATACTGGCGCTCCCCATGGTGATATGCTAGGTCGGATGTAACCCTTGTCCAGCAGTTCTTGTAGTTGTACTTTTAATTCCTTTAATTCAGTAGGAGCCATTCGATAAGGTGCTTTAGATATTGGTGCGGCTTCGGGTATCAGATCTATAACAAACTCGGTAGTGCGGTCGGATGGTAATCCTGGTAGTTCTTCAGGAAATACATCTGGATAGTCACGTACGACATCAATATCCTCCATTCGTGGTGCTTCTTTGGTAAGATCGACCACATATACTAAATACCCAACTGCTCCTTTCTCAAGGAACTTCCTAGCCTTTAATGCAGAGAGTATGAGCTTTTGTTTACGAGGAAGTTTGGTTCCCGAAAAACTGAACTCTGCTCCTTTTTTGCCTTTAAATGTCAGCTTCTTTTCGACACATAATAGGTTTGCAGAATATCGAGTTAACCAGTCCATTCCCAAGATGACGTCAAAGTCTGCCATCTCAAGTTGGATCAAGGTTGCATCCAAAGTCTTTTTATTAATAAGAACTGGACATGGTCCATAACCTTTTTCTAACTCCACTTCTAATCCCATAGGTGATCGTACAAGAAGTTTGTAGTCTAAGGATTTAAGGGGTAGATTTAGCTTCTTTCCAAATGTCACAGATATAAAAGAATGAGTAGCTCCTGAATCAAAGAGTACTCTGGCGGGAATGCCATTAATAGGTACGATACTTGTGATTTGTTTTGATTTAGTGTACATGCTCACATAATGTAACACAAAATGATAAGATTCAGGTCATACCTATGACCACATCAGGCGATGCGGCAGCATCCTCGGATGTAACCGCGTAAACTCTGCCTTGTTGTAGTTGTTTCTTGGGCTTAGTACACTCCTTTGCCATATGCTCTACTTGATTGCAGTTAAAACATCTTATTGCTTCAACGACTTTCTTTTGTTGTTGTGGAGCTGCGGGGGTAGTCTTGGCTGCAGCATTAAAGCCTTGAGTACGGAAGGGTTTGAATGTCTTGGTGTTCCCTCCGTTGTAAGAATTCCCATTAAGCCTTTTGATTCCCCTATTTTGAGCAAAGTAGCTCTTTTTCTGGCTCGACTCTATCACTCGAGCAATTTGTGTTTCTTCATTATAGATTTTCTTTTCAAGTCCCAGAACATGTTCGCGGATACTTCCCCTAAGTCCCATGACGAACCTTTGGGTCTTGGTGTCTTCTACCTGCATACTGACTGGTGCGAAGAAAAACAGCTCCTCATAATGTTGTTGGTATGCATCGAAGGTCATCTATCCCTGATATAGACTCAGGAACTCCTTCTCCATGGAATCTTTGAAACTTCTAGGAAAGTACTTCTCAAAGAATACTTCCTTATAAATATCCCAAGTCAACTGGGCGTGCTTTATTAATAAATATGTCCTGGTAGACCTCCACCAATGGTGTGCATCTCCTTTTAGCATAAAGGCGGCACACAACACTTTTTCTTCTTCATTTACTGTCATCATCATAAAATTTCTTTCCATTTCGTCAACCTAGTGTGCCGGCCATAAAGGATCTGCTGGCTTGCCATTAAATTCTTTGGGCTTCATTTTCAGGAAACACTCCACCAGTCTAGAGTGGTCTAGTTGTTGTGGGACATATGCCCCATACATAGGTGGTTGGTATTGATATCCACCTTGAGCTACCTCAGGATTCTGCACTTGAGCCTGCATGATGGGAGTCTGAGGTGCGTGGAGTACTGTGTTACTTCCCCTGGTACCATGCTTGCCTGTCCTGCTGGCATTGGTGGTGTCTGTGTAGCTGGAAAAGTCATGCCTATGGCAGCTTGCATAGTAGCTTGTGCCTGTTGCATTTGCTGCAGCTGTTGGGCAAAGTTCATTACGACTGTAGTCAGGTCTGTAGGTGGAGCTGGCAGATTTGTAGGATTTGTCTGCCCATTAATTATGGACGGTGCCGTGTTTGTATTCCCCTGTGTTTTCTGCTGTGTCTGACTGTCTTCCCCCACAGGTGGTGGTGGTGGGATAGAGTTACGGCTTCGTCTGGTCACTCTGCGTCCAGCCATTATCTGTTCTGATAATGGGGATGCCTGAAAATCATAGAATACGTGAGGCAATCATTATATACTTTATTTTCATATTTTAAAACCACTAACAAATGAAAATTTCCAAATTTTTCAGATCATTCTGTCGAAAATACTGTATTTTCACTGCAGGGTCGATGGTGGGGGTCGATGGATGTCCGACCCTCAGTTTGGGACCCTGAGGAATCACTGATTCTTTTCGAAGCCGGGGGTCGATGAGGGGTCGGAAGATGTCCGACCCAGGGTGAAACCCCTGGTTCTCTGTCAGTCTACCGAGAGCCGAGGGTCGATGAGGGGGTCGGATCGGATGTCTTGGTCGAATTCTCCGACCCTCGGACCAAAAATCATATTTTTATTTTCGATTTTGAATCCATTTCTCATTCTTCCTCCTCCTTTCCGACTCGACTCATCCCTCTGAGTTGCTACAATGCCAACTCGGACTCTTAGGTGCTTTTTGCTTCCTATTTCGACGTCCACACCTCATCTACAGGTATGTTATCTACATTTTCATGTTTTTAGGTTTTCTTAGCTAGGTTTTTGCCCATTTAACTCGTTTTCTTCAAATTAAACTTTTTTCCAACCTTAAAAATTTGATTTTTATTGGGGGCTTTTGTTGTTGGTGACTCAAGGAACGGAAGCCCTAAAAAATATTTGAGTTTCGTCGATTGGTTATCGAGAAACTTGAATTTTCCCATTTTTTCCCTAATTTGTCGAGATTTTTGAATTTCTTGAAATTTCTTCAAATTCGATCTCTTTAAATGAAATTTCCATCTGTATGAGTCTTGCAGGATTGTTCAAAACCTTTATAAGTCCTCCTGCTCACATGTATGGGTGAAAAGTGAGGCTTTTGACCAATTTATATTGTTATACTGTCAAAATTTTTAGGTTTTTCATCTTTACTATCCCAATATCTGTTTCTCTTTGTTTTTGCAGATACTATGGCTCGTACCAAAGTACCCAGGGTTCATGACCCAGTCCGCTTCCGTTCTAACGAGGCGGAGACACAGTATGCCCGCCATTCTCGTAAGAAGGTAGAGGGAGGTCGTGGGGTAGACTTAGCTAGCATGGCATTGTTCGATGTAGAGCGGCCTTTTGGTGAAATGGGTTGGCTTCCTGTTATCACCTATGATGCCTGCACTTGGCCGGACTTAGTGAGACAGTTCTACTGTAATCTCCAGGTGGTGGGAGATTAGAATGATACAGAGAGGGGCAGAGAGCTTCGGATCACCAGCTACGTCAAGGGGTCGAGATTTCATTCGATTATCGGCAGCTAGCCAACTTGTTGGGCATTTCTTATGATGGCCCCTTGGTGTTCTGTGCTCCTGGAGAGCCCCAGTTCTTTTCATTGGAGAGGAAAGCTGAGATTGACCGTCAGATCATCAGAGAGGATCGCTAGGAAATGAAAGCGATCTATCTTCGTCCAGAGCCTCGGGTGTACTGTAAGATTATTCAACACAACCTGATACCTCAAAGTGGGCACTATGAGAGGATCTCCCAGTTGACCCAATATCTGTTGTACTGTATATGCACTAGGCAGCCCGTCTGTCTTCCTTACATCATCATGCGGATGATGATCAGCGCTACGTTGCCCAGTCATACTAGTAACCTATCATATGGACGAATGATATCTATGCTGCTTACCCGCCTGGGTGTTGACATGGTGGATGAGAGGATTTAGGAGAAATCCTTCTCGTCACCTTTGGATTGGGAGGCCATCTGCAATATGGGCATGCGGGATGCCCAGGTCAGCGACGAGGAGAGGAATGCTCTGGTGCGTCCACGTACTCGAGTGGAGATGGCTGACGCAGAGGCAGCAGTAGCAGCCGCTGGAGCAGGGGTTCATGGGGGTGATGATGATCGTCTGTACATGGATGTGGATGTCATACCTCCTCCATCACCTACTCATGCTATAGGAGCTAGTCCTTCGTATGCACCTTCTGATGACATGATGTGGATATTGCATGAGATACGATAGCCTTAGCGCATGTCTGATTTGAGGATGGGAGAGCTTCTAGAGGCTCAGCGCTTATCCGATCAGCGGGTGGGAGAGCATCTAGATGCTCAGCGCATGTCTGATCAGTGGGTGGGAGAGCTTAGGGATGCTCAGCGTGTGACTGACCAGCGGGTGACTGATCTCACAGCTAGTCTCCAGATGACCCAGACTCAGATAGCTTGGTTGACTAGAGTTTATGCTGAGGATTATGATAGAGACCGCGAGGCACCGCCTCCCCCATCACCTCCAGCTTCTTGATGTATTTTCTTTTATCTTTCTTTTTGTACTTCAGAGTAACTATCCGGGTTGTGGACTGTACTCTGCTTTAGTCATGTATATATACGTTTGTTCTTCTTTTGGTTGTATATAAATTTATTTCTCATTTAATAGATGCATTATTCTCTTTCAATTTTATCTCAAACAACACAGATGCTTATGGTGTGTTATTATTACGTCATTTAAATTTTTATCCTATCTCAGTTTACGAACTTTTATGGAAGTATACTGGTTTCACAGACAGGGCCTGAGAGCTCTGATACCAAATTGTCACACCCCAATTCTGTACTATTAAGAACGGTGTGATGGACCGCTAATAAACCAACGGTTCAACCAGGATCTCTAATAGGCTGTGTCCGTTGAAAATAAAACCATACACATCTACAACCATAATCAGAATAAATATACAATAGCGGAAGTCTTAATAATAAACGAACTGAGAAATCTAAATGTGATAATCAATAATAAAATATCAAGTTATGTTGTATTAATTGAGACATAAGTAAATAAAATATCAAATTATATTTCCTTAATAATTCAAATAAAATCTAATCGAAAATGCATGCGTTGCATTCGCATGAAGAGTCATGCGTTTCCACGAAGTCTTCAGCTCCCATTGCAGCGACGTGCCCGTACACAGAAGTATTCATATAGTCTTCAACCATGGTACCTGCATCATCAACTAAAAATATTCGACGTCGAAAGGGTGAGCATACATCATGGCTCAGTGAGCAAACGAAACAATGCAACAAAACATATGCATGCAATCAATTCATATTTGTGGTCTGGTATATAAGTTTGCAATGTGCTATAGAAAGGTTCGGTGGCCGCCTCACCTCTATACACGAGTGTGTGAGTCCGCCCAATGAAAATGGCACTGTTGTCCCACATGCACCCACCATGGACAATATACACCCCATGAAAATGGCATGGCTGTATCAGTTGCCCACACCAATACGTAAGTCCCTGCTGGTGAGAGCTTGCAAACTGGGCTCGCAACTAACCAATCCTAATGTCAAACAGTGTATCCAAGGCCTCGCCCCAGCATCCCTCAATACATCCATAGATATAGAGCTAAGGCCCCCCGGCAGAGTCGAAGACTACAAGGTCCGAGACCACCTCCCTTAATACTCTACGGCGTAATAGTTCTGCTAAGGTAATGGCGATACGATGATGTTAGTGGACATGACTTGAGTAGAACCATGGCACAATATACACCCCATGAAAATGGCATGGCTGTACCGGTTGATACCATTCCCTACCCGCACCATATACAATAACCACACACATACATTCACATGTCTATTCCTAGCATCATCATCATCATCATGTTATAAATAAACATAATTAAATATGCATGAACAGTAATAGCAGGAATATTGGATGACATGTTGAATGCACATACAAGCATAAACGCATATAATCAGTCATGGTATTGAACTCAAGAAATAAAAATAGTTTACTATTAGCCAATTAGTTTAGATCTTGTTCGCTCACCTTTGCTTGAGTGTTGATCCTCTTTCAAGCTTTAAAACCACTTTTATATCAATAGAAAAATCAAACAAGTAGATAGATTTTGGTTAGAGTCATTCCGACAAGTTTAGGCTTGTTTTTAAGTACGGGTCGCAGGTAGGGTAGCAGTATACATCAACCCCCAGGGTAGGGTCGATGCCAGGGTCGGATGTTCCATCGACCCTGGGTATGACCACCCCTATTCTGGACTTTCCGAATACTGGGGATTTTCATTCTACAGTCCATTCTTTTACTTTTGGGTCCTATGGCTTACTTCCACAATCCATTCTAGGCTTGTTCTATGGCTTAGAACACTAGGTTTCTTCCTTACCTTGTCTACCATGATTTCTCCATGGATTTCATCGAAATCTTCCCATGGGTATATGATTTGGGTTTCTCCTAGACCATACTCTCTTCATGAACTATTCTAAGGTCTTAGACTATCAAATAGAAAGCTTGCCCATACCTTAGGTTTGCTGAGATTCAGAAATTTCTCTGAATTCTTCAAGTAGGTCTTCTTCTCCAACTTTCCTTCTCTTATTCTTTTCTTCTCATTCTCTCACTCTCAATTAGGGTTTCAAAAGGAGTGAAAGAGGCTTAGGGACGTCCTATTTATGGAGTAGAATCTCTAAAAATCAGTCCCATTGAGATTAGGAAGGAATCCCATTGAAATTTGGAAAGTTTCCTATTTGCGGTTTATGTCGGCAAACAGGGGGTCGATGAGGGGGTCGGAGATCCCGTCGTCCCTCAGTTCCTAAGTTGTCTGACCCCCAGTGAAAAATCAGGGGTCTGACTTTTATGTGAGGGGGGGTCGACCTGCTGGTCTGGGTATGCGACCCTACCCTCATTTTGAATGTTTTTGGGTCAGTTTAGTACCTGGTTTCACCATTTCCTTTACGCACTTGGTCCATTTGGCTCGACCATGATGGGTAGACCTGGTACAAGGTGGTAAGACCAGTTAGTTCGATAGGGGTCTTACAGATCACGTGCGTCAGAAGCTCTACGCTGATAATAGACGTCGGGATCTTGAGTTCACTGTTGGTGATAAGGTGTTCTTGAAGATCTCATCATTCGGAGGCTTGAAGTGGTTTAGTAAGAAAGGGAAACTCTACCCTAAATATGTGGGACCATATGAGATTCTCTCCTGATGTGGAAACATGGCCTATCAGCTTGCATTGCCACCAGCAATGTCAAGTGTTCATAATGTATTCCACATATCCTTACTGAAGAAATATGTGAGACCCCTCGCACATTCTAGTTGCTGATCCTATAGAATTGACAAAAGACTTGACTTTCGAGGTGGTACCAGTCAAACTCATCAGTCGAAAGGTACAGTAGCTCCAAAGGCATGTTATACACTATGTCAAGGTAGTTTAGAAGAACCACAATGTAAAAGAAATTACTTGGGAGGAAGAGGATGTCATGTGACAAGAATACCTTCAACTCTTCAACTCCAAAGGTATGTAAAATTTTGAGGAAGAAATTTCTTTTAAGTGTAGGAGAATTGAGTGTCCCACCCCAATTCTGGCCTATTCAGAATGGTGTGATGAACCGCCAATAAACCAACGGTTCAACCAGGATCTCGAATAGGCTGTGTCCATTTGCTTAAACCATACACATCCACAACCATAATTAGAGTATATAAACAATAGCGAAAGTCTTTAATATTAAATGAACTGAGAGTCTAGCGGTGATAAAGTAAATAAATTATCCAATTATCTCCAAATAACAAAGACATAAAATAAAATAATTTAATCAATTACATCGTCTGAATAATTCAAAGAAAAACTAATCGAAGACGCATGTGTTGCACTCGCATGACGAGTCATGCGACTCCATTATAATTTCTGAATCCACCGCCGCAGCATGCCCATACATCGGAGCATTCATATAGTCTTCTACTGTGGTACCTACATCATCAACTAAAAATATTTGACGTCGAAAGGGTGAGCATACATCACGGCTCAGTGAGCAAACAAAACAATGCAACAAACATATGCATGCATTCAATTCATATCTTTGGTCTGGTATATAAGTTTGGAATGTACAATAGAAAGGTTTGGTGGCCGCCGCACCTCTATACACGGTGTGTAAGCCCACCTAATGGATCAAACACCATTGTCGTCCACATCCACCCCACCATGGAATAGGGATAGAGCTAAAGTGCTTAGGACCGCACCGCATCACACTTCCCCTGATGCCCTACCCATACCAATACATAAGCCCCTATTGATGAGGGCTTGCAAACTGGGCTCGCAACTAACCAATCCTAATGTCAAACAGTGTATCCAAGGCCTCACCCCAACATCTCTCAATACGTCCATAGAGATAGAGCTAAGGCCCCCCGACAGAGTCAGAGACTACATGGTCCAAGACCACCTCCCCTGATGCCCTACCACGTAATAATTCTGCTAAAATAATGGCGATACGACAATGTCAGTGGACAAGACTTGAGTATAGATAGAGATAAAGTGCTTAGGACCGTACCGCATCACATTTCCCCTGATGCCCTACTCGCATCAAGTACACTAACCACACACAAACATTCACATGCCTATTCCTAGCATCATCGTCATCATCATATTATAAATAAACAAAATTAAATATGCATGAACATTAATAGCAGGAATATTGGATGACATGTTAAATGCATATTACACACATACAAGCATAGAATCATTAATGGCATCGGACTCAATAAATAAAAATAGTTTATTATTAGCCAATTAGTTTAGGTCTTGTTCCCTCACCTTTGATTGCTAGTAGATCCTCATTCAAGCTTTATAATTCACTTTTAAATCACTGAAAATACCTAACAAGTCGATAAATTTTAATTTGAATTAATTCCAATATGTTTAGACTAATAGAAACTGAGGGGTCGCAAGTGGGGTAGCACCTGGAGTCTCAGTTCTGTAACCACAGGGTATAGGGTCGCAGCGTAAGGTAGCACCTGGGGTCTCAGTTTCTGTGACCCCAGGGTGTAGGGTCGCATGTGGGGTCGAACATACTTCGACCCTACGTGCGACCACACCCTCCCTGGAACTTCCCGAGGGCATGTGGTTGATCATGTATGTCTCGTGGGGTCGGATATCATTCGACCCTACGTGCGACCACTCGTGTTCTTGGTCGACCTTTCACTCTTAAGTCCATTTCTTCATGTTTGAATCCTTTGGCTTACTATCATGGTCCTTCCTATGATTGTTCAATGGTTCAAACTACAATTTTTATACACTATCCATTGTCCAGAATGATTTCCTCCATGGATTCTCTTAGAATTTGTCCATGGTTGGATGATTTGGGTTCCTCCTAATCCTATCTTCTTCATGAACTATTGTAGGCTCTTAATTCATGTTGGGAATTAGGTTCATACCTTAGGTTTGCTGAGATTCAGAGTTTTCTTTGAACTTTTCTCTTCCTTGGTCTTCTTCTTCAATTTTCCTTCTCTTCCTTCTCTTTTCTTTCTCTTACTTTCAATTAAGGTTCTAAAGGAGTGAAAGAGGCTAAGGGATGTCCTATTTATAGAGAAAAACCCTCCATAATATGCCCCAATGAGTTTAGGAAAGACCCCCTTCGAATTAGGAAGGTTTCCTAATTTTTGGTTTTTGACTATTTCCGTAGGGTCGGATGTAGGGTCGCAGAAACCGTCGACCCTACATTTTTTAAAACATGCGACCCCATGACCAAAAGTCATGGGTTGGACTCTTTTGAGGTGGGGTCAGTCATACTTGTCTAGGCATGCGACGACACACTCATATTTGACTATTTTTTAGTTAAATTTCATACCAGATCTTTCTTTACGCACTTGGTCTACTTGGCTCGACCATGATAGGTAGACCTGGTACAAGGTGGTAAGACCGGTTAGTTTGATACGGGTCTTACAACTCCCCCCCTCTTATTAGAAATTTTATCCTCAAAATTTACACATACCTTCCGAGTAAAAAAGGTGAGGATATTGCTTTCGCATAGCATTCTCTTCTTCCCATGTGATCTCTTCTATATCTCGGCTCCTCCAAGTGACCTTAACATAATAATGTCACGGTGGCATAGACGTTGAACCTTTCGGCTAGTGATTTCAGTTGGTGCTACTTCGAATGTCAAATCATCAGTTAGATCTGGTAGATCTACTGTTAAAACATGCATTAGATCTCTGACGTACTTCTTCAATAATGAGATATGAAATACATCATGCACACTTGACATAGATGGTGGTAGTGCTAACTGATAAGCCATTTTTCCACGTTTAGCTAGAATCTCATATGGCCCGACATATCTTGGACTTAGCTTCCCTTTCTGTCCGAATCGTTTTAAACCTCGCATAGGTGATACTTTCAAGAATACCTTATCACCTACGACAAATTAAAAGTCTCGACGTCGAGTATCTGCATACTGTTTCTGACGATTCTGAGCTGTTCTAACTCTTTCCTTAATAATGTCGACTACACGACAAGTCTCTTCAACAAACTCTGGTCCAACGATACTCCATTCACCCACTTCATTCCAAAACAAAGGAATTCGACACTTCCTACCATGCAGTGCTTCATAGGGTGACATCTGTATAGTAGCCTGATAGCTGTTGTTATAGGCGAACTCGATCAATGGTAATTTCTCATCCCATGATCTCTTGAAATCAATAACATAGGCTCGAAGCATGTCTTCTAAAATCTGAATGGTATGCTCCGACTGTCCGTCTGTCTGAGGATGGAATGTAGTACTGAATTTCAGCGTTATACCCATTGTCTTCTGTAATCCTTTCCAAAACTTTGAGGTAAAGCGTGGGTCTCTATCGGACACAATGCTTTCAGGTACACCATGTAATCTAACGATATTATCAACATATAGCTTGGCTAACCTCTCTAGGATATATTGATGTCATATAGCTATGAAACGAGCTGTTTTAGTCAGACGATTTGCAATCACCCAAACTGCGTCAACTACTCAGGGAATCAATGGTAACCCAGTGACGAAGTCCATAGTGATGCAGTCCCATTTCCATGCTGGTTCTGGTAGTGGCTGCAACAATCCTGCAGGTCTTTACCGTTCAGCCTTTATCCTCTAACAATTTAGGCATTGAGACATGAATTTAGCTACATCTGCTTTCATTCCTCTCCACCAATATAATTTCTTCAAATCATGATACATCTTTGTACTTCTAGGATGTACCAAATAAGCGGTGGTGTGAGGTTCCTTCATTAGTCTGTGTCTAATGTCCAAGTTTTTCATTTCAGGAACACATACTCTTCCTTTGTATTTCAATTCCTTTTCATCATCCAAGGTGAACTCAGGAATAGTCCTACCTTTTTCGATGTCTTCTTGTACCGTTCTCAGATAAGGGTTTGATTTAAGAGTGGCTTTCACTTCATCAATTATATCAGAAACAATCTTTAATGTTGCGAACATATTTAAAAATCGATGAATAAACCCTTGGGTGGTAGATCCACCCGGCGCATCCATCACGAACTGCTCATTACCATGATGGAATACTTTTCCTATAACATACATTGCCACAATCGTGTTAACCTCTCATTGAGATTTTATCATTGCTTTTCTGCTTAGCGCATCAGCAACTACATTAGCCTTTCCTGGATGACACTGGATATCGCAATCATAATCCTTCAATAATTCCAGCCATTTTCTTTGTCTCGTGTTCAATTTCTTTTGATTAAAAAGATAAGTGAGACTCTTATGATCTGATTTAATCTGAAATTTCTCTCCATAAAAATAATGTCTCTATATTTTGACAGCATGTACTACTGTTGCTAATTCCAAGTCATGAGTGGGATAGTTCTTCTCATGTGTCTTCAGTTGTCTTGAGGCATACACAATTACTTGTTCTCCTTGCATAAGTACACATCCTAAACCCAATCCAGACGCATTAGTGTACAAGGTAAATGGTTGTCCTGGAATAAGAATAGTCAAGATGGGAGTAGATATCAATCTAGCCTTCAATGTTTGAAAACTTTTCTCACATTTTTCGAAAACAACTTTTCTCCTTTCTTAGTCAAACTGGTGAGAGGTATGGCAATTCTAGAATAGTCTTCCACGCATCGATAATACCCAACTAGACCTAGGAAACTTCTAATTTCTCCAACACTCTTAGGTGCTTCACACTTCACAATGGCTTCAATCTTGCTAGGATTCACTTTAATTCCTTCAGCGGATACAACATGGCCTAAGAAAGCGACCTCATTTAGCCAAAACTCACACTTTATAAATTTGGCATAAAGCTTCTCTTTTCTCAGTCGCTGCAGAGCAGCTCTTAGATTCATGACATGAGTTTCCTTGTCTTTGGAGTAAACCAATATATCATCAATAAACCCAATGACTAACTTATCCAACATATCGTGGAATACCCAATTCATGAGTTCCATAAAAGTTGCGGGTGCGTTAGTCAATCCAAATGACATGACTAAAAATTTATAATTTCCGTATCTTGTTCTGAATGCTGTCTTTGGAATATCACCTTCCTTAATCTTCAACTGATGGTATCCTGACCGAAGATCAATCTTGGAGGACACCTTGGCACCTTGCAACTGATCGGACAAGACATTGATTCGAGGCAACGGGTACCGATTCTTGATTGTAAGCTTATTCAATTCAATAGTTTATACACAGTCGAACGCTACCGTCCTTCTTCTTCACAAACAATACTGGCGCTCCCCATGGTGATATGCTAGGTCTGATATAATCCTTGTCTAGTAATTCCTATAACTGTACCTTTAGTTCTTTCAGTTTAGTAGGAGCCATTCGATAGGGTGCTTTAGATATTGGCACGGCTCCAGATATCAGATCTATAACGAACTTTATTGCTCGATCAGGTGGTAGTCCTGGTAGTTCCTTAGAAAATACATCTAGAAAGTCACGCACAACATTAATATCCTTCTTTTGTGGTGCTTCCTTGGTGAGATCAACCACGGATACTAGATACCCAACTCCTCCTTTCTCGAGGCATTTTCTAGCCTTTAATGCAGAGAGTATGAGTTTTCGTTTACGAGGAAGTTTGATTCTCGCAAAACAAAACTCTGCTCCTTCCTTGTCTTTAAATGTCAACTTTTTTTTTCTGCACATAATAGGTTTATAGAATGCCAAGCTAACCAATCCATTCCCAAGATAACGTCAAAGTTTGCCATCTCGAGTTGAATTAAGGTTGCATCTAAAATCTTCTCGTCCATAAGAACTGGACATGGTCCATAACCTTTTTCTAGTTCCACTTCTAATCCCATTGGCGACGTACAAGCAATTTATAGTCTAATGATCTGAGGGGTAGATTTAACTTCTTTTCAAATGACATAGATATAAAAGAATGAGTAGCTCCAGAATCAAAGAGTACTCTAGCGGGTATGCCATTAATAGGTACGTTACCTGTGATTTGTTTTAATTTAGTCTACATACTCACACAATGTAATACAAAATGAAAGGTTCAGGTCATACCTGTGACCACATCAGGCGATGCCACATCAGGCGATGCGACAGCATCCTCAGATGTAACTGCATAAACCTTTCCTTGCTGTAGCTGCTTCTCGGGCTTAGGACATTCCTTGGAATAATGTCCACTTGGTTGCAGTTATAGCATTTTACTCCTTCATTATTTTTCTTTAGATGTTGTTGGGCTGTTGGAGTAGTCTTGGCTGCAGCATTAAAGCCTTGAGTACAGAAGGGTTTAAATATCTTTGTGTTTCCTCCGTTGTATGAATTTCCATTAAGCCTTTTGATACCTCTATTCTGGGCAAAGTAGCTCTCCTTCTGGCTCGACTCTATCACTCGAGCAATCTGCACTGCTTCATTGTAAAATTTCTTTTCCAATCCCAGAATATGCTCACGAATGCTTCCCCTAAGTCCCATGACGAACCTTTGGGTCTTAGTATTTTCCTCTTGCATGCTAGCGGGTGCAAAGAAAAATAGCTCTTCATAACATTGTTGGTATGCATCCACAGTCATCTGTCCCTGATATAAACTCAGGAACTCTCTCTCCATAGCATCTCTGAAACTTCTGGGAAAGTACTTATCAAAGAATGCCTCTTTATAGATAACCCAGGTTAATTGGGCGTGCTTGGTTAACAGATAAGTCCAAGTGGACTTCCACCAATGGTGTGCATTGTCTTTCAACATAAATGTTGCACACAGTACTTTCTCCTCCTCATTAACCATCATCATCATGAAATTCTTTTCCATCCAGTCGATCCAATGAGCTGGCCACAAAGGATCTGCTGGTTTACCATATATTCTTTAGGTTTCATTTTTAGAAAATGCTCGATCAATCGAGAGTGGTCCAACTGATACTGAGCATAGGCCCCATACATAGGTGGTTGATACTGGTAACTACCTTGAGCTACCTCAGGATTCTATAATGGAGCTTGTACCACTGGCGTTTGAGGTGCATGGGGTACCATGTTGCTTCTCCCTGGTACTGTGCTAGCTTGTCCGGCTGGCATAGGTGCTGTATGTGCAGTTGGAAAAACCATTCCTATAGCAGCTTGCATATTGGCTTGCACCTATTGTATTTGTTGCAGCTGTTGTGCCAGGTTCATTACGACTGTAGCCAAATCTATAGGTGGGGCTAGCAAGTTTGTAGGATTTGCCTAGCCATTAGCTTCTGGTGTTGCCATATTCTGATTCTCTTGTACTTCAGGATTTTCATGGCTGTCTTTCTCCACAGGTGGTGGTGATGGAATTGGGTTACGGCCTTGCCTAGTTACTCTTCGCCCAGCCATTTCCTATTCTGGTGGTGGTAGTGTCTGAAAAACAATCATAGAACATATGATGCAATCATAATATACGTCATTCCTATGTCAAAATCCAACTAATCAATGTAAAATTCCAATTTCCAAGTCATTCAGACAAAATACTGTATTTTTCATTGTAGGGTCGATGGTAGGGTCGCTCTATATTCGACCCTAGGGTATGCGACCCCAAAAACCCTGTCAGCTCACCGAGAACCTAGGGTCGGTCGTAGGGTCGGTATATGTCCGACCCTAGGTCCGATTACACGATGTCTGTCAAATCACCGAGAGCCTAGGGTCGATGGTAGGGTCGGTCGTAGGGTCGCACATTTTGTCGAATTTTGCAACCCCATGACCCAAAATTAGGTTTTTAAACCTGATTTTGGATTCATTTCCTACTCTTTCTTCTTTCTTCAAACTCAACTCGCTTCCCCTGGGTTGCTACAGTATCGACCCCTAGTGTTTGGTGATTATTTCTTCCGTTCATGACTTCGGTTCTTTTCCTTCAGGTATGCCCTCTACTGTTTCTCATTTTTAAGCTTTCAAAACTAGGTTTTTCTTTATTTATATCATTTTCTTCAAATTAAAATTTTCCTAACCGTAAAAATTTTATTTTTATTGGGGGCTTTTGCTATTGGTCATCCAATGGACGAAAGCCCTCAAAAAAATTTTGAGTTTCATCAGTTGGTTTTTGAGAAACTTGAAATTTTCATTTTTGACCTAATTTTTGGGATTTTTCCAATTTGTTGAAATTTCTTCAAATTCGATCTTTCTAGATTAAATTTCCAACTATATGAGCTTTGCAAGATAGTTTGGAACCTATGTAAGTCCTCCTGCCCAGCTGTTTGGGTGAAAAGTGAGGCTTTTGGCCAAATCATACCGTTATAATGCCAAAATTTTGAGTTTTTCACCATATCTAATATCTTGTTTATTTTTCTGTGTCTTTGCAGATAGCATGACTTGTACTAAGGTTCCCAGAGCTCAAGATCCCATTCGTTTCTGCTCTAATGAGGCAGAGGCTCAGTATGCTCGTTATGAGCATAAAAAAGGTAGAAGGGGGTCGCTATGTAAACTTGGCTAGTCTAGCCTTGTTTAATGTGGAGGGGGCTTTTAGGGACATGGGTTGGCTTCCCGTGATCACATATGAGGCTTGTGCCTGTCCTGCTTTGATGAAGCAGTTTTTATTGCAACCTCCAGGTAGTGGGTAATCGCAATGATAAAGACAGGGGTAGGGAGCTCAGGATCACCAGTTATGTAAAAGGAGTGGAAGTTTTCTTCAACTGACAGGAGTTGGCTGATCTCCTAGGCATATCAAACGACGGTCCCTTGGTGTATTGTGCACCTAAGGAACCCCAGTTCCTATCCTTGATGATGCGTGCAGAGATTGATCACCAACTTCATAGAGGGGATCGCTGGGAGATGAAGGCAATTAACCTACAGCCGAAACCTCAGGTGTACTGCAAGATCAGTCAGCACAACCTGATTCCTCAAAGTGGGCATTATGATAGGATTTCCTAGTTGACCCAGTATCTCTTGTACTACATCTGCGCTAGGCAGCCCGTCTGCCTGCCATACATTATCATCAGGATGATGATCCGTGCTACGACGCCTGGTCTGGTAGGCAACCTGCCCTATGGGCGTTTGATCTCTACCCTACTCACACGTGTGCATGTCGACTTATTGGATGAGAGGATTCATGAGGATACTTTCTCTTCTGACCTTGACTGGGACACCATCTGCAAGATGGGGATGTGAGATGCGCAGGTCAGTGACGAGGAGATGAACGCTCTGGTGCGTCCTTGTACCTGGGTAGAGATGGAAGACGCCGAGGCAACAACAACAATAACAACAACAGCAGGAGTCCATGGGGGTGATGCTGAGGATGATGATCATATGTATATGGATGTAGATCCCATACCTCCTCCATCACCACCGCATTCCACTGGAGCTGGCCCATCTTGGGTTCATTCACACTCTGCTGGTCCTTCACACCTACCATCTGATGACATGATGGGGCTACTGCTTGAGATTAGAGAGGCTCAGCGTGTGACTGATGGGAGAGTAGGAGAGCTTCTAGATGTCCAATGCGCGTCTGATCAGCGGATGGTCGACCTGACAGCTAGTCTCCAGTGACCCAGACTCAGATAGCCTAGCTGACTAGAGTGTATGCTGAGGATTATGATAGAGATCACGAGGCACTTCCTCCTCCAGCACCTCCAGCTCCATGATGTATATTTTCTTTTATTTTTCCTTGTACTATAGAGTAACTGTTCGGATTGTGGACCGTACTCTGATTTGGATATATATATATATATATATATATATATATATATATATATATATATATATGTTGTTTTTTAATCTAGTGTATATGAAATTTGTTTCTCACCTTAATAGTGCATTATTCTCTTTCTTAATTTTTTTATCTCATACAACGCAGGTACTTATAGTGTGTTCTTATTACATTTTGTCCTAACTCAGTTTACAAACTTTTATGGAAGTATACTGGTTTAATAGACAGGGCCTGAGAGCTCTGATACCAAGTTGTCACACCCCAATTCTACACTATTCAGAATGGTGTGATGAACTACCAATAAACCAACGGTTCAACCAGGATCTCGAATAGGCTGTGTCCGTTTGCTTAAACCATACACATGCACAACCATAATCAGAGTAAATAAACAATAGCGAAAGTCTTTAATATTAAATGAACTGAGAGTCTAGCGGTAATAAAGTAAATAAATTATCCAATTATCTCTAAATAACAATGACATAAAATAAAATAATTTAATCAATAACATCGTCTGAATAATTCAAAGAAAAACTAATCGAAGACGCATGCGTTGCACTCGCATGACGAATCATGCGACTCCATTATAACTTCTGCATTCATCGCCGCAGCATGCCCGTACATCAGAGCATTCATATAGTCTTCTACTGTGGTACCTGCATCATCAACTAAAAATATTCGACGTCGAAAGGGTGAGCACACATCACGGCCCAATGAGCAAACAAAACAATTCAACAAACATATGCATGCATTCAATTCATATCTTTGGCCTGGTTCATAAGTTTTCAATGTGCAATAGAAAGGTTTGGTGGCTGTTGCACCTCTATACATGGGTGTGTAAGCCCACCCAATGGATCAAACACTATTGTCATCCACATCCACCACACCATGGAATAGGGATAGAGCTAAAGTGCTTAGGACCGCACCGCATTACACTTCCCCTGATGCCCTACCCATACCAACACGTAAGCTCCTATTGGTGAGGGCTTGCAAACTAGGCTCTCAACTAACCAATCCTAATGTCAAACAGTGTATCCAAGGCCTCACCCCAGCATCCCTCAATATGTCCATAGAGATAGAGCTAAGGCCCCCTGGTAGAGTCAGAGACTACACGGTCCAAGACCACCACCCTGATGCCCTACGACGTAATAGTTATGCTAAAGTAATGGCGATACGACGATGTCTGTGGACATGACTTGAGTAAAGATAGAGCTAAAGTGCTTAGGATCACACCGCATCGCACTTCTCCTGATGCCCTACTCGCATCAAGTATACTAACCATGCACAAACATTCACATGCCTATTCTTAGCATCATCGTCATCATCATATTATAAATAAACAAAATTAAATATGCATGAACATTAATAGTAGGAATATTGGATGACATGTTGAATGCACATTACACGTATACAATCATAGAATCATTCATGGCATCAGACTCAATAAATAAAAACAGTTTATTATTAGCCAATTAGTTTAGGTCTTGTTCCCTCGCCTTTGATTGCTAGTAGATCCTCGTTCAAGCTTTTTAATTCACTTTTCAATCACTGAAAATACATAACAAGTCGATAGATTTTAATTAGAATTAATTCCAATATGTTTAAACTAACAGAAATTGAGGGGTCGCAGGTGGGGTAGCACCTGGGGACTCAGTTCTGCGACCACAGGGTGTAGGGTCACAGGGTAGGGTAGCACCTGGGGTCTCAGTTTTTACGACCCCATGGTGTAGGGTCGCATGTGTGGTCGAACATACTTTGACCCTACATGCGATCACACCCTCCCTGGAACTTTCCGAGGGCATGTGGTCGATCATGTAGGTCTCTTGGGGTTGGATATCATTCGACCCTATGTGCGACCATATGTGTTCTTAGTCGACCTTTCACTCTTAAGTCCATTCCTTCATGCTTGAATCCTTTGGCTTACCATCATGGTCCTTTCTATGATCGTTCTATGGCTCAAACTATAATTTTATACACTATCCATTGTCCAGAATGATTTCCTCCATGGATTCTCTTAGAATTTGTCCATGGATGGATGATTTGGGTTCCTCCTAATCCTATCTTCTTCATGAACTATTCTAGGCTCTTAATTCATGTAGGAAATTAGGTTCGTACCTTAGGTTTGCTGAGATTCAGAGTTTTCTTTGAACTTTTCTCTTCCTTGGTCTTCTTCTTCAATTTTCCTTCTCTTCCTTCTCTTTTCTTTCTCTCACTTTCAATTAAGGTTCTAAAGGAGTGAAAGAGGCTAAGGGATGTCCTATTTATAGAGGAAAACCCTCCATAATATGCCCCAATGAGTTTAGGAAAGACCCCCTTCGAATTAGGAAGGTTTCCTAATTTTTGGTTTTTGACTATTTCCATAGGGTCGGATGTAGGGTCGCAGAATCCGTCGACCCTATGTTTTTTAAAATATGCGACCCCACGACCAAAAGTCATGGGTTGGACTCTTTTGAGGTGGGGTCGGTCATACCAGTCTAGGCATGCGACCACACACTCATATTTGACTTTTTTTAGTTAAATTTTATACCTGATCTTTCTTCACGCACTTGGTCCACTTGGCTCGACCATGATAGGTAGACCTGGTACAAGGTGGTAAGACCGGTTAGTTCGATACGGGTATTACAGAGAAACCTATATGCAAATTTCGAGGATAAAATTTATTTTAAGGGTGCTAGAGTTGTAAAACCCACACTCTAAAAATCTGATCTATCCTATGTTTCGCATTGTGACAGGTCTTCCAATCATAACTGGACCAAAAGATGAGGCCGGGTGACGAACAGACACTCCAGGTATGCAAAACAAACATTTTAAACCAAGTTTAAGTATACCGGCTTGACATACCGGTTAGTCTATGAGTCTGATTGGTATGTCCAACCGGTATGACTGCGCGAGTGATGACGGACTCCAGTGGGTCCCACACTCCGATTCTGAATCTTAAAGATATTTTAGACGTAGGAGACCTTCCTAGAATGGTCTCCCAACCTATAAATATATCTTCCCTCCTCTTTAGATCCTTTCTAATAAATCTCAAACCCTAAAGCCATCTGGAAAGAGATCTGAGAGGAGCAGAGAGGAAGGAAGCTATTCGAGAAGGGATTTCCATTAGGAGGAGAGCATCGCCATTCAATGAACACTTATAAGTGCTCTATCTCTATAGGAAGGTTTGGGTTACAGGTCAATGCCGTAAAATGACGTTTTGATCCAAAACCCTAAATCTATAAAACCATAGTTCTCATTGAGATCCATTCTGAGAAGGATGGAAACATTATTTTACAATGCCAAATGATAAATAATCTAAACCTAAGTGACCTAACTTGTATCTTGACCCTAGAATGGTTGAGGAGAAACCCTGAAACAAGCCAAGGGTCAACGGGAGAGGGAGGTCTGAGAATGGATTCTCGAACCCATACCATTGGGTATACCAGCTGGACTGAAGGTCCTGCGGTATGCCTAGGTGGTATATACCGTAGGGACATACCGACTGGACTGAAGGTCTTGTGGTATGCCCAGGCGATATATACCATAGGGACATATTGGCTGGACTTTGAGTTAGACCGGTATGTCTGTTCGAGGGTGATTATTGGCCAGACTTGGTTTCTGACCAACTTAAACCTCGTAAACCTAATTCTAATTAATGAATAATGTCTTGTAGGACTTGTGGACGGTGTGAGTGGACTTTGTGACATAGAGCAGACTTGCAATCATGCGTCAGGTAAGGGACAAGACCCTAAACCCCAATTAATAATGGATAGTAAACCGTTGAATCTGTATATGTATCTGTTGCTTGTTGCCTGTGCATTTCACATGTCATCTCGTTATTTAATTTTATTATCTATTCATGCATATTTGTATGCTAAGAATGTTGTTGTTTAGTCATGTGAATGTTTTTGTTAGTGTATGAAATGTAAAGGGGAGTGGAGCCTTGGATATATCTTCACACTAATTCCTTTTTGTATCGCCATCTACTTTAACGAGCTTGGTACGAATAGGGTATTGGGGGGGAGGATGTAGGATTGTAGCACCGCCTGCCTACCAGACTCGAGCCCTATCTCTATGTCGTAGGGAGCTATGCTGGGGTAGGGCCATAGATATTGTGATGACATATAGGACTGGTAAGAAATGGAACTCACTTGTAAACCCTTGCCAATAAAGGTGTAGGTATTGGTACGGTGTAGAGTATCAGGGGGAGGATGCGGTAGTGTGGATTGTAGCCTGATCGCCAGACTCTAGCTTTATCTCTATATTGGAGTAAGTGATGTGAGACAACAGTAGTAGTGTGTATCAGAGCTTAATTGTTGAGTGTGCTTACACTCTCGTGCATGGTGGTGCGATGGCCGTCAAACCTTACCATAGCACTTTGCAAGTATATCTGACATAATGTAATGTTATCTTATGCATTTTATATGTTACATGCTCTTGTGTTTTACTGAGCTAAGTTGTGAGCTCGCCCTGTATATACACCTTTTTTCAGATGTTGATGTAGGTTATACCGCGGAGGATTTTATGGCTCCTCCAGCATATGGGACGGTAGTTGCATTAGATACATAGGCAGTAGAGGACGAGCATGGTGCTTCATGCAAGTGTTCCTTTTATGTGTTTCTTTAGGATTTATTAGTTATTATTTTCAGTTGTTTATAAATGATGTAACGGATTTATTTATTTACATTTTGGTGGAGAATAATTTGGATACTTTACTTATTTATAACTAGTAAACTCAGTTAATTTATTTATTATTCCGTTGCTATTTATGATCCTCTGATTGTGGTTTGTATGCATGGTTGGTTGTTGACACGGTCTATTGAGATCCTGGTGTAAACCGTTGGTTTAGAGGCTGTTCACTCACCCTTTCGGTTTAGTCGGAATTGGGGTGTGACAGGGGTCTTGGCATTCGTAGGGTGGGGGATGTTAACCATGCTCTATTGGCTAAGCAGGTGCAGAACATTCGCACTTCAGATTCCTATTATGCTCAGTATGTTCGTGCCCGATATCTGAATGGTGATGGTTCATTCCGATCTGGTATCCCAGCAATGAGAGTTTGGCTTGGTGTGAAGTAGCTACGGGAGTGGGTAGCTTCCCACTGCCGATGGGTTATTGATGATGGGTTGTAGATTAATTTTTGGTGTGACCGTTGGCTTGGTGATTTCTCGATTATGGATGCATTAGGATTGGGTTCTCTTTTCTTTTCTAGTTTTATCCCCAGGCTTTCAGCGTTCATTCAACCTGGAAGGTGGGTCTTTCAAGCAGTGGTCAGGATTTTTTGCAGGATTGTTTTGTGCATGCGAACTAAGTCCATTCCCCTTGGCCATGGAGGTTCAGACTCTTTGGTTTGGGAAGGTACGTGAAGTGGCATTTTTCGGTGTAGTCGGCGTGGGATTTATGGCGGGTTCGCTGGCCCTCCCTCAATGGGCACGAATTGTGTGGACCAAGGCTCTTCCTCCACGGATTTCTTTATTTGGTTGGCTCTGGTCATTAGGCTCCTTACCAACTGAGATAAGATGGCATGTTGTCGAGTTTGTATGGCATCCAGGTGTTTCTTGTGTCATAATGACTCTGATTCCTTTCAGCATGTATTTTTGCAGTGTGAGTTAGCGAAAGCAGTTTGGAAACGGTTTCTGTAGTGTTTTCGGTTGGAGTGTAGTGGCTTGGAGAGTGTTCAAATGTTGTTTTCTGGGTGGAAACGCAAGCCAAGTGTGATTCAGCTCAGGGCCATTTGAGAACCGAGTATTAATTAATGTTGTTGCTTGGAACCTGTGGGTTGGGAGAAACCGATCCTGCTTTGAAGGTGATCGACCCATGTGGTGAGCATTTTTACAAGAATCTTGAAGGATCTTCATGATCTCTCAATTAGGGATCCGTGTCTTGTGGGAGACATCCATGATGGGACTCTGGTGCATTGCCGGCTCCATCTTTGTTCTAGGATGGGGTCGTTAAGGGTGATTAAGGAGCTGCTATGGGTTAAGCCAGTTGGGCATTGGCAAAAGTTTAATATTGATGGCCATTGCTCCCTTTGGAATCCGGGGTGAGCAGGAGCAGTTGGTGTCTTGTGTGATTCTACTAGGGTGTTGTTTGCGTTTGCAATGCATCTAGAGGTGGCTACAAATTATATGGCTGAGTTTAAAGCTGCACTGATCCGAATATTATATGGGGTTCAGCAGGGAGGTCGGCATCTATGGATTGAGTGCAACTCCCAATAGATTGTGGACAGTCTACTTCGAGGTGTCATTCCCTGGAAATGTAAGCAACAGTGGAATGAGTTTTTTCCCTGTCCTTGCCACATTCATTGGCATGTTTCCCACTACTTTCGAGAAGTAAATACGGCTGTGGATGGTTTGGCTAAGCATGCTTCTGTTTCTCTGGAGTCTTTTTTGTGATTTTGTTGTTCTCAATTGGTGGCTTTGGATGTGGTGTGGGACGCGTCTGAGTGCCCACGCTTTAGACTTTGCTAATTGCTAATTTGGCAATGGGTTGTCAAGATGTTTTCTTTACTGATGGCATTATTGGAGGTGGGGTTTTTGACTTGGACTTGCTTGTAATTCTTTATTCATTATTTTTCTAATAAATTTGCCTGACTTTTAGAAAAAAAAAAAAAATGGAAACCAGCTTTAGAATTTGTGGTTCATTTGTCCATATTACAAAATAAAATTTTATCAAGCTCTTACTGATTCATGGATTAAAAATATTCAATTTGTCTATCGGACCTTCCATCCAATCAACGAGGAGACATTGTTATATTCAATCAACCAAAATGAATTGTCATCTTTTGATGGTTTATAACTTTTCTTCTCTTGATTTCATAGCCATTAACTTAAATAAAGACGGGGATGGTTATGTACACAGATTGTATATATACATTGTCTGAATATCAGTCTTTCATTTAATAGGACAAGAATAATTTTAAGATTACACTTCTCATATGGCAATTAAAAATACAATCGTATACATACACAGTCATATATAAAATCTTTTGCCATAATAATAATAGAAAAAAAAAAAGATCTACGTGCTAGTATGCTTTTGCATAACTGTGATTAGAAAATTCTCACGATGTTATCTGCGGTTGTGTTTAGAAAATCAACAAATTAAAAAATTCTGATTATTAGATATTTCAGTTATCCGCACATTTGTATGTGCATCATTTTTTTTATTCAGCCTATTCGGTGGGATTCATATTTATATGTTTCAAAAGTTATGGAATGAATTAAATATAATTAATTATATAATTAAATAAATTGTTCAAAACTAATTCCATTATATTTCTTCTTCATTTAAATATTCAACGACGTCGACAATTATTTCTAATCATGGTCTCATTTCAGATCAATCAATGGTCTCCACGTGCAATTTTAATGTTTTTTTTTGCCCATTCCCTTTTACACTTGTTGCGTGCAAATTATGCCGGTATAGAAGTCAGGAGTTTCAAATAAATAAATGAATAACCTGTAACTTATCTTAATGACAGTTGAATACCTAAGTTTTAGGAAAAGTCAAATGGCCCTAATTTGTAACGGTGTTAAAGTTATATTTTCCGTGGACAACTCTACCCTTGAGACCATCTTCTTCCTCTATCTTTGCTATCCCTCTCTCTCTCTCCCTCTCTCCCTCTCAATCCGTCTCTGTTATCCACACATTTCTCCTTTCCTACAGTAATTGAAATTGAAAGGAAAAAAAAAATGATATTTTTGTCAGCCACCACCGATGGCAGCCTTAAATCCGTCATCCTGTGAATAACTAAAGATATCAAAATCATTTGCCATCATTGACAGTGTCGGGTGGTAGTAATCCCCAAACAAGGAGCCCTCAAAGCTGCTCCCACTCGACTGTCTCTGCAATCCAATCAATGGGAACAAATTTCCCATCCGTCTTCGATGATCTCCATCCCAATTAAAACCCGTGTCCATTTTCCCTTTGTTATTCTCCCTAGAGAAACTCTTGTAAAATGACGCCTGCTGCTGCTGTGCTTGCAGTTGCTGTTCTTCATGGTACTAGCTCAAAAGCATGTAGTTCGATTGCCTCCCAGACATTTCCATGGATAATCAAATCATAAATCTTCAAATAACCCTAAAATTGTCATTTTTGCATTCAGTTGAATGATTCAATTCTTCTACAGTCGCACCTTTATGAGATATTTCTTTCCAAATTTGTTAGAGAGAAGACAGGATTCGATGTTGTGGGCAGTCGCAACTCTGCGTGTGACAGAACCCATAACAGGACTAGATCATTGCCGTGAATGCTTAACAGAGAATAGAAGAGAGGAATAAATCAGTAGCGAACAAAAAATATTATAGAATAAATCACAATCAAAGAGGAAAAACGCTGCTAGATCTCTGAGATCGATTCACAATTGCAAGAAATACGCCCAAAAGAAAACTCTGACGTTGATTGTAACTGGCTACAATTCTCCAATAAAGTAGACTCTAAACTGAGTCAACAATTGGACTAAAGGATTGAGGTGAAGGAGTTGTAATTACCAGATAAAAATTAGAAGATGACTCTCTAAAAACATAAATCCAACTTAGAGGGAAAAAAAAAACTCTATTATTCTGTTGTTCCCTCTGCTTCTCTTTTTTCTCCGTTGCTTTTACCTCTTCTTCATTTTATTCTCTTCTTTTTCAAATCCATCGTAAATCGAACTTGTCTTTCTATGTCCAACACCGCCACCACCACCACATCCACTAATCTCGGCAGCCATTTCCCTCCTTTTCCAGTAGAATCCAAAATTGAAAGAGACAATCAATGCTTTTGATATAGTGATAAAATGTCCTTTTGGGGATCCAAGCAAATCCAATAGAATCTAGTTTTGCTGAATCTGGTTAAGAGTTTAGTAGAGTGGACTTGTAGATCCACTTTCTGATTCAACCTGAGAAGAACAGAACATCACCGGAGCCGTTGGAGCTTCATTTATAAATCGGGATTTCCATAGCCATGAAAGTTGTAGGTTTCTAGTAGATTTCTAACCCTATAAGAAGAAAGAAGAAGATATTAGGGTTCCTGGCCATCAAATATAACTTTTTTTTTTTTTTATCTCTGGCGGTGGTTGCAATGGTGTTGGCGATGGTGGTCTGAAGCTAACCATCTCCTTGGGGGTTTTTTTTTTCTATTCTTTTTTCTTCTTTTTGGTCAAGACAAAGCCACCGCCATCGTCTCCTTCATTCCATTTTTTTAAGTCAATCACCCTTGTAAATGGTTAATTTGGTCATTGAGAAAATATTGGACTCCCACCGTTAGCATCTAATGGAATATTCCTAACGGTGTGGGTCTGTTTGTATTTTAATAGTATGTTTAGGGGAGGTATTTGTCTTTTCCTAGAATTTAATTGGTCAACTGTCATTAAGGTAAGTTACAGGAGAGGTAACTATTTTTTTCCCATAAATAAATAAAGGTAAAATTTCATCCACATCTCTTGTAGTTTGGGTTAATAACATGAGCCTATTTTTTTTGCGATATTATCACTAATACTCTCTGAAGACACTAAATGTTAATTAGATCAACATAATAGTTAAAAAGATATTTTTACCTTTAACACCATTCCTCTTTGAGAATAGTTCATTTGCATGTACTTATATTTTTCCTGGGATCTCATCACCATTCATATCCAATGGATCCCACATTCTAGAGGTGGGTCTCACATTATATCGATGGTTGTTGGGGGAAAATAAGACTGTGTTAAATCATACCGTTGGTAAGGAATCGAGGACCTAGACCATTGATAAGGAATCAGTAAGGCGTATTCAAGATATTACACGTGGCATTCATTCTTGCAAGATGTGTACGCACAAGGGAAAATCCTTTCTAACAATAATTCATGGAAAGAGATCCTATTCGACGATCCTTGAGTACAAGAGCGGTGATAAGACAGGCAAAAAAGTGCAGCTGGATATTAAATGCCTTGCCATTAATGCTCATAAATGCCGGCAACAACCATAAATGCAAGATGTTCTGACTTCACTGGCCACATCACCATATCAGAGACCAAATCAGCAAAAAGCAGGATTTCTACTCAATAAATAGGAGATGGCGGCCACGGATGACAGAGGAAGTCACTAACATGGACATAAAGGGGGATGGAGGGGATCGAAAGGGGGTCAGAAGAGGCAGAAAAGACATGTATGAGCCGCCCTAAGGGGTCGTAGCCCTTCTGCCCTAACCCTCTCTGTCTGACAAATGATGGAGATGCTGTCAGGTGGAGGAAAACTTGCCCAAGAAGCTTAACCATGGTCTTATAAAGACCGGGGAACTACCAATAGTAGTGGGGGAATCCAATCTGATCCAAAAGTTTTCATCCTGAGGTACTATTGTTCTGCCCAATTTTACTCTGAATATCCCACTTACACTGTTCATCTTCTCCACTGGAAAAGTGAGACTTCTAGAACTCCTATACCTCAGTAACCCTTCTCTTCAAGGAACTCTAGTGTTTCACTAAGAGTTCCATTCTGATTGTCTTGGAATCCTACTGACTTTGGCATCAGAGTAAACCAAGGGTAAAACCCACCCATCTCATTGCTTGTTTGTGTCCTGTAGCTACGTGGCATCATCTGGAGCATTGAGTGAAATTTATTGACAACAAATTGGTGCCCACCGTGGGGCCTGACGTACTTTGCTTTTAAAAGCCTTTCTCTATTTCTAGTTTTATCCCAAGTTTATATCTAAGTTCTACACCCCATTTCCTTACCCATTTCATACTTAGAAACTTAGCCATCAAATCTACCCATGACTCCAGCAAGAAGAACTGAAAGCGCATACAACTTGCGTGAGACTCATTCCCGCCGCATGAATGGAGATGTCCCAAGAGATCCATTGGACATCTCGGTGGCCTATGAAGAGAGGGCCCCAACAGTTCAATCTAAAGAAAGGAGAAGGGAGCCTGATCCCTCTCAGTATGTTACTAGAGGTCAGTTCGGACAGCTTACATAACAACTGGCCACGCTGACGGAGCTACTGTAGCAAGGACCCATGGGTGGGCCAACAGTATCCACTCCCTCCGTGGATGTTGGAGTAGTTCCCTAAAGATCCTGACATTCTCGGTGTTCTGCCCCTCGAACAGCCTTACCAAGGTCCATGCGGGCCAACCATTCAGTCGACTCATAACCAAGGAGCGGTTGAAGTGATCACTATAGAGAGCCTAGTCTTGAGTACAAGCCAACGTACGACCCTACAGAAGTAATCGAGAGTAGTCACGAGTCACCTGCTGAATTAAGAAGATCATTTGTTCAAGATTGGCTAGGGTCGAGATACGAAGATGGAGGAGCCCGCAGAAGGATGCACACTGAATGAGACATGGCTCGAGAGGCCCAGAGGAGGTCGATGAGGCAAGATATGCCAGAGAAGAAGCCCAAGCACGGGTCGATGAGGCAAGGCGTGCCCGAGAAGAGACCTAGGAGCGGGTCAATGCAGCTAGGTAGCATAAAGCTACTACGATTCCTCTAGTTCCAATAGTACCACCAACTGTGCCAGTTGCAGTAGCGCCACCCATCGTGATCCCCCAGGCAGTCGGTGAGAACACAGCCAGGCTGGAATGCTTAGTAAAAGACCTGATGGACTGAGAAGAGCATTTTGAAGGGGGGTCAACTCTGAGGCCCTCCAAGGTTATGATACTGAGATGGCCCTGACAGACGAAGTCATGAACCATCCGCTCCCTTTCTACTTTGTCTTCCCTAATGTCGGGTGGCATGATGGAAAGATGGACCCAAAAAGGCATATGGACAACTTTAAGGAGGGGATGGTCATCTACGGCCATCATGATGCTCTATGTTTTCCTTCCACGTTGAGGGATACCGAAAGGACGTAGTTCAACAATCTTCCTCCCAAATTAGTAGGGACCTTACGTGAGTTGAGCAGCTTATCCCTCTCCCATTTTCAGGGAAGTCGAACTCAGAAGAAGAACCTATCCCACTTGATGGCGATCAAGTAGGGTGTGAAGGAGCCCCTCCGGCCATTCATAACCCATTTTCTAGGGATGGTCGAAGAGATCAATGACCTGCAGCCTGATGTGGTAGTATCAACTCTGTCGAAAGCTTGCCTCGACCCTCAATTAGTCTTTTCTCTAAAAAAGAAGTGCCTCCGAACTCATGTTGAAATTTTTAGCCTATGTAACTGATACACGTCAAGAGAAGATGCTATATGTCCTTGCTGTTGGGGACAAGAAAAAGAGTAAACCTTCAGATAAAGCTCCCAAGGAAGGAGAGACAAGTAAGAAAGTGAAATTAGCCAAGGAACTGTATTCCACTCGGCCTGCGCTAGAATACACACCCCTCAACCACATCATGGTTGAGATCATGAACATCAAGAGGGGGACACTCTTTTGGTCCCTCCTCCCAAAATGATATCTGTAAGCACCCCATTTTTGCCACCCTCAGCATAAGTGAACCAATATGACAGATTTCCACCTTTAACCCAAAGGTTAGTGATTTTCTAATGAACCCCGTAGTAGGATCATAGGCTATTACCTACTTGGATGAACAGGTCGTGAAATTATCTTCAAAATGAGACTGGAATCATCAAATTCTGACGTCAAACAAGGAAGATATCACAGTTTGAAAGTACAAGGGCATTTACGTAATTATCGTATGATGCATGCATTATCATTCAAACTTCAAGACATCATATCTTGGTCATCTGATATCGAAATCTGATAATTCAAAAGCCAATATTTCTTATTGTCAGTCCTCTTCAAAGTGGACGAGAAAAATCCCGGGTTGAAGTCACCAGTGGGCCTCATGCAAGCTTTCATGCAAAATTATCGTTAGAACTTCAAAGCTTCAAATCTTTTCCGTTCTACATCGGATTCAGATGATTCCAAGGCCATTATTCTTCATTTATGATGTTCTACAAAGTGAACATGAAAAATCCCGGGTAGAAATCACCAGTGGACCCCATGCATGCTTTCATGCAAAATTATCGTTAGAATTTCAAAGCTTCATATCTTTTCCGTTCTACGTTGGATTCAGATGATTCCAAGGCCATTATTCTTCATTTGTAATGTTCTACAAAGTGGACGTAAAAAATCTCGGGTAAAAGTCTCTGAAGGGTCTCATGCAAAATTACACATGGAAATGGTCATTTAACCTTCGAAAATTCATATTTTGGTCACCCCATATCCAAATCAGGTGATTTCAGTTTCATTATGTTCCATTTTTAGTACTCTACAAAGTGGACGTAAAGAATTTCTGGTAGAAGTCTCTAAAGGATCCCATGCAGAATGGTCAGTCAAATCATCGATAATTGGCCTGCTTAAACTTCATAAATTCATAAGTCAATCATTTTATTTTGAAATGTGATGATTCAAGTTCCTTTATTCCTCATTTTTAGTGTTCTATAAAGTGAACATAGAAAATTTGAAATAAAGGCTATCAAAAAATTCCATGCGAATAGCAGCAGAAATAGCCCATGAAATGACAGAGAGAGAAACTCACTCAATCCAGTCAACTCAGCTCAACCCAAGCCAGTCTTGGCCCAACCCAGTTAATCCTTGTCAATCTGGACCAAATCTATTGGACCCATGTGCATGCATATTATGTATATTATACATATTATTAGATTATGTACTGCATTAGGTATTAAATTATATTTTTATGAATTGAATATATGTATATATATATCTATTGGAGGAGGTAGCTAGCTAATGGTTCGGTTAGGCTAGGAAAGAGATCTGAAAAAGATTGAATAAAGATCCGTGGAGGGATTAGAGAAGAAAAGAGAAGAGAAAAAGGAGAAAGATATTGAGAAATATGGAAAAAAAGAAGAAGGAGGGGATCTTCTTTTTGACTGGTCAAAAAAGAGAGAGGGAGAGATATCGAAGAGAATGGAGCGATTTCGAAGAGAGAGGGAGATATAGAAAGAAATATGGAAAATAGAGGAAAAAGGGAGGAGCTTCTTCGGGATAGGAGAAAAAAAATTAAAAAGGAAAAAAAACTGAGAAGATATGGAGGGAGGAAGATATGGAGAGAGGGCCGAGAGAGATAAAAAACAGGGGCAGAATCCGAAAAGGAGAAAAAACAGAAAAAAAGAAGTAAAACGAGAAGAGAAGAAGGAGAGATGGTGGATCGGTGAGGAAAAAAAAAAACAGAAGAAGCATGAGCTGGAGAAAGGAGAGAGAAGGGAGAAAAAAAAAACAAAAGAAGGGAGACAGAGAAGAAGCATGAGAAGGGAGAAAAAACAGAAGAAGAGAGAGATACGAGAAGCATGAGCTGGAGAGAGAGACCGGTGGAGAAAAAAAATAAAAAAACAAAGGAGGTCGAGAGAGAGAGGAGGAAGACAAGTGGAGCGAGGGGCTGGAAAAAGAGATTCGGAAGAAGAAGGGAGAGAATAGAAGAGGAGAAAGAGAGAGACTGGGCGGTGGGGAGAAAAAAAATAAAAAAGAAGAGGGGGCGGAAATCAGAAAGAGATGGGGAAGAAAAAGAAAGAAGCGAGAGCGAGAAAGAGAGGGACTGAGCGGGGAGGGAGAAGAAAAAATAAAAAAATAAGAAAGATGGCAGATCGAGGAGAAGAAAAGACAGAAGAAGCTGGAAAAGAAAGAGAAGGCAGAGGTGGATCACAGGTAAACCACCGCCCCCCTTTTTTTTTCTTTATTTGATTGCCTCAACCAAACCTACCTGAAACCTTACACCATTAAAACCTGCAACACCTCCATGAAACCCAACAAACCCAGCAACACCTGGATCATCCCTGAACCGCCATTCCCATCTCCACTACAAACCACCGCCATCCTTACATCCACCTGTCCAAAGTCCCCACAACAATCCACCGATGCCTCTCCACTACACTCCATCCTGATCTGCTGCAACAACACTTAATCCTAGCACTCGACTCATTAGCCACACCTGTTCATCAATCCGCCACCTCATGACACCATTAAACCAACATCCCTCCTGCAATCAATTGATTCTATTCTCATTATGTCAAAGCCATTGGATGTAGATTCTTTATTTCATTTATGTTGATATCATATATTATGATCCATTGGATATAATTTTTATGTTGATTATGATGTTATCATATTTTATGAAAACCTGACCATTGATGTGAAAATTTGATTGTTGATCATTGATCTGACCGTTGATGCGGTTAAAATCAGACCATGGTATGGAATTTTGATTGATTTGATTATATGGGAATAGGATTGTAATTGATCCAATCATATTGATATTGCTATGAAATTGATCCGATCATATGGAATTTTAATTGATCCGATCATATGGAATTTTGATTAATCCAATTATGGCTTTATGATGAAGATTGATTCGGTTATGGCAAAAATTGATCCGATTATGGCATTATGATGAAAATTAATCCGATCATATGGAATTTTGATGGAATTAAAATTGATCTGATCATATGCTTGGAATGATATGATTAAAATTGAACCATTGATCTTGGAATTTGATAAAATTGGATCATTGTTCTTGGAGTTTTGATTTGATCGGTTGATCATATTTTACCTTGATTTGAGTAATCTGAATGGTTAGATTATTTAAATTGAGTAATCTGAACTGTTAGATTGTCATTAAAAGCGATGTAAATGGATACGAACAGTTATATTATCATGATAAACGATTTGAACCGTTAGATTATCTTTGGTAGTGAGTGGAATAAATCCGAACAGTTGGATTATCATTATGAATGGTTTAGACCATTGGATTGTCATTATGAATGTTTTAGAAGGATCTGAACCGTTGGATTGGCGTTATATGTGTTTTAGAGGAATCAGAACCATTAGATCATGCATATAAGTTGTTTTGATACACATGATACACATATTTGTTTGATTGACATGTTGTCTTATTTAGAATGCTCTTACATGTTATGTTTGGATACACTACTATGTTTGAAATGCTCACATGCATACACTGCTATAATTGGAATGATCACACTGCTATAATTGGAATGATCACACTGCCATGTTTGGATTGCTTATTATCATATCTATCTGTTTGGATGCTCATTGCCATGTTTAAATGCTCACTGCCATATTAGGTATTGCCATGCTTAGAAGATAGCATATTAGAGCATGCCATATAGGCTCTTGCCTTATTTGCAATACATACCATATTTGAGAGTTTTTAACAATCTTACTGTATATGAATTTCTTGCCATAAATGTGTTATATGCCATATTTAGATGAATAATTTATTTTGATAATAATTTAATTTATGTTGCACCCTAGTCGAACTGCCATATCTGTACACCTAGCAAACATATTAGGTGTGTGGACGTGCATTTAGGCACCTACATTCTTGGGAATGGCATAATGGGAATAATAAAAATCTTAATAAAGAAAGAGAATGTTTTGCCAAACTTTTTCAAAATTAGAGCTTAGGTTGAAAAGGATAATTTAGGATGATTTTATCCTTTGGTAAACCCTAAACCTAGAATAGGTTCTCAACCCTAAACCTAGAATAGGTTCTAAACCCTAAACCTAGAATAGGTTCTCAACCCTAAACCTAGAATAGGTTCTCAATCTTAAACCTATAACAGGTTCTAAATCCTAAACCTAGAATAGGTTCTCAATCTTAAACCTAGAACAGGTTCAAAATCCTAAACCTAGTATAGGTTCTCAATCCTAAACCTAGAACATGTTCTAAATCCTAAACCTAGAATAGGTTCTCAATGCTAAACCTAGATCAGGTTATTTCAACCCAATCTCGAACTACGTGGATTCTGATTTCTAGGACAAACCCTAGGATACGCAGGCTATATGGGAGAAACCCAAATTTGGATCCACACCTTAGTCCACTCGGACTATCCATAGATCCACTAGGATACCCAACCATTTCAACCTAGATTTCGAACTACATGCATTCTGATTCCTAAGGCAAACCCTAGGATACGTAAGCTATTTGGGAGAAACCCAATTTTGGATCCAAACCTTAGTCCACTTGAACTATCCATAGATCCACTAGATATTCATCCATATTTTGACACAAATAGGGTTATCCACATTCCAACTCAGAATGGGTTATCCATATTTTGACCCAAATAGGGTTATTCTTAGATCCACTAGGACTATCTATCAGTCTGCATGGACTATCCAGATCCTAACCCATAAGCTTTTTCAATCTTTCAAGCATAAATTTCAAGTTGAACAATGAATTTAATCATGCACAAGCATAAATCACAGCCATAAACTTTAATCACACCTGAACTACGATGGTGAACCTGATTTTCAGAATAATTCTGTGATACGTAGGCAATTTGATGGATATAGATTAGGTTCAATGATATCAAACCACTTGGTTTGGTTCTGTTTAACAGATAGGTCTAGCATAGGAAAGGTATAGGAGATCGATTTCGATCAGGCAGTTTGGGTGCCTAACCCCTTCCCATAACCGTAATCTGACGCTTACCCAATCTCTGATGGACCAGAAATCCAATCTAAGGGTCATGAGTCAATCGAAGTCTTGCCTTGGGGTGAGATTTCACATTTCTAAGGTCCTAGACCTTAATCTAGGTGGCGACTTCTAAAATTTCCATCTTTGTCCTCACAGTGGTGACTTCACTAGGGATATAAATGTCAGACTCCTAAATGAAAACTTTCCTTGCATGAATTGGATGCTAGCTCTTAGGATACTATATTTATGCTTGTATAATATTGTTTGGGGGAATGGGTTCAGTCACACATTCGTGCAAGTAGCCAAACCGGGTCCCATGCATATGGGGCAGCCCGCTAGGCGAAACACACAACCTTGGCCTGTACTTTGTGAGACCACGACCGGCGAGCAGCCTTTAACGAGCATTTCTTGGGTCCGCCTGAGAATGTGTTATGCTACTCCATATCGCTTGGATCCTTGCAACATGGTATATAAAGGGATTGGGGGCCCATTATTCATCGTGCATTCGGTGATAGATTACCCCGTCCTTGTCAAGGTGATATTTTCTGTCCTAACCCAGATTGTAGCCCAATGATTGTTATTTTTGGTTCATCCCTGAACCAACCCAGTAAAATCTCCTTAACCATGACATCCATGTTCGATACGTCGAAGTTCTGCCTGTTTTTGTCCTTGATTGGTCAACATGTTAGAATCTACACGATGAGCATCTTGAGCTCTCACCCATTGGGAGTATGAAGTATGTATACACCTGTTCTACATCATAGTAGACGGTCAATATACACCCTCCATTAAGTAAGCTCGATGTGTCGAATCTCTCATTGTTAACACGACGATTTCAAAAAACGAATAAAAAATCCCTGTCAAGACTTAGATATCATGGTCAAGAAGAAATTTACTAGTTTGTTCATCTATGAACCGCTTTTGCTAACCATCCCTAATAAGGACGACGGATTAATATATCCATTTCAATTTCATCGAATTCTGGATCAAAAAAGGGAGAGAACGCATCAGAGTTGGAAGGGCAACGGGGCGACCGAGGTGCATCGAAGGATTTAATTGGCAAGACCTTGGTACCACTGATTATCCATTATGGAATCACGAGGTCGTAAGACTGAACACATGGCTTAATCAAATTCAATTAAATTGACTCGGATAATGTTTACCCAATCACCCTTATGAGGGAGCTAACTTTGTTTGGTTAAGTCATCTTTGATTGTGCATGTGACTTCTTCCATTCCTCTAGATGTCTAGAATCTTGATATTTCTCCATTGAGTTTCAATGCTTTTGGAAAAGAGAATCGATCTGCAACCATATCCATCCTTTTAGGGTGAGAAGCCCCTACAATTAGGGAATTGTCTTGATCTCCCACCTTAAGATCCATCCATGTTATCTTTTTAAATGAATCAATGGATGTCATGAATCTAGATCTTGATTGAACATCAAATTTTTGTAAGAAAAAAGGCAATCAGATTTGAAAACACAATCAGTAACTCATGAATCTGGTGCAATAAAGCATTCAGTTTAGGCAGCGACAAACACCTATACCTGAAAAAGGTATACAATATTCCTATATAGTTAGTCCCTGGGCCTACTCAAACATCATATTCAATTCATCACCAAATCAATGTGAGATTTAGCCCCTAGGTAAATCCAATCACTATTATCAATTTATCTCAGAATTAAGGAAAGATTCAGCCCCTAGGCAAATCCAATCATAGTTCTCGATTCATCTCTGAATTAAGAAAAGATTCAGCCCCTAGGCAAATCCAATTACCATTTTCAGAATTAAGAAAAGATTCATCCCATAGGCAAATCCAATCATAGTTCTCGATTCATCTCTGAATTAAGGAAAGATTTAGCCCCTAGGCAAATCCAATCATAGTTTTCGATTCACCTCTGAATTAAGGAGAAATTTAGCCCCTAGGTAAGTCCAATCACCCTTCCTGATTTACCTTAGAATTAAGGAAAGATTCAGCCCCTAGGCAGGTCCAATCATAATTTCGGTTCATCCAGAATTAAGGAAAGATTCAGCCCCTAGGCAGATTCAATTACATCCTATTCATCCCAGAATCAAAGAAATATTCAGTCCCAGATTCAACCACCATTTCTGGTTCATCTCAGAACTAAAGAAAGGTTCAGCCCCTAGGCAAGTCCAATCATCATTTCGGTTCGTCTAGAATTAAGGAAAGATTCAGTTCCTAGGCAGATTCAATCACATCCAGTTCATCTCAGAATCAAAGAAATATTCAGTCCCAGATTCAACCACCATTTTTGGTTCATCTCAGAACTAAAGAAAGGTTTAACCCCTAGGCAGGTTCAATCATCATTCCCAGATCATGTTAAAATGGAGGAGGCATTCGGCCCCTAGGCTTTTTCACCCTTCACCTCCTGTTTAGGTTCCGGTTCATGTCGAAACTGTGAAAAGTTCCATTTATCTGAATTCAATCAGCCACTAGACCTATCTAACCATCAACTTTGGTTAGGGTTCTGATTCATGACGAAACTAGGAAAAGTTCTATTCATCTGAATTCAATTAGCCACTAGGTTTATCCAACCATCAACTTTGGTTAGGGTTCTGATTCATGTCAGAGCTAGGAAAAGTTTCATTCATCTGAATTCAATTAGCCACTAGGCTTATCCAAACATCAACTTTGGTTAGGGTTCTGATTCATATTGGAACTAAGAAGAGTTCCATTGGCCAACCATCAACTTTGGTTAGGGCTCTGATTCATGTCGAAACTAAAAAAAGTTCCATTCATCTGAATTCAATTAGCCCCTAGGCCTATCCAACTATCAACTTTGGTTCAGGTTCTGATTCATGTTGGAATTAAGAAGAGTCCCATTCATCTGAATTCATTTAGCCACTAGGCTTATCCAATCATCAACTGTGGTTCTGATTCATGTTGGAACTAAGAAGAGTTCCATTCATTTGAATTTAATTTTCCCCTAGGCTTGTCCAACCGTCAACTCCAATTCAGGTTTCGATTCATGTTGCAATTAAGAAAGGTTCCATTCATATGAACTCAATGTGAGCATGAGTTAGCCTCTAGGCCTGTTCAACCATTACCTCTGGTTCTTGTTCCATTTCATGAAGGAATCAAAGAGAATTTTAATCATTTCAACTAAA
Source organism: Protea cynaroides (assembly GCA_028583415.1). Taxonomy (NCBI): domain Eukaryota; kingdom Viridiplantae; phylum Streptophyta; class Magnoliopsida; order Proteales; family Proteaceae; genus Protea; species Protea cynaroides. Next base: position 93,365,540 of record CM053276.1, on the reverse strand, counting down.
TCAATCTATCATCTCTAGCAATTAGAGTCCAATCCATGATTGTCATCCTTGGCCTCTATCAATCGGAGCCCAACTCAAGCAATCTTTGCCTCTAGCAATTAGAGCCCGGTCCATGACTATCAATCTTGATCTCTATCAATCAGATACCAATTCAAAGTCAATCTTGATCTCTATCAATTAGAGACCAATTTAAAGTCAACCTTGTCTCTATTAATCAGAGATCAATTCAAAATCCACCTCCCACTCTATCAATTAGAACCTTATCCATGTCCATCATAGCCCAAGTGCTAGAAGTTAGGATCGCTCGTCAGGAATGGTGAATAAGAAGCATTCCTCATTGCCTGTCAGTAAAGATCAATTCAAGATTATGGAGTCATCAGAAAAACATAAAACTTAAGCTATGATAGTGATATCCCATCACTAGCATTTCTATCATATTGGCCAAGGAAATGCTAGAATCCAAAGAGTTGCCCTCATATTTCTCATTGTTCAAATAGAGGGAATGGAATTTTCTCGAGCAGTATGGTAGACGAAAGATGAGATCTAATGTGCCCCAGGCTAGGATAAGAACTAAAATCACAGCTAAGGAATGGTCCAATGATGAAACCCTTAACCCCTGAACTAGGGCATAAACCGGATTGACCTTGGGCCCAAATTGAGTGCGGTCCAATAAGGAAAGTCAATGACCCCTGAACTGGGGCATGAACCGGATTGACCTTGGGCCTAAACTGGGTATGGTTCAATGAGGAAAGCCCTTGAGCCCTAAGGTGGGCATCAACCAAATTGACCTTGGACCCAAATTGAGTGCGGTCCAATGAGGAAAGCCATTGAGCCCTAAGTTGGGCATGAACCGGAATAACCTTGGACCCAAATTGAGTGCGGTGCAATGAGGAAAGCCATTGAGCCCTAGGCTGGTCATGAACCAAATTGACCTTGGACCCAAATTGAGTGTGGTCCAATGAGGAAAGCCATTGAGCCCTAAGCTAGGCATGAACCAAATTGAACTTAGACCCAAATTGAGTGCGGTCCAATGAGGAAAACCGTTGTGCCCTAAACTGGGGCATGAACCAAATTGACCTTGGACCCAAACTGAGAGTGGTCTAATGAAGAAATCCATTGAACCCCCCAAGCCGAGGCATAAACTAGTCTAATCTTGGACTCAAAATGGTGTAGTGCAATGGCGATACCCCTTGCTCCCCAAGTTGGGGCATAGGCTAAAATGATTATGAATTCAACCAGAAGCGGTGCATTGATGAATCCATTGAACCCCAAACTGAGGCATGAACCATGTAACCTTGAGCTTAAAAAAGCAATAGTCCGGTTATGAATGGATCCCAAACTAAGATAAAAAACAGGTAAGAATTGTATGGAACCCTGAAAGGTAGGCATCTTGCATTTATTGATAGAGGGGCATGATGAATCCTACTGTTAGAGGTCTGAAGGAATATTTATTCCCATAACGACTGAAGGTGGTTGTCGAAGGCGTTATGCCCAACTGGAGCCGCTTGGATGAACTAGTTATTTCAACTTTCTATTATCGATATTCGATAGGTCATCCATGTCTACGTCCAAGATTGATATGCTTGTTGAAAAGTCCAGTCCAATCTGTCCTGTAAGTAAAAGAAAATCACCCGTTTGGGATTTCAAACTCTATGCTTTATCTCTTTCATATATTTACTCCCAGTTTCATACATCCTCTTATTCTACGTGCGCAGTCAATTCTGACTCTGAAAATGGATGAAATGATGAGCCATCTCTTGAACTTCTACGCCACCCCGCCTCTTGATAAAGAAAGGTCCAACTTGTCTGGGAAAGCTTTAATTGATCAATCGGAGATATAAGAGTACTCGCAAGAAACGGAGAAGCTACCATTTGTTCTACCTATGAAAAGATTCCAAGAAAAGCATCAGATAGTAACATATCATATCAACAAGTCAGCCAATCAGTACAAATGAGTGGAGGACAGATGTGCCACCAAAAAGATGGAAATACCAAAGTTTTTACAAAGTACATCATCTGCAAGCAAGAGATACATGATGAATGATCAATCTCAAAATCAAAGAATGAGGTCATAAGAATACTAAAAAAAAAAAAAGAAAGAAAAAGAAAATTCAAGCCTATGTTTTATCTACATCAATAATGGGAGGTAGTCACATCAGATAGAAGGTGATGATTAACTTCCAGAGGACAACATACGGATTCACCATTCAGAGAAAATCAGATACTAGATGAGCAGTCACAAATGTTCATAAAGTTTACAGAAGATCAGAGTACTGATTGGGGCAAAGATGCTTTATCTGATTGGAAATGTTTGGAAGAAGAAGATTCAAATCCAATATTGAAAGTCATGATTCAACTTGGCGTTCAAGCGAAGCACTGCATTATGTGGTCTCCACATCCGAAAAAAAGAGTAGGATGTTGAATGGCATTGGAGCTCGACAGTGAGCCAATTGTTCCTCTCACTTCAAGAGGATGGTAGTTCCAATCAAAGCCTGATAGCAAGTGCGATCGTTCTTCGAGATTCACAACATGTTGGACCGAACTTTTGATTTTGGTCAATTACATCCCACCTTTACAGGAGACAATCTCATCACTTCTTCATCATCAGAGAAAGATTTCTCATCGACATTGTACTCTCTCTCTCGTCCATCAATCTGACGGCCTTCCAAAGAGTCTATCACAAGACCTTCTTTTGAGTATCAATTTTTATGGCATTGTATCTCGTGATCATGTCATCATTTTATGTATAAATTCATGAATCTGGCTGGAACTCTCATCTGTCATTCATTACATTCGATGGCTTCCCAAAGGTTTCCATAAGTCCTTCATTTCCTAAGCCAATAAAATGGGATCTTCTCGGTAAGATAAATCCATTCTACATAAATAACCAAACACTCTCCCAATGGTAGACCCATGTGGACAGTTTCACATCAGTCCTCTTGGACCTTCAACATCAATAGTTGTCAACAAACCTAAAGGTTTCAGGCCCAGATATGATCGTGACTGATTCAGAATCTCGATGTAGCTTGTTGAGAGACGTGTTCCATCTGAACATCTCCAAGAAAGGAAAACATAATTCGGCACCATTTTTAATTTCGGTCTGGGACTGCATTTCCCTAAGGTTGCTTTTAGCGATGATTCAAATAGCTGCCTGCTTATCAATGCGTGTAGGTGTCAACTTAAACAGTGGGGGCAAGGATACCCATTTGTCATTTCGGACTTCCCCTAAGGGTTTCAGACCATTGGATAGGACCATAATTTTGACAATATCCTCACCATATTAGGACTCTTTATTCAACCCAAGATGGGGTTTGCAAAAAAATGATGAAAAAAAATAAAGGAAGAAAAGAAACCTCTGCAAGGAAAAGTAACCCAAGAAACCTCTGCAAGGAAAAGTAACCCAAGAAACCTCTGCAAGGAAAAGTAACCCAAGAAACCTCAAGGAGCAACCCATAATACCTCAGTGGGGATAGGTGACTTGATGCAACCCTAAAGCATTTCCCTTATTGGCCCTTCATAGAAAAATTCAATGGTTTATGTAGACAAGTGTCATACCCAGTCTACCTTCCATAAGGAAAGAACCTCTGTTGCTCTCCAATGAATCATACTCGGAGGAGTAGAACAAACCATCATCTGTTGGACTCCATTGTAACACCCCAATTCTACACCATTCAGAATGGTGTGATGAACCGCTAATAAATCAATGGTTCAACCAGGATCTCTAATAGGTTGTGTCCATTAAAAATAAAAATCATACACATCCACAATCATAATCAGAATAAATACACAATAGCGGAAGTCTTATAGTAAATGAATCGAGAAATCTAACTGTGATAACCATAATAAAATATCAAGTTATTGTTGTATCAACTGAGACATAAATAAATAAAGAATCAATTACATTCCTCTATTAATTCAAACAAAAATCTAATCGAATACGCATGAGTTGCACTCGCATGAAGAGTCATGCGTATCCACTAAGTCTTCCGCTTCCATTGCAGCAACACGCACGTACACCGGAGCACTCATCTAATCTTCGACAGTAGTACCTCCATCATCAAGTAAAAATATTCGACGTTGAGAGGGTGAGCACACATCATGGCTCAGTGAGCAAACAAAACAATGCAACAAACATATGCATGCATTCAATTCATATCTTTGGTCTGGTAAATAAGTTTGCAATGTGCTATAGAAAGGATAGGGGGCCAGAGATTACGTTTATTAACGCCGCACCTCTATACACGAGTGTGTGAAGCCGCCCAAAGGTTACGTTTATTGTTGTCCCACATGCACCCACCATGGACAATGTACACGCAAAGGTTACGTTTATTGCTGTACCAGTTGCCCATACCAACACTTAAGCCCCTGCTGGCGAGGGCTCACAAACTGGGCTCGCAACTAACCAATCCTAATGCGAATCAGTGTATCCAACGCCTCACCCCAGCATCCCTCAATACGTCCATAGAGATAGGGCTAAGGCCCCCCGGCAGAGTCAGAGACTACACGGTCTGAGACCACCTCCCCTCATACCCTACGACGTAATAGTTCTGCTAAGGTAATGGCGATACGACGATGTCAGTGGACAAGACTTGACTTAGAGATAGAGCTAGAGTGCTGAGGCCCGGCCTATGACACTCCCTTGATACTCGCACGCATCAAGCACACCAACTACACACATACATCCATATGCCTATTCCTATCATCATCATCATCATCATGTTATAAACAATAGTTTAAATATGCATGAACAGTAATAATAAAAATATTGGATGACATGTTGAATGCACATGACAAGCATACACGCATAGAATCAATGATGGCATTGGACTCAAGAATAATTTATTATTAATCAATTAGTTTAGGTCTTGTTCCCTCACCTTTGCTTATTCGTAGATCCTCTTTCAAGCTTTAAGAATCAACTAAATATCAATATTATATCACTAGAAGACCTAATCAAGTCGATAGAATTTAATTAGAATTAATTCTGATTTTTAAAAGCATGCTGTTAACTGGGGGTCGATGCCAGGGTCGGAGGTTCCATCGACCCCCCGTGCAACCCCCTGTGGGTTTAGTCAAATTTTCATCCTACAGTCCATTCCTTCGTGTTTGGGTCCTATGGCTTGCTTCTACAATCCATTACATACATGTTCCATGGCCTAAAACCATAGTTTATTCACCTACATGGTTTTTATGATCTTCCGCATGGTTTTCCATGAAAACCTAACCATGGATGGATGATTTAGGTTTCTCCTAGATCACATCCTCTTCACTATCTATTCTAAGGTCTGTAGAATTAGATGGAGATAGTATCCATACCTGAGAATTAGGCTGGTTTCTCTGAAGCCTTCTCTTTGATCTTCTTCTCCACTTTCCTTCTCTTCTCTTTCTCTTCTCCTTCTCTTCTCTTTCTTTCAATCCAATTAGGGTTCTAAAAGGAGTGAAAGAGCCTTAGGGACATCCTATTTATAGAGTAGAAACTCCCAAAATAAGTCCCAGTGAGATTAGAAAAGAATCCCATTGAAATTTGGAAAGTTCTTAATTCACGGTTTCTGTCGGCAGACTGGGGGTCGATGAGGGGGTTGGAGATCCCGTCGACCCCTGGTTCTAAAATGTCTGACCCCCGGTTAAAAACTCAGGGTCTGACTTTTATACTGGGGGGTCCGACCCTGCCTTGCTGGGTATGCGACCCTCCCCCTTATTTTAGTGTTTTTGGGTCAGTTTAATACCTGGGATCGCGATCTCCCTTACGCACTTGATCCATTTGGCTCGACCATAATGGGTAGACCTGGTTCAAGCTGGTAAGACCGGATTAGTTTGATACAGGTCTTATAACTCCCCCTACTTATAAAAATTTCATCCTTGAAATTGTACATACCTTTCGAGTCAAACAGATGAGGGTATTGCTTTCGCATAGCATTCTATTCTTCCCATGTGATTTCTTCCATATCTCTACTTCTCCAGGTGACCTTAACTTAATAGATATCACGGTTGCGTAGTCGTTGAACCTTTCAGCTGGTGATTTCAGTTGGTGTTACTTCAAATGTCAAATCATCAGTCAAATCAGGTAGATCTACTGTCAGTACGTGCGTTGGATCCTTGACATACTTCTTCAATAAGGAAATATGAAATACGTCATGCACACTTGACATAGATGGTGGTAGTGCTAACTGGTACGCCATTTTTCCACGCTTAGTTAGAATCTCATATGGCCCGACATATCTTGGACTTAATTTCTCCTTCTGTCCGAACCGTTTCAATCCTCGCATAGGTGATACTTTTAAGAATACTTTATCACCCACGACGAATTCAAGGTCTCGGCGTCAAGTATCTGCATATTGCTTCTGATGATTTTGAGTTGTTCTCACTCATTCTTTGATAATGTCGACCACTCAACAAGTCTCTTCAACATATTTCGGTCCAACAATACTACGTTCCCCATCTTCATTTCAAAACAAAGGAGGTCGACACTTTCTACCATACAGTGCTTCGTAGGGTGACATCTGTATAGTAGCCTGATAGCTATTATTATAAGAGAACTCAATCAGTGGTAACTTTTCATCCCATGATCCTTTAAAATCAATTACACATGCTCGAAGCATATCTTCTAGAATCTGAATTGTACGCTCTGACTGTCTGTCTATCTATGGATGGAATGCGGTACTAAACTTCAATGTTGTACCCATAGCCTTTTGCAATCCTTCCCAAAACTTTGAAGTAAATCGTGGATCTCTATTGGACACAATGCTTTTAGGTACACCGTGTAATCGCACAATGTTATCCACATACAGCTTAGCTAGCCTCTCTAGTGTATACTGAGGTCGTATAGGTATAAAGCGAGTTGTTTTAGTCAGGCGGTCTACAATCACCCAAACTGCGTCAACTACTCGAGGAGTCAATGGTAATCCTGTGATGAAGTCCATAGTGATGCAGTCCCATTTCCAGGCTGGTTCTGGTAACAGCTGTAAATGCCGATCTTTGTCGTTCAGCCTTTACTTTCTGACAATTTAGGCATTGAGACACGAACTTAGCTACATCTGCTTTCATTCCTCTCCACCAATATAATTTCTTTAGGTCATGATACATTTTTGTACTTTCAGGATGTATCGAATAGATGGTTGTATGGGATTCTTTCATCAATCGGTGTCTAATGTCCAAGCTTTCTATTTCGGGTACACATATTCTTCCTTTGTACTTCGGTACCTTTTCCTCGTCCAAGGTGAAATCAGGGTTAGTCTTACCTTTTTCGATGTCCTCTTGTACCGTTCTTAGATAAGGGTCTGATTTGATAGCTGTCTTTACTTCATCAATTATATCCGGTATAATCTTCAATGCAGTGAACATGTTTGAAAACCGATGAATAAACCCTTGGTTGGCTGATCCATCTGGTGCATCTATCACAAACTGCTCATTATCGTGCTTGAATAACTTTCTAGTAGTATACATTTCGGCAGTTGTGCTAACCTCCCCCTGAGATTTTATCATTGCCTTTCTACTCAACGCATCGGCTACTACATTAGCTTTCCCCGGATGATACTGGATATCACAGTCATAGTCTTTCAATAGTTATAGCCATCTTCTTTGTCTCATATTCAGCTCCTTCTAATTAAATAGATAAGTAAGACTTTTGTTGTCTGATTTGATTTGAAACTTTTCCCCGTACAGATAATGTCTCCATATTTTGACAGCATGTACTACGGCCGCTAGTTCCAAATCATGAGTGGGATAGTTCTTCTCATGTGTCTTCAGTTGTCTTGAGGCATAAGCAATTACTTGTTCTCCTTGTATAAGTACACATCCTAATCCCAGTACTGACGCATCGGTGTACAAGATAAATGGTTGTCCTAGAATCGGGATGGTCAAGATTGGAGCTGATATCAATCTAGCCTTCAAGGTTTGGAAACTCTTCTCGCATTTATCCGTCTAAACAAACTTCTCCCCCTTCTTAGTCAAACTGGTAAGAGGTACGGTAATTCGTGAATAGTCTTCCACAAATCGTCGATAATACCCAATTAGACCCAAGAAACTTCTAATTTTTGCAACGCTCTTCGGTGCTTCCCACTTTACAATAGCCTTGATTTTACTGGGATCCACTTTAATTCCTTCCACGGATACTACATGGCGTAGAAATGCGACTTCCTTTAGCCAAAACTCACACTTTGAAAATTTGGCGTAGAGCTTCTCCTTCCGTAGTCATTGCAGAGCGGCGTTTAGATTCTTAATATGAGTTTCCTCGTCTTTGGAGTAGACCAATATATCATCAATGAATACAATAACCAACGTATCCAACATGTCGTGAAAAACCCGGTTCATAAGTTCTATAAAAGTTACTGGTGCGTTTGTCAATCCAAAAGACATAACCAAGAATTCATAATGTCCATATCTGGTCCTGAATGCTATCTTGGGAATATCACCATCCTTAATCTTCAGCTGATGGTAGCCTGACCGAAGATCGATCTTGGAGAACACTTTGGCACCTTGCAACTGATCGAATAGGTCATCGATCCGAGGCAACCGATTCTTGATTGTTAGTTTATTCAGTTCTCGGTAGGAGCCATTCGATAAGGTGCTTTCGATACTGGTGCGGCTCCAAGTATAAGATCTATAACAAATTCTGTGGCTCGGTCGGGTGGTAATCCTGGTAGTTCTTTAGAAAATACATCTAGAAAGTCACGCATGACATCAATATCTTCCATTCGTGGTGCTTCCTTGGTAAGGTCAACCACAGATACTAAATACCCGACTGCTCCTTTCTCAAGGCACTTCTTAGCCTATAGCGCAGAGAGTATGAGCTTTCATTTACGGGGAAGTTTGGTTCTCGAAAAATTGAACTCTACTCCTTCCTTGTCTTTAAATGTCAGCTTCTTTTCGGCACACAATAGGTTTGCAGAATGCCGAACTAACCATTCCATTCTCAAGATGACGTCAAAGTCTGCCATCTCAAGTTGGATCAAGGTTGCATCCAAGGTCTTTTCATCAATAAGAACTGGACATAATCCATAACCTTTTTCTAACTCCACTTCAAATCCCATAGGTGATTGCACAAGTAGTTTGTAGTCTAAGGATTTAAGGGGTAGATTTAACTTCTTTCCAAATGTCACAGATATAAAGGAATGTAGCTCCTGAATCAAAGAGTACTCTAGCGGGAATGCCATTTATTGGTACGATACCTATGATTTGTTTTGGTTTAGTCTACATGCTCATACAATGTAATACAACTAACTAAAAAAATTTAAGTCATACCTGTGACCACATTAGGCGATGCGGCAGCATCCTTAGATGTAACCGTGTAAACTCATCCTTGATGTAGCTGTTTCTTGGGCTTAGGACATTCCCTTGCTATATGTCCCACTTGGTTGCAGTTAAATCATTTTATCCCTTCAGTAATTGGCTTTTGTTGCTGTTGAGCTACGGGAGTAGTCTTGGTTGCAGCGGTAAAGCCTTGAGCACGAAAGGGTTTGAATGTCTTGTTATTCCCTTCATTATAAGAATTTCTAGCTGGCCTTTTTATAGCTCTGTTTTGCATGAAATAACTCTCCTTCTGGCTTGATTCTATAACTCGAGCAATTTGTGCCGCTTCATTATAGATTTTCTTTTCATGTCCCAAAACATGCTTGCGGATGCTTCCCCTAAGTCCCATGATGAACCTTTGGGTCTTTGTGTTTTCCTCTTGCATACTGGTGGGTACAAAGAAGAACAGCTTTTCATAACTGTTGATATGCATCCATGGTCATCTGCGCCTGATATAAACTCAGGAACTCTCTTTCCATAGAATCTCTGAAACTTCTCGGAAAGTACTTCTCAAATAACGCCTCCTTATAAATATCCCAAATCACTTGGGCGTGCTTTGTTAATAAATAAGTCCTGGTAGACCTCCACCAATGGTGTGCATCTCCTTTCAACTTAAAGGTGGCACACAACACTTTCTTCTTCATTTAGTGTCATCATCATAAAATATCTTTCCATTTCGTCAACCCAGTGTGTCGGCCATAAAGGATCTGCTGGCTTGCCATTAAATTCTCTGGGCTTCAGTTTCAGAAAATGCTCCACCAGTCTGGAGTAGTCTAGTTGCTGCGGGACATACGCTCCACACATAGGTGGTTGGTATTGATATCCACCTTGAGCTATCTCCGAATTTTGTACTGGAGCCTGCATGATGGGAGTCTGAGGTGCGTGGGGTACTGTGTTACTTCCCCCTGGTGCTGTGCTTGTCTGTCCTGCTGGCATTGGAGGTGTCTATGCAGCTAGAAGAGTTATGCCTATGGCAGCTTGTATAGTAGCTTGTTCCTGTTGCATTTGCTACAGCTGTTGGGCCAAGTTCATTACAATTGTGGCCAAGTTTGTAGGTGGGGCTGGCAGATTTATAGGATTTGTCTGCCCATTCATGACGGACGGTGCCGTGTTCACATTCCCCTATGTTTTCAGGTGTGTCTGGCTATCCTCCCCCACAGGTGGTGGTGGTGGAATAGAGTTACGGCTCTGTCTGGTTACTCTGCGTTCCGCCATTAATTAATCGGATATTGGGTTTGCCTGAAATCATTGAACATGAGAGACAATCATTAAATAATTCATTTTCATATTTTAAAACCACTAACAAATGCAAATTTCAAAATTTTCAGATCATTCTGTCGAAAATGCTGTATTTTCATTGTAGGGTCGATGGTGGGGGTCGATGGATGTCCGACCCTCAGTATGCGACCCTGGGAAATCACCCAATCTTCCCGAGAGCCGGGGGTCGATGGGGGGGGTCGGAGGATGTCCGACCCAGGGTGCGACCCCTGGTTCTCTGTCAGATTCTCGAGAGTAGAGGGTCGATGCGGGGGTCGATGGGTGGGTCGATTGTTTTAATCGAATTTTCTGACCCCCGGACTAAAAATCAGATTTTTAAGTTCCGATTCAAAGTCCATTTCCCATTCTTTCTTCTCCATTTCGACTCGTCTCATCCCTCTGAGTTGATATAGTGACAACTCCGATCCATTGGTGGTTTGCACTCCTTGTTTCGTCATCTACACCTCCGCTATAGGTATATCTTCTACATTTTCATGTTTTTAGGTTTCCTTACCTAGGTTTTTGCTCGTATATCTCGTATTTTTCAAATTAAACTTTTTCCAACCGTAAAAATTCGATTTTTATTGGGGGCTTTAGTTGTTGGAGACTCGAGGAACGAAAGCCCTAAAAAATATTTGAGTTTCATCGGTTGGTTATCAAGAAAATAGAAATTTACTCTTTTTTTCCCTAATTTTGTCGAGATTTCGAATTTCTTGAAATTTCTTCCAATTAAATCTTATTAGCTAAAATATCTGACTGTATGAGTCTCATAGGATAGTTTAGGATCTATGTAAGTCCTCCTGCCCACGTGTATGGGTGAAAAGTGAGGCTTTTGACCCATTTTCATCGTTATTATGTCGAAATTTTGGGTTTTTCATCTCTACTAAGCCATTATTTGTTTTTCATTATTATTTACAGATACTATGGCTTGTACCAAGGTACCCAGGGTTTGCGACCGTCTTTGCTTCCGTTCCAATGAAGTCGAGACGCAGTATGCCCACTATGCTCGCAAAAAGGTAGAGGGAGGCCGCAAAGTGGACTTGGCTAGCCTGGCCTTGTTCAATGTGGAGGGGGCTTTTGGCGATATGGGATGGCTCCCTGTCATCACCTATGATGCCTGTACCCGTCCTGACTTGGTACGCCAGTTTTATTGTAATCTCCAAGTGGTGGGGGATTACAAAGATGTTGAGAGAGGGGGTGAGCTTCGGATCACCAACTACGTCAAGGGGGTTGATGTTTCATTTGATTATCGACAACTGACCGACTTGTTGGGCATTTCCTATAATGGCCCCTTGGTGTTCTGTGCTCCTGGAGAGCCCCAGTTCTTTTCTTTACAGATGAGGGCTGAGATAGATCGTCAGCTCATTAGACCTGATCGCTGGGAGATGAAAGCGAGTTATCTGCGTTCAGATCCACGGGTATACTGCAAGATCATTCAGCATAACCTGATACCACAGAGTGGACAGTACAAGAGGGTCTCCCAGTTGACCCAGTATCTACTGTACTGCATATGCACTAGGTAGCCCGTCTGCCTTCCCTATATCATCATGCGGACGATGATTAGTGCCACATTGCCCAGTCATACTGGCAACCTTTCTTATGGACGCATGATCACTACCTTTCTTACCCGTCTGGGGATTGATTTCTTGGATGAGAAGATTCAAGAGAAATCCTTCTCATCGCCTCTAGATTGGGAGGCTATTTACAAGATTGGCATGCGGGATGCCCAGGTTAGCGATGAGGAGAGGAACCCGATGGTACGCCCTCGCACTCGAGTGGAGATGGCTGACGCTGAGGCAGCAGCAGCAGCAGCTGCTGGCATGGGGATGATGACGATCGACAATACATGGATGTAGATGCCATACCTCCTCCATCACCTACTCATACTACAGGAGCTGGTTCGTCTTCTTCAGTTGGTCCTTCGCATGCAGCTGGTCCTTTGTATGCTCCTTCTGGTGACATGATGGGGATCTTGCATAAGATTCGAGAGGCTCAGCGTATGTCTAACTTGAGGATGGGAGAGCTTCTAGAGGCTTAGCGCATGTCCGATCAGCGGGTGGGAGAGCTTCTGAATGCTCAGCGCGTGTCGGACCAGCGAGTGGGAGAGCTTCTAGCTGCTCAGCACATGTCGGATCAGCAGGTGGGAGAGCTTAGGGATGCTCAGCGTGTGACTGACCAGAGGGTGGCTGATCTCACAGCTAGTCTCTAGACGACCCAGACTCAGATAGCTTGGTTGACTAGAGTCTACACTGAGGACTATGATAAAGACCGTGATGCACCGCCTCCCCCATCACCTCTAGTTTCTTGATGTATTTCTTTTATCTTTCTTTTTGTACTTCAGAGTAATTGTCTAGACTGTGGACTGTACTCTGCTTTAATCATATATATATAAATGTTTATTCTCCCTTTGGTTGTATATACAAATTTATTTCTCATTTAATAGATGCATTATTCTCTTTCAGTTTTGTCTCAAGCAACACAGATGCTTATTGTGTGTTATTATTACATCTTTTAAATTTTTATCCTCTCTCAGTTCATGACCTTTTGTGGAAATATACGGGTTTCACAGACAGGGCTTGAGATGCTCCGATACCCAGTTGTCACACCCTAATTCTGCACCATTCAGAACGGTGTGATGAACCACTAATAAACCAACGGTTCAACCAGGATCTCTAATAGGCTGTGTCCATTAAAAATAATAACCATACACATCCACAACCATAATCAGAATAAATACACAATAGCAGAAGTCTTAAAGTAAATGAACAGAGAAATCTAACTGTGATAACCATAATAAAATATCAAGTTATTGTTGTATCAACTAAGACATAAATAAATAAAGTACCAATTACATTCCTTTAATAATTCAAACAAAAACCTAATCGAATACGCATGAGTTCCACTCGCATGAAGAGTCATGTGTATCTACTAAGTCTTCGGCTTCTATTGCAGCAACACACGTGTACACCGGAGCACTCATATAATCTTCGACCGCAGTACCTGCATCATCAATTAAACATATTCAACGTCGAGAGGGTGAGCACACATCATGGCTCAGTGAGCAAACAAAACAATGCAACAAACATATGCAAGCATTCAATTCATATCTTTGGTCTGGTAAATAAGTTTGCAATGTGCTATAGAAAGGATAGGTGGCCAAAGGTTACGTTTATTGACGCCCCACCTCTATACACGAGTGTGTGAAGCTGCCCAAAGGTAAAGTTTATTGTCGTCCCACATGCACCCACCATGGACAATGTACACGCAATGGTTACGTTTATTGTTGTACCAGTTGCCCATACCAACACGTAAGCCCCTGCTGACGAGGGCTCACAAACTGGGCTTGCAACAAACCAATCCTAATGCCAATCAGTGTATCCAAGGCCTCACCCCAGCATCCCTCAATACGGCCATAGAGATAGGGATAAGGCCCCCCGACAGAGTCAGAGACTACATGGTCCGAGACCACCTCCCCTCATACCCTACGACATAATAGTTCTACTAAGGTAATGTCGATACGACGATGTCAGTAGACAAGACATGAGTTAGAGATAGAGCTACAGTGCTGAGGCCCGGCCTATGACACCCCCCCGATACTTGCTCGCATCAAGCACACCAACCACACACATACATCCACATGTCTATTCCTATCATCATCATCATCATCATGTTATAAACAATAATTTAAATATGCATGAACAGTAATAATAGAAATATTGGATGACATGTTGAATGCACATGACAAACATACACGCATAGAATCAATCATGGCATTTGACTCAAGAATAAAATAGTTTATTATTAACCAATTAGTTTAGGTCTTGTTCCCTCACCTTTGCTTGATCGTAGATCCTCTTTCAAGCTTTAAGAATCAACTAAATATCAATATTATATCACTAGAAGACCTAATCAAGTCGATAGAATTTAATTAGAATTAATTCTGATTTTTAAAAGCATGCTGTTAACTGGGGGGCGATGCCAGGGTCGGAGGTTCCATCGACCCTAGGTACTATCACCCAGATTCTGGACTTCCCGAACACTGGGGGTCGATTGTTAGGGTCTGGTAGGGTTGATTGGCCAACGACCCCCCATGCGACTCCCTATCGGTTTAGTTGAATTTTCATCCTACAGTCCATTCCTTTGTGTTTGGGTCCTATGGCTTGCTTCTACAATCCATTACATACATGTTCCATGGCCTAGAACCATAGTTTATTCACCTACATGATTTTTATGATCTCCCCCATGGTTTTCCATGAATGGATGGATGATTTAGGTTTCTCCTAGATTACATCCTCTTCACTATCTATTCTAAGGTCTGTAGAATTACATGGAGATAGTATCCATAATTGAGAATTAGGCCGGTTTCTCTGAAGCCTTCTCTTTGATCTTCTTCTTCACTTTCCTTCTCTTCTCTTTCTCTTCTCCTTCTCTTCTCTTTCTCTCAATCCAATTAGGGTTCTAAAAGGAGTGAAAGAGGCTCAGGGATGTCCTATTTATAGAGTAGAAACTCCCAAAATAAGTCTCATTGAGATTAGGAAAGAATCCCATTGAAATTTGGAAAGTTCCTAATTCACGGTTTCGGTCGGCAAACTGGGGGTCGATGAGGGGGTCGGAGATCCCATCGACCCCTGGTTCTAAAATGTCCGACCCCCAGTTAAAAACTCAGGGTCTGACTTTTATACTGGGGGGGTCCGACCCTGCCTTGCTGGGTATGCAACCCCCTCCTTATTTTAGTGTTTTTGGGTCAGTTTAATAACTGGGATTGCGATCTCCCTCACGCACTTGATCCATTTGGATCGAAAATGATGGGTAGACCTGGTTCAAGGTGGTAAGACCGGGTTAGTTTGATACGGGACTTACATCCATAGCATTGCCTTTCAACAGAATTCTATCTTCAAATCCTTTTGTCATGGCCTGGTTACAGATATTGCCAAGTTCATCAAATCATTAGCTCCCTCATTTTTCAAGATTCAAGAAGGGTTTATCTAAGAAGTCACTTTCTGCAATCAATCTATCAATCTTCCCTTGACCTTGGAAGCATGTTCAAATTCTGGATGCAATCCAGATTCAACCTAGTTCCAACTCTGTTGGATTATTCGTTTCCTTCTATCTTGCCCCTAGCACACTATAGTAGTGGTCTGTCACAACATGCAGACACTGGGGCATAGATATACCCTATGTAGAGGAATTGAACTTGATCATGAGAATCACATATAGGATCCATTGTCTAGTCTGAAGTCACTGACTTTCCTAGTCAATAGAAGTAGGTCCATCCAAGTTGGTTTTTGCCAATTTCTCAGTTCTCCCAATCCTGTTGATGAAGAAAATCCAATGTGGTCGCTCACCTATTAGGATTTGGTCACCAAATTCTCTAAAGGAACACTTCGAATCTTTTACTCCTCGTGCCTACTTTGGGACCTTGGTTCATTCATCTTTCAAAATTGGCAATGTTGCAAAGCCCTGAGCTTTTCATGAGCCTAGATCAAGGGCCAAACCCATGTCACATTTCATCGCTGCTTAACTGTTCTACCAATTTGGTATACCATAGTGCACAGTCAAAGAACTTAGTTAACCAGATGCCCTCGACAGTTTAACACCAAGGTCAATCAATAAAATCACTTTGGTTAGAGACTATTAAGCTCCCCTCATTCTTGTCCAAAATCCTCGCTAGAGTTTCTTTCGATCTAAAATCCAACCACACCAATGTTGGCTGAAGAAAATCATCACTTTCAAATTACATGGAATACTTCCAAGGGAGCAACCAAGTCATCCCTACCATACTGAAATTAAGTCAAACTTTCAGTACCAGGTCATTAATGGCAAATTTCAAATCCATGTATCATGCCAGCAAAGTCCATGACACCATTTCCATTGATGCCATGTTTTATGCCTTCACCAATAAAGCAGGGGCGAAAAAAAAAAACCTTGGAAAATTGCGAAGGAATTCACCATCATTTTAAATATGTCTAGCACTCTATAGGTTCAAAGTCAAGAGACTTCCAAGATGGGGCAGATTTGAACCCTACAGGTTCAAAGTCAACAAAGATTTCCTATGTGGGTCACTTTCGAGCATCCTAAAGGTTCATAGCATCAAAGCTACTTAAGAGGATATTCTAATATCAATTCCCGAAGGTTCATAGCCATAGAGCTTCCAAGAAGGATATTTCAATTTTCAATCCCAAAGGTCCAAAGCTGGTAGGAACTTCAAAGATAAGTCATTCAGTATCACCTTATTAGTGACCTTCTGAGTTCTTGCTTATTTCAGAGTCAATAGCAAATTCCTCACCCTAAAAGTGACCTTCTGAGGTCTTGCTCATTTCAGAATCAAATGCGGAGCCCTAGCTCATCCAAAGTTCAAATCAATCTCAATCTATAACTGAATCGAATGTAGAGCCCTAGCTCATCCAAAGTTCAAATCAATCTCAGTCTAAGTAAATCATATGCAGAGCCCTAGCTCATCCAAAGTTTAAATCAATCTCAGTCTATAAGTGAATCAAATGCAGAGTCCTAGCTCATCCAAAGATCAAGTTAATCTCAGCCTATAAGTGAATGCAGAGCCTTAGCTTATCCAAAGATCAAATCAATCTCAGATTATTAGTGAATCAAATGTAGAGCCCTAGCTCATCTAAATATCAAGTCTATCTCAGCCTATAAGTGAATGTAGAGCCCTAGCTCATCCAAAGATCAAATTAATCTCAGATTATTAGTGAATCAAATGTAGAGCCCTAGTGTCACACCCCAATTCTACACTATTCAGAATGGTGTGATGAACCGCTAATAAACCAACGGTTCAACCAGGATCTCTAATAGGTTGTGTCCTTTTAAATTAACCATACACATCCACAACCATAATCAGAATAAATACACAATAGCGAAAGTCTTAATATTAAATGAACTGAGGAATCTAACTGTGATAATCATAAATAAAATACCAAATTATGTTGTATCAACCAAGACATAAGTAAATAAAATATCAATTACATTTCCTTAATAGTTTAAATAAAATCTAATCGAAAATGCATAAGTTGCACTCGCATGAGGAGTCATGCGTCTTCACTATGTCTTCAGCCTCCATCATAGCCACGTGTCCGTACACAGAAGCATTCATATAATCTTCCACAGTGGTACCTGCATCATCAACTAAAAATATTCGACGTCGAAAGGGTGAGCACACATCACGGCTCAGTGAGCAAACAAAACAATGCAACAAACATATGCATGCATTCAATTCATATTTGTGGTCTGGTTTATAAGTTTGCAATGTGCTATAGAAAGGTTCGGTGGCCGCCTCACCTCTATACACGAGTGTGTGAAACCGCCAAAGGTTAATGTTTATTCTTGTCCCATATGCACCCACTATGGAATAGAGATAGAGCTAAAGTGTCCGGATCAAACACCGCATAACACTTCCCCTGATGCCCTACCCATACCAACACGTAAGCCCCTGCTGGCGAGGGCTTGGAAACTGGGCTCGCAACTAACCAATCCTAATGTCAAACAGTGTATCCAAGGCCTTACCCCAGCATTGCTCAATACGTCAATAGAGATATAGCTCAGGCCCCCCAGCAGAGTCGAAGACTACACGGTCCGAGACCACCTCCCTTGATGCCCTACGACATAATAGTTCTGCTAAGGTAATGGCGATACGACGATGTCAGTGGACAAGACTTGAGTAGAGATAGAGCTAAAGTGTCTGGATCAAACACAGTATAACACCTCCCCTGATGCCCTACTCGCATCAAGTACACTAACCACAAACAAACATTTACATGTCTATTCCTAGCATCATCATCATCATCATGTTATAAATAAACCGAATTAAATATGCATGAACATTAATAGCAGGAATATTTGATGAACATGTTGAATGCACATTACAAGCATACACGCATAGGATCAGTTATGGCATTGGACTCAAGAAATAAAAATAGTTTATTATTAGTCAATTAGTTTAGGTCTTCTTCCCTCACCTTTGCTTGAGTGTAGATCCTCTTTCAAGCTTTAAGAATCACTTTTATACCAATAGGAAGACCTAACAAGTTGATTGATTTTAGTTTGAAGTCATTCCGAAAATTTTAGGCTTGTTTTTAAGCGAGGGTCGTAGGACGGGTCGTAGGTAGGGTAGCAGTTTACTGCGACCCCCAGGGGTAGGGTCGATGCCAGGGTCGGATGTTCCATCGACCCTGGGTGCGACCACCGCATCCCTGGACTTCTCGAATGCTGGGGGTCGGTCCTGTGGTCTGGTAGGAATCGACCCCATGTGCGACCTCCCGTGGTTTGAGTCAAGAATTTCATCCTACAGTCCATTCTTTCATGTTTGGGTCCTATGGCTTACTTCCACAACCATTCTATGCTTGTTCTATGGCTTAAACTCTTGGTTTCTTCCTTACTTTGCCAACCATGATTTTCTCCATGGATTTCATTGAAATCCTCCCATGGAGGGATGATTTGGGTTTCTCCTAGATCATACCCTCTTCATGAACTATTCTAAGGTCTTAAATTATTAATGGAACATACTCATATCTTTAGGTTTGCTGAGATTCAGAGGTTTCTCTGAATTTTTCTCTTTATTCTTCTTCTTCAACTTTTCTTCTCTTCTTCTTCTCTTCTCTTTCCCTCACTTTCAATTAGGGTTTCAAAAGGAGTGAAAGAGGCTAAGGGACGTCCTATTTATAGAGGAGAACCTCCCGAAATAAGTCCCATTGAGATTAGGAAAGAATCCCCTTGAAATTTGGAAAGTTTCCTATTTACGGTTTCTGTCGGCAAAGAGGGGGTCGATGAGGGGGTCGGAGATCCCGTCGACCCTCAGGTCCAAATTATCCGATCCCGATCAAAATTTCAAGGGTCTGACTTCCTAATGAGGGGGGTCTGACCCTGCCTATCTGGGTATGCGACCCTGCCCTTTATTTTACTGTTTTTGGGTCAGTTTCGTAAGACCCGTATCGAAATAACTAGTTTTACCACCTTGAACCAGGTCTACCCATCATGGTCGAGCCTAATGGACCAAGTGCGTAAAGGAGATAATGTTCCCAGGTATTAAACTGACCCAAAAACACTAAAATAGGGGGAGGGTCGCACACCCAGCTAGGCAGGGTCGGACCCCCCCAATATAAAAGTCAGACCCTGAGTTTTTAACCAGGGGTCGATGGGACCTCCGACCCCCTCATCAACCCCCAGTCTGCCGACAGAAATCATGATTTGGAAACTTTCCAAATTTCAATGGGATTCTTTCCTAATCTCAGTGGGACTTATTTTGAGAGTTTCTACTCTATAAATAGGACGTCCCTAAGCCTCTTTCACTCTTTTTAGAACCCTAATTGGATTGAGAGAAAGAGAAGAGAAGGAGAAGAGAAGGAAAGTGGAGAAGAAGACCAAAGAGAAGGCTTCAGAGAAACAAGTCTACTTCTCAGGTATGGATACTATCTCCATGAATTTCTTAAGACATTAGAGTAGATAGTGAAGAGGGTATGATCTAGGAGAAACCCAAATCATCCATCCACGGTTAGGTTTCAATGGAAACCATGGAGGAGATCATTAAAACCATGTAGGGGAATAAACTATGGTTCTAAATCATAGAACATGTATGGAATGGATTATAGAAGCAAGCCATAGGACCCAAACACAAAAAAATGGACTGTAGGATGAAAATCTCGACTAAACCCACAGGGGGTCGCACGTGGGGTCGATGGAGAATCGACCCTACCAGACCCTAGCATTGACCCCCAGTATTCAGGATGTCCAGGGAAGGGGTGGTCACACCCAGGGTCGATGGAACATCCGACCCTGGCATCGACCCTACTACAGGGGGTCGCAGAAACTGCTACCCTACCTGCGACCCGTCCTGCGACCCCCAATTAATAGTAAGTTTTAAAAATTGGAATTAATTCTAATTAAACTCTATCGACTTGATTAGGTCTTCTAGTGATATAATAGTGATATTAAGTTGATTCTTAAAGCTTGAAAGAGGATCTACAATCAAGCAAAGGTGAGGAAACAAGACCTAAACTAATTGGTTAATAATAAACTATTTTTTTATTTCTTGAGTCCAATACCATGATTGATTCTATGCGTGTATGCTTGTCATGTGCATTTAACATGTCATCTAATATTTTTATTATTACTGTTCATGCATATTTAAATTTATTGTTTATAACATGATGATGATGATGATGATAGGAATAGGCATGTGAACGTATGTGTGTGGTTAGTGTACTTGATGCGAATGTATGTGTGTGGTCGTAGTGTATGAGGGGAGGTGGTCTCGGACCGTGTAGTCTCTGACTCTGTCGGGGGGCCTTAGCCCTATCTCTATGGACGTATTGAGGGATGCTGGGGTGAGGCCTTGGATACACTGTTTGACATTAGGATTGGTTACTTGCGAGCCCAGTTTGTGAGCCCTCGCCAGCAGGGGCTTACGTGTTGGTATGGGTAGAGTATCAGGGGAAGTGTTATAGGCCGGGCCTCAACACTTTAGCTCTATCTCCATTCCATGGTAGGGTGGATGGGGACGACAATAAATGTTAACCTTTGGGCGGGCCTTCACACCCTGTGTATAGAGGTGAGGCGGCCACCTAACCTTTCTATAGCACATTCCAAACTTATATACCAGACCACATATATGAATTGATTGCATGCATTTGGTTGTTGCATTGTTTTCTTTGCTCACTGAGCCATGATGTGTGCTCACCCTTTCGACGTCGAATATTTTTAGTTGATGATGCAGGTACCACGGTTGAAGACTATATGAATACTTCTGTGTACGGGCACGTTGCTGCAATGGAAGCTGAAGACTTTGTGGAAACGCATGACTCTTCATGCGAGTGCAGCGCATGTATTTTTTATTAGATTTTATTTGAATTATTAAGGAAGTGTAATTTGATATTTTATTTACTTATGTCTCGGTTAATACAACATAACTTGATATTTTATTATTGATTATCACATTTAGATTTCTCAGTTCATTTATTATTAAGATTTCCGCTATTATGTATTTATTCTGATTATGGTTGTGGATGTGTATGATTTTATTTTCAACGGACACAGCCTATTAAAGATCCTGGTTGAACCATTGGTTTATTAGCGGTTCATCACACCGTTCTGAATGGTACAGAATTGGGGTGTGACAACTTGGTATCAGGGCTCTCAGGTCCTGTCTGTGAAATCAGTATACTTCCACAAAAGTTTGTGAACTGAGATAGGATAAAAATTTAAAAGATGTAATAATAACACACCATAAGCATCTGTATTGTTTGAGAAAAAATTGAAAGAGAATAATGCATCTATTAAATGAGAAATAAATTAATATACAACCAAAAGAAGAACAAACGTATATATACATGACTAACGCAGAGTACAGTCTACAACCCGGACAGTTTCTCTGAAGTACAAAAAGAAAGATAAAAGAAATACATCAAGAAGCTGGAGGTGATGGGGGAGGTGGTGCCTCACGGTCTCTATCATAGTCCTCAGCATAGACTCTAGTCAACCAAGCTATCTGAGTCTGGGTCGTCTGAAGACTAGCTGTGAGATCAGCCACCAGCTGGTCAGTCACGCGCTGAGCATCCCTAAGCTCTCCCACCCGCTGATCGAACAAGTGCTAAGCCTCTAGAAGCTCTCCCATCCTCAAATCAGACATGCGTTGAGCCTCTCGTATCTAATGCAATATCCCCATCATGTCATCATAAGGTGCATACGAAGGACCAGCCGCATATGAAGGACCAGCTGAATAAGAAGAACCAGTTCCTGTAGCATGAGTAGGTGATGGAGGAGGTATGGCATCCACATCCATGTACAGACGATCGTCATCATCCCCATGAACCCCTGCTCCAGCGGCTGCTGCTGCTGCCTCAGCATCAGCCATCTCCACTCGTGTACGTGGATGCACCAGAGCGTTCCTCTCCTCGTCGCTGACCTCCCGAATGCCCATCTTGCAGATGGCCTCCCAATCCAAAGGCGACGAGAAGGATTTCTCCTGAATCCTCTCATCCACCATGTCAACACCTAGGCGAATAAGCAGCATAGATATCATGCGTCCATATCGCAGGTTGCCAGTATGACTGGGCAACATAGCGCTGATCATCGTCCGCATGATGATGTAAGGAAGGCAGATGGGCTGCCTAGTGCATATACAGTACAATAGATACTGGGTCAACTGGGAGACCCTCTCGTAATGCCCACTCTGAGGTATTAGGTTGTGCTGGATAATCTTGCAGTACAACCGAGGCTCTGGACGAAGATAGATCGCTTTCATCTCCCAGCGATCCCCTCTGATGATCTGGCGATCAATCTCAGCTTCCATCTCCAATGAAAAGAACTGGGGCTCTCCAGGAGTGCAGAACACCAAGGGGCCGTCATAAGAAATGCCCAACAAGTCGGCTAGCTGCCGATAATTGAAGGAAATCTCGACCCCCTTGACGTAGCTGGTGATCCGAAGCTCTCTACCCCTCTCTGTATCGTTGTAATCTCCCACCACCCGGAGATTACAGTAGAACTGTCTCACTAAGTCCGGCCGAGTGCAGGCATCATAGGTGATCACAGGAAGCCAACCCATGTCACCAAAAGCCCGCTTTACATCGAACAATGCCATGCTAGCCAAGTCTACCCGGTGACCTCCCTTTACCTTCTTACGAGAATAGCAGGCATACTGTGTCTCTGCCTCGTTAGAATGGAAGCGGACTGGGTCATGAACCCTGGGTACTTTGGTACGAGCCATAGTATCTGCAAAAACAAAGAGAAACAGATATTGGGTTAATAAAGATGAAAAATCCAAAAATTTTGGTAGTATAACGACGTAAATTGGTCAAAAGCCTCACTTTTCACCCACACACGTGGGCAGGAGGACTTATAAAGGTTTTAAACAATCCTGCAAGACTCATACAGTTGGAAATTTCATTTAAAGAGATCGAATTTGAAGAAATTTTAAGAAATTCAAAAATCTCGACAAATTAGGGCAACAATGGAAAAATTCAAGTTTCTCGATAACCAACCGACGAAACTCAAATATTATTTAGGGCTTTCGTTCATTGAGTCACCAACAACAAAAGCCCCCAATAAAAATCAATTTTTTACTGTTGGAAAAAGTTTAATTTGAAGAAAACGAGTTAAATGGGCAAAAACCTAGCTAAGAAAACCAAAAAACATGAAAATGTAGAGAACATATCTGTAGACGAGGTGTGGACGTCGAAATAGGAAGCAAAAAGCACCTAAGAGTCCGAGTTGGTACTATAGCAACTCAGAGGGACGAGTCGAGTCGAGGAAGAATGAGAAATGGATTCAAAATCAGAAATAAAAATCTGATTTTTGGTTCGAGGGTCGGAGAATTCGACCAAGACATCCGACCCCATCATCGACCCTTGGCTCTCGGTAATCTGACAGAGAACCAGGGGTCACACCTTGGTTCGGACATCCTCCGACCCCCTCATCGACCCCCAGCTCTCGAGAAGAATCAGTGATTCCTCAGGGTCGCAGACTGAGGGTCGGACATCCATCAACCCCCACCATCGACCGTGCAGTGAAAATACAGTATTTTCGATAGAATGATCTAAAAAAAATTTGATATTTGCATTTGTTAGTGGTTTTAAAATATGAGAATGAAGTATACAATGAATTCCTCACGTGTTCTATGATTTTTAGGCATTCCCACTACCGGATTAGATAATGGCTGGACACAGAGTGACCAGACGAAGCCGTAACTCTTTCCCACCACCACCACCTGTGGGGAAGACAGCCATACACACCCAGAAACACAGGGGAATATGAACACGGTACCATTTGTAATTAATGGGCAGACAAATCCTACAAATCTGCCAGTTTTACCTACAGACCTGGCTACAGTCGTAATGAACTTGGCCCAACAGCTGCAGCAAATGCAACAGGCCCAAGCTACTATGCAAGCTGCCATAGGCATGACTTTTCTAGCTGCACGAACACCACCAATGCCAGCAGGATAAGCAAGCACGGTACCAGGGGGAAGTAACACAGTACCCCACGCACCTCAGACTCCCATCATGCAGGCTCAAGTGCAGAATCCTGAGGTAGCTCAAGGTGGATATCAACACCAACCACCTATGTATGGGGCGTATGTCCCGCAACAACTAGACCACTCCAAACTGGTGGAGCATTTTCTGAAAATGAAGCCCAAAGAATTTAATGGCAAGCCAGCAGATCCTTTATGGCCAGCACACTGGGTTGACGAAATGGAAAGAAATTTTATGATGATGATAGTAAATGAAGAAGAGAAAGTATTGTGTGCTACTTTTATGCTGAAAGGAGATACACACCATTGGTGGAGGTCTACGAGGACATATTTATTAACAAAGCATGCCAAACTGACTTGGGATATTTATAAGGAAGTATTCTTTGAGAAGTACTTTCCTAAATGTTTTAGAGATTCCATGGAGAAGGAGTTCTTGAGTCTATATCAGGGATAGATGACTGTCGATGCATACCAACAACGTTATGAGGAGCTGTTTTTCTTTGCACCAGTCAGTATGCAGGTAGAAGGCACCAACACCCGAAGGTTCATCATGGGACTTAGGGGAAGTATCCGCGAACATGTTCTGGGACTTGAAAAGAAAATTTATAATGAAGCGGCACAAATTGCTCGAGTGATAGAGTCGAGCCAGAAAGAGAGCTACTTTGCTCAAAATAGGGGAATCAAAAGGCCTAATGGAAATTCTTACAACGGAGGGAACACCAAGGTATTCAAACCCTTCCGTACTCAAGGCTTTAATGCTGCAGCCAAGACTACCCTCGCAGCTCCACAACAACAAAAGCAAGTCATTGAAGCAATAAGATGTTTTAACTGCAATCAAGTAGGGCATATGGCAAGGGAGTGTACTAAGCCCAAGAAGCAACTACAACAAGGCAGAGTTTACACGGTTACATCCGAGGATGCTGCCGCATCGCCTGATGTGGTTACAGGTATGACCTGAATCTTATCATTTTGTGTTACATTATGTGAGCATGTAGACTAAATCAAAACAAATCACAGGTATCGTACCTATTAATGGCATTCCCGCCAGAGTACTCTTTGATTTAGGAGCTACTCATTCTTTTATATCTGTGTCATTTGGAAAGAAGCTAAATCCCTTAAATCCTTAGACTACAATTTGCTTGTACGATCACCTATGGGATTAGAAGTGGAGTTAGAAAAAGGTTATGGACCATGTCCAGTTCTTATTGATGAAAAGACTTTGGATGCAACCCTGATCCAACTTGAAATGGCAGACTTTGACGTCATCTTGGGAATGGACTGGTTAGCTCGGCATTCTGCAAACCTATTGTGTGTCGAAAAGATGCTGACATTTAAAGACAAAGAAGGAGCAGAGTTCAGTTTTTCGGGAACCAAACTTCCCCGTAAACGAAAGCTCATACTCTCTGCATTAAAGGCTAGGAAGTGCCTTGAGAAAGGAGCAGTTGGGTATTTAGTATCTGTGGTCGATCTTACCAAAGAAGCACCACGAATGGAGGATATTGATGTCGTGTATGACTATCCAGATGTATTTTCTGAAGAACTACCAGGATTACTACCCGACCGCGGTACCGAGTTTGTTATAGATCTGATACTCGGAGCCACACCAATATCTAAAGCACCTTATAGAATGGCTCCTACTAAATTAAAGGAATTAAAAGTACCAACTACAAGAACTGCTGGACAAGGGATACATCCGACCTAGCATATCACCATGGGGAGCGCCAGTATTATTCGTGAAGAAGAAAGATGGTAGCGTTCGATTGTGTATAGACTACCAAGAACTGAATAAACTGACAATCAAGAATCGATATCCATTGCCTCGGATCGTTGACTTGTTTGATCAGGTGCCAAAGTGTTCTCCAAGATCGATCTTCAGTTAGGCTACCATCAGTTGAAGATTAAGGATGGTGATATCCCTAAGACAGCATTCAGGATCAGATATGGATATTATGAATTTTTGGTCATGTCTTTCGGATTGACGAACGCACCAGCAACCTTTAAGGAACTTATAAATCGAGTATTCCACGATATGTTGGATACGTCGGTTATTGTATTTATCGATGATATATTGGTCTACTCCAAGGACGAGGAAACTCATATTAAGAATCTAAACGCCGCTCTGCAGCGATTACGGAAGGAGAAGCTCTACGCCAAATTTTCAAAGTGTGAGTTTTGGCTAAAAGAAGTCGCATTTCTAGGCCATGTTGTATCCGTTGAAAGAATTAAAGTGGATCCTAGCAAGATCAAGGCTATCGTGAAGTGGGAAGCACCAAAGAGCGTTGCAGAAATTAGAAGTTTCTTATGTCTAGCTGGGTATTATCGACGATTTATGGAAGACTATTATCGAATTACCGTACCTCTTACCAGTTTGACTAAGAAGGGCGAGAAGTTTGTTTGGACTGATAAATGCGAGAAGAGTTTTCAAACATTGAAGGCTAAAGTAATATCAGCTCCAATCTTAACCATTCCGATTCCAGGATAGCCATTTATTTTGTACACCGATGTGTCAGGACCGGGATTAGGATGTGTACTTATGCAAGGAGAACAAGTAATTGTTTATGTCTCAAGACAATTGAAGACAAATGAGAAGAACTACCCCACTCATCATTTAGAATTAGCGGCAGTAGTACATGCTGTCAAAATATGGAGACATTACCTGTATGGGGAGAAGTTTCAGATTAAATCAGACCATAAAAGTCTTACTTATCTATTTAATCAGAAGGAGTTGAATATGAGACAAAGAAGATGGTTGAAACTATTGAAAGACTATGATTATGATATCCAATATCATCCGAGAAAAGCTAATGTGGTTGCGGACGCACTAAGTAGAAAGGCAATGATGAAATCTCCAGAAGAGGTTAGCACCATTGCTGCACTGTGTACTATCGGAAGAGTTTTCAATTACTGTAACGAACAGTTTGTGATAGATATACTGGGTAAATCAACCAGCCAAAGGTTTATCCATCGGTTTGCAAATATGTTCGCCACATTGAAGATTGTACCCGATATACTTGATGAAGTGAAAACAGTAATTAAATCAGACCCTTATCTAAGAACGGTACAAGAAGACATCGAAAAAGGTAGGACTACTCCTGAGTTCTCCTTAGATGATGAAAGGGTGCTAAAGTACAAAGGAAGGATATGTGTACCTGAAACAGAAAGTTTGGACATTAGACACCGACTAATGAAGGAAGCTCATACCACCGCCTATTCGATACACCCTGGAAGTACAAAGATGTATCATGACCTAAAGAAATTATATTGGTGGAGGGGAATGAAAGCATATATAGCCAAGTTTGTCTCTCAATGCCTAAATTGTTAGAAGGTGAAAGTTGAACGACAAAGACCAGCAGGACTGTTACAGCCGTTATCAGAACCAGCATGGAAATGGGACTGCATCACTATGGACTTTGTCACAAGGTTACCATTGACTCCCCGAGTAGTTGACGCAGTTTGGGTGATTGTAGACAGACTGACTAAAATGGTTCGATTTATAGCTATACGACCTCAGTATACACTGGAATGGTTAGCTAAGTTGTATGTGGATAATATTGTCAGATTACACGGTGTACTTAAAAGCATTGTGTCCGACAGAGATCCACGATTTACTTTAAATTTGGGAAGGATTACAGAAGGATATGGGTACAACATTGAAGTTTAGTATTGCATTCCATCCACAGACAGATGGACAGTCAGAGCGTACAATTCAGATTCTAGAAGATATGCTTCGAGCATATGTAATTGATTTTAAAGGATCATGGGATGAAAAGTTACCACTGATTGAGTTCGCTTATAACAATAGCTATCAGGCTACTATAAAGATGTCACCCTAAGAAGCACTGTTTGGCAGGAAGTGTCGAACTCCTTTGTTTTGGAATGAAGTTGGAGAATGTAGTATTGTTGGACCAGAATTTGTTGAAGAGAGTTGTCGAGTAGTCGACATTATCAAGGAAAGAGTATGAACGGCTCAGAATCGTCAGAAGCAATATGCAAACACTAGACGCCGAGACCTTGAATTCGCCGTAGGTGATAAGGTATTCCTTAAAGTGTCACCTATGCGAGGTTTGAAACGGTTCGGACAGAAAGGGAAATTAAGTCCGAGATATGTCGGACCTTATGAGATTCTAGCTAAATGTGGAAAAGTGGCTTATCAGTTAGCACTACCACCATCTATGTCAAGTGTGCATGACGTATTTCATATCTCCTTATTGAAGAAGTATGTCAGAAACCCAACGCACATATTGACAGTAGATTTACCTGATTTGACTGAGGATTTGACGTTTGAAGTAGCACCAACTGAAATCACCAGTCGAAAGGTGCAACGACTATGCAACCGTGACATTTATTATGTTAAGGTCACTTGGAAAAGCAGGGATATATAAGAAATCACATGAGAAGAAGAGAATGCTATGCGAAAGTAATACCCTCATCTATTCGACTTGGAAGGTATGAACAATTTCGAGGATGAAATTTTTATAAGTAGTGGGGAGTTGTAAGACCCATATTGAACTAACCAGTCTTACCACCTTGAACTAGGTCTATCCATCATGGTCGAGCCAAATGGACCAAGTGCGTGAAGGAGATAATGATCCCAGGTATTAAACTGACCCAAAAATACTAAAATAGGGGGAGGGTCGCACACCCAGCTAGGCAAGGTCGGACCCCCCCAATATAAAAGTTAGACCCTGAGTTTTTAACCGGGGGTCGGACAACTTAGAACCAGGGGTCGACGGGACCTCCGACCCCCTCATTGACCGCCAGTCTGCCGACAGAAATTGTGATTTGGAAACTTTCCAAATTTTAATGGGATTCTTTCCTAATCTCAGTGGGACTTATTTTGGGAGTTTCTACTCTATAAATAGGATGTCCCTAAGCCTCTTTCACTCCTTTTAGAACCCTAATTGGATTGAGAGAAAGAGAAGAGAAGGAGAAGAGAAGGAGAAGAGAAGGAAAGTGGAGAAGAAGACCAAAGAGAAGGCTTCAGAGAAACAAGTCTACTTCTCAGGTTTGGATACTATCTCCATGAATTTTTTAAGACCTTAGAGTAGATAGTGAAGAGGGTATGATCTAGGAGAAACCCAAATCATCCATCCATGGTTAGGTTTCAATGGAAACCATGGAGGAGATCATTAAAACCATGTAGGTGAATAAACTATAGTTCTAAACCATAGAACATGTATGGAATGGATTATAGAAGCAAGCCATAGGACCCAAACACGAAAGAATGGACTGTAGGATGAAAATCTCGACTAAACCCACGGGGGGTCGCACGTGGGGTCGATGGAGAATCGACCCTACCAGACCCTAGCATCGACCCCCAGTATTTGGAAAGTCTAGAAAAGGGGTGGTCGCACCCAGGGTCGATGGAACATCCGACCCTGGCATCGACCCTACTATAGGGGGTCGCAAAAAACTGCTACCCTACCTGCGACCTGTCCTGCGACCCCCAGTTAACAGTAAGTTTTAAAAATTAGAATTAATTCTAATTAAACTCTATCGACTTGATTAGGTCTTCTAGTGATATAATAGTGATATTAAGTTTATTCTTAAAGCTTGAAAGAGGATCTACAATCAAGCAAAGGTGAGGGAACAAGACCTAAATTAATTGGTTAATAATAAACTATTTTTTTATTTCTTGAGTCCAATGCCATGATTGATTCTATGCGTGTATGCTTGTCATGTGCATTTAACATGTCATCTAATATTTCTATTATTACTGTTCATGCATATTTAAATTACTGTTTATAACATGATGATGATGATGATAGGAATAGGCATGTGAACGTATGTGTGTGGTTAGTGTGCTTGATGCGAGCGAGTATCAGGGGGGGTGTCATAGGCCGGGACTCAGCACTCTAGCTCTATCTCTAACTCAAGTCTTATCCACTGATATCGTCGTATCGCCATTACCTTAGCAGAACTATTACGTCGTAGTGTATGAGGGGACGTGGTCTCGGACCATGTAGTCTCTGACTCTG
The DNA here is from genome assembly GCA_028583415.1 of Protea cynaroides. Taxonomy (NCBI): domain Eukaryota; kingdom Viridiplantae; phylum Streptophyta; class Magnoliopsida; order Proteales; family Proteaceae; genus Protea; species Protea cynaroides. The sequence continues at coordinate 93,335,042 of CM053276.1, read as the reverse complement.
CCAGGGGGCCTTAGCCCTATCTCTATGGACGTATTGAGGGATGCTGGGGTGAGGCCTTGGATACACTGTTTGACATTAAGATTGGTTAGTTGCGAGCCCTCGCCAATAGGGGCTTACGTGTTGGTATGGGTAGAGTATCAGGGGAAGTGTCATAGGCTGGGCCTCAGCAGTTTAGCTCTATCTCTATTCCATGGTAGGGTGGATGGGGACGACAATAAACGTTGACCTTTGGGCGGGCCTTCACACCCTGTGTATAGAGGTGAGGCAGCCACCGAACCTTTCTATAGCACATTGCAAACTTATATACCAGACCACATATATGAATTGATTGCATGCATGTGTTTGTTGCATTGTTTTGTTTACTCACTGAGCCGTGATGTGCGCTCACCCTTTCGACGTCGAATATTTTTAGTTGATGATGCTGGTACCATGGTTGAAGACTATATGAATACTTCTGTGTACGGGTACATCACTGTAATGGAAGCTGAAAACTTCGTGGAAACGCATGACTCTTCATGCGAGTGCAGCGCATGCGTTTTCGATTTGATTTTTTTTGAATTATTAAGGAAGTGTAATTTGATATTTTATTTACTTATGTCTCGATTAATACAACATAACTTAATATTTTATTATTGATTATCACATTTAGATTCCTCAGTTCATTTATTATTAAGACTTCCGCTATTGTGTATTTAATCTGATTATGGTTGTGGATGTGTATGGTTTTATTTTCAACAGACACTGCCTATTAGAGATCCTGGTTGAACCATTGGTTTATTAGCGGTTCATCACACCGTTCTGAATGGTGCAGAATTGGGGTGTGACAAGTTTAATACCTGGTTTTACTATTTCCTTCACGTACTTGGTCCATTTAGCTTGACCATGATAGGTAGACCTGGTACAAGGTGGTAAGACCAGTTAGTTCGATACGGGTCAGATAACTAGCTCATTCAAAGATCAAGTCAATCTCAGCCTATAAAGTGAAAGCAGAGCCCTAGCTCATCCAAAGATCAAATCAATATCAGATTATTAGTGAATCAAATGTAGAGCCCTAGCTCATTCAAAGATCAAGTTAATCTCAGTCTATAAGTGAATGCAGAGCCCTTGCTCATCCAAAGATCAAATAAATTTCAGATTATTAGTGAATCAAATGTAGAGCCCTAGCTGATCAAAGATCAAGTCAATCTCAGCCTATAAAGTGAATGCAGAGCCCTAGCTCATCCAAAGATCAAATCAATCTCAGATTATTAGTGAATCAAATGTAGAGCCCTAGCTCATCCAAAGATCAAGTCAATATCAGCCTATAAATGAATCAAATGTAGAACCTTAGCTTATTTAGAAAAACAATCTCAGAATCTCAATCAAAAGAGCCTCCGTTCAATCAAAGAAAACACATCAAGTCTTACATCCAGACATATTGAAGTCGAGTCCAAGCTCGTACAATCAGCCTTGTATTCTCAACCCAGCTCCATACAAGAAGAGGTTCCAAGCCTACAAATGAGCCTTATATTCATAGCCTATCTTCGTACAAAAAGAGGTTTATCAGCCTACAAATGGATCAAGCCGGGTTCAAGCCCGCAAATACCTTGCATCATGAGTTCCACCTCAGCAAGAAGAGGTTCCCAGCCTACAAATGAGCTTTGTATTCATAGCCTAGCTTCGTACAAGAAGAGGTTTATCCGCCTACAAATGGATCAAGCCGGGTTCAAGCCCATGAATACCTTGAATCATGAGTTCCACCTTAGCAAGAAGAGGTTCCCAGCCTATAAATGAGCATTGTATTCACAGCCTAGCTTCGTACAAGAAGAGGTTTATCAGCCTTCAAATGGATCAAGCCAGGTTCAAGCCCGCACATACCTTGCATCATGAGTTCCATCTCAGCAAGAAGAGGTTCCCAGCCTACAAATGAGCCTTATATTCACAACCTATTTTCGTACAAGAAGAGGTTTATCAGCCTACAAATGGATCAAGCCGGGTTCAAGCCCGCGAATACCTTGCATCATGAGTTTCACCTCAGCAAAAAGAGGTTCCCTGCCTACAAATGAGCCTTGTATTCATAGCCTAGCTTTGTACAAGAAGAGATTTATCAGCCTACAAATGGATCAAGAAGGGTTCAAGCCTGCGAATACCTTGCATCATGAATTCCACCTCAGCAAGAAGAGGTTCCCAACCTATAAATGAGCCTTGTATTCACAGCCTAGCTTCGTACAAGAAGAGGTTTATCAGCCTACAAATGGATCAAGTCGGGTTCAAGCCCGCACATACCTTGCATCATGAGTTCCATCTCAGCAAGAAGAGGTCCCAGCTTACAAATGAGCCTTGTATTCACAGCCTAGCTCCATACAAGAAGAGGTTTATCAGCCTATAAATGGATCAAGCCGGGTTCAAGCCCCTGTGTACCTTGCATCATGAGTTCCACCTCAGCAAGAAGAGGTTCCCAACCTACAAATGAACCTTGTATTTACAACCTAGCTTCATACAAGAAGAACAATCATCAATTTTTCAAGAAGAACAAACCTTCTCGCCAGTTGAACTACGTTCTGGGCTTGATTTCTATGACACCCTTAGAATACGTAGGCAGTTTAGGACGAATCACCCTAAGTGCAGCCCAATAAACAATCTCACTCATATCCCAAAAATGGGGTTTTTTTTTATCTTTAGCCTTCAATTGGTAACAATCTCGGCTAAAGAGGGGCATCTGTAAGCATCCCATTTTTGCAACCCTCAGCATAAGTGAACCAATATGGCAGGTTTTCGGCCTTTAACCCAAAGGTTAGTGATTCTCTAATGAACCCCGCAGTAGGATCATAGACTTTTACCTACTTGGATGAATAGGTCGTGAAATTATCTTCGAAATGAGACCAGAATCATCAAATTCTGACATCAAACAAGGAAGATATCACAGTTTGAAAGTGTAAGGGCATTTACTTAATTATCGTATGATGTATGCATTATCATCCAAATATCAAGACATCATATCTTGGTCATCTAATATCAGAATCAGATAATTCAAAGGCCAATATTCCTTATTGTCAGTCCTCTTCAAAGTGGACGTGAAAAATCCCGGGTAGAAGTCACCAGTGGGCCCCATGCAAGCTTTCATGCAAAATTATCATTAGAACTTCAAAGCTTCAAATCTTTTCCGTTCTATGTCGGATTCTAATGATTCCAAGGCCATTACTCTTCATTTATGATGTTCTACAAAGTGGACCTGAAAAATCCCGGGAAGAAGTCACCAGTGGGCCCCATGCTAGTTTTCATGCAAAATTATCGTTAGAACTTCAAGCTTCATATCTTTTTCGTTCTACGTTGGATTCAGATGATTCCAAGGTCATTATTCTTCATTTGTAATGTTCTACAAAGTGGACATAAAAAATCTCGGGTAAAAGTTTTCGAAGGGTCTCATGCAAAATTACACATGGAAATGGTCATTTAACCTTTGAAAATTCATATTTTAGTCACCCCATATCCAAATTAGGTGATTTCAGTTTCATTATGTTCCATTTTTAGTACTTTACAAAGTGGACGTAAAGAATTTCTGGTAGAAGTCTCTGAAAGATCCCATGCAAAATGGTCAGCCAAATCATCGATAATTGGCCTGTTTAAACTTCATAAATTCATAAGTCAACCATTTTATTTTCAAATGTGATGATTCAAGTTCCTTTATTCCTCATTTTTAGTGTTCTATAAAGTGAATGTAAAAAATTTGGAATAAAGGCTATCGAAAAATTTCCTGCGAATGGCAGCGAAAATAGCCCATGAAATGACAGAGAGAGAAACCCACTCAATCCAGTCAACTCAGCTCAACCCAAGCCAGTCTTGGCCTAACCTAGTCAATCCAATCAACTCAGCTCAACCCAAGCCAGTCTTGGCCCAACCCAGTCAATCCTTGTCAATCCGGACCAAATCTATTGGACCCATGTGCATGAATATTATGTATAATATACATATTATTAGATTATGTATTGCATTAGGTATTAAATTATATTTTTATGAATTGAATATATGTATATATATTTATTGGAGGAGGTAGCTGGCTAATGGTTCGTTTAGGCTAGGAAAGAGATCCGAAAAAGATTAAATAAAGATCCGTGGAGGGATTAGAGAAGAAAATAGAAGAGAAAAAGGAGAAAGATATTGAGAAATCTGGAAAAAAAAGAGGAAGGGATCCTCTTTTGGACTGGTCAAAAAAGAAAGAGGGAGAGATATCGGAAAGAATGGAGAGATATCGGAGAGAGAGGGAGATATAGAAAGAAATCTGGAAAATAGAGGAAAGAGCGAGGAGCTTCTTCGGGACAGGAGAAAAACATTAAAAAGGAAAAAAAAAACTGAGAAGATATGGAGGGAGGAAGATATATAGAGAGGGCCAAGAGAGATAAAAAAAAAAAGGGGGCAGAATCCAAGAAGGAGAAAAAATAGAAATAAAAAAGGAGAAAAACGAGAAGAGAAGAAGGAGAGATGGCGGATCGGTGAGGAAAAAAAATAGAAGAAGCATGAGCTGGAGAAAGGAGGGAGAAGGGAGAAAAAAAACAGAAGAAGGGAGAGAAAGAAGAAGCATGAGAAGGGAGCAAAAACAGAAGAAGAGAGAGATACGAGAAGCATGAACTGGAGAGAGAGCGGTGGAGAAAAAAAAACAAAAAAAAAAACAAAGGAGGCCGAGAGAGAGAGGAGGAAGACAAGTGGAGAGAGGGGCTGGAAAAAGAGCAATCCGGAAGAAGAAGGGAGAGAATAGAAGAAGAGAAAGAGAGAGATTGGGCGGTGGGGAGAAAAAAATAAATTAAAAAAGAAGAGGGGGTGGAAATCAGAAAGAGATGGGGAAGAAAAAGAAAGAAGCGAGAGCGAGAAAGAGAGTGACTGAGCGGGGAGGGAGAAGAAAAAATAAAAAAATAAGAAAGATGGCAGATCGAGGAGAAGAAGAGACAAAAGAAGCTGGAAAAGAAGGAGAAGGCAGAGGTGGATCACAGGTAAACCACCGCCCCCCTTTTTTTTTCTTTATTTGATTGCCTCAACCGAACCTACCTGAAACCTTACACCATTAAAACCTGCAACACCTCCATGAAACCCAACAAAACCCAGCAACACCTTGATCATCCCTGAACCGCCATTCCCATCTCCACTACAAACCACCGCCATCCTTACATCCACCTGTCCAAAGTCCCCACATCAATCCACCGATGCCTCTCCACTACACTCCATCCTGATCTGCTGCAACAACACCTAATCCTAGCACGACTCATTAGCCACACCTGTTCATCAATCCGCCACCTCATGACACCATTAAACCAACATCTCTCTTGCAATCAATTGATTCTGTCATCATTATGTCAAAGCCATTGGATGTAGATTCTTTATTTCATTTATGTTGATATCAAATATTATGATCCATCGGATATAATTTTTATGTTGATTATGATGATATCATATTTTATGAAAACCTGACCATTGATGTGAAAATCTGATTGTTGATCATTGATCTGACCGTTGATGCGGTTAAAATCAGACCATGGTATGGAATTTTGATTGATTTGATTATATGGGAATTGGATTGTAATTGATCCAATCATATTGATATTGCTATGAAATTGATCTGATCATATGGAATTTTAATTGATCCAATCATATGGAATTTTGATTAATCGAATTATGGCTTTATGATGAAGATTGATTCGATTATGGCAAAAATTGATCCGATTATGACATTATGATGAAAATTAATCCGATCATATGGAATTTTGATGGAATTAAAATTGATCCGATCATATGCTTGGAATGATATGATTAAAATTGAACCATTGATCTTGGAATTTGATAAAATTGGATCATTGATCTTGGAGTTTTGATTTCATCCGTTGATCATATTTTACCTTGATTTGAGTAATCTGAATGGTTAGATTATTTAATTTGAGTAATCTGAACTATTAGATTTTCATTAAAAGTGATGTAAATGGATACGAACGGTTAGATTATCATGATAAGCGGTTTGAACCATTAGATTATCTTTGGGAGTGAGTGGAATGAATCCGAACAGTTGGATTATCATTATGAATGGTTTAGACCATTGGATTGTCATTATGAATGTTTTATAAGGATCTAAACCATTGGATTGGCGTTATATGTGTTTTAGAGGAATCAGAACCATTAGATCATGCATATAAGTGTTTTGATACACGTGATACACATATTTGTTCGATTGACATGTTGTCTTATTTGGAATCCTCTTACATGTTATGTTTGGATACAGTACTATGTTTGAAATGCTCACATGCATACACCGCTATAATTGGAATGATCACACTGCTATAATTGGAATGATCACACTGCCATGTTTGGATTGCATACACTGCTCTTGCCTTATTTGCAATACATACCATATTTGAGAGTTTTTAATAATCTTACTGTATGTTAATTTCTTATCATAAATGTGTTATATGCCCTATTTAGATGAATAATTTATTTTGGCAGTAATTTAATTTATGCTGCACCCTAGTCGAACTGCCATATCTGTACACCTAGCAAACATATTAGGTGTGGGGACGTGCATTTAGGCACCCACATTCTTGGGAAGGGCATAATGGGAATAATAAAAATCATAATTAACAAAAAGAATGCTTTGCCAAACTTTCCAAAATTAGAGCTTAGATTGAAAAGGGTAATTCAGGACGATTTTACCCCTTGGTAAACCCTAAACCTAGAATAGGTTCTCAACCCTAAACCTAGAATTGGTTCAAAACCCTAAACCTAGAATAGGTTCTCAACCCTAAACCTAGAATAGGTTCTCAATCTTAAACCTAGAACAGGTTCTATATCCTAAACCTAGAATAGGTTCTCAACCTTAAACCTAGAACAGGTTTTAAATCCTAAACCTAGAATAGGTCTCAATCCTAAACCTAGAACAGATTCTAAATCCTAAACCTAGAATAGGTTCTCAATCCTAAACCTAGATCAGGTTATTTCAACCCAATCCCGAACTACATGGATTCTGATTTCTAGGGCAAACCCTAGGATACGTAGGCTATATGGGAGAAACCCAAATTCGGATCCACACCTTAGTCCACTCGAACTATCCATAGATCCACTAGGATACCCAACTATTTCAACCCAGATTTCAAACTACGTGGATTCTGATTCCTAGGGCAAACCCTAGGATACGTAAGCTATTTGGGAGAAACCCAAATTCGGATCCAAACCTTAGTCCACTTGGACTATCCATAGATCCACTAGGATATCCATCCATATTTTGACCCAAATAGGGTTATCCACATTCCAACTCCGAATGGGTTATCCATATTTCGACCCAAATAGGGTTATTCTTAGATCCACTAGGACTATCTATCAGTCTGCATGGACTATCCAGATCCTAACCCATAAGGTTTCTCAACCTTTCAAGCATAAATTTCAACTTGAACAATGAACTTAATCATGCACAAGCATAAATCACAGCCATAAACTTTAATCACACCTGAACTACGATGGTGAACCTGATTTTGGAATAATTCCGTGATACGTAGGTAATCTGATGGATACAGATTCGGTTCAATGATATCAAACCACTTGGTTTGATTCGGTTTAACAGATAGAGTCTAGCATAGGAAAGGTATAGGAGACCGATTTCGATCGGGTGGTTTGGGTGCCTAACCCCTTCCCATAACCGTAACCTGATGCTTACCCAATCTCTGATGGACCAAAAATCCAATCTAAGGGTCATGAGTCAATCGAAGTCTTACCTTGAGGTGAGATTTCACATTTCTAAGGTCCTAGACCTTAATCTACGTGGCGACTTCTAAGATTTCCATCTTTGTCCTCACAATATCCAAGCCAGAGGAGAGCAACCGTCGGCTATATTGTGAGCACCACTAAGACCACGGGCATGACACCAACTCATATCACCATCTCAAGGGGTTGATTGAGACCTAATCCAGCATGAGCGATGGATTAAGTTTGTGGGGGCAAGGCAAGCACCACCTCTTCCTCTGCCTCCTCTACCACCTGCAGCACTTGTTCCTCGTCAACCTGTAGTGGCTTGAATAAGAAATAAAGGAGTCGACAATCAGCCCCTACAACCACCAAGATCACCATAGAGAGAATTCATGGGACAGATCGACCTGTTCCCTTGGAATGGCCTTGAGAGGACTAGGGCTCGAGGTGGTGGCATTAAGAACAGTTCGTGAAAAGAGCCTGCCCAGGAAGCTGTTGGGAAAAGCAAGGCCAGAGCAAGACTTAGGCTTGGGTGATGATGAATATGTCAGCCTAAACAACCCAGAGTGCATGACTGTCACAGTGTAGCTGGAGCACATGCGTCGAGAAGTGCTTCCTATCATGGTCGAACCAATCGATGAGGAGTGGACTAAAGGAAAGAAAGTCATAAATAAAGGTGAAGAAGTGGGGTAATCTTCCTCTAAGAAAGTTAGATTCGAAGGTTCTTGGCAACCAGATTAAGGCTGAGCCATACAGGATGAATTAAAACGGGATCTTCTGTGTTGATGGCACATTTGATTGACCAAAATCAGCATTTAATGCGACATATTTGCATATCTTTGCTAATTGCAAGATACTGGGCTAACATTTAAGGCTATTGTCCTTTCATAGAGAAATATCTGCCACATGGAAGCTTCTGTTGCTTGGTGTTGTGATGTTTGAGGCTGTAATCACGACAAATTTTTGTTGAGGTGCAGTGTCGGGTGATGAGTGCGTGCCATGTGGATTTTATCACCATTTTTATTGAAAAAGCAAGACACCTTTCAAATTGAATACTCATTACACTTGTGACATTGGGGTGATGACAGGTGGATACTCTTATGGGAAATCCAAATTTCAATCTGCCGTGCCTCCGAAGCCTGTACTCAAGGGTTACCATGCGGACCCTGAGGTAGAGAACTGAAGGGTTGAGACCCTTGGGAGGATTTCTGAGTCCTATAAATAGGGCTACACCTTCTTTCTTTCTTACTTTTGTTTTCCTCGCATTGAAACTCTGGTAAAATCTCTATTAAAATATTTGTTGCAGTTTCTACTTTCTTGCTTCACTAGTAAGTTTGCAACTATCTTTCCTTCATTTTTTTTACAAAAATGGTTGAGGAAGTCTTTGGTTCCACAGAGTTCTTAAACTGGGGGAAGCCTAGAGATTTTTGGGGTTACTTCAACGTCCAGGGAGAGGGTTCGTGACTATGGTGGGAGTCACCGACAATCTTTATGGACCTATATGAAACATGAGAGGTCTTTTGAGCACCGTAGTCGTAGCTGTTCTTTTGAACACAAATCTTCTCGAAGGCCTAGGGTTTTTGCATCATCTTCACCTGTCATCCATGTCGAGACTAGGGCTTCTACATCATCTTCCCCGTCCATCCTTGTTGGCCCTGGGCCTGTTATTATTATCAATCTCTGGCTCCAAGGGCCTTGAACCGACTAAAGTGGTAGACATGTGGATTCCTGTCCGTGACGAGTCTACAGAGCCAGGTGTTTACTGGTCGGCTTGAGAAATCCCAGGCTAGCTTAGTCAAGCCACTGTTGATGCCCTTGGGTGCAAATATGGCATGCTTGACTATGTGGAGTTGAGGGAACCTTTTCCCCATGAGCGATCTTTTACATTTTTTTACAGTAGGATGCCCCTGTATGAAAATATATTTGTATTAGGGATTAAGTTTTTTATTCCCCCTATAGTTGTAAATATTCTGAATTTTTTTGGGTAGATCACCCCAAATGGATAGGGTTGTATAATGGGCTTTTTCTTATAATAAATGTTCGGCCCACTGTGGATCCTAGTCATTATGTGATGTTTCAAGAAGTTAGAACTGAACAAAAGAAGCAGGAAAGACACTGAAGTGGATTTTCTCTCCCATGGTTAAAAAGCCTAAGAGAGCAAGGGGCAACTATTATGGAGATATACCCCTCTACCACTAATATGGTGCCATGTATGCAAGTACTGAGCCTGAGCTCGGCTAGCTGATACAAGACAAATCATGAACCTATATAAGGAATTCTTATCTACGGGGGACCTCATGGGAGAACTTTCCGAGCTTGATAAGGAGAGGCCATATCCTTACCAAATCCAAGGGTTAATCTCGGAAGTGGATATGGAGAAAATGGATCCCGTGACCAATGCTAAGGCTTAATTAGGGGAGTCCAACCGATTCCTCTCACTCAGGGTAAGATCCACGCCCTTCATGCTGCCCTCCTACCTTAATGGGTAGACAATATATTCAACCACTCATAGGCTATAAATCCAAAACCAACGATGGTAAAGATATCCATAATTCAACTCTCTAAACCACTATCTTGCTTAAGGTGACTGTCTATCCCCACTTAGAGAAAAGAGCTGCCACACTTGTGCCTATTCCATACTGCTTGTTGTCCGACTGACTTAGACATCGGAGTGGTCTAAAGGTTATCCAACCCGACCTCCATCTTTGTTGTTTTTGTCTACTGTGTGTAGATTCTTGCGAGCTCTTAGCAAACTAGTTCGTGCAACAATAGTTCTCAAGGTAAAAAGTGCATTAGGGCCCGATGTTCTAGGCCATTTGTTCCAATGTTGTTGGGAGACTGTTGGGGGTGATGTTTATGTGGTTGTTTACCATTTTTTCGAAGAGGGGGTCATGCCTTATGGAATCAATAATAATTTTATCACATTAATTCCAAAAGTAGAGGAAGCAGTACAATTGGTTCAATTTCAACCGATCTATGTAGGGAAATTTATTTTTAAAGTGCTTCAAAAAATCTTAGCATCTCGGCTAAGGTCCTTTTTAGGGAAGCTCATCTCTAAAGAACAAGGGGCTTTTTTATTTTCTTTTAAAAGGAATGCTGATATCTAACAATATTAGTATGGCGTCTTAACTTGTGACCTTGATGGCCCGTAAAGTTCGAGGTGGCAGTATAGCCCTTAAGTTGGATGTGCATAAGGCTTATGATACTCTTGAGTTGTAAGACCCACACTCCATGAATCCGATATAAACCCGATCTAAACCTTGTTTCATGTCGTAACAGGTCTTCCAATCATCACTAGACCAGACGGGACGAGCGAATGATAACCAGGTATGTAATCGGACCAATCGGACCAATTCATGTATGAAAAACTTCATACCGGTCGATGGTACCAGTCTATGATAAGGGACGATGGTTGATCGGTATGGCCTGCGCAGCATGGATCCAGAAACAGATTTCTGCGGGTCCCACTTTCCAAATTTCAAATTGAAGGACATTCCTAATGTTAGGAGGCTTCCTAAACCTAATCCTAGCCTATATAAGGACCCTTAAACCTCCTAAAACCTCTTACATTGATTCTCACAAACCCTAGAGAGGAGAAAGAGGGTGAAGAAGGAGAAGAAGCTAGGAAGGAGAGGGAAGAGCCACCATTACCGTTGGACGAAGAACACATTACCCCGAGTCAACGGTAAGTGCTTAAACCTTCCTCTACAATAAGTATTCTAGGATGGTTAGTTATAATTGGATCAATACCATGCAAAGCAAGGTAATGATCTAAACCCTGTTTGCCATCAAACCCTAATCTAGTCGGTAAACCCTAGATTCAAGTTCAAGGTTGAAGATCATCGAAACTAGGATTTTAATGGTATTGGAAACAACTCTAACTCAGTGCTCAGACCTAGAATGAATAGGAGAAACCCTAGGATCAATAGGGAGTGACTGACGGAAGGTGAGAACCAAGCATATGATCTTCCGGAGACATATCGGACGACCATACCGGTCGCGCCATATGCGACCGGTACCTCCCTGGGACTGGTCTGTGGGGACCGATTGACCATACCGGTCGCACCTTTCCCCACAGTGCCGCGATCAGTACTACGATCGGTGTACTCTGTGAGGAGTATTTTTGACCCAGTTGGTTTTCCGATCAACATAAACCGTAAGAAAACTATTCTAATACAACCCTAACATTGTGTAGGACCATGTGATAGTGAGTTTGGATTTTGTGACACGGAGCAAGCTATCAAACAAGCGTCAGGTAAGGGAATCGGACCTAAACCCTAATGATTTAATAAACAGTAAATCGTTGTTAATAACTATGATTCTATGGTATGATGTTTGTGCATACTCGTATGTCATCCTTTATTTTTAGTTTTTATTATTGTTCATGCATACTCGCTATGCTAGGATGTGACTGTTAGGCATGTGATTATTTTCGTTGGTATGTGGAATGGGAAGGACTGGAGGTCTGGGATCATTCCTCATACTAGCACCTTTCGTATCGTTCTATCTTAGCATGCTTGGTGCGGGTAGAGTATCAGTGGGAGGAAGTGGCATTGTGGTCTCCGGCCTGGCCACTAGACTCTAACTCTATCTCTATGCCGTAGGGAGCTATGCTGGGATAGGGCCTACTGTGATGACATATAGGATTGGTTAGTTACGAGCTTAGTTTTCAAGCCCTCGCCAATAAGGGGGCTTACGTGTTGGTATGGGTATCAGGGGAGGTGTTGGTGGTGTTTGATTCGGACGCCTTAGCTCTATATCTATTCCATGGTGGGTGCATGTGGGACGATAGTGGTGTTTGATCCATTGGGAAGCTTCACACACTTATTTATAGAGGTGCGGTGGCCGCCAATCCTTTCTATAGCACATTACAAACTTTAAAGCAGACCATAATGTAAATGTTACTCATGCATATGTTTGTTGCATTGTCTGATGTCTTACTGAGCTAAGTTGTGAGCTCACCCTTGTATATATACATGTTTTTTTAGATGTTGATGCAGGTTATACGGTGGAGGATTACGTAGATGCCCCAGTGTATGGAGGCGTGACTGCTTTGGACGTGCAAGCAGGAGAGGACAAGCATGACGCTTCATGCGAGTGCCTTTTCTACATGTACCTCTATGATTTTATTTGGATTATTTTATTTATTTTTTGTTAGATTTATAAAGTGATGTAAGGATATTAATTATATTTTGGTGTGGAGAATAACTTGATATTTTATTTATTTATCAATAGATCAGTCAGTTCATTTTATTTAAAGACTTTCGCTGTATTTTATTATATTGATTATGGTTATGTGTAATGGTTTGTATGAGTGGACACGGTCTTATTGAGATCCTAGTGTGAACCATTGGTTCAGTGACGGTTCACTCACACTTCTGATTCACTCGGAATTGGGGTGTGACAACTTGGTATTAGAGCTCTTAGGCTCTGTCCAACAGACCATATTGCACTTAACTAAGTTGATGAACTGAGATAGGAAATATTAAAAGCTTTAATAAAAACCCACCTTAAGCACTGTTTGATGGCTAAGACTAAATACTAAAGAGCATAATGTATTATACTAAAGGTGGAATTAATAAATACACCTGCTCTAATGAGGAAACCATCGTGACAAGCAGAATGATCATAAATTACCATAACAAGTAAGAAGAAAATTGTTTAAACATAAAACATCCAATAAGTAAGAGTTAATTGTGCCACAGGGTACAGTCCACAAATCGGACAGTATCCTGTTATATAAAAACCAAGCTGTGAGGGAGAAAAAATAAAAGATCTATCATAGGGATGGGGGCATAGGAGGAATAGGGTCAGTGATGTCATAGTCACGCTCATATGCAACCCTGAGCCAGTGTACCTGCTCTTGCGTGACTCTGAGGTTGCGAGAGAGACGCCCTAGGTCATGATTCATCTCACGCTGGGCATTCTGAATCTCCATAAACATATCCATCACGGTATCGGGAGGAGGCTGGGATGGTCCTGCTGTAGGTATGGGCTACGATTCCCTTATCAGCCACCGACGTATGGGATAGCTGCATCATGGCAGAATGATCCGACAAGGGTTGAGGAATATTTTCTGAAGATGAAGCCTCAAACGTTTCAGCAAAGGATCAAATCTATTATGGCCATATAACTAGATATGTTTATATAGGATGCAGTGCATTATTGATTTACTCTTAGGATTATAGAGAATGCACATACCTGATTCTAATTCTCGTACCTTGATAGAATACCTTCTTGATTCAACCTGTCAATTAGAGTTATAGATGTTATTTCCTTAGAATTAGTCCTGATTATACCAATCTAAGCTACTCCCATGATCGACACCATGAATAGAGATATGAACCGAATGAACATTTAAAGGTTTAATTATTTTGAACATACATCTTTCCGATTTATACCTGATTTATTGATGTACCAAAACTTCTCCAGATTTACTCTTGTAGTGCCTTGACCAATGCCATTATATACTCGATAGAACCTGTAACCATGAAGCTAAGAGCTGTAAAATCTCTACTTCCATGTATTTGGACCACTGTGCAACCTAACAACCTTTGGATTCTGGTTGGATTGCCATAGATTTACTCTTGATCCTTTAAACCTAGGTTCACTAGATAAAACAAGTGTTCTTTATCATAATAATTCAAAAGAAGGAAATGAATTACTTTTGGATAAACATTCTGATTCTTATATTCCTCGACATCCGTTGATAGAGATACTTAGTTAATAACAAAATTATTAGAGGAAGACGATTGAATTCAGATTAGATTTTATAACCAAGAAAACCTCAGATGATGTAAGGAGAATCTGTTCTGAGAGTGCTGAATGAATGGATTTGAGTCATGGTCTGTAAAAGAGTGCATGAGCAAGAAGTAAGAATTTCCAAGAGTAACCAATAAAGGAGTAGATAGAGCTCGACAGAATTAAAGATGGTTATATCGGTATGAAGTTTGACAAGGAAGAAGATTTCTAAAGGCACATTTAAGATTGGATGCAAGTATGAAATCGAAAATGATGGCATTGATAGTATTTGGATTAGTACAAGTAATACTGAGTTATGTCCAATGTTAAATGAAATGATTAAGTAAAGACCAAAAGAGTTTGACTGAATTAATGAATTTATAAGCATATACCCTAATGCTTATAGATAGACTTGGGATATGTAGTGAGTAATTAGTTAGAAGATGCTTTTCAAGATATACGAAAGAGAGATCAGGGTAGAACATCAGTGATAAAAGAGATATAAGCTACTCAGTGCAATATGAGATTTTGACGATAGTCTTTGAAAAATCATAAGAGATGAAGGAACTAAACAAGGTCTTAAGACCTTTATACCAGATTTCGCAAGTTCAAGCTCTTTTGAACTAGATATTGTAGTGGATAAGTGTTATAAACATTGTCTAAATCATATGGATGGACAGAATTTGGATGCAACCTAAATCGACTTGAGATGGAAGACTTTGACATCATCTTGGGAATAGATTGGTTGTCTCAACACTCTACAAGTGATTATGTGCATAGAAGAGGTTATCATTTAAGAACAAAGATGGCACATAATTTGGTTTTATTGGAAGCATATTGCTTAGGAAGCGAAAGCTCATCCTCTCTGTACGAAAGGCGAAGAGATGCTTTAAAAAGAAAGGTGAAGACCCAATTACAAGAACTACTAGATAAGGGTTTCGTACGACCAAGCATATCACCATGGGGAGCACCTATATTGTTCGTAAAGAAGAAGGACGGTAGTGTACTGCTATGTATCGACTACCAAGAGCTGAACAAGTTAACCATTAAGAACCGATACCCTTTGCCTAGGATCGATGATCTGTTTGATTAGTTGTAGGGTGCAAAGGTTTTCTCAAAGATTGATCTTAGATCAGGGTATCACCAATTGAAGATCAAGGCCGTAGATATTCCGAAGACTGCTTTCAGGACAAGGTATGGACATTATGAGTTTCTTGTAATGTCATTCGGGTTGACTAACGCTCCAGCGTCGTTCATGGAACTGATGAACCGAGTGTTTCATGACATGTTGGACACTTCGGTCATCGTATTCATTGACAACATATTGGTCTACTCACAAGACAGGGAGACTCATCCAACACATTTGAGAGCAGCCCTACAACGGCTGAGAAGAGAGAAACTTTACGCCAAGTTTAAGAAGTATGAATTTTGGCTGAAAGAAGTGGCCTTCTTGGGTCACATAGCATCTGCAGACGGTATCAAGGTAGATCTAAGCAAGATCGCAACTATAGTAGGATGGGATGCACCGAAATCAGTTGTGGAGATTCATAGTTTCCTTGGATTGGCTGGTTACTATAGAAGATTTGTGGAAGACTACTCAAGGATCGTCGTTCCACTTACCAGACTAACTAAGAAAGGGAAAAATTTCATATGGACGGATGAGTGTGAGAAGTGTTTTCAGACTTTGAAGTCAAGACTAGTCTCTGCACGTATCTTGACCATCCCAGCACCAGGCTTGCCGTTTATCCTATATACGGATGCCTCAGGGTTAAGACTTGGATGTCTGTTAATGCAAGGAGAACAGGTAATTGCCTACGCATCAAGATAATTGAAAGAGAATGAGAAGAACTATCTTACACATGATCCGGAGTTAGCAGTGGTCATTCACGCAATCAAGACTTGGAGACACTACCTTTACAGTGAAAAGTTTCAGATTAAATCGGATCATAAGAGCTTAACTTACCTTTTCACTCAGAAGGATCTGAATATGAGACAGAAGAGATGGCTGGAACTATTAAAAGATTATGATTGTGATATCCAGTACCATCCGGGTAAGGCAAACGTTGTGGCTGATGCCTTAAGCAGAAAGTGGGCATTAAAGCCTGAGGCAGGACCTAGTACAAATGCTGCATTGTGTGCTGCAGCCTCAAGTTCAATAGAAAATGATGAAGAGTATATATTAGAAACTGTAGGAGATCCAGTGGAACAAGGCTTAATTCATAAGTTCACGTTGATGTTCACAGCTTTAAAGATCTCATCGGATCTCATAGATGAGGTCAAAGTAGCAATCGTACAGGATCCACACCTCAAGATTGTGCAAGAAGATCTAGAGAAGGGTAAAAGCAATCCTAACTTTACCTTGGATTTAGACAAGGTACTCAGGTATCGTGGACGATTATGTATACCTGAGAGTGAGAACTCAAATATCAGAGATTGAGTTATGACAGAATCTCATTACACCCCATATTCGGTACATCCAGGAAGCACCAAGATGTATCATGATTTAAGAAAATTATATTGGTGGATGGGTATGAAAGTGGATGTAGTTCGGTTCGTATTCCATTGTCTGAATTGCCAGCAAGTTAAAGTTGAAGGGCAGAGACCTACAGGTTTCCTACAACCACTATCAGAGCCAACATGGAAGTGGGATTGTATCACAATGGATTTCGTCACTGGCCTACCCTTGACACCAAGGTAAGTGGATGCAGTATGGGTTATAGTCGATCGACATACCGAGACAGCTCGATTCATCGCTATCAGACCTCAGTATACCATGGAGAAGCTGACCAAGCTATATGTGGATAATATAGTCAGACTTCATGGTGTCCCAAAAAGTATAGTATCTGATAGAGATCCCCGTTTTACATCAAAGTTTTGGGAAGGATTACAGAAAGCCATGGGAACCAAGTTGAAGTTTAGTAGAGCTTTTCATCCTCAGACAGACGGGCAGTCAGAAAGAACTATTCAAATCTTAGAAGATATGCTCAGAGTGTATGCTCTAGATTTTAAAGGAGCTTGGGACGAGAAGCTATCGCTCATCAAGTTTGCTTATAACAACAGTTACCAGGCTACGATACAGATGGCTCCATATGAGGCACTCTATGGGAAGAAATATCGTACACCTCTGTTATGGAATGAGGTGGGAGAGAGAAGGATTGTAGGAACAGAGTTCGTCAAAGATATCCCATCGAGTGATTGATCAAATTAAGGAAAGAGTGAAGACAGCTCAAGTTCGACAAAAGCACTATGCAGATAATCGACGTCGAGATCTGGAGTTTGCAGTGGGTGATAAAGTATTCCTGAAGATATCACCTGTGCGAGGTCTGAAATGGTTCGGTTAGAAGGGGAAGCATGCCCCAGGTATATCGGACCATACGAGAATTTGACCAGACGTGGTAATGTGGCATATCAACTGACTCTACCACCATCCATGTCAAGCGTTCATGATGTGTTCCATGTTTTTTTATTGAAGAAATATGTCAGGGATCCATTGCACATCTTGACAGTAGACCCACCAGACTTGACAGAGGACTTGACGTTTGAAGTTGTACTTGTGATGCTCACAAGCCAAAAAGTACAACATCTCCAAAGCAAGGATATCCACTATGTGAAAGTGCATTGGAAAAACCAAGATGTAGAAGAAATTACTTGGGAGGAAGAGAACTCAATGAGAAAGGAATACCCTAACCTTTTCGACACCAAGGTACGTTCAAATTTCGAGGTCAAAATTTATTTTAAGGGTGGGGGAGTTGTTAAACCTACATGCGAATTTTGGGGAAGAAATTTATTTGAAGGGTGGGGGAGTTGTAAGACCCGCACTCCATGAACCCGATCTAAACCTGATCTAAACCTTGTTTCATGTCGTAACAGGTCTTCTAATCATCACTGGACAAGACGGGATGAGCGGATGACAACCAGGTATGAAATAGGACCAATCGGACCAATTCAAGTATGAAAAACTTCATACCGGTCGATGGTACCGGTCTATGGTACCGGTCGATGGTCGACCGGTATGGCCTGCGCAGCATGGATCCAGAAATGGATCTCTACGGGTCCCACTTTCTAAATTTCAAACCAAAGGACTTTTCTAATGTTAGGAGGCTTCCTAAACCTAATCCTAGCCTATATAAGGACCCTTAAACCTCTTAAAACCTCTTCCATTGATTCTCACAAACCCTAGAGAGGAGAAAGAGGGTGAAGAAGGAGAAGAAGCTAGGAAGGAGCGGGAAGAGACGCCATTACCGTTGGACGAAGAACACATTACCCCGAGTCAACGGTAAGTGCTTAAACCTTCCTCTACAATAAGTATTCTAGGATGGTTAGTTATACTTGGATCAATACCATACAAAGCAAGGTATTGATCTAATCCCTATTTGCCGTCAAACCCTAATCTAGTCGGTAAACCCTAGATTCAAGTTCTAGGTTGAAGATCATTGAAACTAGGACTTGAATGGAGTTGGAAACAACTCTAACTCAATGCTCAGACCTAGAATGAATAGGAGAAACCCTAGGATCAATAGGGGGTGACTGACGGAAGGCGAGAACCAAGCGTATGGTCTTCTAGAGACATACTGATCGACCATACCGGTCGCACCATATGCGACCGGTACTACCACCTGTACCTCCCAGGGATTGGTCTATGGGGACCGGTTGACCATACCGGTCTCACCTTTCCCTACAGTGCCGCGACTGGTACTGCGACCCGTATACTCTGTGAGGAGTATTTTTGACCCAGTTGGTTTTTTGACCAATGTAAACCCTAAGAAAACAATTCTAATACAACCTTAACATTGTGTAGGACCTTGTGATAGTGAGTTTGGATTCTATGACACCGAGCGAGCTATCATACAAGCGTCAGGTAAGGGAATCGGACCTAAACCCTAATGGTTTAATAAACAGTAAATCGTTGTTAATAACCATGATTCTATGGTATGATGTTTGTGCATACTCACATGTCATCTTTTATTTTCAGTTAATATTATTGTTCATGCATACTCGCTATGCTAGGATGTGACTGTTAAGCGTGTGATTGTTTTCATTGGTGTGTAGAATGGGAATGACTGGAGGTCTGGGATCATTCCTCACACTAGCACCTTTCGTATCGTTCTGTCTTAGCATGCTTGGTGCGGGTAGGGTATTAGGGGGAGAAAGTGGCACTGTGGTCTCCGGCCTGGCCACCAGACTCTAGCTCTATCTCTATGCCGTAGGGAACTGTGCTGGGATAGAGCCTACTGTGATGACATATAGGATTGGTTAGTTGCAAGCCCAGTTTGCAAGCCCTCGCCAATAGGGGCTTACGTGTTGGTATGGGTAGAGTATCAGGGCAGGTGTTGGCGGTGTTTGATCCGGACGCCTTAGCTCTATCTCTATTCCATGATGGGTGTATGTGGGACGACAGTGGTGTTTGATCCATTGGGCGGCTTCACACACTCATGTATAGAGGTGCGGTGGCCGCCAATCCTTTCTATAGCACATTACAAACTTAAAACCAGACCATAATGTAAATGTTACTCATGCATATGTTTGTTGCATTGTCTGATTGTCTTACTGAGCTAAGTTGTGAACTCACCCTTGTATATATACATGTTTTTTTAGATGTTGATGCAGGTTATATGGTGGAGGATTAAGTAGACGCCCCAGTGTATGGAGGCGTGGCTGCTTTGGACGTGCAAGTAGGAGAGGACGAGCATGACGCTTCATGCAAGTGCCCTTTCTGCGTGTACCTCTAGGATTTTATTTGGATTATTTTATTTATTCTCAGTTGGATTTATAAAGTGATGTAAGGATATTAATTACGTTTTGGTGTGGAGAATAACTTGATATTTTATTTATTTATCAATTGATCACTCAGTTCATTTTATTTAAAGACTTCGCTGTATTTTAATATATTCTGATTATGGTTATGTGCAATGGTTTGTATGAGTGGACACGATCTTATTGAGATCCTGGTGTGAACCGTTGATTCAGTGATGGTTCATTCACACTTCTGGTTCAGTCGGAATTGGGGTGTGACATGAGTGGCCATTTCTCTTCACTGTTCTCTTTCGGGTTGGTTTCTTTAATACATTTATGGATAAGGTAGAATGACTTCTTTCTTTAGCTCGTCGGTCAATCATTGAAAATGGTGGACCAGCTAGTTTTTTTGGAGTAGGTCATAGCGCAAAGGGACCCTCTTTCCCCTCTTCTTTTAATTCTGGCAGAGGAAGTGTTGTATAAGAGATTGCGGGCCTTGACGGATAGTGAAACTTTATCCTAGCTTCGGAGATCCTGTGAGGTGGAGGTCCCCTACCCATTTATTATTAGCAGATGACATCTTCATCTTTATGAACACAAATGTGGATGCTATTTGAGGATTGAAACACTTCTTAGGCACCTATCAGGAGTATGCTGGTTAACTTCTCAATTTAGCCAAGAGCAAGATATTTTTTTAGACGAGATATCTCGGGGTAGAGATCTTTAAAGGGTGTGTGATAAGAGAGCATCTGTAGCCTTTATTGATAATTTTAAGTGTAAATTCTCTGTATGGATTTGACGCCTCTTATCGTTGGTGGGTCTGGTTGAGCTGGTAAGATCTGAGATTTCTAGTGTTCTCGTGCATAGTTTTTTTTTTCTACAGCTGGCCTATTTCCTTGGTAAAGATTATTAAAGGCTGGATGAGGAACTTTATTTGGTGTGGGTATCTAGATAAATGAAAAGCTATTATATATGGTGAAATGGTCGATGATGTGTCATCCAAAGGAGGAAGGGGGTTGTAAGACCCACACTCTGAAAACCTGATCAAACCTAAGTTTTGCATTGTGACAGGTATTCCAATCATAATCGGACTAGAAGACGATGCCGGGTAACGAACCATGCACTCTAGGTAAGCAAAACGAACATTTTAAACCAAGTTTATGCATACTGATTAGGCTATGAGTCAGACCGGTATGTCCAACCGGCATGACTACGCGAGTAATGACGGACTACAGTGGATCCCACACTCCAAATCCAAATCTTAGAGATCTTTTAGATGTAGGAGACCTTCCTAGAATGGTCTCACAATCTATAAAATGTCTTCCCTCCTCCTTAGATCCTTTCCAATGAATTACAAACCCTAAAGCCGTCTAGAAAGAGATCTGAGAAGGAGCAGAGAAAAAGGAAGCTGTTTGAGAAGCGATTTCCATTAGGAGGAGAGCACAGCCATTCAATGAACACCAAGAAGTACTCTATCTCTGTAGGATGGTTTGGGTTATGGATCAATACTGTAAAATGGAGTATTGATCCAAAACTCTAGATCTATAAAACCATAGTTCCCATTGAGATCCATTCTGAAAAGGATGGAAACATTGTTCTACGATGTCAAATGATAAATAATCTAAACCAAAGTAACCTAACATGTATCTTGACCCTATAATGGTTTAGGAGAAACCCTGAAACCAAGCCGAGGACAGAGGGGAGAGGGAGGTCCGAAAATGGACTCTTGAATCCATACCGCTAGGTATACCAACTAAACTGAAGGTTCTATGGTATGCCATACCGCAAGGCATACCGACTGAACTGAAGGTCTTGCGGTATGCCCAGACGGTATATACCATAGGACCTTCAATCTAACCGGTATGTCCCAATAGGGGTGTAGGTATTGGTACAGTGTAGAGTATCAGGGGGAGAATGTGGTAATGTGGATTGCAGCCTGACCGCCAGACTCTAGCTCTATCTCTATACTGGAGTGAATCATGTAGGACAACAACAGTAGTATGGATCGAAGCCTCACTGTTGGGTGTACTCACACTCTGGTGCATGGAGGTGCGATGGCCACCAAACCTTACCATAGCACTTTACAAGTATACCTATCCCAATGTAATGTTATCTCGTGTATTTTGTATGTTGCATAGTCTTATGTTTTACTGAGTTAAGTTGTGAGCTCACCCTGTATATATACACCCTTTTTCAAATGTTGATGCTGATTATACCGTAAAAATTTTTTATGGCTGCTCCAGCGTATGGGATGGTAGTTGCATTAGATAACAGGCAGTGGAGGACGAGCATGATGCTTCATGCGAGTGTTCCTTCTGTGTATTTCTTTAGGATTTATTTGTTATTATTTTCAGTTGTTTCTAAACGATGTAACAAATTTATTTATTTACATTTTGTAGAGAATAATTTGGATATTTTACTTATTTATAACTAGCAAACTCAGTTCATTTATTTATTATTCTGCTGCTATTTATTATCCTCTGATTGGGTTAGTATGCATGGTTGGTTGTTGACACGGTCTATTGAAATCCTGGTGTGAACCATTGTTTTAGAAGCAGTTTACTCACACTTCTGGTTTAGTAAGAATTAGGGAGTGACAACTTGGTAATATAGCTCTTAGGCTCTATCTAGCTAACCATTTATGAGTCTAACTGAGTCCAGTGAACTGAGATAGGAAATTAAAAATCTTAATAAAAATACACCATAAGCTTGTTTGATGCATGAGACTAATTGAAAATAGTATAACATACTATGTTAAAAGAGGCCTTCTTCGAGAAGTACTTCCCAAGGAGCTTCCGTGACCAAATGGAAAAGGAGTTCCTCTGTCTACAGCATTTTCAGATGACAGTAGAGGCTTACCAGCAGAAGTATGAAGAGTTATTCTTCTTCGCTCTAACAAGTATGCAAGAAAAGGAAACTAAGGCCCGCCAATTCACCATGGGTCTTAGAGGGGTTATTCATGGCAAGTGTTGGGGCGTGAGCTGAAGATTTACAATGAAGCTATATAGGTGGCTTAAGTTATTGAGTCAATTCAGAGGGACAATTTCTTTGCACAAAACAGAGGCTTGAAGAGGCCAAACACTAAAACTCAGAGCAGAGGAAACAACAGGCCTTACCATCCGTTTAGGCCACAAACCAATACTGTGTCACCCAAATTTGGTCCTACAGTGACACACCAAGTAGCTAGTCAGAACACCAATATAAAGGGCTTCAACTATCAATAGGCAGGCCACTATGCCAGGATGTGCCCATTACCAAAGAAATAACTACAACAAGCCAAGGTGTACACTGTTACCACTGAGGAAGCAGCCACAACACGTGATGTGGTTATTGGTATGATTTTATTACTTGCTCCTTTAGTTACTGCATTATTTGTATGAGCATGTAGAACTTAGGGCTAATTAAAAACCCCAGGTATAGTAAACATAGCAGGGCTAGACCTACCCACCAAGATTTTGGACCCAAGTCTGTTAGTCAGATCTCCTATGAGAATGGAGGTGGTATTAGAAGGATATTATGGACCTTGCCTAGTACATATTGAAGGATGGGATTTGGAAGCCATTTTAGTCCACCTTGAGATGTCAGATTTTGATGTCATTCTGAGAATAAACTAGTTATCTCAACACTTAGCAAACCTATTATGTGCTAAGAAGAAGCTCGCCTTCAAGGACAGTGAAGGGAAGGAATTCAAATTCAAAGGGATTAAGTTTCCTAGAAAGCGAAAGCTTATACTCTCTGCCCTTAAAGAAAAGAGATTCCTAGAGTAGAGGAGTCGGATACCTCGTGTCTATGGTAGATGTAACTACGGAACTACAAAAAATGGAAGAAATCGAGGTAGTGCAGGAGTTTCCTGACGTGTTTTCAGAAGACTTACCTAGATTACCACCAGATAGGCCAACTGAGTTTGTAATAGACCTTCTGCCAGGGGTAGTGCTAGTGTCTTAGGCACCCTACAGAATGGTTCCTATAGATTTGAAGGAGTTGAAGACCCAGTTGCAATAATTATTGGACAAGGGATTCATAAGGCCGAGTATATCACATTGGGGAGCGCTGGTTCTATTTGTTGAGAAGAAGGATGGTAGCGTACGTCTATGTATAAACTACTATGAATTAAACAAGCTCACCATCAAGAACAGGTATCCACTACTAAAATTGATGATTTATTCAATCAGCTACAAGGTTCTAGTGTCTTCTCAAAGATTGATCTTAGGTTAGGGTATCATCAACTCAAGATCAAAGAGACAAACATTGCCAAGATAACTTTTAGGACAAGGTATGGGCACTACGAGTTCCTTGTGATGTCTTTTGGATTAACCAATGCACCCGCATCGTTTGTGGAATTGATGAACCGAGTATTCCATGACATGTTGGACACATCGGTCATCGTATTCATATATGATATATTGATCTACTCTAAGGATGAAGAGACACATGCAATGCACTTGAGAGTTGCCTTACAAAGACTAAGAAGAGAGAAGCTCTATGCAAAGTTCAAGAAGTGTAAATTTTGGTTGGATGAAGTGGCCTTCTTGGGTCACGTGGTATATGCAGAAGGAATCAAGGTAGATTAATGCAAAATAACAACCATAGTAGGATTATAAGCACCGAAGACAATTGCTGAGATTTGTAGCTTCCTGGACCTAGCTGGATATTATAAAAGATTTATAGAAGACTATTCTAAGATTGCCATCCCACTCACTAGACTGACAAATAAGGGAGAGAAGTTTATATGGATGGACGAGTATGAGAAGTGTTTTCAAACATTGTAGTCAAGACTAGTTTCAGCACCTATATTGACTATTCCTACTTCAGGCCTTTCATTCACACCATAGACAGATACTTCAGGATTGGGACTGGGATGTGTGTTGATGCAAGGAGAATATGTGATCGCCTACGCCTTGAGACAACTGAAGGAGCATGAAAAAACTATTCTACTCATGACCTGGAATTGGTAGCGGTCATTCATGCGATTAAGACTTGGAGACACTATTTGTACGGGAAAAAATTTCAAATCAAGTCTGATCACAAGAGTCTGACTTACCTCTTTACATAGAAGGACTTGAACATGAGTCAAAGGAGGTGGTTAGAATTATTAAAAGACTATGACTGTGACATTTAGTATCACCCCGGCAAAGCAAGGGTTGTAGCTGATGCTCTGAGTAGGAAGTCGGCGTCGAAACCTAAAGCAGGGCCTAGTACAAATGGTGCATTATATGCTGTAGTTTCTGGCTCAATGGAGAATGAAGAGCAGCACCTACTAGAGTCAGTAGAAGACCCAGTGGAGTAGGGTTTGATACATAAGTTCACCCTTATGTTCACAGCAATGAAGATTTTGCCTGACCTGACAGAGGAGGTAAAAGTAGCAGTCCTACAAGACCTACACCTCAGGACAATGCAAGAGGATTTGGAAAAGAGTAGAACCAATCCTAACTTTACCTTGGATGCAGACAAGGTACTCAAGTATCGTGGACGTTTGTGCATACATGAGAATGAGGACTTCGATATCAGGAATTGAATTATGTTGGAAGCCCACTTCACCCCATATTTGGTACATCTTGGAAGCACTAAGATGTACCATAACTTAAAGAGATTATATTGGTGGAGGGGTATGAAAGCAAATGTGGCTAGATATGTCTTCGAATGTCTGAATTGCCAGCAAGTAAAAGCAGAGAGACAGAGATTGGCAAGTGTATTTCAGTCATTGCCTGAGCCAACATGAAAATGGGAATGTATTATCATGGACTTTATCACTGGACTACCTATGACTCCGAGATCAGTGAATGCAGTTTGGGTAATTTTAAATTGCCTCACCAAGACAGCACGTTTTATTTCTATTAGACAGCAATACACCATGGATAGTTTGGCAAAGTTATATGTGCACAACATAGTCAGACATCACGGCGTACCAGAAAGAATAGTGTCTGACAGAGATCCATGCTTCACATCTAAATTCTAAGACATACTGCAAAAGACTATGGAAATAAAATTGAAGTTCAATACGGCCTTTCACCCTCAGAGAGATGGCCAATCAGAGAGAACCATCCAAATCTAAGAAGACATGCTTTGAGCTTGTGCTATTGACTTCAAGGGAGCTTAGGATGAGAGGTTGTTACTCATCGAGTTCGCCTACAATAATAGCTATAAAGCTACGATCCAGATGGCTCCATATGAGGCCCTATATGGTAAGAAATGCCGAACACCATTGCTATCGAACGAGGTCGGAGAAAGGAGAATTATAGGACCTAAATTTGTTGAGGAAACTTGTAGAGTAGTAGATCAGATCAAAAAAATAATGAAGACAGCTCACGTGCGTCAGAAGCTCTACGTTGATAATAGACGTCGGGATCTTGAGTACACTATTGGTGATAAGGTATTCTTGAAGATCTCATCATTCAGAGGCAAGAAGCAGTTTAGTAAGAAAGGGAAACTCTACCCTAAATATGTGGGACCATATGAGATTCTCTCCTGATGTGGCAACATGGCCTATCAGCTTGCATTGCCACCAGCAATGTCAAGTGTTCATAATGTATTCCACATATCCTTACTGAAGAAATACGTGAGACCCCTCGCACATTATAGTTGTTGATCCTCTAGAATTGACAGAAGACTTGACCTTCGAGGTGGTACCAGTCAAACTCATCAGTCGAAAGGTACAGTAGCTCCAAAGGCGTGTTATACACTATGTCAAGGTAGTTTAGAAGAATCACAATGTAAAAGAAATCACTTGGGAGGAAAAGGATGTCATGTGACAAGAATACCTTCAACTCTTCGACTCCAAAGGTACGTAAAATTTTGAGGAAGAAATTTCTTTTAAGTGTAGGAGAATTGAGAGTGTTACACCCCAATTCTGCCCTATTCAGAATGGTGTGATGAACCACCAATAAACCAAAGGTTCAACCAGGATCTTGAATAGGCTGTGTCCGTTTACTTATACCATACACATCCACAACCATAATCAGAATATATAAACAATAGCGGAAGTCTTTAATATTAAATGAATTGAGAGTCTAGCGGTGATAAAGTAAATAAATTATCCAATTATCTCCAAAGAACAAAGACATAAAATAAAATTATTTAATCAATTACATCGTCTGAATAATTCAAAGAAAAACTAATCGAAGACGCATGCGTTGCACTCGCATGACGAATCATGCGACTCCATTATAACTTCTGCATCCATCGCCGCAGCATGCCCGTACATCGAAGCATTCATATAGTCTTCTACTGTGGTACCTACATCATCAACTAAAAATATTCGACGTCGAAAGGGTGAGCACACATCATGGCCCAGTGAGCAAACAAAATAATGCAACAAACATATGCATGCATTCAATAAATATCTTTGGTCTGGTTCATAAGTTTGCAATGTGCAATAGAAAGATTTGGTGGCCGCCACACCTCAATACACGGGTGTGTAAGCCCACCCAATGGATCAAACACCATTGTCGTCCACATCCACCCTACCATGGAATAGGGATAGAGCTAAAGTGCTTAGGACCGCACCGCATCACACTTCCCCTGATGCCCTACCCATACCAATACGTAAGCCCCTATTGACGAGGGCTTGCAAACTGGGCTCGCAACTAACCAATCCTAATGTCAAACAGTGTATCCAAGGCCTCACCCCAACATCTCTCAATACGTCCATAGAGATAGAGCTAAGGTCCTCCGACAGAGTCAAAGACTACACGGTTCGAGACCACCTCCCCTGATGCCCTATGACGTAATAATTATGTTAAAGTAATGGTGATACGATAATGCCAGTGGACAAGACTTGAGTAGAGGTAGAGCTAAAGTTCTTAGGATCGTACCACATCACATTTCCCCTGATGCCCTACTCGCATGAAGTACACTAACCACACACAAACATTCACATGTCTATTCCTAGCATCATCGTTATCATCATATTATAAATAAATAAAATTAAATATGCATGAACATTAATAGCAGAAATATTGGATGGCATGTTAAATGCATATTACACGCATACAAGCACAGAATCATTCATGGCATCGGACTCAATAAATAAAAATAGTTTATTATTAGCCAATTAGTTTAGGTCTTGTTCCCTCACCTTTGATTGCTAGTAAATCCTCATTCAAGCTTTATAATTCACTTTTAAGTCACTGAAAATACCTAACAAGTCGATAGATTTTAATTATAATTAATTCCAATATGAGACTAACAGAATCTGAGGGGTCGCAGGTGGGGTAGCACCTGGGGTCTCAGTTCTGTTGTCACACCACAATTCGCACTATTCAGAATGGTGTGATGAACCATCAACAAACCAACGGTTCAACCAAGATCTCGTGTAGACTATATCCATTTTATCTAAACCTCATACATCCACATTCATAATCAGAGTAAATACACAATAGTGGAAGTTTTATAATAGAATGAACTGAGAAATCTAAATATGATAATCATATTAAAATATCCAATTATGTTGTTTCAACAGAGACATAAATGAAATACCAATTACATGTCTTTACTAAATCCAAATAATTATAATAAAATCTAATCGAATACGCCTGAGTTGCACTCACAAGAGGAGTCATTCGTATCCACTTCGTCTTCAACTTCCACTGTCGCCATGTTCCCGTACACTAAAGCATTGACATAATCTTTGACGGTAGTACCTGCATCATCAACTAAAAATATTCGACGTCGAGAGGGTGAGCACACATCATGGCTCAGTGAGCAAACAAAATAATGCAACAATACATATGCATGCATTCAATTCATATCTGTGGTCTGGTTTAAAGTTTACAATATGCAATAGAAAGGGTTGGAGGTCAAAGGTTAACGTTTATTGACCCCTCCTCTATACACAGGGTGTGGAAGCCCGCCCAAAGGTTAACGTTTATTGTCATCCCCATCCACCCTACCATGAACATTATACAACAAAGGTTAACGCTTATTGCTGTACAGTGCCATACCAACACGTAAGCCCCTGCTGGCGAGGGCTTGCAAACTGGGCTCGCAACTAACCAATCCTAATGCCAAACAGTGTATCCAAGGCCTCACCCCAGCATCCCTCAGAACTCCCATAGAGATAGAACTAAGGCCCCCCAGTAGAGTCAGAGACTACAAGGACCGAGACCACCTCCCTTGATAATCTATGACGTAATAGTTCTGCTAAAGTAATGGCGATACGACGATGCTAATGCACAAGACATGAGTTAGAGATAGAGCTAGAGTGCTGAGGCCTGGCCTATGACACTCCCCCTGATACTCGCTCGCATCGAGTACACCAACCCTACATATACATTCACATACCTATTCCTATCATCATGGTCATTATCATGTTATAAACAATAAAGTAAATATGCATGAACAATAAATAGAAATATTGGATGACATGCTGAATGCACATTACAAGCATGTTCGCATAGAATCAAGCATAGCATTGGACTCAAGGAATAAAAATAGTTTGTTATTAATCAATTAGTTTAGGTCTTGTTTCCTCACCTTAGCTTGCAAGTAGATCCTCTTTCAAGGTTTAATAATCACCTTTATATTGATATTATATTGCTAGAAGACCTAACAAAGTCGATAGAATTTAGTTAAATTTTATTCCAATTTTTCCAACTGCTGTTAACTGGGGGTAGCAGGACGGGTTGATGCTAGGGTAGCAGTATACTGCGACCCCTATAGTAGGGTCGATGCCAGGGTCGATGATCGACCCTAGGTGCGACCACCCGTGGGTTTG
The DNA here is from genome assembly GCA_028583415.1 of Protea cynaroides. Classification (NCBI taxonomy): domain Eukaryota; kingdom Viridiplantae; phylum Streptophyta; class Magnoliopsida; order Proteales; family Proteaceae; genus Protea; species Protea cynaroides. The sequence goes on along the minus strand of CM053276.1, from coordinate 93,305,161 downwards.
GTCGATAAATCACCTTTTGGTCCATTCTCTCTTGTTTGAATCCTATGGCTTCCTTCCATAGTCCATTCCATACACTTCCTATGGTTTAGAACTACTCTTTACATATCATATGGTTTAGTTGATCTCCTCCATGGTTTCCATTGAAACTTAATCATGGATTGATGGTTTGGGATTTCTCCTACATCATACTTTTCTCTTTAACTATTCTAAGTCTCACAAAATACATAGAATTAGTATTCTTACCTGAGAAGGGTACTCCTTCTCTGAAACTCTTCTCCTTTTGCCTTCTTCTCTACTTTCCTTCTCTTATTCTTCTCTTCCTTTTCTTCTCTTTCTCTCAATTCAATTAGGGTTCTAAAAGGACTAAAAGAGGCTTAGGGACGTCCTTTATATAGATTAAAAATTCCTAAAATAAGTCCCATTGAGACTAGGAAAGAGCCCAACCGAAATTAGGAAAGTTTCCAAATTTTTATTTCTGGCGGAAATTAGGGGTCGATGAGGGGGTCGATGATCCCGTCGACCCCTGGTTTTTAAATGTCCGACCCCCGGTTAAAAACTGAGGGTCTAACATTTTGTACTGGGGGGATCCGACCCCACCTCACTGGGTGTGCGACCGTCGCCCCTTTTTGAGTGTTTTTGGGTCAGTTTAATACCTGGGATTACGATCTCCTTCATGCACTTGGTCCATTTGGCTCGACCATGATGGGAAGACTTGGTCCAAGGTGGTAAGACCGGGTTAGATTGACACGGGTCTTACAACTCCCCTTACTTATAAAAAATTCGTCCTCAAAATTGTACGTACCTTCTGAATCAAATAAGTGAGGGTATTACTTTCGCATAGCATTCTCTTCTTCCAATGTGACTTCTTCTATATCCCTGCTTCTCCAGGTGACCTTGACATTATAGATATCACGGTTGCGTAAACGTTGCACCTTTCGACTAGTGATCTCAATTGGTGCTACTTCAAAGGTCAAATCTTCAGTTAAATCTGGTAGATCCATTGTCAAAACGTGCATCGGATCCTTGACATACTTCTTCAATAAGGAAATATGAAATACATCATGTACACTTGACATAGATGGGGGTAGTGCTAACTGATAAGCCACTTTTCGACGTTTGGCTAAGATCTCATATGGCCCGACATATCTTGGACTTAGTTTTTCCCTTCTGTCCGAACCGTTTCAGACCTCGCATAGGTGATACCTCTAAGAATACTTTATCACCCACGACGAACTCAAGATCTCTGCGTCGAGTATCTGCATATTGCTTCTGAAGGTTCTAGGCTGTTCTCACTCTTTCTTTGATAATGTTCACTCGACAAGTCTCCTCAACAAATTCTGGTCCAACAAGATTACGTTCCCCAACTTCATTCCAAAATAAAGGAGTTCGACACTTTCTGCCATACAGTGCTTCATAGGGTGACATCTGTATAGTAGCCTGATAGCTATTATTATAAGAGAACTCAATCAGTGATAACTTTTCATCCCATGATCCTTTGAAGTCAATTACACATGCTCGAAGCATATCTTCTAGAATCTGATATGTACGCTCTGACTGTCCATCTGTCTGTGGGTGGAATGCAGTACTAAACTTCAATGTTGTACCCATAGCCTTTTGCAATCCTTCCCAAAACTTTAAAGTAAATCATGGATCTCTATCGGACACAATACTTTCAAGTACACCGTGTAATCGCACAATGTTATCCACATACAGCTTAGCTAACCTCTCCAGTGTATACTGGGGTCGTATCGGTATAAAGCGAGCTATTTTAGTCAGGCGGTCTACAATCACTCAAACTGCATCAACTACTCGAGGAGTCAGTGGTAATCCTGTGACGAAGTCCATAGTGATGCAGTCTCATTCCATGCTGGTTCCGATAACGGCTGTAATAGTCCTGCCGGTCTTTGTCGTACAGCCTTTACTTTCTGACAATTTAGGCATTGAGACACAAACTTAGCTATATCTGCTTTCATTCCTCTCCACCAATATAGTTTCGTTAGATCATGATACATTTTTGTACTTCCCGGATGTATCGAATAGATCGTAGTGTGGGCTTCTTTCATCAATCGGTGTCTAATGTCTAAGCTTTCTGTTTCGGGTACACATATTCTTCCTTTGTACTTCAGTACCTTTTCTTCGTCAAAGGTGAACTCAGGGTTAGTTCTACCATTTTTGATGTCTTCTTGTATCGTCCTTAGGTAAGGGTCTGATTTGATAGCTGTCTTCACTTCATCAACTATATCCGGTATAATCTTCAATGCGGTGAACATATTTGAAAACTGATGAATAAATCCTTGGTTGGCTGATCCATCTGGTGCATCTATCACAAACTGCTCATTACCGTGTTTGAATACCTTTCTGGTAGTACACATTGTGGCAGTTGTGCTAACCTCTCCCTGAGATTTTGTCATTGCCTTTCTACTCAACGCATCGGCTACTACATTAGCTTTCCCCGGATGATACTGGATATCAAAATCATAGTCTTTCAATAGGTCCAGCCATCTTCTTTGTCTCATATTCAGATCCTTCTGATTAAATAGATAAGTAAGACTTTTATGGTCTGATTTAATCTGAAACTTCTCCCCGTACAGATAATGTCTCTATATTTTGACAGCATGTACTACTACCGCTAGATTCAAATCATGTGTAGGATAGTTCTTCTCATGTGTCTTCAGTTGTCTTGAGGCATAAGCAATTACTTGTTCTCCTTGCATAAGTGCACATCCTAATCCCATTCCTGACGCATCAGTATACAAGATAAATGGTTGTCCTGGAATCGAGATGGTCAAGATTGGAGCTGATATCAATCTAGCCATCAAGGTTTGGAAACTCTTCTCGCATTTATCCGTCCAAACATTCTTCTCGCCCTTCTTAGTCAAACTGGTAAGAGGTATGGAAATTCGGGAATAGTCTTCCACAAATCGTCGATAATACTCAGCTAGACCCAAGAAACTTTTAATTTCTGTAACGCTCTTCGGTGCTTCCCACTTTACAATAGCCTCGATCTTGCTGGGATCCACTTTAATTCCTTCAGCGGATACTACATGGCCTAGAAATGCGACTTCCTTTAGCCAAAACTCACACTTCATAAATTTGGCATAGAGCTTTTCCTTTCATAGTCTCTGCAGAGTGGCATTTAGATTCTTCACATACGTTTTCTCGTCTTTGAAGTAGACTAATATATCATCAATGAATACAATAACCGACGTATCCAACATGTCGTGGAAAACCTGATTAATAAGTTCCATAAAGGTTGCTGGTGCGTTTGTCAATCCAAAAGACATGACCAAAAATTCATAATGTCCATATCTGGTCTTGAATGCTGTCATGGGGATATCACCATCCTTAATCTTCAGCTGATGGTAGCCTGACCGAAGATCATTCTATAAAACACTTTGGCACCTTGCAACTGATCGAACAGATCATCGAACCGAGGCAATGGGTACCGATTCTTGATTGTCAGTTTATTCAGTTCTCGATAGTCTATACACAAGCGAACGCTACCGTCCTTCTTCTTCACGAATAATACTGGCGCTCCCCATGGTGATATACTGGGTCAAATAAAACCCTTGTCCAATAGTTCTTGTAGTTGTACCTTCAATTCCTTCAGTTCAGTAGGAGCCATTCTATAAGGTATTTTTGATACTGGTGCGGCTCCAGGTATAAGATCTATTACAAACTCTATGGCTCGATCGGATGGTAATCCTGGTAATTCCTTAGGAAATACGTTGGGGTAGTCCCGCATGACATCAATATCTTCCATCCGTGGTGCTTCTTTGGTAAGGTCAACCACTGATACTAAATACCCAACTGCTCCTTTCTCAAGGCACTTCGTAGCCATTAGTGCTGAGAGTATGAGCTTACGTTTACGGGGAAGTTTGGTTCCCGCAAAATTGAATTCTGCTCCTTCTTTGTCTTTAAATGTTACCTTATTTTCAGCGCATAATAGGTTCACAGAATGCCGAACTAACCAGTGCATTCCCAAGATGACGTCAAAGTTTGCCATCTCAAGTTGGATCAAGGTTGCATCTAAGGTTTTCTCGTCAATGAGAACTGGACATGGCCCATAACCTTTTTTGAATCCCATCGGTGACCGTGCAAGTAGTTTGTAGTCTAATGTTTTGATGGGTAAATTCAGCTTCTTTCCAAATGACACAGATATAAAAGAATGAGTAGCTCCTGAGTCAAAGAGTACTCTGACGGGTATTCCATTTATAGGTACGATACCTGTGATTTATTTTAACTTAGTTTATATGCTCACACAATGTAATACAACTTAAAAGGTTTCAGTCATACCTGTGACCACATCGGGTGATGTGGCAGCATCCTCAGATGTAACAGCATAAACTCGTCCTTGATTTAGCTGCTTTCTGGGCTTAGGACACTCCCTTGCCATATGCCCCGCTTGATTATAGTTATAATATTTTGGACCTTCAGTATTTGGCTTTAGCTGCTGTTGAGCTACTGGGGTAGTCTTGGGTGCAGCGGTAAAACTTTGAGTACGAAAGGGTTTGTATGTCTAGTTATTACCTCCGTTGTATGAATTACCAGCTGGCCTTTTTATACCTCTATTTTGGAGTAGATAGCTCTCTTTCTGGCTCGACTCTATAACTCGAGCAATTTGCACAGCCTCATTATAAATCTTCTTCTCTAGGCCCAGAATATGCTCCCCAATACTTCCTCTTGCATGCTTAGTGGTGCGAAGAAAAACAGCTCTTCGTAACGTTGCTGATAGGCATCCACTGTCATCTGTCCCTGATATAAACTCAGGAACTCCTTCTCCATGGAATCTTTGAAGCTTCGGGGAAAATACTTCTCAAAGAAAGCTTCTTTATATATGGCCCAGGTCAATAGGGCGTGCTTGGTTATTAAATAGTCCATTGTAGATTTCCACCAATGATGTGAATCACCTTTTAGCATGAAGGTGGCACATAATACCTTCTCCTCCTCTGTGATAGTCATCATGAGAAAATTTCTCTCAAATTCGTCGATCCAGTGTACCGGCCAGAGCGGATCAGACGGTTTTTCGTTGAACTCCTTAGGTTTCATCTTTAAGAATCTCTCGATGAGTCGAGAGTGATCCAGCTGATTAGGAGCATATGCCCCATATATAGGTGGTGGATACTAAAAATTTCCCTGTACTACCTCAGGATATGGTACTGGAATCTGTACAGCTGGTGGTTGAGGTGTTGGGTGGTTACCCACTGGTGTTGCATTGGCTTGCCCAGACGGCATAGGTGTAGTTTGTGCCACCTGGAACATCATTCCCATCATTGCCTGCATATGGGCTTGCGCATGTTGCATTTGTTGAAGTTGTTGTGCCAGATTAATCACCACAGTAGTCAGTTCCGGTGGTGGGGGTGGCAAGTTAGTAGGATTTACTGGACCCTGGTTTACTGGTGGTGCAACCTGTGGATTATCCTATGCATTTATATTTTCTAGACTGGTTTCCTCTATGGGTGGTGGTGGTGGAACTGCATTTCGGCTCTGCCTGGTTACTCTACGCCCAGCCATATTTTTCCTCTGATAATGGTGATGCCTGAAAATCATTAAAATACGTGAGGAAATCCTTTATACTTCATGTAGATACACTAACCGATGTTATTTTCAAAATTTTTTAGATCATTCTGTGAAAAATACTGTCTTTTCTATGCAAGGTCGATGGTGGGGGTCGATGGTATGTCCGACCCTAGGATCGACCCTAGGAATCACTGATTCTTACTGAGAGTCGGGGGTCGATTGTATGTCCGACCCGAGGTGCGACCCCTGGTTCTCTGTCAGATTACCGAGAGCTGCGGGTCGATGTGGGGATCATTGGTATGTCTGACCCTAGGTTCGACCCCTAGTTTTCTGTCAGATTACAGAGAGCTGCGGGTCGATACAGGGGTCGATGGGTGGGTCAATGGTCCTAGTTTCTCGATAACCAACCGATGAAACTCAAATATTTTTGAGGGCTTCCGTCCATTGACTCACCAACAACAAAAGCCCCCAATAAAAATCGAATTTTTACGGCTGAAAAAAAGTTTAATTTGAAGAAAACGAGATATACGGGTGAAAACCTAGAAAAGAAAACCTAAAAACATGTAAAGGTAAGATACATACCTATAGGGAAGGTGTAGACGTCGAAACAAGGAACCCAAATGACCAATGTAGCAGAGTTGGCACTATAGCAACTGAGAGAAAGGAAACGAGTCGAAACGGAGGAGGAAGAATGGAAAATGAACTCAGAATCGGACCATAAAAATCTGTATTCAAATTGAATTCCATTAGTTAGAATTTCCAACTGTATGAGTATTGCAGGATAGTTTAGAACCTATGTAAGTCCTCCTGCCCACGTGTATGGGTGAAAAGTGAGGCTTTTGGCCAACTTACGTCGTTATAATGTCAAAATTTTGGATTTTTCTACCTTACTAATCCATTATCTGTTTTTCCTTGTGGTTTGTAGATATTATGGCCCGTACCAAGGTTCCTACTGTTCGCGACCGTCTTCGCTTCCGTACTAATGAAGCTAAGGCACAATATGCCCGCTTTGCTCGTAAGAAAGTAGAGGGAGGCCGCAAGGTGGATTTGGCTGAGTTAGCCTTGTTCAATGTGGAGAGAGTCTTTGGTGATATGGGATGGCTCCCTGTCATCACTTATGACGTGTGTACTCATCCCGACTTGGTACGCCAGTACTACTGTAATCCTAATCCCCAGGTGGTGGAAGATTACAATGATGTGGAGAGGGGTGAGGAGCTTCGCATCACGACCTACATCAAGGGGGTTGACATCTCATTTGATTATCGGTAGCTGGCCGACTTACTGGGCATTTTCTATGCTGGCCCCATGGTGTGCTCCTGGAGAGCCCCAGTTCTTTTCTCTACAGATGAGGGCTGAGATCAATAGCCAGGTCATCCGACCTGATCGCTGGCAGATGAAAGCGAGTTGTCTGCGCTCAGATCCATGGGTATATTGCAAGATCATCCAGCATAACCTGATACTGCAGAGTGGTCATTACAAGAGGATCTCCCAGTTGACCAAGTATCTATTATACTGTATATGCACTAGGCAGCCTGTCTGCCTTCCATACATTATCATGCGTACCATGATCAGGGCCACGTTGCCCAGTCACACTGGTAGCCTTCCTTACGGATGCATGATCACTACCTTGCTGACCTGCCTGGGGGTTGACTTAGTGGATGAGAAGATTCAGGAGAAGTCCTTCTCATCAGCTCTGGATTGGGATGCCATCTGTAAGATGGGCATGCGGGGTGCCCAGGTCAGTGATGAGGAGAGGAACGTGAAGGTGCACCCTCGCACTCGCGTGGAGATGGCTGACGCTGAGGCAGCAGCAGCAGCCGCTGGAGTTCATAAGGAGCCTACTGGTGATGATGACTGTCTGTACATGGATGTGGACTCCATTCCACCTCCTTCACCTACACATGCTGCTGGAGCTCGTACTTCTTATGCGGCTGGTCCTTCTCATGCAGCTGGTCCTTTACACCCACCTTCTGATATGATGGAGATATTGCATGAGATCAGAGAGGCTCAGCACAGATCTAATCAGAGGATAGGGGAGTTACTAGACGCTCAGTGTGTGAGAGTAGATGAGCTACTAGACGCCCAACGCATATTGGACATGAGGATGGGAGAGCTCATAGATGCTCAACACCGGTCAGATATGCAGATGGAGGAGCTTTTGGGTGCTCAACGCGTGACTGATCAACGGGTGGTTGGTCCCACAGCTAGTCTTCAGACGACCCAGACTCAGGTAGCTTGGTTGACTAGAGTCTATGTTGAGGATTATGACAGAGACCGTGAGGCACCGCCTCCTCCTTCACCTCCAGCTTCATGATTCTATTTGTTTCCTTTCTTTGTACTACAGAGTAACTGTCAGGGTTGTGGACTGTACTCTACTTTAGCTATTTATATACGTTTGTTTCTCTCTGTATTTAAAATTTTTCTCCCTTTAATAGATGCATTATTCTCTTTTCAAATTTGGTCTCAAACATCACTTGTGCTTATAGTGTGTTAATATTACAGTTTTTACTTTTATCCTATCTCAATTCACAATTCGTCGTGAAGGTATGCTAATTTAGCAGACAAGGCCTGAGATGCTCTGATACCAAGTTATCACACCCCAATTCTGTACTATTCAGAATGGTGTGATGAACCGTGAACAAACCAACGGTTCAACTAGGAACTCAAGTAGGTTATATCCGTTTTATCTAAACCTCATACATCCACATTCATAATCAGAGTAAATACACAATAGCGGAAGTCTTATAATAGAATGAACTGAGAAATCTAAATATGATAATTATATTAAAATATCCAATTATGTTGTTTCAACAGAGACATAAATAAATACCAATTACATGTCTTTACTAAATCCAAATAATTAAAATAAAATCTAATCGTACGTAGGAGTTACACTCGCAAGAGGAGTCATGCGTATCCACTTCGTCTTCAACTTCCATTGCCGCCATGTGCCCGTACACTGGAGCGTTGACATAATCTTCGACGGTAGTACCTGCATCATCAACTAAAAATATTCGACATCGAGAGGGTGAGCACACATCATGGCTCAGTGAGCAAACAAAACAATGCAACAATACATATGCATGCATTCAATTCATATCTGTGGTCTAGTTTAAAGTTTGCAATATACAATAGAAAGGGTTGGAGGTCAAAGGTTAACGTTTATTGACCCCTCCTCTATACACAGGGTGTGGAAGCCCACCCAAAGGTTAACGTTTATTGTCGTCCCCATCCACCCTACCATGAACATTGTACAACAAAGGTTAACGTTTATTGCTGTACAGTGCCATACCAACACGTAAGCCCCTACTGGCGAGGGCTTGCAAACTGGGCTCGCAACTAACCAATCCTAATGCCAAACAGTGTATCCAAGGCCTCACCCCAGCATCCCTCAGAACGCCCATAGAGATAGAGCTAAGGCCCCCCGATAGAGTCAGAGACTACAAGGACCGAGACCACCTCCCCTGATACTCTACGACGTAATAGTTCTGCTAAAGTAATGGCGATATGACGATGCTAATGGACAAGACATGAGTTAGAGATAGAGCTAGAGTGCTGAGGCCCGGCCTATGACACTCCCCCTGATACTCGCTCGCATCGAGTACACCAACCACACACATACATTCACATGCCTATTTCTATCATCATGGTCATTATCATGTTATAAACAATAAAGTAAAAATGAGTGAACAATAAATAAAAATATTGGATGACATGCTGAATGCACATTACAAGCATGTTCGCATAGAATCAAGCATAGCATTGGACTCAAGAATTAAAAACAGTTTGTTATTAAAGTTTAGGTCTTGTTTCCTCACCTTAGCTTGCTAGTAGATCCTCTTTCAAGCTTTAAGAATCACCTTTATATTGATATTATATTGCTAGAAGACCTAACAAAGTCGATAGAATTTAGTTAGATTTTATTCTAATTTTTCCAACTGCTGTTAACTAGGGGTAGCAGGGCGGGTCGATGCTAGGGTAGCAGTATACTGTGACCCCCTATAGTAGGGTCGATGGGTCCATCGACCCTAGGTGCGACCCCCTGTGGGTTTGGTCGATAAATCACCTTTTGGTCCATTCTCTCTTGTTTGAATCCTATGGCTTCCTTCCATAGTATATTCCATACACTTCCTATGGTTTAGAACTACTCTTTACATATCATATGGTTTAGTTGATCTCCTCCATGGTTTCCATTGAAACTTAATCATGGATTGATGGTTTGGGATTTCTCCTACATCATACTTTTCTCATTAACTATTCTAAGTCTCACAAAATACATAGAATTAGTATTCTTACCTGAGAAGAGTACTCCTTCTCTGAAACTCTTCTCCTTTTGCCTTCTTCTCTACTTTCTTTCTCTTTTTCTTCTCTTCCTTCTCTTCTCTTTCTCTAAATTCAATTAGGGTTCTAAAAGGAGTGAAAGAGGCTTAGGGACGTCCTTTATATAGAGTAGAAAGTCCTAAAATAAGTCCCATTGAGATTAGGAAAGAGCCCAACCAAAATTAGGAAAGTTTCCAAATTTCTATTTCTGGCGGCAACTGGGGGTCGATGAGAGGGTCGATGATCCCGTCGACCCCTGGTTTTAAAATGTCCGACCCCCGGTTAAAAACTGAGGGTCTGACTTTTTGTATGGGGGGTCCAACCCCACCTCACTGGGTGTGCGACCCTCGCCCCTTTTTGAGTGTTTTTGGATCAGTTTAATACCTAGGATCACTGGGTAGACCTGGTTCAAGGTGGTAAGACCGGGTTAGATTGACATGGGTCTTACATCTGTGACCATAGGGTGTTGGGTCGCAGCATAGGGTAGCACCTGGAGTCTCAGTTTCTATGACCCCAGGGTGTAGGGTCGCATGTGGGGTCGAACATACTTCGACCCTACATGCGACCTCACCGTCCCTGAAACTTCCCTAGGGCATGTGGTTGATCATGTATGTCTCATGGGGTCGGATATCATTCGACCCTAGGTGTGACCACATGTGTTCTTGGTTGACCTTTCACTCTTAAGTCCATTGCTTCATGTTTGAATCCTTTGGCTTACCATCATAGTCCTTCTTATGATCGTTCTATGGCTCAAACTACAATTTTTATACACTATCCATTGTCCAGAATGATTTACTCCATGGATTCTCTTGGAATTTATCCATGGATGGATGATTTGGGTTCCTCCTAATCCTATCTTCTTCATGAACTATTCTAGGCTCTTAATTCATGTAGGGAATTAGGTTCATACCTTAGGTTTGCTGAGATTCAGAGTTTTCTCTGAACTTTTCTCTTCCTTGGTCTTCTTCTTCAATTTTTCTTCTCTTTATTCTCTTCTCTTTTTCTCACTTTTAATTAAGGTTCTAAAGGAGTAAAAGAGGCTAAGGGATGTCCTATTTATAGAGAAAAACCCTTCATAATATGCCCCAATGAGTTTAGGAAAGACCCCCTTCGAATTAGGAAGGTTTCCTATTTTTCAGTTTTTGACTATTTCCATAGGGTTGGATGTAGGGTCGCAGAATCCGTCGACCCTACGTTTTTTAAAACATGCGACCCCAAGACCAAAAGTCATGGGTTGGACTCTTTTGAGGTGGGGTTGGTCATACCTGTCTAGGCATGCGACCACACACTCATATTTGACTGTTTTTTAGTTAAATTTCATACCTGATCTTTCTTTACGCACATGATCCACTTGGCTCGACCATGGTAGGTAGACCTGGTACAAGGTGGTAAGACCGGTTAGTTCGATAAGGGTCTAACAACTCCCCCCCTCTTATTAAAAATTTTGTCCTCAAAATTTACAAATACCTTCCGAGTAAAAAAGGTGAGGATATTGCTTTCGCATAGCATTCTCTTTTTCCCATGTGATCTCTTCTATATCTCGGCTCCTCCAGGTGACCTTAACATAATATATGTCATGGTGGCGTAGACGTTGAAACTTTCGGCTAGTGATTTCAGTTGGTGCTACTTCTAATGTCAAATCATCAGTTAGATCTGGTGGTTCTACTGTTAAAACATGCGTTGGATCTCTAACATACTTCTTCAATAATGAGATATGAAATACATCATGCACACTTGACATAGATGGTGGCAGTGCTAACTGATAAGCCACTTTTCCACGTTTAGCTAGAATCTCATATGGCCCGACATAGCTCGGACTTAGCTTCCCTTTCTGTTCGAATCGTTTTAAATCTCGCATAGGTGATACTTTCAAGAATACCTTATCACCTATGACAAATTCAAAGTCTCAACGTCGAGTATCTGCATACTGTTTCTGACGATTCTGAGTTGTTTTAACTCTTTCCTTAATAATGTCGACTACACGACAAGTCTCTTCAACAAACTCTGGTCCAACGATACTCCGTTCACCCACTTCATTCCAAAACAAAGGAGTTCCACACTTCCTACCATACAGTGCTTCATAGGGTGACATCTGTATAGTAGCCTGATAGCTGTTGTTATTTGCGAACTCGATCAATGGTAGTTTCTCATCTCATGATCCCTTGAAATCAATAACACAGGCTCGAAACATGTCTTCTAAAATCTGAATGGTATGCTCCGACTGTCCGTTTGTCTGAGGATGGAATGCATTACTGAATTTCAGCGTTGTACCCATAGCCTTTTGTAATCTTTTCCAAAACATTGAGGTAAAGCGTGGGTCTCTATCGGACACAATGCTTTCAGGTACACCATGTAATCTGATGATATTATCCACATATAGCTTGGCTAACCTCTCTAGGATATACTGAGGTCATATAGCTATGAAACGAGCTGTTTTAGTCAAACGATTTACAATCACCCAATCTGCGTCAACTACTCGGGGAGTCAATGGTAACCCAGTGACGAAGTCCATAGTGATGTAGTCCCATTTCCATGCTAGTTCTGGCAGTGGCTGTAATAATCCTGCAGGTCGTTATCGTTTAGCCTTTACCCTCTGACAATTTAGGCATTAAGACATGAATTTAGCTACATCTTCTTTCATTCCTCTCCACCAATATAATTTCTTTAAATCATGATACATCTTTGTACTTCCAGGATGTACCGAATAAGCGGTGGTGTGAGCTTCCTTCATTAGTCTGTGTCTAATGTCCAAGTTTTCCATTTCAGGAACACATACTCTTCCTTTGCACTTCAATACCCTTTCATCGTCCAAGGTGAACTCAGAAATAGTCCTACCTTTTTCGATGTCTTCTTGTACCATTCTCAGATAAGGGTTTGATTTAAGAGCGGTTTTTATTTCATCAATTATATCAGGTACAATCTTTAATGTTGCGAACATATTTAAAAACTGATGAATAAACCCTTGGGTGGTTGATCCACCCGGTGCATCTATCACGAACTGCTCATTCCTATAACAAACATTGCCGTAGTCGTGTTAACCTCTCCTTGAGATTTTATCATTGTTTTTTTGCTTAGCGCATCAGCAACTACATTAGCCTTTCCTGGATGATACTGGATATCGCAATCATAATCCTTCAATAATTCCAGCCATATTCTTTGTCTCATGTTCAATTCCTTCTGATTAAAAAGATAAGTGAGACTCTTATGATCTGATTTAATTTGAAATTTCTCTCCATGCAAATAATATCTCCATATCTTGATAGCATGTACTACTGCTGCTAATTCCAAGTCATGAGTGGGATAGTTCTTCTCATGTGTCTTCAGTTGTCTTGAGGCATACGCAACTACTTGTTCTCCTTGCATAAGTACACATCCTAAACCCAATCCAGACGCATCAGTGTACAAGGTAAATGGTTGTCCTGGAATAGGAATAGTCAAGATGGGAGCAGATATCAATCTAGCCTTCAATGTTTGAAAACTTTTCTCACATTTGTCGGTCCAAACAAACTTTTCTCCTTTCTTAGTCAAACTGGTGAGAGGTATGGCAATTCTAGAATAGTCTTCCATGAATCGTCGATAATACCCAGCTAGACCTAGGAAACTTCTAATTTCTCCAACACTCTTAGGTGCTTCCCACTTCACAATGGTTTTAATCTTGCTAGGATCCACTTTAATTCCTTCAGCGGACACAACATGGCCTAAGAAAACGACCTCATTTAGCCAAAACTCACACTTTGTAAATTTGGCATAAAGCTTCTCTTTTTTCAGTCACTGCAGAGCGGCTCTTAGATTCATGACATGTGTTTCCTTGACTTTGGAGTAAACCAATATATCATCAATAAATACAATGACTGACGTATCCAACATATCATGGAATATCCTATTAATGAGTTCCATAAAAGTTGCGGGTGCGTTAGTCAATCCAAATGACATGACTAAAACTTTATAATGTCCGTATCTTGTTCTTAATGCTGTCTTTGGAATATCACCTTCCTTAATCTTCAACTGATGGTATCCTGACTGAAGATCAATCTTGGAGAACACCTTGGCACCTTGCAACTGATCGAACAAGACATCGATCCGAGGCAACGGGTACCGATTCTTGATTGTAAGCTTATTCAATTCCCGATAGTCTATACACAGTCGAATGCTACCATCCTTCTTTTTCACAAACAATACTGGCTTTCCCCATGGTGATATGCTAGGTCTGATATAACCCTTGTCTAGTGTATTCCTATAACTGTACCCTTAGTTCCTTCAGTTCAGTAGGAGCCATTCGATAGGGTGCTTTGGATACTAGCGCGGCTCAGGGTATCAGATCTATAACAAACTTTGTCGCTCAATCAGGTGGTAGTCCTGGTAGTTCCTTAGAAAATACATCTAGAAAGTCATGCACAACATTAATATCCTCCTTTTGTGGTGCTTCCTTGGTGAGATCAACCACGGATACTAGATACCCAACTCCTCCTTTCTCGAGGCATTTTCTAGCCTTTAATGCAGAGAGGAGGAGTTTTCGTTTACGGGAAAGTTTGGTTCTCGCAAAACTAAACTCTGCTCCTTCCTTGTCTTTAAATGTCAAATTTTTTTCTGCACATAATAGGTTTGTAGAATGCCGAGCTAACCAATTCATTCCCAAGATAACGTCAAAGTTTGCCATCTCGAGTTGAAATAAGGTTGCATCCAAAATCTTCTCGTCGATAAGAACTGGACATGGTCTATAACCTTTTTCTAGTTCCACTTCTAATCCCATAGGTGATCGTACAAGCAATTTATTGTCTAAAGATCTGAGGGGTAGATTTAGCTTCTTTCCAAATGACACAGATATAAAAGAATGAGTAGCTCCAGAATCAAAGAGTACTCTAGCAGGTATGCCATTAATAGGTACGATACCTGTGATTTGTTTTAATTTAGTCTACATGCTCACACAATGTAACACAAAATGAAAGGTTCAGGTCATACCTGTGACCACATCAGGTGATGCGACAGCATCCTCAGATGTAACTGCATAAACCTTTCCTTGCTGTAGCTGCTTCCCGGGCTTAGGACACTCCCTGGAATAATGTCCACTTGGTTGCAGTTATAGCATTTTACTCCTTCATTATTTTTCTTTAGTTGTTGTTGGGCTGTTGGAGTAGTCTTGGCTGCAACATTAAAGCCTTGAGTACGGAAGGGTTTAAATATCTTTGTGTTCCCTCCGTTGTATGAATTTCCATTAGGCCTTTTGATACCTCTATTCTAAGCAAAGTAGCTCTCCTTTTGGCTCGACTCTATCACTCGAGCAATATGCACTGCTTCATTGTAAAATTTCTTTTCCAATCCCAGAATATGCTCACGAATGCTTCCCCTAAGTCCCATGACGAACCTTCGGATCTTAGTATTTTCCTCTTGCATGCTAGCAGGTGCAAAGAAAAATAGCTCTTCATAACGTTGTTGGTATGCATCCACAGTCATCTGTCCCTGATATAAACTCAGGAAGTCTCTCTCCATAGCATCTCTGAAACTTCTGGGAAAGTACTTATCAAAGAATGACTCTTTATAGATAGCCCAGGTCAATTGGGCATGCTTGGTTAACAGATAAGTCCGAGTGGACTTCCACCAGTGGTGTGCATCGCCTTTCAGCATAAATGTTGCACACAGTACTTTCTCCTCCTCATTAACCATCATCATCATGAAATTCTTTTCCATCCCATTGATCCAATGAGCTGGCCACAAAGGATCTACTGGTTTACCATTATATTCTTTAGGTTTCATTTTCAGAAAACGCTCGATTAGTCGAGAGTGGTCCAACTGATACTGAGCATAGGCCCCATACATAGGTGGTTGATACTGGTAACTACCTTGAGCAACCTCAGGATTCTGTACTGGAGCTTGTACCACTGGCGTCTGAGGTGCATGGGGTACCATGTTGCTTCCCCCAGGTACTGTGCTAGCTTGTCCGGCTGGCATAGGTGCCATATGTGCAGTTGGAAAAACCATTCCTATAGCAGCTTGCATATTGGCTTGCACCTGCTGTATTTGCTGTAGCTGTTTTGCGAGGTTCATTATGGCTGTAGCCAAATCTGTAGGTGGGGCTAGCAAGTTTGTAGGATTTGCCTAGCCATTAGCTCCTGGTGTTTCCATATTCTGATTCTCTTGTACTTCAGGATTTTCATGGCTGTCTTCCTCCACAGGTGGTGGTGGTGGAATTGGGTTACGGCCTCGCCTAGTTATTCTTCGCCAGCCATTTCCTGTTCTGGTGGTGGTAGTGTCTGAAAAACAATCATAGAACATATGATGCAATCATAATATACGTCATTCCTATGTCAAAATCCAACTAATCAATGTAAAATTCCAATTTCCAAGTCATTCAGACAAAATACTATATTTTCCATTGTAGGGTCGATGGTAGGGTCGCTCCATATTCGACCCCAGGGTATGCAACCCCAAAAACCCTTTCAGCTCACCGAGAGCCTAGGGTCGGTCATAGGGTCGGTATATGTCCGACCCTAGGTCCGATTACACGATGTCTGTCAAATAACCGAGAGCCTAGGGTTGATGGTAGGGTCGGTCGTAGGGTCGCACATTTTGTCGAATTTTACAACCCCACGACCCAAAAGGTTTTTAAACCTGATTTTGGATTCATTTCCTACTCTTTCTTCTTTCTTCCAACTCAACTAGCTTCCCCTGAGTTGCTACAGTATCGACCCCTAGTGTTTGGTGATTATTTCTTCCATTCATGACTTTCGTTCTTTTCCTTTAGGTATGCTCTCTACTGTTTCTCATTTTTAAGCTTTCAAAACTAGGTTTTTCTCTATTTATATCGTTTTCTTCAAATTAAAAATTTTCTAACCGTAAAAATTTTATTTTTATTGTGGCCTTTTGCTATTGGTCACCCAATGGATGAAAGCCCTCAAAAAAAATTTGAGTTTCATCGGTTGGTTTTTGAGAAACTTGAAATTTTCATTTTTGACCTAATTTTCAGGATTTTTCCAATTTGTTGAAATTTCTTCAATTTCGATCTTTCTAGATTAAATTTCCAACTATATGAGCTTTGCAGGATGGTTTAAAACCTATGTAAGTCCTCCTGCCCAACTGTTTGGGTGAAAAGTGAGGCTTTTGGCCAAATCATGCCGTTATAATGCCAAAATTTTAAGTTTTTCACCATATCTAATATCTTGTTTATTTTTCTGTGTCTTTGCAGATAGCATGGCTCGTACTAAGGTTATCAGAGCTCATGATCCCATTCGTTTCTGCTCTAATGAGGCAGAGGCTCAGTATGCTCGTTATGAGTGTAAAAAAGGTAGAAAGGAGTCGCTATGTAAACTTGGCTAGTCTAACCTTGTTTAATGTAGAGGGGGCTTTTAGGGACATGGATTGGCTTCCTGTGATCACATATGAGGCTTGTACCTATCCTGCTTTGGTGAAGCAGTTCTATTGCAACCTCCAGGTAGTGGGTAATCGCAATGATACAAACAGGGGTAGGGAGCTCAGGATCACTAGTTATGTAAAAGGGGTGGAAGTTTTCTTTAACTACCAGGAGTTGGCTGACCTCCTAGGCATATCAAACGACGGTCCCTTGGTGTACTGTGCACCTAAGGAACTCCAGTTCCTATCCTTGATGATGCGTGCAGAGATTGATCGCCAACTTTTTAGAGGGGATCGTTGGGAGATGAAGGCAATCAACCTACGGCCGGAACCTCGGGTGTACTGCAAGATCATTCAGCGCAACCTGATTCCTCAGAGTGGACATTATGATAGGATTTCCTAGTTGACCCAGTACCTCTTGTACTGCATCTGCACTAGGCATCCCGTCTGCCTTCCATACATTATCATCAGGGCGATGATCCGTGCTATGACACCTGGTCTGGTAGGCAACCTGCCCTATGGGCGTTTGATCACTACCCTGCTCACATGCCTGCATGTCGCCTTATTGGATGAAAAGATTCATGAGGATACTTTCTCTTCTGACCTTGACTGGGACGCCATCTGCAAGATGGGAATGCGAGATGCGCAGGTCAGTGACGAGAGAGGATTGCTCTGGTGCGTCCTCGTACTTGGGTAAAGATGGCAGACGCCGAGGTAGCGGCAGCAGTAGCAACAACAGCAGGAGTCCATGGGGGTGATGCTCAGGATGATGATCGTATGTATATTGATGTAGATGTCATACCTCCTCCATCACCACCGCATTCCACTGGAGCTGGCCCATCTCGGGTTCATTCACACTCTGCTGGTCCTTCACACCCACCATCTGATGACATGATGGGACTACTGCGTGAGATTAGAGAGGCTCAATGCGTGACTGATGGGAGAGTAGGAGAGCTTCTAGATGCCTAGTGCGCGTCTGATCAGCGGATGGCCGACCTGACAGCTAGTCTCCAGGTGACCCAAACTCAGATAACCTAGCTGACTAGAGTGTATGCTGAGGATTACGATAGAGATCACGAGGCACCTCCTCCTCCAGCACCTCCAGCTCCATGATGTATATTTTCTTTTGTTTTTCCTTGTACTACAGAGTAACTTTCTAGATTGTGGACCGTACTCTGATTTGGATATATATATATATATATATATATATATATATATATATATATATATATATATTTATATATATATTGTTTTTTAATCCAGTGTATATGAAATTTGTTTCTCATCTTAATAGTGTATTATTCTCTTTCTTAATTTTTGTCTCATACAACACAGGTACTTATAGTGTGTTCTTATTACAGCTTTTAAATTTTATCCTAACTTAGTTTACAAACTTTTGTGGAAGTATACTGCTTTAATAGACAGGGCCTGAGAGCTCTGATACCAAGTTATCACACCCCAATTTCATACTATTCAAAATGGTGTGATGAACTAACTGCGAATAAACCAACGGTTCAACCAGGATCTCGAATAGGCTGTGTTTGTTTCATCAAACCATACACATGCACAACCATAATCAGAGTAAATAAACAATAGCATAAGTCTTTAATATTAAATGAACTGAGAGTTTAGCGGTGATAAAGTAAATAAATTATCCAATTATCTCCAAATAACAAAGACATAAAATAAAATAATTTAATCAATAACATCGTCTGAATAATTCAAAGAAAAACTAATCGAAGACGCATGCGTTGCACTCGCATGACGAATCATGCGACTCCATTATAACTTTTGCATCCATCGCCGCAGCATGCCCATAAATCAGAGCATTTATATAGTCTTCTACTGTGGTACCTGCATCATCAACTAAAAATATTCGACATCGAAAGGATGAGCACACATCACGGCTTAGTGAGTAAACAAAACAATGCAACAAACATATGCATGCATTCAATTCATATCTTTGGTCTGGTTTATAAGTTTTCAATGTGCAATAGAAAGGTTTGGTGGCCGTTGCACCTCTATATACGGGTGTGTAAGCCCACTCAATGGATCAAACACTATTGTCGTCCACATCCACCCCACCATGGAATAGGGATAGAGCTAAAGTGCTTAGGATCGCACCGCATCACACTTCCCCTGATGCCCTACCCATACCAACACGTAAGCCCCTATTGGCGAGGGCTTGCAAACTGGGCTCGCAACTAACCAATCCTAATGTCAAACAATGTATCCAAGGCCTCACCCCAGCATCCCTCAATACGTCCATAGAGATAGAGCTAAGGCCCTCTGGCAGAGTCAGAGACTACGCGGTCCGAGACCACCTCCCCTGATGCCCTACGACGTAATAGTTCTGCTAAAGTAATGGCGATACGCCAATGTCAGTGGACATGAATTGAGTAAAGATAGAGCTAAAGTGCTTAGGATCGCACCGCATCGTACTTCCCCTGATGCCCTACTTGCATCAAGTATATTAACTACATACTAACATTCACATGTCTATTCCTAGCATCATCGTCATCATCATATTATAAATAAATAAAATTAAATATGCATGAACATTAATAGCAGGAATATTGGATGACATGTTGAATGCACATTACATGCATACAAGCATAGAATCATTCATGGCATCGGACTCAATAAATAAAAATAGTTTATTATTAGCCAATTAGTTTAGGTCTTGTTTCCTCGCCTTTGATTGCTAGTAGATCCTCGTTCAAGCTTTTTAATTCACTTTTAAATCACTGTAAATACCTAACAAGTCGATAAATTTTAATTAGAATTAATTCCAATATGTTTAGACTAATAGAAATTGAGGGGTCGCAGGTGGGGTAGCACCTGGGGTCTTAGTTCTACGACCACAGGTTGTAGGGTCGCAGGGTAGGGTAGCACCTGGGGTCTCAGTTTCTGCGACCCCAGGGTGTAGGGTCGCATGTGGGGTCGGACATACTTCGACCCTACGTGCGACCACACCCTCCCTGGAACTTCCCAAGGGCATATGGTCGATCATGTAGGTCTCGTGGGGTCGGATATCATTCGACCCTACATGCGACCACATATGTTCTTAGTCGACCTTTCACTCTTAAGTCCATTCCTTCATGTTTGAATCCTTTGGCTTACCATCATGGTCCTTCCTATGATCGTTCTATGGCTCAAACTACAATTTTTATACACTATCCATTGTCTAGAATGATTTCTTCCATGGATTCTCTTGGAATTTGTCCATGGATGGATGATTTGGGTTCCTACTAATCCTATCTTCTTCATGAACTATTCTAGGCTCTTAATTCATGTAGGGAATTAGGTTCATACCTTAGGTTTGCTGAGATTCAGAGTTTTCTCTAAACATTTCTCTTCCTTGGTATTCTTCTTTAATTTTCCTTCTCTTCATTCTCTTCTCTTTCTCTCACTTTCAATTAGGGTTCTAAAGGAGTGAAAGAGGCTAAGGGACATCCTATTTATAGAGAAAAATCCTTCATAATATACCCCAATGAGTTTAGGAAAGACCCTCTTCTAATTAGGAAGGTTTTCTAATTTTTGGTTTTTGACTATTTCCGTAGGGTCGGATGTAGGGTCGCAGAATCCATCGACCCTACGTTTTTTAAAACATGCGACCCCACGACCAAAAGTCATGGGTTGGACTCTTTTGAGGTGGGGTCGGTCAAACCTGCCTAGGCATTCGACCACACACTCATATTTGACTGTTTTTAAGTTAAATTTCATACATGGAGTTCAATTACTGGTTTGACTGGTTCAGTCTGGTTCGTCACTGGTTAGAGAATACTAACCCGGTCCACTGTGGGAATGGTTCTGGGTTAGGGATTGTATTATAAATATAATGGTTAGGGTCCCCGCAGCCACTGGTTTTATCTCTCTGTTGCTCCCATACGCACAGAGGCAAAAGGGATCCCAACGAGGCTGTGGAAGACTCTAATCGAAGCATTCAAGGTACAGGAAATGGTCGGAAATCAATCTACAGCAAATAGTATGTGTTCTATCATCTCTTTTATTCCCATTGTATTCTAGTTATCTGTGTAGTGGATTCGTTAGGGTTCATGGGAAATCCCATGGGAATAACCCTAACTTGCATTAAAAACTCATGCACTTGGTCCACTTGGCTCGACCATGATAGGTAGACCTGGTACAAGGTGGTAAGACCGGTTAGTTCGATACAGGTCTTAGAGAGAAACCTATATGCAAATTTCGAGGATAAAATTTCTTTTAAGGGTGCTAGAGTTTTAAAACCCGTACTCTAAAAATCCGATCTATCCTGAGTTTCACGTTGTGATAGGTCTTCCAATCATAACCGGACCAAAAGACGAGGTCGGGTGACGAACAGACACTCCAGGTATGCAAAACAAACATTTTAAACCAAGTTTATGTATAGCGGTTTGACATACCGGTTAGACTATGAGTCAGATTGGTATGTCCAACCGGTATGACTACGCGAGTGATGACGGACTCCAGTGGGTCCCACACTCCAATTCTAAATCTTAAAGATCTTTTAGACGTAGGAGACCTTCCTAGAATGGTTTCCCAACCTATAAATCTATCTTCCTTCCTCTTTAGATCCTTTCTAATAAATCTCAAACCCTAAAGCCATCTGGAAAGAGATCTGAGAGGAGCAGAGAGGAAGGAAGCTATTCGAGAAGGGATTTCCATTAGGAGGAGAGCATCGCCATTCAATGAACACTTATAAGTGCTCTATCTCTGTAAGAAGGTTTGGGTTACAGATCAATTCCGTAAAATGACATTTTGATCCAAAACCCTAGATCTATAAAACCATAGTTCTCATTGAGATCCATTCTGAGAAGGATGGAAACATTATTTTACAATTCCAAATGATAAATAATCTAAACCTAAGTGACCTAACTTGTATCTTGACCCTATAATGGTTTAGGAGAAACCCTAAAACAAGCCAAGGATCGACGGGAGAGGGAGGTCTGAGAATGGACTCTCGAACCCATACCATTGGGTATACCAGTTGGACTGAAAGTCCTGCGGTATGCCTAGGTGGTATATACCGTAGGGACATACCGACTGGACTGAAGGTCTTGTGGTATGCCCAGGTGATATATACCATAGGGACATACTGGCTGGACTTTGAGTTAGACCGGTATGTCTGTTCGAGGATGATTATTGGCCAGACTTGGTTCTGACCAACTTAAACCTCGTAAACCTAATTCTAATTAATGAATATTGTCTTGTAGGACTTGTGGATGGCATGAGTGGACTTTGTGACATAGAGCAGACTTGTAATTTTGCGTCAGGTAAGGGACAAGACCCCAAACCCCAATTAATAATGGACAGTAAACCGTTGAATCTGTATATGTATCTGTTGCTTATTGCCTGTGCATTTCACATGTCATCTCATTATTTAACTTTATTACCTATTCATTCATATTTGTATGCTAAGAATATTGTTGTTTAGTCATGTGAATGTTTTCGTTAGTGTATGAAATGTAAAGGGGAGTGGAGCCTTGGATATATCCTCACACTAATTCCTTTTTGTATCGCCATCTACTTTAACGAGCTTGGTACGAATAGGGTATTGGGGGGGAGGATATAGGATTGTAGCACCGCCTGCCTACCAGACTCAAGCCCTATCTATGTCGTAGGGAGCTATGCTCAGGTAGGACCATAGATATTGTGATGACATATAGGACTGGTAAGAAATGGAACTCACTTGTAAACCCTTGCCAATAAAGGTGTAGGTATTGGTACGGTGTAGAGTATTAGGGGGAGGATGCGGTAGTGTGGATTGTAGCCTGACCGCCAGACTCTAGCTCTATCTCTATATTGGAGTAAGTGATGTGAGACAACAGTAGTAGTGTGTATCAGAGCCTAATTGTTGAGTGTGCTTACACACTCGTGCATGGTGGTGCAATGGCCGCCGAACCTTACCATAGCACTTTGCAAGTATACCTGACATAATGTAATGTTATCTCATGCATTTTATATGTTACATGGTCTTGTGTTTTACTGAGCTAAGTTGTGAGCTCGCCCTGTATATACACCTTTTTTCAGATGTTGATGCAGGTTATACCGCGGAGGATTTTATGGGTCCTCCAGCATATGGGAAGGTAGTTGCATTAGATACATAGGTAGTGGAGGACGAGCATGATGCTTCATGCGAGTGTTCCTTTTATGTGTTTCTTTAAGATTTATTAGTTATTATTTTCAGTTGTTTATAAACGATGTAACAGATTTATTTATTTACGTTTTGGTGGAGAATAATTTGGATACTTTACTTATTTATAACTAGCAAACTCAGTTCATTTATTTATTATTTCGTTGCTATTTATGATCCTCTGATTGTGGTTTGTATGCATGGTTGGTTGTTGACACGGTCTATTGAGATCTTGGTGTAAACCGTTGGTTTAGAGGTTGTTCACTCACCCTTTTGGTTCAGTCGGAATTGGGGTGTGACAGGGGTCTTGGCATTCGTAGGGTGGGGGATGTTAACCATGCTCTATTGGCTAAGCAGGTGCGGAACAATCGCACTTCAGATTCCTATTATGCTCAGTATGTTCGTGCCCGATATCTGAATGGTGATGGTTCATTCCGATCTGGTATCCCAGCAATGAGAGTTTGGCTTGGTGTGAAGTAGCTATGGGAGTGGGTAGCTTCCCACTGCCGATGGGTTATTGATGATGGGTTGTAGATTAATTTTTGGTGTGACCGTTGGCTTGGCGATTTCTCGATTATGGATGCATTAGGATTGGGTTCTCTTTTCTTTTCTAGTTTTTTCCCCAGGCTTTCAGCGTTCATTCAACCTGGAAGGTGGGTGTTTCAAGCAGTGGTCAGGATTTTTTGCAGGATTGTTTTGTGCATGCGAACTAAGTCCATTCCCCTTGGCCATGGAGGTTCAGATTCTTTGGTTTGGGAAGGTACGTGAAGTGGCATTTTTCGGTGTAGTCGGCGTGGGATTTATCGCGGGTTCGCTGGCCCTCCCTCAATGGGCACGAATTGTGTGGACCAAGGCTCTTCCTTCTCGGATTTCTTTATTTGGTTGGCTCTGGTCATTAGGCTCCTTACCAACTGAGATAAGATGGCATGTTGTCGAGTTTGTATGGCATCCAGGTGTTTCTTGTGTCATAATGACTCTGATTCCTTTCAGCATGTATTTTTGCAGTGTGAGTTAGCGAAAGCAGTTTGGAAACGGTTTCTGTAGTGTTTTCGGTTGGAGTGTAGTGGCTTGGAGAGTGTTCAAATGTTGTTTTCTGGGTGGAAACGCAAGCCAAGTGTGATTCAGCTCAGGGCCATTTGAGAACCGAGTATTAATGTTGTTGCTTGGAACCTGTGGGTTGGGAGAAACCGATCCTGCTTTGAAGGTGATCGACCCATGTGGTGAGCATTTTTACAAGAATCTTGAAGGATCTTCAAGATCTCTCAATTAGGGATCCGTGTCTTGTGGGAAACATCCATGATGGGACTCTGGTGCATTGCCGGCTCCATCTTTGTTCTAGGATGGGGTCGTTAAGGGTGATTAAGGAGCTGCTATGGGTTAAGCCAGTTGGGCATTGGCAAAAGTTTAAATTGATGGCCATTGCTCCCTTTGGAATCCGGGGTGAGCAGGAGCAGTTGGTGTCTTGTGTGATTCTACTAGGGTGTTGTTTGCGTTTGCAATGCATTTAGAGGTGGCTACAAATTATATGGCTGAGTTTGAAGCTGCACTGATCCGAATATTATATGGGGTTCAGCAGGGAGGTCGGCATCTATGGATTGAGTGCAACTCCCAATAGATTGTGGACAGTCTACTTCGAGGTGTCATTCCCTGGAAATGTAAGCAACAATGGAATGAGTTTTTTCCCTGTCCTTGCCACATTCATTGGCATGTTTCCCACTACTTTCGAGAAGTAAATACGGCTGTGGATGGTTTGGCTAAGCATGCTTCTGTTTCTCTGGAGTCTTTTCGCGTCTGAGTGCCCACGCTTTAGACTTTGCTAATTGCTAATTTGGCAATGGGTTGTCAAGATGTTTTCTTTACTGATGGCATTATTGGAGGTGGGGTTTTTGACTTGGACTTGCTTGTAATTCTTTATTCATTATTTTTCTAATAAATTTGCCTGACTTTTAGAAAAAAAAAAAAAAAAATGGAAACCAGCTTTAGAATTTGTGGTTCATTTGTCCATATTACAAAATAAAATTTTATCAAGCTCTTACTGATTCATGGATTAAAAATATTCAATTTGTCTATCGGACCTTCCATCCAATCAACGAGGAGACATTGTTATATTCAATCAACCAAAATGAATTGTCATCTTTTGATGGTTTATAACTTTTCTTCTCTTGATTTCATAGCCATTAACTTAAATAAAGACGGGGATGGTTATGTACACAGATTGTATATACACATTGTCTGAATATCAGTCTTTCATTTAGTAGGACAAGAATAATTTTAAGATTACACTTCTCATATGGCAATTAAAAATACAATCGTATACATACACAGTCATATATAAAATCTTTTGCCATAATAATAATAGAAAAAAAAAAAGATCTACGTGCTAGTATGCTTTTGCATAACTGTGATTAGAAAATTCTCACGATGTTATCTGCGGTTGTGTTTAGAAAATCAACAAATTAAAAAATTCTGATTATTAGATATTTCTTATTGGTCTATGTGCATCATTTTTTTTATTCAGCCTATTCGGTGGTATTCATATTTATAGATTATTTTTTGTAACATTTTGGTATATGTTTCAAAAGTCATGGAATGAATTCAAAACTAATTCCATTATATTTCTTCTTCATTTAAATATTCAACGACGTCGACAATTATTTCTAATCAATCATGGTCTCATTTCAGATCAATCAATGGTCTCCACGTGCAATTTTAATGTTTTTTTTGCCCATTCCCTTTTACACTTGTTGCGTGCAAATTATGCCGGTATAGAAGTCAGGAATTTCAAATAAATAAATAAATAAAGGAAAAAAGACACTTGACCTGTAACTTATCTTAATGACAGTTGAATATTCAAGTTTTAGGAAAAGTCAAATGGCCCTAATTTTTAACGGTGTTAAAGTTATATTTTTCATGGACAACTCTACCCTTGAGGCCATCTTCTTCCTCTATCTTTGCTATCCCTCTCTCTCTCTCTCCCTCTCTCTCTCTCAATCCGTCTCTGTTATCCGCACATTTCTCCTTTCCTACAGTAATTGAAATTGAAAGAAAAAAAAATGATATTTTTGTCAGCCACCACCGATGGTAGCCTTAAATCCATCATCCTGTGAATAACTAAAGATATCAAAATCATTCGCCATCATTGACAGTGTCGGGTGGTAGTAATCCCCAAACAAGGAGCCCTCAAAGCTGCTCCCACTCGACTGTCTCTGCAATCCAATCAATGGGAACAAATTTCCCATCCGTCTTCGATGATCTCCACCCCAATTAAAACCTGTGTCCATTTTCCCTTTGTTATTCTCCCTAGAGAAACTCTTGTAAAATGACGCCTGCTGCTGCTGTGCTTGCAGTTGCTTTTCTTCATGGTACTAGCTCAAAAGCATGTAGTTCGATTGCCCCCAGACATTTCCATGGATAATCAAATCATAAATCTTCAAATAACCCTAAAAATTGCCATTTTTGCATTTAATTTAATGATTCAATTCTTCTACAATCGCACCTTTATGAGATATTTCTTTCCAAATTTGTTAGAGAGAAGACAGGATTCGATGTTGTGGGCAGTCGCAACTCTGCGTGTGACAGAACCCATAACAGAACTAGATCATTGCCGTGAATGCTTAACAGAGAATAGAAGAGAGGAATAAATCAGTAGCGAACAAAAAATATTATAGAATAAATCACGATCAAAGAGGAAAAACGCTGCTAGATCTCTGAGATCGATTCACAATTGCAAGAAATACGCCCAAAAGAAAACTCTGACGTTGATTGTAACTGGCTACAATTCTCCAATAAAGTAGACTCTAAACTGAGTCAACAATTGGACTAAAGGATTGAGGTGAAGGAGTTGTAATTACCACATAAAAATTAGAAGATGACTCTCTAAACACATAAATCCAACTTAGAGGAAAAAAAAAAAAAACTTTATTATTCTGTTGTTCCCTCTGCTTCTCTTTTTTCTCCGTTGCTTTTACCGCTTCTTCATTTTATTCTCTTCTTTTTCAAATCCCTCGTAAATCGAACTTGTCTTTCTATGTCCAACACCACCACCACCACCACGTCCACTAATCTCGGCAGCCATTTCCCCCCTCTTCCAGTAGAATCCAAAATTGAAAGAGACAATCAATGCTTTTGATATAGTGATAAAATGTCCTTTTGGGGATCCAAGCAAATCCAATAGAATCTAGTTTAGCTGAATCTGGTTAAGAGTTTAGTAGAGTGGACTTGTAGATCCACTTTCTGATTCAACCCGAGAAGTACAGAACATCACTGGAGCCGTTGGAGCTTCATTTATAAAACGGGATTTCCATAGCAATGAAAGTTGTAGGTTTCTAGTAGATTTCTAACCCTATAAGAAGAAAGAAGAAGATATTAGGGTTCCTGGCCATCAAATATAACTTTTTTTTTTATCTCTAGCGGTGGTTGCAATGGTGTTGGCGATGGTGGTCTGAAGCTAACCATCTCCTTGGGGTTTTTTATTTCTTTTCTTTTTTCTTCTTTTTGGTCAAGACAAAGCCACCGCCATCGTCTCCTTCATTCCATTTTTTTTAAGTCAATCACCCTTGTAAAGGGTTAATTTGGTCATTGAGAAAATATTGGACTCCCACCGTTAGCATCTAATGGAATATTCCTAACGGCGTGGGTCTGTTTGTATTTTAATAGTATGTTTAGGGGAGGTATTTGTCTTTTCCTAGAATTTAGGTGGTCAAGTGTCATTAAGGTAAGTTACAGGAGAGGTAACTATTTTTTCCCATAAATAAATAAAGGTAAAATTTCATCCACATCTCTTGTAGTTTGGGTTAATAACATGAGCCTATTTTTCTTGCGATATTATCACTAATACTCTCTGAAGACACTAAATGTTAATTAGATCAACATAATAGTTAAAAAGATATTTTTACCTTTAACACCATTCCTCTTTGAGAATAGTTCATTTGCATGTACTTATATTTTTCTTGGGACTCATCACCATTCATATCTAGTGGGTCCCATATTCTAGAGGTGGGTCTCACATTATATTGATGGTTGTTGGGGGGAAATAAGACTGTGTTAAATCAGACCGTTGGTAAGGAATCGAGGACCTAGACCATTGATAAGGAATCAGTAAGGCGTATTCAAGATATTACACGTGGCATTCATTCGAACAAGTTGTGTACGCACAAGGGAAAATCCTTTCTAACAATAATTCATGGAAAGAGATCCTATTTGACCACCCTTGAGTACAAGAGCGGTGATAAGACAGGCGAAAAAATGCAGCTGGATATTAAATGTCTTGCCATTAATGCTCATAAATGCCTACAACAACCATAAATGCAAGATGTGCTGACTTCACTGGCCACATCACCATATCAGAGACCAAATCAGCAAAAAGCAGGATTTCTACTCGATAAATAGGAGATGGCGGCCACGGATGACAGAGGAAGTCACTAACATGGACATAAAGGGGGATGGAGGGGATCGAAAGGGGGTCAGAAGAGGCAGAAAAGACATGTATGAGCCGCCCTAAGGGGTCGTAGCCCTTCTGCCCTAACCCTCTCTGTCTAACAAATGATGGAGATGCTGTCAGGTGGAGGAAAACTTGCCCAAGAAGCTTAACCATGGTCTTATAAAGACCGGGGAACTACCAATAGTAGTGGGGCGAATCCAATTTGATCCAAAAGTTTTCATCCTGAGGTACTATTGTTCTGCCCAATTTTACTTTGAATATCCCACTTACACTGTTCATCTTCTCCACTGGAAAAGAGAGACTTCTAGAACTCCTATACCTCAGTAGCCCTTCTCTTCAAGGAACTCTAGTGTTTCACTAAGAGTTCCATTCTGATTGTCTTGGAATCTTACTGACTTTGGCATCAGAGTAGACCAAGGGTAAAACCCACCCATCTCATTGCTTGTTTGTGTCCTACAGCTACGTGGCATCATTTGGAGCATTGAGCGAAATCTATCGAAAACAAATTGGTGCCCACCGTGGGGCCTGATGTACTTTGCTTTTAAAAGCCTTTCTCTATTTCTAGTTTTGTCCCAAGTTTCTATCTAAGTTCTACACCCCATTTCCTTACCCATTTCATACTTAGAAACTTACCCATCAAATCTACCCATGGCTCCAGCAAGAAGAACTGAAAGCGCATACAACTTGCGTGTGACTCATTCTCGCCGCATGAATGGAGATGTCCCAAGAGATCCATTCGACATCTCGGTGGCCTATGAAGAGAGGGCCCCAAAAGTTCAATCTAAAGAAAGGAGAAGGGAGCCTGATCCCTCTCAGTATGTTACTAGAGGTCAGTTCGGACAGCTTACACAACAACTGGCCACGCTGACGGAGCTACTGTAGCAAGGACCCATGGGTGGGCCAATAGTATCCACTCCCTCTGTGGATGTTGGAGTAGTTCCCTAAAGATCTTGACATTCTCGGTGTTCTGCCCCTCGAACAGCCCTACCAAGGTCCATGTGGGCCAACCATTCAGTCGACTCATACCCAAGGAGCGGTTGAAGTGATCACTATAGAGAGCCTAGTCTTGAGTACACGCCAACATACAACCCTACAGAAGTAATCAAGAGTCACGAGTCACCTGCTGAATTAAGGAGATCATTTGTTCAAGATTGGCTAGGGTCGAGATATGAAGATGGAAGAGCCCACAGAAGGATGCACACTGAATGAGACATGGCTCGAGAGGCCCAGAGGAGGTCGATGAGGCAAGATATGCCAGAGAAGAAGCCCAAGCACGGGTCGATGAGGCAATGCGTGCCAGAGAAGAGACCTAGGAGCGGGTCAATGCAGTTAGGTAGAAGAAAGCTGCTACGATTCCTCTAGTTCCAATAGTACCACCAACTGTGCTAGTTGCAGTAGCGCCACCCATCGTGATCCCCCAGGCAGTCGGTGAGAACACAGCCAGGCTGTAATGCTTAGTAAAAGACCTGATGGACCGAGAAGAGAATTTTGAAGGGGGGGGGTCAACTCTGAGGCCCTCCAAGATTATGATACTGAGCTCCAAGATTATGATACTGAGATGGCCCTGGCAGACGAAGTCATGAACCATCCGCTCCCCTTCAACTTTGTCTTCCCTAATGTCGGGTGGTATGATGGAAAGATGGACCCAGAAAGGCATATGGACAACTTTAAGGAGGGGATGGTCATCTACGGCCATCATGATGCTGTCTGTTGCAGAACCTTTCCTTCCACGCTGAGGGATACCGAAAGGACCTAGTTCAACAATCTTCCTCCCAAATTAGTAGGGACCTTACGTGAGTTGAGCAACTTATACCTCTCCCATTTGCAGGGAAGTCGAACTCAGAAGAAAAACCTATCCCACTTGATGGCGATCAAGTAGGGTGAGAAGGAGCCCCTCCGGCCATTCATAACCCATTTTCTAGGGATGGTCGAAGAGATCAAGGACCTGTAGCCTGATGTGGTAGTATCAACTCTGTCGAAAGCCTGCCTCGACCCTCAATTAGTCTTTTCTCTAAAAAAGAAGTGCCCCCGAACTCATGTTGAAATTTTCAGCCTATGTGACTGATACACGTCAAGAGCAGAAGCTATATGTCCTTGCTGTTGGGGACAAGAAAAAGAGTAAACCTTCTGATAAAGCTCCTAAGGAAGGAGAGCCAAGTAAGAAAGTGAAATTAGCCAAGGAACTGTATTCCACTCGGCCTACGCTAGAATATACACCCCTCAACCACATCATGGTTCAGATCATGAACATCAAGAGGGGGACACTCTTTTGGTCCCTCCTCCCAAAATGATATCTGTAAGCACCCGATGCAAGCTTTCATGCAAAATTATCGTTAGAACTTCAAAGCTTCAAATCGTTTCCGTTCTACGTTGGATTCAGATGATTCAAGGCCATTATTCTTCATTTATGATGTTCTACAAAGAGGACGTGAAAAATCCCGGGTAGAAGTCACCAGTGGACCCCATGCAAGCTTTCATGCAAAATTATCGTTAGAATTTCAAAGCTTCATATCTTTTCCGTTCTACGTTGGATTCAGATGATTCCAAGGACATTATTCTTCATTTGTAATGTTCTACAAAGTGGACGTAAAAAATCTCGGGTAAAAGTCTCCGAAGGGTCCCATGCAAAATTACACATGAAAATGGTCATTTAACCTTCGGAAATTCATATTTTGGTCACCCCATATCCAAATCAGGTGATTTCAGTTTCATTATGTTCCTTTTTTAGTATTCTACAAAGTGGACGTAAAGAATTTCTGGTAGAAGTCTCTAAAGGATCCCATGCAGAATGGTCAGCCAAATCATCGATAATTGGCCTACTTAAACTTCATAAATTCATAAGGCAACCATTTTATTTCTAAATGTGATGATTCAAGTTCCTTTATTCCTCATTTTTAGTGTTCTATAAAGTGAACATAGAAAATTTGAAATAAAGGCTATCGAAAAATTCTATGCGAATGGCAGCGGAAATAGCCCATGAAATTACAGAGAGAGAAACTCACTCAATCCAGTCAACTCAGCTCAACCCAAGCCAGTATTGGCCCAACCCAGTCAATCCTTGTCAATCCGGACCAAATCTATTAGACCCATGTGCATGCATATTATGTATATTATACATATTATTAGATTATGTATTGCATTAGGTATTAAATTATATTTTTATGAATTGAATATATGTATATATATTTATTGGAGGAGGTAGCTGGCTAATGGTTCGGTTAGGCTAGGAAAGAGATCCGAAAAAGATTGAATAAAGATCCGTGGAGGGATTAGAGAAGAAAAGAGAAGAGAAAAAAGGAGAAAGATATTGAGAAATCTGGAAAAAAAAAAAGGAGGAGGGGATCTTCTTTTTGATTGGCCGAAAAAGAGAGAGGGAGAGATATCGAAGAGAATGGATCAAAGAGACAGGGAGATATAGAAAGAATCTGGAAAATAGAGGAAAGAGGGAGGAGCTTCTTCGGGACGGGAGAAAAAAATTAAAAAGGAAAAAAAAACGAGAAGATATGGAGCGAGGAAGATATGGAGAGAGGGCCGAGAGAGATAAAAAAAAGGGGCAGAATCCGAAAAGGAGAAAAAACAGAAAAAAAAGGTGTAAAACGAGAAGAGAAGGGAGAGATGGCGGATCGGTGAGGAAAAAAAAAACAGAAGAAGCATGAGCTGGAGAAAGGAGGGAGAAGGGAGAAAAAAAACAGAAGAAGGGAGAGAGAGAAGAAGCATGAGAAGGGAGAAAAAACAGAAGAAGAGAGAGATACGAGAAGCATGAGCTGGAGAGAAAGAGCGGTGGAGAAAAAAAATAAAAAAACAAAGGAGGCCGAGAGAGAGAGGAGGAAGACAAGTGGAGAGAGGGGTTGGAAAAAGAGATCTGGAAGAAGAAGGGAGAGAATAGAAGAGGAGAAAGAGAGAGACTGGGTGGTGGGGAGAAAAAAAAATAAAAAAGAAGAGGGGGTGTAAATCAGAAAGAGATGGGGAAGAAAAAGAAAGAAGCGAGAGCGAGAAAGAGAGGGACTGAGCGGGGAGGGAGAAGAAAAAAATAAAAAAATAAGAAAGATGGCAGATCGAGGAGAAGAAGAGACAGAAGAAGCTGGAAAAGAAGGAGAAGGCAGAGGTGGATCACAGGTAAACCACCGCCCCCCTTTTTTTCCTTTATTTGATTGCCTCAACCGAACCTACTGAAACCTTACACCATTAAAACCTGCAACAGCTCCATGAAACCCAACAAAACCCAGCAACACCTGGATCATCCCTGAACCGCCATTCCCATCTCCACTACAAACCACCGCCATCCTTACATCCACCTGTCCAAAGTCCCCACAACAATCCACCGATGCCTCTCCACTACACTCCATCCTGATCTGCTGCAACAACACTTAATCCTAGCACTCGACTCATTAGCCACACCTGTTCATCAATCCGCTACCTCATGACACCATTAAACCAACATCCCTCCTGCAATCAATTGATTCTGTCATCATTATGTCAAAGCCATTAGATGTAGATTCTTTATTTCATTTATGTTGATATCATATATTATGATCCATTGGATATAATTTTTATGTTGATTATGATGATATCATATTTTATGAAAACCTGACCATTGATGTGAAAATTCAATTGTTGATCATTGATCTGACTGTTGATGCGGTTAAAATCAGACCATGGTATGAAATTTTGATTGATTTGATTACATGGTAATTGGATTGTAATTGATCCAATCATATTGATATTGCTATGAAATTGATCCGATCATATGGAAGTTTAATTGATCCGATCATATGGAATTTTGATTAATCCAATTATGGCTTTAGGATGAAGATTGATTCGGTTATGGCAAAAATTGATCCGGTTATGGCATTATGATGAAAATTAATCTGATCATATGGAATTAAAATTGATCTGATCATATGCTTGGAATGATATGATTAAAATTGAACCATTG
Organism: Protea cynaroides; assembly: GCA_028583415.1. NCBI lineage: Eukaryota > Viridiplantae > Streptophyta > Magnoliopsida > Proteales > Proteaceae > Protea > Protea cynaroides. The sequence continues at coordinate 93,271,468 of CM053276.1, read as the reverse complement.
ATCTTGGAATTTGATAAAATTGGATCATTGATCTTGGAGTTTTGATTTGATCGGTTGATCATATTTTACCTTGATTTAAGTAATCTGAATGGTTAGATTATTTAAATTGAGTAATCTGAACTGTTAGATTGTCATTAAAAGCAATGTAAATGGATACGAACAGTTAGATTATCATGATAAACGATTTGAACCGTTAGATTATCTTTGGGAGTGAATGGAATAAATCTGAACGGTTGGATTATCATTATGAATGGTTTAGACCATTGGATTGTCATTATGAATGTTTTAGAAGGATTTGAACCGTTGGATTGGCGTTATATGTGTTTTAGAGGAATCAAAACCATTAGATCATGCATATAAGTTGTTTTGATACACGTGATACACATATTTGTTTGATTGACATGTTGTCTTATTTGGAATGCTCTTACATGTTATGTTTGGATACACTACTATGTTTGAAATGCTCACATGCATACACTGCTATAATTGGAATGATCACACTGCTATAATTGGAATGATCACACTGCCATGTTTGGATTGCTTATTGTCATATCTGTTTGTTTGGATGCTCATTGCCATGTTTAAATGCTCACTGCCATATTAGGTATTGCCATGCTTAGAAGATAGCATATTAGAGCATGCCATATAGGCTCTTGCCTTATTTGCAATATATACCATATTTGAGAGTTTTTAACAATCTTACTGTATATGAATTTCTTGCCATAAATGTGTTATATGCCATATTTAGATGAATAATTTATTTTGATAATAATTTAATTTATGTTGCACCCTAGTTGAACTGCCATATCTGTACACCTAGCAAACATATTAGGTATGGGGACGTTCATTTAGGCACCCACATTCTTGGGAATGGCATAATGGGAATAATAACAATCTTAATAAAGAAAGAGAATGCTTTGCCAAACTTTCCAAAATTAGAGCTTAGGTTGAAAAGGATAATTTAGGACGATTTTACCCTTCGATAAACCCTAAACCTAGAATAGGTTCTCAACCCTAAACCTAGAATAGGTTCTAAACCCTAAACCTAGAATAGGTTCTCAAGCCTAAACCTAGAATAGGTTCTCAACCCTAAACCTAGAATAGGTTCTCAATCTTAAACCTATAACAGGTTCTAAATCCTAAACCTAGAATAGGTTCTCAATCTTAAACCTAGAACAGGTTCTAAATCCTAAACCTCGAATAGGTTCTCAATCCTAAACCTAGAACATGTTCAAAATCCTAAACCTAGAATAGGTTCTCAATCCTAAACCTAGATCAGGTTATTTCAATCCAATCTCGAACTACGTGGATTCTGATTTGGATACGTAGGCTATATGGGAGAAACCCAAATTTGGATCCACACCTTAGTCCACTCGGACTATCCATAGATCCACTAGGATACCCAACCATTTCAACCCAGATTTTGAACTACGTGGATTCTGATTCCTAAGGCAAATCCTAGGATACGTAAGCTATTTGGGAGAAACCCAAATTCAGATCTAAACCTTAGTCCACTTGAACTATCTATAGATCTACTAGGATATCCATCCATATTTTGACACAAATAGGGTTATCCACATTTCAACTCAGAATGGGTTATCCATATTTTGACCCAAATAGGGTTATTCTTAGATCCATTAGGACTATCTATCAGTCTGCATGGACTATCCAGATCCTAACCCATAAGGTTTTTCAAACTTTCAAGCATAAATTTCAACCTTTCAAGAATAAATTTCAACTTGAACAATGAACTTAATCATGCACAAGCATAAATCACAGCCATAAACTTTAATCACACCTGAACTACGATGGTGAACCTGATTTTCAAAATAATTCCGTAATACGTAGGCAATCTGATGGATACAGATTCGGTTCAATGATATCAAACCACTTGGTTTGGTTCGGTTTAACAGATAGAGTCTAGCATAGGAAAGGTATAGGAGACCGATTTTGATCGGGCGGTTTGGGTGCCTATCCCCTTCCCATAATCGTAACCTGACGCTTACCCAATCTCTGATGGATCAAAAATCCAATCTAAGGGTCATGAGTCAATCGAAGTCTTACCTTGGGTGAGATTTCACATTTCTAAGGTCCTAGACCTTAATCTAGGTGGCGACTTCTAAAATTTCCATCTTTGTCCTCACAGTGGTGACTTCACTGGGAATATAAATGTCAGACTCCTAAATGAAAACTTTCCTTGCATGAATTGGACGCTAGCTCTTAGGATACTATATTTATGCTTGTATAATATTGCTTGGGGGGGAATGGATTCAGTCACACATTCGTGCAAGTAGCCAAACCGGGTCCCATGCATATGGGGCAGCCTGCTAGGCGAAACACACAACCTTGGCCTATACTTTGTGAGACCACAACCGGCGAGCAGCCTTTAATGAACGTTTCTTGGGTCCGCCTGAGAATGCGTTATGCTACTCCACGTCGCTTGGATCCTTGCAACATAGTATATAAAGGGATTGGGGGTCCATTATTCATCGTGCATTCGGTGATAGGTTACCCCGTCCTTGTCAAGGTGATATTTTCTGTCCTAACCCAAATTGTAGCCCAATGATTGTTATTTTTGGTTCATCCCTGAACCAACCCAGTAAAATCTCCTTAACCATGGCATCCATGTTCGAGACGTCGAAGTTCTGCCTATTTTTGTCCTCGATTGGTCAACATGTTAGAATCTACACGATGAGCATCTTGAACTCTCACCCATTGGGAGTATGAAGTATGTATACACCTGTTCTATATCATAGTAGACGGTTAATATACACCCTCCATTAAGTAAGCTCGATGTGTCGAATCTCTCAGTGTTAACACATCGGTTTCGAAAAACAAATAGAAAATCCCTATCAAGACATAGATATCATGGTCAAGAAGAAATTTACTAGTTTGTTCATCTATAAACCGCTTTTGCTAACCATCCCTAATAAGGACGACGGAGTAATATATCCATTTTAATTTCATCGAATTTGGTAATCTAATTGGCTAGACCTTGGTACCACTGATTATCCATTATGGAATCATGAGGTCCCAAGACTGAACACTTGGCTTAATCAAATTCAATTAAATTGACTCGGATAATGTTTACCCAATCACCCTTATGAGGGAGCTAACTTTGTTTGGTTAAGTCATCTTTGATTGTGCATGTGACTTCTTCCATTCCTCTAGATGTCTAGAATTTTTGATATTTCTCCATTGAGTTTCAATGCTTTTGGAAAAGAGAATCAATCTGCAACCATATCCACCCTTTTAGGGTGAGAAGCCCCTACAATTAGGGAATTATCTTGATCTCCCACCTTGAGATCCATCCATGTTATCTTTTTAAATGAATCAATGGAAATCATTAATCTAGATCTTGATTGAACATCAAATTTTTGTAAGAGAAATGGCAACCAGATTTGAAAACACAATCAGTAACTCATGAATTTGGTGCAATAAAGCATTCAGTTTAGGTAGCGACAAACACCTATACCTGAAAAGGTATACAATATTCCTGTATAGTTAGTCCCTGGGCCTACTCAAACATCATATTCAATTCATCTCAAGATCAATGTGAGATTTAGCCCCTAGGCAAATCCAATCACTGTTCTCAATTTATCTCAGAATTAAGGAAAGATTCAGCCCCTAGGCAAATCCAATCATAGTTCTCGATTCATCTCTGAATTAAGAAAAGATTCAGCCCCTAGGCAAATCCAATTACGATTTTCAGAATTAAGAAAAGATTCAGCCCCTAGGCAAATCCAATCATAGTTCTCGATTCATCTCTGAATTAAGGAAAAATTCAGCCCCTAGGTAAATCCAATCATAGTTCTCGATTCACCTTTGAATTAAGGAGAAATTTAGCCCCTAGGTAAGTCCAATCACCCATCCTTATTTACCTTAGAATTAAGGAAAGATTCAGCCCCTAGGCAGGTCCAATCATAATTTCGGTTCATCCAGAATTAAGGAAAGATTCAGCCCCTAGGCAGATTCAATCACATCCAGTTCATCTCAGAATCAAAGAAATATTCAGTCCCAGATTCAACCACCATTTCTGGTTCATCTCAGAACTAAAGAAAGGTTCAGCCCCTAGGAAAGTCCAATCATCATTTCGGTTCATCCAGAATTAAGGAAAGATTCAGCCCCTAGGCATATTCAATCACATCCAATTCATCTCAGAATCAAAGAAATATTCAGTCCCAGATTCAACCAATATTTCTGGTTCATCTCAGAACTGAAGAAAGGTTTAACCCTAGGCAGGTTCAATCATCATTCCCAGATCATGTTAAAATGGAGGAGGCATTCGGCCCCTAGGCTTTTTCACCCTTCACCTCCTGTTTAGGTTTCGGTTCATGTCAGAACTGTGAAAAGTTCCATTCATCTGAATTCAATCAGCCACTAGACCTATCTAACCATCAACTTTGGTTAGGGTTATGATTCATGTCGGAACTAGGAAAAGTTCTATTCATCTGAATTCAATTAGCCACTAGGCTTATCCAACCATCAACTTTGGTTAGGGTTCTGATTCATGTCAGAGCTAGGAAAAGTTCCATTCATATGAATTCAATTAGCCACTAGGCTTATCCAACCATCAACTTTGGTTAGGGTTCTGATTCATGTTGGAACTAAGAAGAGTTCCATTGGCCAACCATCAACTTTCGTTAGGGCTCTGATTCATGCCAAAACTAGAAAAAGTTTCATTCATCTGAATTCAATTAGCCCCTAGGCCTGTCCAACTATCAACTTTGGTTCAGGTTCTGATTCATGTTGGAATTAAGAAGAGTCCCATTCATCTGAATTCATTTAGCCACTAGGCTTATCCAACCATCAACTGTGGTTCAATTTCTGATTCATGTTGGAACTAAGAAGAGTTCCATTCATTTGAATTTAATTAGCCCCTAGGCTTGTCCAACCGTAAACTTATTCAGGTTTTGATTCATGTTGCAATTAAGAAAGGTTCCATTCATATGAACTCAATGTGAGCATGAGTTAGCCTCTAGGCCTGTTCAACCATTACCTCTGGTCCATGTTCCATTTCATGAAGGAATCGAAGAGAATTTTAATCATTTCAACTAAATCAATCCATAATCTCTAGCAATTAGAGTCCAATCCATGATTGTCATCCTTGGCCTCTATCAATCGGAGCCCAACTCAAGCAATCTTTGCCTCTAGCAATTAGAGCCCGGTCCATGACTGTCAATCTTGATCTTTATCAATCAGATACCAATTCAAAGTCAATCTTGATCTCTATCAATTAGAGACCAATTTAAAGTCAACCTTGTCTCTATTAATCAGAGTTCAATTCAAAATCCACCTCCGGCTCTATCAATTAGAAACTGATCCATGTCCATCATAGCCCAAGTGCTACAAGTTAGGATCGCTCGTCAGGAATGGCGAATGAGAAGCATTCCTCATTGCCTGTCAGTTTAGATCAATTCAAGATTATGGAGTCATCAGGAAAACATAAAACTTCAGCTATGATAGTGATATCCCATCACTAGCATTTCTATCCTATTGGCCAAGGAAATGCTAGAATCCAAAGAGTTGCCCTCATATTTCTCATTGTTCAAAGAGAGGGAATGGAATTTTCCCGAGCAGTAGGGTAGACGAAAGATGAGATCTAATGTGCCCCAGGCTAGGATAAGAACTAGAATCACAGCTAAGGAATGGTCCAATGATGAAACCCTTAACCCCTGAACTGGGGCATAAACCGGATTGACCTTGGGCCCAAATTGAGTGCGGTCCAATAAGGAAAGTCAATGACCCCTGAACTGGGGCATGAACCGGATTGACCTTGGGCCTGAATTGGGTATGGTTCAATGAGGAAAGCCCTTGAGCCCTAAGGTGGGCATCAACCAAATTGACCTTGGACCCAAATTGAGTGCGGTCCAATGAGGAAAGCCATTGAACCCTAAGTTGGGCATGAACCGGAATGACCTTGGACCAGAATTGAGTGCGGTGCAATGAGGAAAGCCATTGAGCCCTAGGCTGGTCATGAACCAAATTGACCTTGGACCCGAATTGAGTGTGGTCCAATGAAAAAAGCCATTGAGCCCTAAGCTGGGCATGAACCAAATTGAACTTAGACCCAAATTGAGTGCGATCCAATGAGGAAAGCTGTTGTGCCCTAAAATGGGGCATGAACCAAATTGACCTTGGACCCAAACTGAGAGTGGTCTAATGAAAAAATCCATTGAACCCCCCAAGCCGAGGCATAAACTAGTCTAATCTTGGACTCAAAATGGTGTAGTGCAATGGCGATACCCCTTGCTCCCCAAGCTGGGGCATAGGCTAAAATGATTATGAACTCAACCAGAAGTGGTCCATTGTTGAATCCATTGAACCCCAAATTGGGGCATGAACCATGTAACCTTGAGCTTAAAAAAGCAATAATCCGGTTATGAATGGATCCCAAACTGAGAAAAAAAAAGGGTAAGAATTGTATAGAACCCTGAAAGGTAGACATCTTGCATCTATTGATAGAGGGGCATGATGAATCCTACTGTTAGAGGTCTAAAGGAAGATTTATTCCCATAACGACTGAAGGTGGTCGTCGAAGGCGTTATGCCCAACTGGAGCCGCTTGGATGAACTAGTTGTTTCAACTTTCTATTATCGATATTCGATAGGTCATCCATGTCTAGGTCCAAGATTGATATGCTTGTTGACAAGTCCAGTCCAATCTGTCCTGTAAGTAAAAGAAAATCACCCGTTTGGGATTTCAAACTCTGTGCTTTATCTCTTTCATACATTTCCTCCCAGTTTCATACATCCTCTTATTCTACGTGCACAATCAATTCTGACTCTGAAAATGAATGAAATGATGAGCCATCTCTTGAACTTCTACCCCACCTGGCCTCTTGAGAAAGAAAGGTCCAACTTGTCTGGGAAAGCTTTAAATGATCAATCGGGAGATATAAGAGTACTCTCAAGAAACGGAGAAGCTACCATTTGTTCTACCTATGAAAAGATTCCAAGGAAAGCATCAGATAGTAACAGATCATATCAACAGGTCAGCCAATCAGTACAAATGAGTGGAGGTTAGATGTGCCACCAAAAAGATGGAAATACCAAAGTTCTTACAAAGTACATCATCTGCAAGCAAGAGATACATGATGAATGATCAATCTCAAAATCAAAGAATGAGGTCATAAGAATACTAAAAAAAAAAAAAAAAAAAAAAAAAATTCAAGCCTATGTTTTATCTACATCAATAATGGGAGGTAGTCACATCAGATAGAAGGTGAAGATTAACTTCTAGAGGACAACATACGGATTCACCATTTAGACAAAATCAGATACTAGATGAGCAGTCACAAATGTTCATAAAGTTTATAGAAGATCAGAGTACTGACTGGGGCAAAGATGCTTTATCTGATTGGAAATGTTTGGAAGAAGAAGATTCAAATCCAATATTGAAAGTCATGATTCAACTTGGTGTTCAAGCAAAGCACTGCATTATGTGGCCTCCACATCCAAAAAAAAAAGTAGGATGTTGAATGGCATTGGAGCTCGACAGTAAGCCAATTGTTCCTCTCACTTCAAGAGGATGGTAGTTCCAATCAAAGCCTGATAGCAAGTGCGATCGTTCTTCGAGATTCACAGCCTGTTGGACCGGACTTTTGATTTTGGTCAATTACATCCCACCTTTACAGGAGACGATCTCATCACTTCTTCATCATCAGAGAAAGATTTCTCATCGGCATTGGACTCTCTCTCTCGTCCATCAATCTGACGGCCTTCCAAAGAGTCTATCACCAGACCTTCTTTTGAGTATAAGTTTTTATGGCATTGTATATCATGATCAAGTCATCATTTTATGTACAAATTCATGAATCTGGCTGGAACTCTCATCTGTCATTTATTACATCCGATGGCTTCCCAAAGGTTCCCATAAGCCCTTCATTTCTTAAGCCAATAAAATAGGATCTTCTCGGTAAGATAAACCCATTTTACATAAATAACCAAACACTCTCCCAATGGTAGACCCATGTGGATAGTTTCACATCAGTCTTCTTGGACCTTCAACATCAATAGTTGTCAACAAACCTAAAGGTTTCAGGCCCAGATATGATCATGACTGATTTGGAATCTCGATGTAGCTTGTTAAGATAGGTGTTCCATCTGAACATCTCCAAGAAAGGAAAACATAATTCGGCACCATTTTTAATTTCGGTATGGGACTGCATTTCCCTAAGGTTCCTTTTAGCGATGATTCAAATAGCTGCCTGCCTATCAATGCGTGTAGGTGTCAACTTAAACAGTGGGGGCAAGGATACCCATTTGTCATTTCGGACTTCCCCTAAGGGTTTTAGACCATTGGATAGGACCATAATTTTGGCAATATCCTCAACATATTAGGACTCTTTATTCAACCCAAGATGGGGTTTGCAAAAAAATGATGAAAAAAAATAAAGGAAGAAAAGAAACCTCAGCAAGGAAAAGTAACGCAAGAAACCTCAATGAGCAACCCATAATACCTCAGTGGGGATAGGTGACCTGATGCAACCCTAAAGCATTGCCTCATTGGCCCTTCATAGAAAAATTCAATGGTTCATGTAGACAAGTGTCATACCCAGTCTACCCTCCATAAGGAAAGAACCTCTGTTGCTCTCCAATGAATCAAACTTGGAGGAGTTGAACAAACCATCATCTGTTGGGCTCCATTGTAACACCCCAATTCTGCACCATTCAGAACGGTGTGATGAACCGCTAATAAACCAATGGTTCAACCAGGATCTCTAATAGGCTGTGTCCATTAAAAATAAAAACCATACACATCTACAACCATAATCAGAATAAATACACAATAGCGGAAGTCTTATAGTAAATGAACCAAGAAATCTCACTATGATAACCATAATAAAATATCAAGTTATTGTTGTATCAATTGAGACATAAATAAATAAAGTATCAATTACATTCCTTTAATAATTCAAACAAAAACCTAATCGAATACGCATGAGTTGTACTCGCATGAAGAGTCATGCGTATCCACTAAGTCTTCGGCTTCCATTGCAGCAACACCCGCGTATACCGGAGCACTCATATAATCTTCGTCCGTAGTACCTGCATCATCAACTAAAAATATTTGACGTCTAGAGGGTGAGCACACATCATGGCTCAATGAGCAAACAAAACAATGCAACAAACATATACATGCATTCAATTCATATCTTTGGTCTGATAAATATGTTTGCAATGTGCTAAAGAAAGGATAGGTGGCCAAAGATTACGTTTATTGACGCCGCACCTCTATACACGAGTGTGTGAAGTCGCCCAAAGGTAACGTTTATTGTTGTCCTACATGCACCCACCATGGACAATGTATACGCAAAGGTTACGTTTATTGCTGTACCAGTTGCCCATAACAACACGTAAGCCCCTGCTGGCGAGGGCTCGCAAACTGGGCTCGCAACTAACCAATCCTAATGCCAATCAGTGTATCCAAGGCCTCACCCCAGCATCCCCCAATACGTCCATAGAGATAGGGCTAAGGCCCCCCGGCAGAGTCAGAGACTACACGGTCCGAGACCACCTCGCCTCATACCCTACGACGTAATAGTTCTGCTAAGGTAATGGCTATATGACGATGTTAGTGGACAAGACTTGAGTTAGAGATAGAGCTAGAGTGCTGAGGCCCGGCCTATGACACCCCCTGATACTCGCTCGCATCAAGCACACCAACCACACACATACATCCACATGCCTATTCCTATCATCATCATCATCATCATGTTATAAACAGTAATTTAAATATGCATGAATAGTAATAATAGAAATATTGGATGATATGTTGAATGCACATGACAAGCATACACGCATAGAATCAATCATGGCATTGGACTCAAGAATAAAATAGTTTATTATTAACCAATTAGTTTAGGTCTTGTTCCCTCACATTTACTTGATCGTAGATCCTCTTTCAAGCTTTAAGAATTAACTAAATATCAATATTATATCACTAGAAGACCTAATCAAGTTGATAGAATTTAATTAGAATTAATTCTGATTTTTAAAAGCATGCTGTTAACTGGGGGTCGATGCTAGGGTCGGAGGTTACATCGACCCTGGGTGCTACCACCCAGATTCTGGACTTCCCGAACACTGGGGGTCGATTGTTAGGGTCTGGTAGGGTCGATTGGCCATCGACCCCCCGTACGACCCCCTGTGGGTTTAGTCGAATTTTCATCCTACAGTCCATTCCTTCGTGTTTGGGTCCTATGGCTTGCTTCTACAATCCATTACATATATGTTCCATGGCCTAGAACCATAGTTTATTCACCTACATGATTTTTATGATCTCCCACATGGTTTTCCATGAAAACCTAACAATGGATGGATGATTTAGGTTTCTCCTAGATCACATCCTCTTCACTATCTATTCTAAGGTCTGTAGAATTACATGGAGATAGTATCCATACCTGAGAATTAGGCTGATTTCTCTGAAGCCTTCTCTTTGATCTTCTTCTCCACTTTCCTTTTCTTCTCTTTCTCTTCTCCTTCTCTTCTCTTTCTCTCAATCCAATTAGGGTTCTAAAAGGAGTGAAAGAGGCTTAAGGACATCCTATTTATAGAGTAGAAACTCCCAAAATAAGTTCCATTGATATTAGGAAAGAATCCCATTGAAATTTGGAAAGTTCCTAATTTACGGTTTCTGTCGGCAGACTGGGGGTCGATGAGGGGGTCGGAGATCCCATCGACCCCTGGTTCTGAAATGTCTGACCCCCGGTTAAAAACTCAGGGTCTGACTTTTATACTGGGGGGGGTCCGACCCTGTCTTGCTGGGTATGTGACCCTCCCCCTTATTTTAGTATTTTTGGGTCAGTTTAATACCTGGGATCGCGATCTCCCTCACGCACTTGATCCATTTGGCTCGACCATAATGGGTAGACCTAGTTCAAGGTGGTAAGACCGGGTTAGTTTGATACGGGTCTTACAACTCCCCCCTACTTATAAAAATTTCATCCTCGAAATTATACATACCTTTCGAGTCGAACAGATGAGGGTATTGCTTTCGCATAGCATTCTCTTCTTCCCATGTGATTTCTTCCATATATCTACTTCTCCAGGTGATCTTAACATAATAGATATCACGGTTGCGTAGTCGTTGAACCTTTTGGTTGGTGATTTTAGTTGGTGTTACTTCAAATGTCAAATCATCAGTCAAATCAGGTAGATCTACTGTCAGTACGTGCGTTGGATCCTTGACATACTTCTTCAATAAGGAAATATGAAATACGTCATGCACACTTGACATAGATGGTGGTAGTGCTAACTGGTACACCCATTTTCCACGCTTAGTTAGAATCTCATATGACCCGACATATCTTGGACTTAATTTCCCCTTCTGTCTGAACCTTCTCAATCCTCGCATAGGCGATACTTTTAAGAATACTTTATCACCCACAATGAACTCAAGGTCTCGGCGTCGAGTATCTGCATATGGCTTCTGATGATTTTGAGCTGTTCTCATTCTTTCTTGGATAATGTCGACCACTCGACAAGTCTCTTCAACAAATTTTGATCCAACAATACTACGTTCCCCAACTTCATTCTAAAACAAAGGAGTTCGACACTTTCTGCCATACAGTGCTTCATAGGGTGACATCGGTATAGTAGCCTGATAGCTATTATTATAAGCGAACTCAATCAGTGGTAACTTTTCATCCCATGATCCTTTAAAATCAATTACACATGCTCGAAGCATATCTTCTAGAATCTGAATTGTACGCTCTGACTATCCGTCTGTCTGCGGATGGAATGCAGTACTAAACTTCAATGTTGTACCCATAGCCTTTTGCAATCCTTCCCAAAACTTTAAAGTAAATCGTGGATCTCTATCGGATACAATGCTCTTAGGTACACCGTGTAATCGCACAATGTTATCCACATACAGCTTAGCTAGCCTCTCCAGTGTATACTGAGGTCGTATAGGTATAAAGCGAGCTGTTTTAGTCAGGCGGTCTACAATCACCCAAACTGCGTCAACTACTCGAGGAGTCAATGGTAATCCTGTGACGAAGTTCATAGTGATGCAGTCCCATTTCCATACTGGTTCCGGTAACGGCTGTAAATGCCGATCTTTGTCGTTCAGCCTTTACTTTCTGACAATTTAGGCATTGAGACATGAACTTAGCTACATCTGCTTTCATTCCTCTCCACCAATATAATTTCTTTAGGTCATGACACATTTTTGTACTTCCAGGATGTATCGAATAGATGGTGGTATGGGCTTCTTTCATCAATCGGTGTCTAATGTCCAAGCTTTCTAATTCGGGTACACATATTCTTCCTTTGTACTTCAGTACCTTTTCCTCATCCAAGGTGAACTCAGGGTTAGTCCTACCTTTTTTGATGTCCTCTTATACCGTTCTTAGGTAAGGGTCTGATTTGATAGCTGTCTTTACTTCATCAATTAAATCTGGTATAATCTTCAATGCGGTGAACATGTTTGAAAACCGATGAATAAACCCTTGGTTGGCTGATCCATTTGGTGCATCTATCACAAACTGCTCATTATCGTGCTTGAATACCTTTCTGGTAGTATACATTGTGACAGTTGTGCTAACCTCCCCCTGAGATTTTATCATTGCCTTTCTACTCAACGCATCAACTACTACATTAGCTTTCCCTGGATGATACTGGATATCACAGTCATAGTCTTTCAATAGTTCCAGCCATCTTCTTTGTCTCATATTCAGCTCCTTCTGATTAAATAGATAAGTAAGACTTTTGTGGTCTGATTTGATTTGAAACTTCTCCCCGTACAGATAATGTCTCCATATTTTGACAGCATGTACTACGGTCGCTAGGTCCAAATCATGAGTGGGATAGTTCTTCTCATGTGTCTTCAGTTGTCTTGAGGCATATGCAATTATTTGTTCTCCTTGCATAAGTACACATCCTAATCCCAGTACTGACGCATCGGTGTACAAGATAAATGGTTGTCCTGGAATCGGGATGGTCAAGATTGGAGTTGATATCAATCTAGCCTTCAAGGTTTGGAAACTCTTCTCGCATTTATCCGTCTAAACAAACTTCTCGCCCTTCTTAGTCAAACTGGTAAGAGGTACGGCAATTCGGGAATAGTCTTCCATAAATCATCGATAATACCCAGCTAGACCCAAGAAACTTCTAATTTATGCAACACTCTTTGGTGCTTTTCACTTTACAATAGCCTCGATTTTACTGGGATCCACTTTAATTCCTTCCACGGATACTGCATGGCCTAGAAATGCGACTTCCTTTAGCCAAAACTCACACTTTGAAAATTTGGCGTAGAGCTTCTCCTTCCGTAGTCACTACAGAGTGGCGTTTAGATTCTTAATATGAGTTTCCTCGTCTTTGGAGTAGACCAATATATCATCAATGAATACAATAATCGATGTATCCAACATGTCGTGGAAAACCCGATTCATAAGTTCCATAAAAGTTGCTGGTGCGTTTGTCAATCCAAAAGACATAACCAAGAATTCATAATGTCCATATCTGGTCCTGAATGCTGTCTTGGGAATATCACCATCCTTAATCTTCAGCTGATGACCGAAGATCGATCTTGGAGAACACTTTGGCACCTTGCAACTGATTGAATAGGTCATCGATCCGAGGCAATGGATACCGATTCTTGATTGTCAGTTTATTCAGTTCTCGGTAGTCTATACACAATCGAACGCTACCGTCTCTCTTCTTCACGAATAATACTGGCGCTCCCCATGGTGATATGCTAGGGCGAATGTAACCCTTGTCCAGCAGTTCTTGTAGTTGTACTTTCAATTCCTCCAGTTCGGTAGGAGCCATTCGATAAGGTGCTTTCGATACTGGTGCGGCTCCAGGTATAAGATCTATAACAAACTTTGTGGCTCGGTCGGGTGGTAATCCTGGTAGTTCTTCATGAAATACATCTGGAAAGTCATGCACGACATAAATATCTTCCATTCGTGGTGCTTCCTTGGTAAGGTCGACCACAGATACTAAATACCCGACTGCTCCTTTCTCAAGGTATTTCTTAGCCTTTAGCGCAGAGAGTATGAGCTTTCGTTTACGGGGATGTTTGGTTCCCAAATAACTGAACTCTACCCCTTCCTTGGCTTTAAATGTCAGTTTCTTTTCGGCACACAATAGGTTTGCAGAATGCCGAACTAACCTGTCCATTCTCAAGATGACGTCAAAGTCTGCCATCTCAAGTTGGATCAAGGTTGCATCCAAGGTCTTTTCATCAATAAGAACTGGACATGGTCCATAACCTTTTTCTAACTCCACTTCTAATCCCATAGGTGATCGCACAAGTAGTTTGTAGTCTAAGGATTTAAGGGGTAGATTTAACTTCTTTCCAAATGTCACAAATATAAAGGAATGAGTAGCTCATGAATCAAAGAGTACTCTGGCGGGAATGCCATTAATTGGTATGATACATGTGATTTGTTTTGATTTAGTCTACATGCTCATACAATGTAATACAACTAACTAAAAAAATTTAAGTCATACCTGTGACCACATCAGGCGATGCAGCAGCATCCTCAGATGTAACCGCGTAAACTCGTCCTTGATGTAGCTGTTTCTTGGGCTTAGGACATTCCCTTGCTATATGTCCCACTTGGTTGCAGTTAAAACATTTTATCCCTTCAGTAATTGGCTTTTGTTGCTGTTGAGCTACGGGAGTAGTCTTGGTTGCAGCGGTAAAGCCTTGAGCACGGAAGGGTTTGAATGTCTTGTTATTCCCTCCGTTATAAGAATTTCCAGCTGGCCTTTTTATACCTCTGTTTTGCATGAAATAACTCTCCTTCTGGCTCGATTCTATAACTCAAGAAATTTGTGCCGCTTCATTATAGATTTTCTTTTCATGTCCCAAAATATGCTCGCGGATGCTTCCCCTAAGTCCCATGACGAACCTTCGGGTCTTGGTGTTTTCCTCTTGCATACTGGTGGGTGCAAAGAAGAACAGCTCTTCATAACGTTGTTGATATGCATCCACGGTCATCTGCCCCTAATATAAACTCAGGAACTCTCTTTCCATAGAATCTCTGAAACTTCTCGGAAAGTACTTCTCAAAGAACGCCTCCTTATAAATATCCCAAGTCAGTTGGGTGTGCTTTGTTAATAAATAAGTCCTGGTAGACCTCCACTAATGGTGTGCATCTTCTTTCAGCATAAAGGTAGCACACAACACTTTTTCTTCTTCATTTAGTGTCATCATCATAAAATATCTTTCCATTTCGTCAACCCAGTGTGTCGGCCATAAAGGATCTGCTGGCTTGCCATTAAATTCTCTGGGCTTCAGTTTCAGAAAACGCTCTACCAGTCTGGAGTGGTCTAGTTGCTGCAGGCCATACGCTCCATACATAGGTGGTTGGTATTGATATCCACCTTAAGCTATCTCCAGATTTTATACTGGAGCCTGTATGATGGGAGTCTGAGGTGCGTGGGGTACTGTGTTACTTCCCCCTGGTGTTGTGCTTGCCTGTCCTGTTGGCATTGGAGGTGTCTGTGCAGCTGGAAGAGTTATGCCTATGGCAGCTTGTATAGTAGCTTGTGCCTGTTGCATTTGCTGTAGCTGTTGGGCTAAGTTCATTACGACTGTGGCCAAGTCTATAGGTGGGGCTGGCAGATTTTTGTAGGATTTGTCTACCCATTCATGACGGACAGTGCTATGTTCACGTTCCCCTGTGTTTTTGGGTATGTTTGGCTATCCTTCCCCACAGGTGGTGGTGGTGGAATAGAGTTACGTCTCTGTCTGGTTACTCTGCATCCCGCCATTAATTAATCGGATATTGGGATTGCCTGAAATCATTGAACATGAGAGACAATCATTAAATAATTCATTCTCATATTTTAAAACCACTAACAAATGCAAATTTCAAAATTTTCAGATCATTCTGTCGAAAATGCTGTATTTTCATTGTAGGGTCGATGGGTGTCCGACCCTCAGTATGCGGCCCTGGGAAATCACCCATTCTTCCTGAGAGCCGGCGGTCGATGGGGGGGTCGGAGGATGTCCGACCCAGGGTGCGACCCCTGGTTCTCTATCAGATTCCCGAGAGCCGAGGGTCGATGCAAGGGTCGATGGTTGGGTCGATTGTTTTAATCGAATTTTTTGACCCTCGGACTAAAAATCAGATTTTTAAGTTTCGATTCAAAGTCCATTTCCCATTCTTTCTTCTCCGTTTCGACTCGTCTCGTCCCTCTGAGTTGCTACACTGACAACTCCGATCCGTTGGTGGTTTGCACTCCTTGTTTCGTCGTCTACACCTCCGCTACAGGTATGTCTTCTACATTTTCATGTTTTTAGGTTTCCTTACCTAGGTTTTTATTCGTATATCTCGTATTTTTCAAATTAAACTTTTTCCAACTGTAAAAATTTGATTTTTATTGGGGGCTTTTGTTGTTGGTGACTCGAGGAATGAAAGCCCTCAAAAATATTTGAGTTTCATCGGTTGGTTATCGAGAAACTCAAAATTTACTCTTTTTGCCCTAATTTTGTCGAGATTTTGAATTTCTTGAAATTTTTTCCAATTCAATCTTATTAGCTAAAATTTCCGAATGTATGAGTCTCACAGGATAGTTTAGGATCTATGTAAGTCGTCCTGCCCACGTGTATGGGTGAAAAGTGAGGCTTTTGACCCATTTACGTCGTTATTATGTCGAAATTTTTGGTTTTTCATCTCTACTAAGCCATTATTTGTTTTTCTTTGTTATTTACAGATACTATGGCTCGTACCAAGGTACCCATGGTTTGCGACCGTCTTCGCTTTCGTTCCAATGAAGCCGAGACGCAGTATGCCCACTATGCTCGCAAGAAGGTAGAGGGAGGCCGTAAAGTGGACTTGGTTAGCCTGGCCTTGTTCAATGTGGAGGGGGTTTTGGCGATATGTGATGGCTCCCTGTCATCACCTATGATGCCTGTACCCGTCCTGACTTGGTATGCCAGTTTTATTGTAATCTCTATGTGGTGGGGGATTACAATGATGTTAAGAGAGGGGGTGAGCTTCGGATCACCAGCTACGTCAAGGGGGTTGATGTTTCATTCAATTATCGGCAGCTGGCCGACTTGTTGGGCATTTTCTATGATGGCCCCTTGGTGTTCTGTGCTCTTGGAGAGCCCCAGTTCTTTTCTTTACAGATGAGGGCTGAGATAGATCGTCAGCTCATCAGACCTGATCACTGGGAGATGAAAGCGAGTTATCTGCGTTCAGATCCACGGGTATACTGCAAGATCATTCAGCATAACCTGATACCGCAGAGTGGACACTACGAGAGGGTCTCCCAATTGACCCAGTATCTATTGTACTGCATATGCACTAGGTAGCCCGTTTGCCTTCCCTATATCATCATGCAGACGATGATCAGTGCCACGTTGCCCAGTCATACTGGAAACCTTCCTTATGGACGCATGATCACTACCTTGCTTACTCGTCTGGGGGTTGATTTGTTGGATGAGAAGATTCAGGAGAAATCCTTCTCATCGCCTCTAGAATGGGAGGCTATTTGCAAGATGGGCATGCGGGATGCCCAGGTCAGCGATGAGGAGAGGAACGCGATGGTACGCCCACGCACTCGAGTGGAGATGGCTGACGCTGAGGCAGCAGCAGAAGCAGCCGCTGGAGCAGGGGTTCATGGGGATGATGACGATCGGCTATACATAGATGTAGATGCCATACCTCCTCCATCACCTACTCATACTACAGGAGCTGGTCCGTCTTCTTCAGTTGGTCCTTCGCATGCATCTGGTCCTTCGTATGCTCTTTCTAGTGACATGATGGGGATCTTACACGAGATTTGAGAGGCTCAGCGTATGTCTGACTTGAGGATGGGAGAGCTTCTAGAGGCTCAGCGCTTGTTCGATCAGTGGGTGGGAGAGCTTCTGGTTGCTCAGGGCGCGTCGGACCAGCGGGTGAGAGAGCTTCTAGCTGCTCAGCACATGTCGGATCAGCGGGTAGGAGAGCTTAGGGATGCTCAGCGTGTGACTGACCAGTGGGTGACTGGTCTCACAGCTAGTCTCCAGAAGACCCAGACTCAGATAGCTTGGTTGACTAGAGTCTACGCTGAGGACTATGATAGAGACTGTGAGGCACCGCCTCCCCCATCACCTCCAGCTTCTTGATGTATTTCTTTTATCTTTCTTTTTGTACTTCAGAGTAACTGTCCAGACTGTGGACTGTACTCTGCTTTAATCATATATATATAAATGTTTGTTCTCCCTTTGGTTGTATATAAAAATTTATATCTCATTTAATAGATGCATTATTCTCTTTTAGTTTTGTCTCAAACAACACAGATGCTTATAGTGTGTTATTATTACATCTTTTAAATTTTTATCCTATCTCAGTTCATGACCTTTTGTGGAAATATACGGGTTTCATAGATAGGGCCTAAGATGCTCAGATACCCAGTTCTCACACCCTAATTCTGCACCATTCAGAACGGTGTGATGAACCGCTAATAAACTAACGGTTCAACCAGGATCTCTAATAGGCTGTGTCCATTAAAAATAAAAACCATACACATCCACAACCATAATCAGAAAAAATACACAATAACGGAAGTCTTATAGTAAATGAACCAAGAAATCTAACTGTGATAACCATAATAAAATATCAAGTTATTGTTGTATCAACTAAGACATAAATAAATAAAGTATCAATTACATTCCTTTAATAATTCAAACAAAAACCTAATCGAATACGCATGAGTTGCACTCGCATGAAGAGTCATGCGTATCCACTAAGTCTTTGGCTTCCATTGCAGCAACACGCATGTACACCGGTGCACTCATATAATCTTCGACCGTAGTACCTGCATCATCAACTAAAAATATTCGACGTCGAGAGGGTGAGCACACATCATGGCTTAGTGAGCAAACAAAACAATGCAACAAACATATGCATGCATTCAATTCATATCTTTGGTCTGGTAAATAAGTTTGCAATGTGCTATAGAAAGGATAGGTGGCCAAAGGTTACGTTTATTGACGCCGCACCTCTATACACGAGTGTGTGAAGCCGCCCAAAGGTAACGTTTATTGTTGTCCCACATGCACCCACCATGGACAATGTACACGCAAAGGTTACATTTATTGCTGTACCAGTTGCCCATACCAACACGTAAGCCCCTGCTGGCGAGGGCTCGCAAACTGGGCTCGCAACTAATCAATCCTAATGCCAATCAGTGTATCCAAGGCCTCACCCCAGCATCCCTCAATAAGTCCATAGAGATAAGGCTAAGGCTGTAAGACACATGTCAATCTAACCCGGTCTTATCACTTTGAACCAGGACTACCCACCATGGTCGAGTCAAATGGACCAAGGGCGTGAAGGAGATCGAGATCCCAGGTATCAAATCGACCCTAAAATACTTAATTTAAGGGGAGGGTCGCATACCCAGCCAAGGAGGGTCGGACCTCCCAAAACAGAAAGTCAGACCCTCAATTTTGAAGGGAGGGTCGGATAACTTAGAAACCTAGGGTCGACGGGATCATCGACCCTCCCATCGACCCTCAGTTGTCGCCGAAACTGAAACTAGAAAATTTCCTAATTTTCGATTGGGATTCTTTCCTAATCTCAAAGGGACTTATTTTAGGATGTTCCTACTCTATTTAAAGGATGTCCCTAAGCCTCTTTCACTCCTTTTACAACCCTAATTGAATTGAGAGAAAGATAAGAGAAGGAAGAGAAGAAGAAGAGAAAAAAGGTAGAGAAGAAAACCAAAACAAGAAGAGTTGTAGAGAATGAGTAATATTCTCAGGTATGGATACTAATTTCATGAGTTTCTACAGACCTTAGGTTAAGTAATGATGAGAGTATGATCTCGGAGAAACCCAAACCATCAACCCATGGTTAGGTTTTCATAGAAAACCATGGGAGATTACATGAAAGCTATCTAGGTGGATTATTCATGGTTCTAGACCATGGAATGAATGTTGAATGGACTGTAGGAGAAACCCATAGGACCCCAAACACGAAGGATGGAGTAAAAAGAGGGAAATTGACCAAAGAGCACCGAGGGTCGCACAGAGGGTCGATGACCATCTGACCCTAGGTGATCTTGAGTGTCGACCCTCAGTGTTCGGGAAGTCCAGATTGGGGAGGGAGGGTCGCACCCCGGGTCGATCATGCTCCGACCCTACCTCCGACCCTCAGTTAACATAATGGTTTTTAAATTCAGATAAATTTTAATTAAATTTTATCGACTTTGTTAGGTCTTCTAGCAATATAATAACATTATAAAGGTGATTCTAAAGCTTGGAAAAGTATCTATTAGCAAGCTAAGGTGAGGAAACAGAACTCTAAACTAATTGGTTAATAACAAACTATTTTTCTTTTCTTGAGTCCAATGCCATGCTTGATTCTATGCGAATATGTTTGTAATGTGCATACAACATGTCATCCAATATTTCTATTATTTGTTCATGCATATTTACTTTATTGTTTATAACATGATGATGATGATGATGATAGGAATAGGCATGTGATTGTATATGTGTGGTTGGTGTACTTGATGCGAGCGAGTATCAGGGGATGTGTGATGAGAACGTCAATAAACGTTAACCTTTGGCGGGTCTCAGCACTTTAACTCTATCTCTAACTCAAGTCTTATGCATTAGCATCGTCGTATCACCATTACTTTAGCAGAACTATTATGTCGTAGAGTATCAGGGGAGGTGGTCTCGGTCCTTGTAGTCTCTGACTCTACCGGGGGACCTTAGCACTATCTCTATGGACATTCTAAGGGATGCTGGGGTGAGGCCTTGGATACACTGTTTGGCATTAGGATTGGTTAATTATGAGCCCAGTTTGCAAGCCTTCGCCAGCAGGGGCTTACGTATTGGTATGACACTATATAGCAATAAACGTTAACCTTTATTATATAACTGAAGCAGAGTACGGTCCACAACCCGGACAGTTACTCTGTAGTACAATGAAAATAAATACAATCAAGAAGCTAGGGGTGAAGGAGGAGGCGGTGCCTCACGATCTCTGTCATAGTCCTCAGCATAGACTCTAGTCAACCAGGCTATCTGAGTCTGGGTCGTCTGTAGACTAGTTGTGAGATCGGCTACCCTCCGATCAGTCGCACGTTGAACCTCTATGAGCTCTCCCATCCACGTGTCTGATATGTGCTGAGCGGCTAACAGCTCATCCACTTTCACACGCTGAGCGTCTAGTAACTCCTCCATCCTCAGATCAGATATGCGCTGAGCCTCCCTGATCTCATGCATCATCTCCATCAGGTCAAAAGGTGGGCGTGAAGGACCAACCGCATGAGAAGGACCAGTTTCAGGTACAGGGTCCGCCGAAAAAGAAGTACCAACTCCAGTCACATGCGTAGGTGAAGGCGGTGGTATCAAGTCGACATCCATATACATACGGTCGTCATCATCGACAGGATCCACATGAGCGCTAGCAGCGGCCTCAGCGTCAGCCATCTCAATGCGAGTGTGAGGGGGTACCATCTAGTTCCTCTCCTCGTCACTAACTTGGGCATCCCGCATACCCATCTTGCAGATAGCCTCCCAATCTGGAGGCGATGAGAAGGTCTTCTCCTGAATCTTCTCGTCCACTAAGTCAAACCCCAGGCGGGTCAGTAGAACAGTAATCATACGCCCATAGGGTAGATTACCCCTATGACCGGATAATGTAGCACTAATCATGGTCCACATGATGATGTAGGGAAGGCATACTGGCTGTCTAGTGCAGATACTATATATCAGAAACTGGGTCAGCTGAGAAACCCTCTCGTAGTGGCCACTTTGTGGAATCAGATTATGCTGAATAATCTTGCAGAAGACCCGTGGAGCTGGACGCATGTAACAAGCTCTCATCTGCCAGCGATCAGGTCGTAGCAGCTGATTGTCGATCTCTGCCCTCATCTCCATGGAAACAAACTGGGGCTCACCAGGCGCACAGTAGACCATGGGGCCATCATAAGGAATGCCCAGTAGGTCGGCCAGTTGCCAATAGTCAAATGAGATATTCACCCCTTTGACGTAGCTGGTGATGCGCAACTCTTGACCCCTCTCGACATCATTGTAATTCCCCACCACCTGGAGATTACAATAGAACTGACGCACCAAATCCGGACAAGTGCACGCGTCGTAAGTGATGACAGGGAGCCACCCCATATCACCGAATGCTCTCTCTACGTTGAACAAGGCTAGCTCAGCCAAGTTCACTATATGACCACCCTCCACCTTCTTACGAGCATAGTGAGCATACTGTGCCTCGGCTTCGTTGGAGCGGAAACGAAGGGGATCACAAACTCTGGGTACCTTGGTATGAGCCATGGTATCTGCAAATAAGAAGGAAAAAGGGAGATAAGGAGTTAATAGGATAAAAATCCAAAATTTAATATGTTAACGACGTAAGTTGGCCAAAAACCTCACTTTTCACTCATACACGTGGGCAGGAGGACTTACGTAGGTTCCAACATATCCTACAACACTCACACAGTAGGAAATTGGAACTAATGAAGTCCAATTTGAAGGAATTTTAAGAAATCAAAAATTTCGACAATTAGGGCAAAAAGGGCAAAAATTCAAGTTTCTCGATAACCAACTGATGAAACTCAAAAATTTTAAAGGCTTTCGTTCCTTGAGACACCAATAACAAAAGCCCCCAATAAAAATCAAATTTTTATGGTTGGAAAAAGTTTAATTTGAAAGATACAAGTTAAATGGACAAAAACCTAGAAAAGAAAACCTAAAAACAGGGGAAAATGGGAGAACATACCTGTAGGGATGACGTGGACGTCGAAACCCGGACTCAAACTGACCAAAAACAGTGGAGTGGCACTGTAGCAACTCAGAGGGGAGAGACGAGTCGAAACGGGAGGGAAATAACAAAGAATGAACCAGAATCGACTCTTAAAAAAATCTGATTTTTGGTCTGAGGGTCGGACAATTCGACCAGAACCATCGACCCTCGGATCGACCCTCCCATCGACCCTCGGCTCTCGAGAATCTGACAGAAAACTAAGGGTCGGATACTGAGGGTCGGATACCCATCGACCCTCACATTGACCCTCAGCTCTCGGGAATCTGACAGAAAACTAAGGGTCGGATACTCATCGACCCTCAGCTCTCGGGAATCTGACAGAAAACTAAGGGTCGGATACTGAGGGTCGGATTCTCATCGACCCTCAGCTCTCGGGAAGAACAGGTCATTCCCAGGGTCTGATACTAAGGATACCTACCATCGACCCTCACCATCGACCCTACATAGAAAAGACAGTAAATTTGTTATAAAATGAGTTGAAAGTTGAAATTTTAAATCGGTTAACGTGCCTACATGAAGTATCAATGATTTTCTCATTTTTTTTCAGAAGAAATTATGTCTGGACGAAGAGTGACCAGACAGAGCCGAAATGCAGTTCCACCACCACCACCTGTGGAGGAAACTAGCCAGGAGAATGTATATGTACAAGGAAATCCTGATCAGGCAAACCCTACAAATTTGCCACCTCCACCACCTGAGTTAGCAACCGTGGTGATGAATTCGGCACAGCAGCTACAACAGATGCAACATGCACAGGCTCAAATGCAAGTTGCAATGGGAATCATGTTCCAAGCTGCTCATGCTACACCCATGCAGACCAGACAAGTCAGTGCAACACCGGTGGGTAACCACCCAGCACCTCAAACACCTCAACCACCAACTGCACAAATTCCAATACTAGGTCTAGAATCAGCCCAGGTTAATTATCAGTATCCACAACCTATGTTTGGGGCATACCCCCAAAATCAGATGGATCACTCTTGATTGGTTGAGAGATTTTTGAAGATGAAGCCCAGGGAATTCAACGATAAACCGTCTGATCCGTTATGGCCAGCACACTGGATCGACGAGTTGGAGAGAAACTTTCTTATGATGACTATTACAGAGGAAGAAAAGGTATTATGTGCCACCTTCATGCTCAAGGGCGATGCACATCATTGGTGGAAATCTACCCGGGCCTATCTATTGATCAAGCATGCCCTATTGACTTGGGCTATATACAAAGAAGCGTTCTTTGAGAAGTATTTTCCACGAAGCTTCAGAGATTCTATGGAGAAGGAGTTCCTGAGTTTATATTAGGGACAGATGTCAGTGGATGCATATCAACAACGTTATGAAGAGCTTTTTTTCTTTACACCACTCAGTATGCAAGAAGACACAAAAACCCGTAGGTTTGTCACGGGACTGAGAGGAAGCATCAGAGAGCACGTTCTGGGCTTGGAAAAGAAGGTATACAATGAAGCTGTCCAAATCGCTCGAGTTATAGAATCGAGCCAGAAGGAGAGTTATTTCACACAGAACAAAGGTATAAAAAGGCCAGTTGGAAATACCTACAACGGAGGGAACAACAAGACATTTAAACCCTTCCGTGCTCAAGGCTTTACTGCTGCAACCAGGACTACTCCAGTAGCTCAACATCAGCCAAAGCCAAATTCTGAAGGCCCGAAATGTTATTACTGTAACCAGCCGGGACATATGGCAAGGGAGTTCCCTAAGCCCAAGAAACAGTTACATCAAGGACGGGTATATGCTGTTACATCCGAGGATGCTGCCGCATCACCCGATGTGGTCACAGGTATGACTGAAACCTTTTAAAGTTGTAATTACATTATATGAGTATGTAGACTAAGTAAAAAAAATCACAGGTATCGTACCTATAAATGACGCACCCGCTAGAGTACTCTTTGATTCAGGAGCTACTCATTCCTTTATATCGGTGTCATTCGGAAGGAAGCTAAATTTACCCATCAAAACACTAGACTACAATTAACTTGTACGGTCACCAATGGGGTTAGAAGTGGAATTAGAGAAAGGTTATGGACCATGTCCAGTTCTCATTGGCGAGAAAACCTTAGATGCAACCTTGATACAACTTGAGATGGCAGACTTTGACGCCATCTTGGGAATGGACTGGTTAGCTCCGCATTCTGCAAACCTATTATGCACCGAAAAAGAAGCTAATATTTAAAGACAAAGAAGGAACACAATTCAGTTTTGTGGGAACCAAACTTCCCCGTAGACTCAAGCTCATACTCTCAGCACTAAAGGCTAAGAGGTGCCTGGAGAAGGGGGCAGTCGGGTATCTGGTATCAGTGGTCGACCTAACCAAGGAAGCACCACGAATAGAAGATATTGATGTAGTGCGGGACTATCCTGACGTATTTTTAGAGGAACTACCAGGATTACCACCCGACCGAGCCACAGAGTTTGTGATAGATCTTATACCTGAAGCCGCACCAGTATCAAAAGCACCATATAGAATGGCTCCTACCGAACTGAAGGAACTGAAAGTACAACTACAAGAACTACTGGACAAGGGTTATATTTGATCCAGTATATCACCATGGGGAGCGCCGGTACTATTCGTGAAAAAGAATGACGGTAGCGTTCGATTATGCATCGACTATCGGGAGTTGAATAAATTGACAATCAAGAATCGATATCCACTACCTCGGATAGATGACTTGTTCGATCAGTTGCAAGGAGCAAAGGTATTTTCTAAGATCGATCTTCGATCAGGCTATCATCAGTTGAAGAATTAAAAATGGTGATATTCCTAAGACAGCTTTCAGGACCAGATATGGACATTATGAGTTATTGGTCATGTCTTTTGGATTAACAAACGCACCAGTAACTTTCATGGAACTTATGAACCGGGTCTTCCACGATATGTTGGATACGTCGGTTATTATATTTATTGATGATATACTAGTATATTCCAAGGACAAGGAAACCCATATCAAGAACCTAGACGCCGCCCTACAGCGGTTAAGGAAAGAGAAGCTCTATGCCAAATTTACCAAGTGTGAGTTTTGGCTAAGTGAAGTCACCTTCCTAGGCCATGTAGTATCCGCCGAAGGAATTAAAGTGGACCCCAGCAAGATCGAGGCTATTGTAAAGTGGGAAGCACCAAAGAGCGTTGTAGAAATTAGAAGTTTTTTGGGTCTCGCTGGTTATTATCGGAGATTTGTGGAAGACTATTCCCGGATTGCCGTACCTCTCAACAGTTTGACTAAGAAAGGTGAAAAGTTTTTGTGGACGGATAAATATGAGAAGAGCTTCCAGACATTGAAGACCAGATTGATATCCGCTCTGATTTTGACTATTCCTATTCCAGGACAGACATTTATTTTATACATGGATGCGTCGGGACTAGGATTAGGATGTGTGCTTATACAAGGAGATCAAGTAATTGCTTATGCCTCGAGACAGTTGAAGATACACTAGAAAAATTATCCCACTCATGATTTGGAGTTAGCGACAGTAGTACATGCTGTCAAGATATGGAGACATTACCTATACGGAGAGAAATTCCAGATTAAGTCAGACCATAAAAGTCTTACTTATTTATTTAACCAGAAGGAATTGAATATGAGACAAAGAAGATGGTTGGAACTATTGAAAGACTATGATTGTGATATCTAGTATCATCCGGGAAAAGCGAATGTTGTAGCGGATGCGTTAAGCAGAAAGGTAATGATAAAATCGCAAGGAGAGGTTAGCACGAGTGCAGCAATGTGTACTATCAGAATGGTATTCAATCACTGCAATGAGCAGTATGTGATAGATACAACGGATGGATCAGCCAACCAAGGATTTATTCATCGGTTTTCAAATATGTTCGCGGCATTGAAGATTATACCGGATATAATGGATGAAGTGAAGACAGCTATCAAATCAGATCCTTATCTGAGAACAGTACAAGAAGATATCGAGAAAGGTAGGACTAACCCTGAGTTCACCTTGGACGAAGAAAAAATACTGAAATACAAAGGAAGAATATGTGTACCCAAAACAGAAAGTGTAGACATTAGACACCAACTGATGAAAGAAGCCCATACCACCATCTATTCGGTACATCCTAGAAGTACAAAAAAGTATCATGATCTAAAGAAACTATATTGGTGGAGAGGAATGAAAACAGATGTAGCTAAGTTCGTGTCT
The DNA here is from genome assembly GCA_028583415.1 of Protea cynaroides. Classification (NCBI taxonomy): domain Eukaryota; kingdom Viridiplantae; phylum Streptophyta; class Magnoliopsida; order Proteales; family Proteaceae; genus Protea; species Protea cynaroides. The sequence continues at coordinate 93,244,554 of CM053276.1, read as the reverse complement.
CAATGCCTAAATTGTCAGAAAGTAAAGGCTGAACGACAAAGACCTGCAGGACTGTTACAGCCGTTACCGGAACCCGCATGGAAATGGGACTGCATCACTATGGACTTCATCACGGGGTTACCAATGACTCCTCGGGTAGTTGACGCAGTTTGGGTGATTGTAGATCGTCTGAAAAAAATAGCTCGCTTCATACCTATACGACCTCAGTATACACTAGAAAGGTTAGCAAAGCTGTATGTGGATAATGTTGTTCGATTACACGGTGTACCAGAGAGCATTGTATCCGATAGAGACCCACGATTCACTTCCAAGTTTTGGAAAGGATTGCAAAAGGCTATGGGTACAACATTGAAGTTCAGTACTGCATTCCACCCACAGACAGACGGACAGTCAGAGCGTACAATTCAGATTCTAGAAGATATGCTACGAGCATGTGTAATTGATTTCAAAGGATCATGGGATGAAAGACTACCACTAATCGAGTTCGCTTATAACAATAGCTATCAGGCTACTATACAGATGTCACCTTATGAAGCACTGTATTACAGAAAGTGTCGAACTCCTTTATTTTGGGATGAAGTTGGAGAACGTAGTATTGTTGGACCGGAATTTGTTGAAGAGACTTGTTGAGTGGTCGACATTATCAAGGAAAGGGTAAGAACAGCTCAGAACCGTCAGAAGCAATATGTAGATACTCGACGCAGAGATCTGGAGTTCGCCGTGGGTGATAAAGTATTCTTGAAAGTATCGCCTATGCGAGGATTGAAAAGGTTCGGAAAGAAAGGGAAACTAAGTCCAAGATATGTCGGGCCGTATGAAATTCTAGCTAAGCGTGGGAAAGTGTCTTATCAGTTAGCACTACCACCATCTATGTCAAGTGTGCATGACGTATTTCACATTTCCCTATTGAAGAAGTATGTCAAGGATCCAACGCACGTTTTGACAGTAGATTTACCGGAATTGACTGATGATTTGACATTTGAAGTAACACCAACAAAAATCCCCAGTCGAAAGGTCCAACGTCTGTGCAATCAAGATATCTATTATGTTAAGGTCACCTGGAAAAGTAGAGACATGGAAGAAATTACATGGGAAGAAGAAAATGTTATGCGGAAGCAATACCCTCACTTATTTGATTCAGAAGGTACGTATAATTTCGAGGATGAAATTTTTATAAGTAGGGGGAGTTGTAAGACCCGTGTCATTCTAACCCGGTCTTATCACCTTGAACCAGGATTACCCATCATGGTCGAGTCAAATGGACCAAGGGCGTGAAAGAGATCGAGATCCCAGGTATCAAATCGACCCTAAAACACTTAATTTAAGGGGAGGGTCGCATACCCAGCCAAGGAGGGTCGGACCTCCCAAAACAAAAAGTCAGACCCTCAGTTTTGAAGGGAGGGTCGGATAACTTAGAAATCTAGGGTCGACGGGATCATTGACCCTCCCATCGACCCTCAGTTGTCACCGAAACTGAAACTAGGAGATTTCCTAATTTTCGATTGGGATTCTTTCCTAATCTCAAAGGGACTTATTTTAGGATGTTCCTACTCTATTTAAAGGATGTCCCTAATCCTCTTTCACTCCTTTACAATCCTAATTGAATTGAGAGAAAGAGAATAGAAGGAAGAGAAGAAGAAGAGAAACAAGGTAGAGAAGAAAACCAAAACAAGAAGAGTTGCAGAGAAGGAGTAATCTTCTCAAGTATGGATATTAATTCCATGAGTTTCTACAAACCTTAGGTTAAGTAATGATGAGAGTATGATTTCGGAGAAACCCACACCATCAAACCATGGTTAGGTTTTCATAGAAAACCATGGGAGATTACATGAAAGCTATCTAGGTAGATTATTCATGGTTCTAGACCATGGAATGAATGTTGAATGGACTGTAGGAGAAAGCCATAGGACCCCAAATACGAAGGATGGACTAAAAACAGGGTTATTGACCAAAGAGCACCGAGGGTCGCACAGAGGGTCGATGACCATCCGACCCTAGGTGATCTTGAGTGTCGACCCTCAGTGTTTGGGAAGTCCAGATTGGGGAGGGTCGCACCCAGGGTCAATCATGACTCCAACCCTACGTCCAACCCTCAGTTAACAGAATGGTTTTTAAATTCAGATAAATTCTAATTAAATTTTATCGACTTTATTAGGTCTTCTAGCAATATAATAACATTATAAAGGTGATTCTAAAGCTTGGAAAAGTATCTATTAGCAAGCTAAGGTGAGGAAACAGAACTCTAAACTAATTGGTTAATAACAAACTGTTTTTCTTTTCTTGAGTCTAATGCCATGCTTGATTCTATGCGAATATGTTTGTAATGTGCATACAACATCTCATCCAATATTTCTATTATTTGTTCATGCATATTTACTTTATTGTTTATAACATGATGATGATGATGATGATGATAGGAATAGGCATGTGATTGTATATGTATGGTTGGTGTACTTGATGCGAGCGAGTATCAGGGGAGGTGTGATGAGAACGTCAATAAACATTAACCTTTGACGGGTCTCAGCCTTTAACTCTATCTCTAACTCAAGTCTTGTGCATTAGCATCGTCGTATCGCCATTACTTTAGCAGAATTATTATGTCGTAGAGTATCAAGGGAGGTGGTCTCGGTCCTTGTAGTCTCTGACTCTACCGGGGGGCCTTAGCTCTATCTCTATGGACATTCTAAGGGATGCTGGGGTGAGGCCTTGGATACACTGTTTGGCATTAGGATTGGTTAGTTGCGAGCCCAGTTTGCAAGCCCTCGCCAGCAGGGGCTTACATGTTGGTATGGCACTATATAACAATAAACGTTAACCTTTGTTATATAATGTTCATGATTAGGGTGGATGGGGACGACAATAAATGTTAACCTTTGGGCGGACTTCCACACCCTGTGTATAGAGGCGGGGTCAATAAACGTTAACCTTTGACCACCCAACCTTTCTATTGCGCATTGCAAACTTTAAACCACACCAAAGATATGAATTGATTGCATGCATATGTACTGTTGCATTGTTTTGTTTGCTCACTAAGCCATGATGTGTGCTCACCCCTCGATGTCAAATATTTTTAGTTGATGATGCAGGTTTCACAGTTGAAGATTATATGAATGCTCCAGCGTACGGGAACGTAGCAGCAATGGAGGTTGAAGCTGAAGTGGATACACATGACTCCTCTTGCGAGTGTAACTCATGTATATTCGATTAGATATTTTTCTTAGGTTTCTTTACTTAGATTTATTATGGACATGTATTTGATATCTATTTGTGTCTCAGTTGATACAGAATAATTTGTTATTTAAATATTAATATCACAGTAGATTCTCAGTTCATTTTATTATAAGATTTTCGCTATTGTGTATTTACTCTGATTATGATTATAAATGTATGGAGTTTAGATAACACGGATATAGCCTACTCGAGATCCTGGTTGAACCATCGGTTTATTAGCGGTTCATCACACCATTCTGAATAGTGCAAAATTGGGGTGTGACAAAGCCCCCCCGGCAGAGTCAGAGACTACACGGTCCGAGACCACCTCCCCTCATACCCTATGACGTAATAGTTCGGCTAAGGTAATGGCGATACGATGATGTCAGTGGACAAGACATGAGTTAGAGATAGAGCTAGAGTGCTGAGGCCCGGCCTATGACACCCCCCTGATACTCACTTGCATCAAGCACACCAACCACACACATACATCCACATGCCTATTCCTATCATCATCATCATCATCATGTTATAAACAATAATTTAAATATACATGAACAGTAATAATAGAAATATTGGATGACATGTTGAATGCACATGACAAGCATACACTCATAGAATCAATCATGGCATTGGACTCAAGAATAAAACAGTTTATTATTAACCAATTAGTTTAGGTCTTGTTCCCTCACATTTACTTGATCGTAGATCCTCTTTCAAGCTTTAAGAATCAACTAAATATCAATATTATATCACTAGAAGACCTAATCAAGTCGATAGAATTTAATTTGAATTAGTTTTGATTTTTAAAAACATGCTGTTAACTGGGGGTCGATGCCAGGGTCGGAGGTTCCATCGACCCTGGGTGCTACCACCCAGATTCTGGACTTCCCGAACACTGGGGGTCGATTGTTAGGGTCTGGTAGGGTCGATTGGCCATCAACCCCCGTGCGACCCCCTGTGGGTTTAGTCGAATTTTCATCCTATAGTCCATTCCTTCGTGTTTGGGTCCTATGGCTTGCTTCTACATTCCATTACATACATGTTCCATGTCCTAGAACCATAGTTTATTCACCTACATGATTTTTATGATCTCCCCCCTGGTTTTCCATGAAAACCTAACCATGGATGGATGATTTAGGTTTCTCCTAGATCACATCCTCTTCACTATCTATTCTAAGGTCTGTAGAATTACATGGAGATAGTATCCATATTTGAGAATTAGGTTGGTTTCTCTGAAGCCTTCTCTTTGATCTTCTTCTCCACTTTTCTTCTCTTCTCTTTCTCTTCTCCTTCTCTTCTCTTTCTCTCAATCCAATTAGGGTTCTAAAAGGAGTGAAAGAGGCTTAGGGACGTCCTATTTATAGAGTAGAAACTTCTAAAATAAGTCCCATTGAGATTAGGAAAGAATCTCATTGAAATTTAGAAAGTTCCTAATTCACGGTTTCTGTCGGCAGACTGGAGGTCGATGAGGGGGTCGGAGATCCCATCGACCCCTGGTTCAAAAATGTCCGACCCCCGGTTAAAAACTTAGGGTCTAACTTTTATACTGGGGGGTCCGACCCTACCTTGCTGGGTATGCGACCCTCCCCCTTATTTTAGTGTTTTTGGGCCAGTTTAATACCTGGGATCGCGATCTCCTCACGCACTTGATCCATTTGGCTCGACCATGATGGGTAGACCTGGTTCAAGGTGGTAAAACCTGGTTAGTTTGATACGGGTCTTACATCCATAGCATTGCCTTTCAACATAATTTTATCTTCAAATCCTTTTGTCATGGCCTGGTTACAGATAGTCAAGTTCATCAAATCATTAGCTCCCTCATTTTTCAAGATTCAAGAAGGGTTTATCTAAGAAGTCACTTTCTGCAATCAATCTGTCAATCTTCCCTTGACCTTGGAAGCATGGTCAAATTCTGGATGCAATGCAGATTCAACCTAGTTCCAACTCTGTTGGATTATCCGTTTCCTTCTATCTTGCCCCTACCACACTATAGTAGTGGTCTGTCACAACATGTAGACACTGGGGCATAGATATACCCTATGTAGAGGAATTGAACTTGATCATGAGCATTACATCTAGGATCCATTGTCTAGTCTGAAGTCATTCACTTTCCTAGTCAATAGAAGTAGGTCCATCCAAGTTGATTTTCGCCAATTTCTCAGTTCTCCCAATCATGTTGATGAAGAAAATCCAATGTGGTCGCTCACCTATTAAGATTTGGTCACCAAATTCTCTAAAGGAACACTTCGAATCTTTTACTCCTCGTGCCTACTTTGGGACCTTGGTTCATTCATCTTTCAAAATTGGCAATGTAGCAAAGCCCTGAGCTTTTCATGAGCCTAGATCAAGAGCCAAACCCATGTCACATTTCATCGCCGCTTAGCTGTTCTACCAATTTGGTATACCATAGTGCATAGTCAAAGAACTTAGTTAACCAGATGCCCCTCGACAGTTTAACACCAAGGTAAATCAATAAAATCACTTTGGTTTGAGACTATCAAGCTCCCCTCATTCTTGTCCAAAATCCTTGCTAAAGTTTCTTTCGATTCAAAATCCAACACCACCAATGTTGGCTGAAGAAAATCATCACTTTCAAATTACATGGAATACTTCCAAGGGAGCAACCAAGTCATCCCTACCATACTGAAATTAAGTCAAACTTTCAGTACCAGGTCATAAATGGCAAATTTCAAATCCAGGTATCATGCCAGCAAAGTCCATGACACCATTTCCATTGATGCCATGTTTTATGCCTTCACCAATAAAGCAGGGGCGAAAAAAAAACCTTGGAAAACTGCCAAGGAATTCACCATCATTTCAAATATGTCCAGCACTCTATAGGTTCAAAGTCAAAAGACTTCCAAGATGGGTCAGATTTCAACCCTAAAGGTTCAAAGTCAACAAAGATTTCCTATGTGGGTCACTTTCGAGCATCCTAAAGGTTCATAGCATCAAAGTTACTTAAGAGGATATTCTAATATCCATTCCCGAAGGTTCATAGCCATAGAGCTTCCAAGAAGGATATTTCAATTTTCAATCCCAAAGGTCCAAAGCTGATAGGAACTTCAAAGATGAGTCATTCAGTATCACCTTATAAGTGACCTTCTGAGTTCATGCTTATTTCAGAATCAATAGCAAATTCCTCACCCTAAAAGTGACCTTCTGAGTTCTTGCTAATTTCAGAATCAAATGCGGAGCCCTAGCTCATCCAAAGTTCAAATCAATCTCAATCTATAACTGAATCGAATGTAGAGCCCTAGCTCATCTAAAGTTCAAATCAGTCTCAGTCTAAGTAAATCATATGCAGAGCCCTAGCTCATCCAAAATTCAAATCAATCTCAATCTATAAGTGAATCAAATGCAGAGTCCTAGCTCATCCAAAGATCAAGTCAATCTTAGCCTATAAGTGAATGCAGAGCCTTAGCTTATCCAAAGATCAAATCAATCTCAAATTATTAGTGAATCAAATGTAGAGCCCTAGCTCATCTAAAGATCAAGTTAATCTCAGCCTATAAGTGAATGTAGAGCCCTAGCTCATCCAAAGATCAAATCAATCTCATATTATTAGTGAATCAAATGTAGAGCCCTAATGTCACACCCCAATTCTGTACTATTCAGAATGGTGTGATGAACTGTTAATAAACCAACGGTTCAATCAGGATCTCTAATAGGTTGTGTCCTTTTAAATTAAACCATACACATCCACAACCATAATCAGAATAAATACACAATAGCGGAAGTCTTAATATTAAATGAACTGAGGAATCTAACTGTGATAATCATAAATAAAATACCAAATTATGTGGTATCAACCGAGACATAAGTAAATAAAATATCAATTATATTTTCTTAATAGTTCAAATAAAATCTAATAAAAAACGCATGAGTTGTACTCGCATGAGGAGTCATGCGTCTCCACTATGTCTTCAGCCTCCATCGTAGCCACGTATCCGTACACAGAAGCATTCATATAATCTTCCACAGTGGTACCTGCATCATCAAATAAAAATATTCGACGTCGAAAGGGTGAGCACACATCACGGCTCAGTGGGGAAACAAAATAATGCAACAAACATATGCATGCATTCAATTCATATTTGTGGTCCGGTTTATAAGTTTGCAATGTGCTATAGAAAGGTTCGGTGGCCGCCTCACCTCTATACACGAGTGTTTGAAACCACCAAAGGTTAACGTTTATTGTTGTCCCACATGCACCCACTATGGAATAGAGATAGAGCTAAAGTGTCCGGATCAAACACTGTATAACACTTCCCCTGATGCCCTACCCATACCAATACATATGCCCCTGCTGGCGAGGGCTTGCATACTGGGCTCGCAACTAACCAATCCTAATGTCAAACAGTGTATCCAAGGCCTCACCCCAGCATCCCTCAATACGTCAATAGAGATAGAGCTAAGGCCCCCCGACAAAGTCGAAGACTACACGGTCCGAGACCACCTCCCTTGATGCCCTACGACATAATAGTTCTGCTAAGGTAATGGCGATACGACGATGTCAGTGGACAAGACTTGAGTAGAGATAGAGCTAAAGTGTCCGGATCAAACACCGTATAACACCTCCCCTGATGCCCTACTCGCATCAAGTACACTAACCACACACAAACATTCACATGTCTATTCCTAGCATCATCATCATCATCATCATGTTATAAATAAACCGAATTAAATATCCATGAACATTAATAGCAGAAATATTGGATGACATGTTGAATGCCCATTACAAGCATACATGCATAGGATCAGTCATGGCGTTGGACTCAAGAAATAAAAATAATTTATTATTAGCCAATTAGTTTAGGTCTTGTTCCCTCACCTTTGCTTGAGTGTAGAACCTCTTTCAAGCTTTAAGAATCACTTTTATATCAATAGGAAGACCTAACAAGTCGATAGATTTTAGTTAAAAGTCATTCCGACAATTTTAGGCTTGTTGTTAAGCGAGGGTCGTAGGACGGGTTGCAGGTAGGGTAGCAGTTTATTGCGACCCCCAGGGGTAGGGTCGATGCTAGGGTCGGATGTTCCATCGACCCTGGGTGCGACCACCGCATCCCTGGACTTCCCGAATGCTGGGGGTTGATCCTATGGTCTGGTAGGAATCAACCCCATGTGCGACCCCCTGTGGTTTGAGTCGATAATTTCATCCTACAGTCCATTCTTTCATGTTTTGGTCCTATGGCTTACTTCCACAACCATTCTGTGCTTGTTCTATGGCTTAAACTCTTGGTTTCTTTCTTACTTTGCCTAGCATGATTTTCTCCATGGATTTCATTGAAATCCTCCCATGGATGGATGATTTGGGTTTCTCCTAGATCATACCCTCTTCATGAACTATTTTAAGGTCTTAAATTATTAATGGAACATACTCATACCATTAGGTTTGTTGAGATTCAGAGATTTCTCTGAATTCTTCTCTTTATTCTTCTTCTCCAACTTTCCTTCTCTTCTCCTTTTGTTCTTTTTCCTTTACTTTTAATTAGGGTTTCAAAAGGAGTAAAAGAGGCTAAACGACGTCCTATTTATAGAGGAGAACCTCCCAAAATAAGTCCCATTAAGATTAGGAAAGAATCCCCTTAAAATTTGGAAAGTTTCCTATTTACGATTTCTGTCGACAAAGAGGGGTCGATGAGGGGGTCGGAGATCCCGTCGACCCTCAGGTCTAAATTGTCCAATCCCCGATCAGAATTTCAGGGGTCTGACTTCCTAATGAGGGGGGTCCGTCCCTGCCTATCTAGGTATGAGACCCTGCCCTCTATTTTACTATTTTTGGGTCAGTTTCGTAAGACCCGTATCGAACAAACCAGTCTTACCACCTTGAACCAGGTCTACCCATCATGGTCGAGCCAAATGGACCAGGTGCGTAAAGGAGATAACGATCCCAGGTATTAAACTGACCCAAAAAACACTAAAATAGGGGGAGGGTCGCACACCCAGCTAGGCAGGGTCGGACCCCCCCAATATAAAAGTCAGACCCTGAGTTTCTAACCGGGGGTCGGACAACTTGGAACCAGGGGTCGATGGGACCTCCGACCCCCTCATTAACCCCCAGTCTGCCGATAGAAATCATGATTTGGAAACTTTCAAATTTTCAATGGGATTCTTTCCTAATCTCAGTGGGACTTATTTTGGGAGTTTCTACTCTATAAATAGGACGTCCCTAAGCCTCTTTCACTCCTTTTAGAAACCTAATTGGATTGAGAGAAAGAGAAGAGAAGGAGAAGAGAAGGAGAAGAGAAGGAAAGTGGAGAAGAAGACCAAAGAGAAGGCTTCAGAGAAACAAGTCTACTTCTCAAGTATGGATACTATCTCCATGAATTTCTTAAGACCTTAGAGTAGATAGTGAAGAGGGTATGATCTAGGAGAAACCCAAATCATCCATCTATGGTTAGGTTTCAATGGAAACCATAGAGGAGATCATTAAAACCATGTAGGTGAATAAACTATAGTTCTAAACCATAGAATATGTATAGAATGGATTATAGAAGCAAGCCATAGGACCCAAACACGAAAGAATGGACTGTAGGATGAAAATCTCGAATAAACCCACGGGGGGTCGCACGTGGGGTCGATGGAGAATCGACCCTACCAGACCCTAGCATCGACCCCCAGTATTCGGGATGTCCAGGAAAGGGGTGGTCACACCCAGGGTCGTTGGAACATCCAACCCTGGCATCGACCCTACTACAGGGGGTCGCAGAAAACTGCTACCCTACCTGCGACCCGTCCTGCGACCCCCAGTTAACAGTAAGTTTTAAAAATTAGAATTAATTCTAATTAAACTCTATCGACTTGATTAGGTCTTCTAGTGATATAATAGTGATATTAAGTTGATTCTTAAAGCTTGAAAGAGGATCTACAATCAAGCAAAGGTGAGGGAACAAGACCTGAACAGATTGGTTAATAATAAACTATTTTTTTATTTCTTGAGTCCAATGTCATGATTGATTCTATGCGTATATGCTTGTCATGTGCATTTAACATGTCATTCAATATTTCTATTATTACTGTTCATGCATATTTAAATTTATTTTTTATAACATGATGATGATGATGATGATAGGAATAGGCATGTGAACGTATGTATGTGGTTAGTGTGCTTGATGCAAACGTATGTGTGTGGTCGTAGTGTATGAGGGGAGGTGGTTTCGGACCGTGTAGTCTCTGACTCTAACGGGAGGCCTTAGTCCTATCTCTATGGACGTATTGAGGGATGCTAGGGTGAGGCCTTGGATACACTGTTTGACATTAAGATTTGTTAGTTGCGAGCCCTTGCCAGTAGGGGCTTACGTGTTGGTATGGGTAGAGTATCAGGGGAAGTGTCATAGGCCGGGCCTCAGCACTTTAGCTCTATCTCTATTCCATGGTAGGGTGGATGGGGACGACAATGAACGTTAACCTTTGGGCAGGCCTTCACACCCTATGTATAGAGGTGAGGCGGCCACCAAACCTTTCTATAGCACATTCTAAACTTATATACTAGACCACAGATATGAATTGATTGCATGCATGTGTTTGTTGCATTGTTTTGTTTGCTCACTGTGCCGTGATGTGTGCTTACCCTTTCGACGTTGAATATTTTTAGTTGATGATGCAGGTACCACGGTTGAAGACTATATGAATACTTTTGTGTACGGGTACTGTGAGGACAATGGAAAATCGATGATCCTCCTCGGGATGAATGTAGATCCGTAATCGATGAAGATCGATTGTTCTGTTGGAGTCGCCACCTAGATCAAGGTCTAGAACCTCTAAAAATGTAGCCTCACCCTAAGGTAAGACTTCTATTGACTCATGACCCAATGTAGCAGTTCTTTGGCCTGCAAGAGATCAGGTAAGTATTCAGGGTACGGTTATGGGAAGGTGTTAGGCACCCAAACCGCCCGATCAATATTGGCCTCCTAAACTTTCCTTAAATTTCAATTTCGACTGTGCTTGGTCAACTGGATGACTAGGGTTCAATGGGGGATGTCCTAAACCAAGTTGCTAAGTTATTCTAACCTAGGGTTCAGCCAATCATGTTTTAAAGCAAATAAACAAGTAAATGTAATGTACAATATTATACAGTGAACCGAATCAAAGATGGTTCGGTTTTGGACTGAATCTGAGATGTGTAAGACATCTCAAACTGCCTACGTATTCCAATCCTGGAAATCAAGTCCAAAAACGTAGTTTGAAATGGGTTTGTGTGATTAATGATTATGAAAGTGATTTATGCATTTGCTTTAATTAGATTCTTTGTTGTCCAAGTTGAAGTTTATGCTGGATGTATGTTTGATGGGTGGCTTTGTGCCGTATTTGGGATTCCCAAATTACCTACGTATTCTAGGGTTTGCCCTAGAAATCAGGTACGACGTAGTTCGAAAGGGTTTTGAGAGTCGGATTTGGAATGTGTACCAAAATCCTTCCAATTTTGTCAATAGGATCTAGGGATGAAACCTAAATTCCTACCATTTTTATTTGGGATGTGTATCAAATTCTTTCTACTTTTATTAATAGGATCTAGGGATGAGACCTAAATTCCTACCATTTTTATTTGGGATTGTACCAAATTCTTTCTATTTTTGTCAATAGGATCTAGGGATGAGACCTAAATTCCTACCATTTTTATTTGGGATGTGTACCAAATTCTTTCTATTTTTGTCAATAGGATATAGAAATGAGACCTAAATTCCTACCATTTTTATTGTTTCCATTCTTAGGTTTTTAGGGTTTTCTATCCCTTTTCATTGTGATTTTCATTTTTTAGGGTTTCATACCCTAATTATTCTCTTTATTCTAGGGTTTATTTTGCCCTAATTATTTTTTCCATTTTTAGGGTTTCACTACCCTAATTGTTCAATTCTTTCCATTTTAGGGTGTATCTTGCCCTAGTTGTTGTACAATGTAAACAATCTAACATAGCAATGTGAGCTTAAATATAGCAGTATAAGCATCCAAATATAGCATGTTGGAAATATATTCAAATTTAGCAACAAATCAGTCAAAGATGGCAAGTGAGCATGTGAATCAATACAAACATGGTAAGTGTGCATCCAAACATGGCAGTAATCATCCAATATGGCATGTGAGCATGTGTAACAGACAAATATGGCAATAAGCATGTGTAGCATTCCAAAACAACAAGAATCATGTAAGCACCCAAAGATAACATGTGAAAGCATTCCAAGTATGACATGTGAGCAATGTGAGCATCAAATATGGAAATTATGTGGCATCATATGTATCAAAGAAACTTGTATGCATGATAATCAGATTCGTTTTAATTAATCATAATGAAGATGATGAAGGTAATTCGGGAGCAGCTGTATAGATTGGTTATTGGAAAATCAGAAATGGAGATGGTAGATGTTAAAGGTTGCAATCTGATTTGTATGGGTGTGGACAGATCGTGAGGAGTGGTGCATTGCTGTTGGGATTTGGTGATTGGATGGATGTATATTGGGTGATGAGTGATATGGTGGTGGGCAGGTGTAAGGTGAGAGATTTGATGAGGTGTTGCAGGATGAAATTGGTACTGCAGATGATAGCAAACTGCCTGGCCGTGGCTGGGTTTTGATTAATGATGCAGGCTAGACAAGAGTGAAGAGATGGGATTGTGAGTGTAGCTGAACAGGTGTTTAGATGATTATGTGAGTGAAAGCTTGGGTTTGATGCTTGGTGGGGCTAAAGCAGCAATGGATATGACACAGTGGGGAATCACGGAGATGGAGTTGCGGTGATGATGATTTTTCCATGGCCAGGTAGCCGGGTGCATGAGGATTATAGGTTGCAAGCTTGGGTGGCTGAGAAGGCATGGGAGTGTGTCAGTTAGAGTAGATTAGGTGTTGCTGGGTTTATAGGGGAATGGTGGATGGTCAGGTGGCTTGGTTTTGGTCAGGATGGCTGGGTAATTGAAGATATGGGCAGCAAGTGGAATCAACAACATATGTATATAAAAAAACTTAATAGAAAGACAGAAACAAACCGACTTACCTCCTTCTCTCTCTATATTCTTCTCTACTTCTTCTTTTTTTCTGCTCTTCCCCGTTCATTCTTCTTTTTCCCGCAGCTCTCCATTTTCTTTTCCTTTTTTCCCCAAAACCGTGAGCCTCTCCCCCTCTTCATGAGTTTTTCTTTTTTTTTTTATATTTCTCCCTCTTTTTTCTCTCTTCTTCCCTTCTTTTTCTCCCAAAACCGTGAGCCTCCCCCCTCTTCACGTTTTTTTTTCTCTCTTTATTTCTCCCACTTTTTTCTCTCTTCTTCCATTCTTTTTCTCCCAAAACCTAGCTCCAAAAGCTTTTTACGTTTTTTCTCTTTCCCTCTTTTTTTATCTTTTGGAAATCCTCTCAAAAAACACCTCTTTTTCTCTCTCTCACGTCTCTTTTATCTCCCCCCTTTTTCTCTTTTGGAAAAAATCTAAAAACCCTAAATCTTCTCCCTTTTCACTTCCTCTCTCTCCCCCTTTTTTTTCTCTTTTGGAAATCATCTAGAAACCCTAAATCTTCTCCCTTTTCACGTCCTCTCTCTCCCCTTTTTTTTTTCTTTTTTTCCTCCCAAACCTAGCTCTCCTAAAACCCCCATTTTTTTTCTCTTTCTTCTTTCCTTTTTTTTGTCCCACAAAATCTTTTGGATTCTCTTAGAAAAGCTCACGTTTTTCCTCTTTCTTCTTTCCTTTTTTTTCTCCAACAAAATCTTTTGGATTCCCTTAGAAAAGCTCACGTTTTTTCTCTTTCTTATTTCCTTTTTTTTCTCCAACAAAATCTTTTGGATTCCCTTAGAAAATCTCACGTTTTTCCTCTTTCTTCTTTCCTTCTTTTTCTCCAACAAAATCTTTTGGATTCCCTTAGAAAAGCTCACGTTTTTCCTCTTTCTTCTTTCCTTTTTTTTTTCTTCCCCCCTTTTTCTCCCAAAACCTAGCCCCTTAGAAAAGCCACGTTTTTTTTCTTTCTTTTCCTCTTCTTTCTTTTTTTTTCTCCAACAAAATCTTTTTGATTCCCTTAAAAAAGCTCACGTTTTTCCTCTTTTTATTTTTCCTTCTTTTTCCTCAAAATCTTTTGAATTTTGTCATTTATATATGATAATATATATTATATACATATATACACATATATTTAATAACATACATATATATATATATATATATATATATATATATATATATATATATATAATATAATATATATATAAAATAAATATATAAAATATATATATATATATATATATATAGCATACATTATATATAATATATAAATACTATGCACATGGATGAACTGGATCGAAATGGTTTGAGACTGGCTTAGGTTGACTGAGTTAAACTGATATGGGTTGAGCTAGGTTGGACCAGAACTGGCTTGAACTGAGTTGACTGGATTGATTAGAATTAATTGGATTTTCTCTCTCTATTATTTCATGGGCCATTTCCGCTGTCATCCCGTACGGAATTTTCCGATGACCTTTATTCCAAATTTTCTACGTTCACTTTGTAGAACAGTAAAAATGAGAAATATTGAAACTTGAATCACCTCTTTTGGAAATAAAATGGCCAACTTATGACTTTCTGAAGTTTAAGCAAACCAATTATCGATAATTTGGCTGACCATTCAGCATGAGATGCTTTAGAGGCTTCTACCGGAAATATTTTACGTCCACTTTGTAGAGCATCATGAATGAAGAATAGTGGCATTGGAATCATCTGAATCTGACGTAGAACGGAAAAGATATGAAGTTTTGAAGTTCTAACGATATTTTTGCATGAAAGCTTGCATGGGATCCACTGGTGACTTCTACCCAGGATTTTTTACGCCCACTTTGTAGAACATCATGAATGAAGAATAATTGCCTTGGAATCATCTGAATCCGATGTAGAACGGAAATGATATGAAGCTTTGAAGTTCTAACGATAATTTTGCATGAAAGCTTGCATGGGACCCACTGGTGGCTTCTACCCGGGATTTTTTACGTCCACTTTGTAGAACATCATGAATGAAGAATAATGACCTTGGAATCATCTGAATCCGATGTCGGATGATGAAGATATGATGATTTGAAATTCAAACAATCCGACTTACGATAATTTGCATGAAGGCCCCTGGGATTATTTATAATAATTTCAGAAACCTCCCTTATATGTATCATCCGACTAAAATAGTCATATCTTTTTCATTTGATATCAGAATTGAGCAATTCTGATCTCATTTCGAAGATAATTCTATGACCTATGCATCCATGCAAAATTATAACCCATGAACTTGCTATGGACCCATTGAAAACTTCTTCAAATTCAGAGATCCATTGAAAACTTCCTCAAATTCACAGTAAAAAATCCAACTTTCGATCATCTTTCTCCTTTTGTTGTCCACATGCCAGCAGGACTTTGTTTAGCTGGGATGGCAAAAATGGGGTGCTTACAGATGCCCCTCTTCGGTCGAGATTATGGGCAATTGAGGCCGAAGACAAAAGTGGCCCATTTTTGCATTATTCTGCACTTGATCTGGATTCTACCATTGCTCTCTTGAACTGATGCTGTAACTACTCTCCTTTTTCTTTTGGGTAAAAGACAGTTACCTCCCCTCTAACTTAGCATATTGACAGTTGACCCCCAAACGTTAATACAGTTACCTCCCCTAACTAATTATTAAAATCCAAATAAGTCCACCTGTTAGGAATATTCCATTATATAGTAACGGTTGGAGTTGAATAGTTTTTTAAATCCCAAATTACCCTTTTAGAGTTCCGAACTACCCATTTTACCTTTACTTAAGAAGGTTACTATTTGGCAGAGGAACGATTCCCCCGATTCCTTGCTTGCTCACCACTCGCTGTCATTCCATTTTCGAAACCCTAGAATCGTCGTAGAATCTCCGTCGTCTAACACATTCTCCACCGTTGCAAATCCATGAACATTGAAGCGGCTCATGATTCGAAATGGCTGAAATGTTTCCGCTGAAGGAGTCATCGAAATTTTTCTTGCTGAGATGTTGAAGCAGTTTCATCCTGTCGCTGCAAGGGGCTTGAAGTTTTCATGTTCCTTCGAAATGTTGAAGCACAAACTGCTGCAAATCGTTGGGAGATTTGACCTCTTCAAATCTTGAAGCACAAACCAGTTCGAAGCATGAAGCACTGAAACCGAAACCATACCTGCTACTACAAACATTGAAGCACTGATATTGTAAGGATTGTATTTTAATTATCGTTTAGGGTAGCTTAAATCTCTACAGAGCTTGTGAGAAACCAGTATATTGCATACCCGATTACCTAAAAAAATAGACATTGTTCGTATAAAGCAAAATCTGACATTGTTCATATGAAGATCGAAGTAGGTCAGCATCCAGTCATTTGCATACTCGAATATCTTCTTCTTTCAGTTTTTGTATTGTAGTTACAAGAGCAAAATCCGACATTGTTCGTATAAAGAGGAACCACTGAATAAACCCTAAAAATAATTTACCTTTCTATTCCTCAAGACTGAAGTAGGTCAACGATGGAAGAGAAGGAAAATGAGAGGAAAACGAGTGCTTAATCGAAGACTTCTCCCTCTGAGCTTCGTCCTTTTCAATCAAAACCAGTGCTTCAAATACCACTTAAGGAAACGTGGTGAGTGAGGTAGAATGAGAAGAAGATGAGATTTGGGTTTATTTTAGTTGGATATAAGAGGGTTATATTCATCTTTTAACAGTAATAAGATTTAAAATATGGATAAAAAGTTGAGGGTAGAGTTGTCCATAAAAAATCTAACTTTAACGCCGTTAAAAATTGGACCTATTTGGATTTTAATAATTAGTTAGGGGAGGTAAATGTATTTTTTGAAACGTTTGGGGGTCAACTGTCAATATGCTAAGTTACAGGGGAGGTAATTGTCTTTTACCCTTTTCTTTTTCTTTTTCCTTTTTTTTATACACTGTATAATAAAAAACTGTAGATGTCATGCTTCTTGAGTAGCGACCTCATCAGGTCTGTGACTTTGGCTCAAGACCGCTCATGATGTAACTGTAACTGTCAAGCTTCCTGAGTAGCGACCTCATCAGGTCTGTGACTTTGGCTCAAGACTATGTAACTGTAACTGTCAAGCTTCTTGAGTAGCGACCTCGTCAGGTCTATGACTTTGTCTCAAGATCGCTCATGATGTAACTATAACTGTGTTTTGTGCTCTGGATTTGTAATCTCTGGATGTGTATCCTTTGGATGTGTATCCTTTGGGTGTGTATCCTTTGATGAATGGCCTCTGGACCGAATTTGGGGTGTCCCAAATTGCCTACGTATCCTTTGGGATTTCTGTCCCTCCAGAATCAGGTTCCGCGTAATTCGGGCATTCTTCTTCTTTTTTTTTTTTTTTTAATTCTTCTTCCTTCTCTTTGTTCTTTGATCGTCACCTTCTCTTTGTGCTTTCATCTTTCTTTCCTTGATCTTTCATTCTTTTCTTTGCTTGTATATTGTTCTCTTTTCCATTCTTATTCTTTCTCTTTTGGGTTCTTTGATCATCATACTCTCTTTGTGCTTTCATCTTTCTTTTCTTGATCTTTCTTTTTTTTCTTTGCTTGCATCTTATTCACTTTTCCATTCTTATTCTGCTTTCATTCAGTCTTCTTTCTTCTCTGTACTTTCACCTTTCTTTCCTTTTCTTTTCTTTTTTTTCATTTCTCTTTTTCTTTTTCTTGTTCTTTTCAATTCCTTTCTTCATCTTTCTTCACTCCCAAAATGGGTTGAACTTTCCATAAATATTGAGGTAGCCACAATGGGGCTCAGCATCTGCACTTTGTCCACTAACATTGCTCAAAATCCAAGAGGAACTAGAGATCATGATTTGATCGACTCTCCTTGACTTGACTTAATCTAGACTGAGAGAAACATGTTTCTTTTCTTTAAAAGACAATCTTGATATGTTCTTCATTCCTGCC
The DNA here is from genome assembly GCA_028583415.1 of Protea cynaroides. Taxonomy (NCBI): domain Eukaryota; kingdom Viridiplantae; phylum Streptophyta; class Magnoliopsida; order Proteales; family Proteaceae; genus Protea; species Protea cynaroides. The sequence goes on along the minus strand of CM053276.1, from coordinate 93,226,453 downwards.
AAATTTATATGGGTTTCACTTTGATCAAAGGGCAATCAGGTCTTTTTAATAAGGGGCAAATGATGACAATGACTCAAATTTGTATGAGTCATCTTTTTCTTACATTCAAATAAACTCAGCTAGGGTTTCAAACAAGGGCTCAATTAGACTCATGATGTTTGGATAAATGGGTGATTTTGCCCCAGTGTCTAAGTTCAAGTCTACACACATTGATAAGCAGGCAACTTTTAAGTCATCAATAGAAATAATCTTAAAGAGATGAAATCCTACACTAATCTTTAGGAGAAACGTCAAAGAATGCTTTCTCTTTTTGGTATCATTCAGATATAAAACGAATTTCAACAAGCTATGCTCAGATGCTGAATCGGTTATAACAACGTTTGGGCCCAAATCCTTTAAGTTTGTATACAAGTATGACGATGAAGGTCCAGATGGACAGATAAGAAACTATCTAATGGGTCTGCCATTGGGAGAGTGTTTGGTTGTTTATGTAGAATGACTTGATCTCCACTAGGCGATGCCATTTTATTGGTTAGCAACAAAAGACTATGGAATTCTTGGATGCCGTCGAAATTATGAACGACAGATAGATATTCTAGTCAGATTTATTGAACAATATTTATGCATAACAAGACGACATGTTCACAAGAAATGATACCATAAAATTTTGTGACATTTGAAGTAAGGGCATGTAATGTCGACTCTATGGAAGATCGTCAGATTGATGGACGGGAGAGAGAGTCTTTAGCCGAAAAGAAAAATTCTCTGATGACAACAAAGTGATGAGACCACCCCCTGTATGGGCGGGATGTAGTGATCAATATCAAAAATCCAGCTCAACACACAACGTGAATCATAACAAACGATCGGGTCTCCAATCAGGTTCTAAGAAATGGTGTCTATATGTCATTGTACGAGAACCAATTGTCTTATTGCTTTATAACTAAACTCATCCATCAGCAGGGCTCCAAAGGAGTTGCCCCATGTACATGCCTTGTAATCAAATTCACTCATCATTAATGTTTCAAAATAGTTGCCCCATATCTATGCATCGTAGTTGGATTTGTCCACCATCACTGCTCTAATGTAGTATGCTAACCAACCTCATTATTTTGTATAGCTCTTTTTTTTTTCTCTTTTTTTTCTCTCTTTTTTTTTCTTTTTTTTTTTTTTGAGCTCATCTTTGACTTTGAGGTTGATCTGTAACATACTTCATGTTTGTAGATGTTAAGGGTGTCAAAAATGGGCCCGGACCGGTAGCACGGACCGAGCCAGCCCGATATAACCCGAACCCAACCCGGACCGAACCTTAATGGACATGTTTCGGTCTCGGCTTGTAAAGCCCGACACCGTTTCAGCCCAAACCGAAACCAAACCGGACCAGCCCGTTAAGAAGCCCGAACTAGCTCGAACCAATAATACCTAACCCAAACACCGGTAAGGTCCATTCGGACCCAGTTTCTTAATTTTAATGGTTTAAAATTTTGATGGATTATATTACATTGTTATAGTTCACTTCTTGATCGGAAAGATAATATGAATCTATAGTTGAAAAGAGTATGTTAATTGTTACAATTTACTGAATTACATGCATATAGAATGAATGATTCTAATTTTATAGATAGAAATAATAAAATAGGCCATATATCTTACATATAAAATACGCCCGATAAGCTTGATAAGCCCGGTCCAGACCGAACCAGCCCGAAATCACCTCAATAAACCCAACCCAATAACAAACCGACACCGGACCAGCCCGATTGTTATTGTGTCCAGTGCAGCCCAACCCAGCCCGAACTCTTAATGGACATGTTTTGGGTTGGGCTTATAAAACCCGACACCGATTCAGCCCGGACCGGCCCGTTGACACCCTTAGTAGATGTCATGCACTTGTAGAAGACTTAATCACTTGGATTGATGTAAACTTGATAATGCCTTGTATATAGACCCATTCTTGTAAAACTAAATGAACCACTTGTATGAGTCTGTAAATGTTCTTTACTTTTTAGGAATATCCCAAAAAAAATTCTTTCTATAAATTGACCAAATGGGATGATATTTTGATGTACCAACTTGTATCTTTGAGAATTCTTGCATGACTTCAACTTAGTCATTTGTAACTTTCACATATATGTTGAACTTTCATTTCTCTAAAGGCCGGTGGAGTAGAAGTTCAGGTTATGGCTCATCATCCGAATTATCATCAGAGTCAGAATTGGCCGTAAACATCGAAAGAGGAAGAAGTATCAAACTGGGAATGAATAGATTGGAAGTAGTAAAAGCACTGCAGTTGATGTCTCAAATGAGATGATTATTGTTCATTTTTTTCAAAATATTTTGGACTGGATTTGTCTACAAACATATCGGACTCGAGCCCAAACATAGATGACCTATCAAATACCAATGGTAGCCAGTTTAGACAAGTAATTCACCGAGTTACCCCAATTGGATACGACATCATTGACGCCAACTTATGATTGGTTGTAGGACCGAATATCCGTTCAGACTTTCGCTAGTAAGGCTCATTACGCCTATTTATCGACATGTGTTTGACCCTTTCCATCTTGAGCTAAACACCTCTTGAGACTATTACCATTTTGATTTATGCCCTAGTTCGGGTTTGACATTCACTTGGCCAATGCCTCAATCTGGTTAAATGTATTCCAATCATATGTCCCAGTTTGGATGTCATGAAACTCTGACCTATACCCCAGTTGGTCCATCGCCTTTTTGGTTTGCCCCACTTTGAATCCATTAACATTTTAATTATGCCCCAGTTTATGGTGCATTGATATTTTTTTTGTGCCCCAATTTAGGGTACACTGACATTTTGTTGTGCTCTAGTTTAGGGTGCACATGAAGTTCATTTTCAGGCTACCTTAATTTTGGGATACAATCGACCACATGGTCTTCCTTTTCATCCTGGATTTTGGGAGGTGGGTGGGACATTCTTGAAGGTTCAAGGGCTACTCCTTTGAGTTTGGGTCACCTTGGGTGATGAAAGTAATTTGGGAGTCAGCACTCCGTCGGTCAAAGTGGCTCAGTTGCCAAGGGTGAATGAAATGCTTTCCAATCTCAGTTCTTTCCATTTAAATTTGGCAGATATGCTAGTATGGGAAAGAAACATATAATCTCTCAGAATCTATGATTCAGATTTGTACCCTCTTGGATTCCTCAACTCTGATCTTGAAATTTCAATTCCATTCTGAAATATTTGGACTCTCAATATACTATCTTCAAGCCATTCCAACATTTTGAGGTACAAAAGTCCTCCTTATGACCATGAACCGAGACATGAACCGGTGATGATGAGACATTCCTATGAGTGGATGTAATAAGAGTGGATGCTTTGTCTACTCACTCATGTGTTCTCTTAAGTCTAGACAATCCTATCCTCCCTAGTTCAACCTTTTTTTTCTTTTTTCTTTTTTTTTGTTTTTTTGTTTTTGGTTTTTTTTTCTTTCTTTCTATAAACAATGAACGAAGGTTAAGACTCAGAAGTGACTAGACACGAGAAGAATACACATACGCATACAAGCTGACTCGACCAAACAAAGTTAGCTCCTTCATGAAAACCGACCATTAGACATCATCTGTAACAATTTATTTGTATTTGAATAACCCCATGATTGGTCTTGGGGCCTCAAGTTTTCGAATGGATCATTGTAGCACCAAGGTTCGACCATGTGGTTCATCAAATTTCAAGAAATTGAAACGGATATGTTTATTTGTAGTTTTCATGAAGGATGACAAAAGCGGTTCATGATTGAAAAAACCAATAAATTTCTACTTGATCATAGTATATATGCCGTGACGAAAATTTTTCGATCGTTTTTGAGATTGATGTATCAATATTGAATGGTCAACAGAATGAGCTTTGTACGATGGAGGGCGTGTATAGACCGCCCACACTAATGTGTATGCGGGTATACGTAACCCTCACGCTCCTAACAAAAGAGAGACAAGAATACTCAAGTGTGGATCCAAACATGTTGACAAGTCAAGGACAAAAAGGGGAGAACTTCGACGTCTTAGATGTAAATATTATGATCGAGTAGATTTTACCATGTTGGTTCAAAAATGGATAAAAAATAACATACATGTGGCTCAAACTGGGTTAGGACAGAAAAGGCCACCTTGACGAGGATGGGGTAACCTATCACCGAATGCTCGATGAATAATGGGCCCCCAATCCCTTTATATACTATGTTGCAAGGATCCAAGCGACGTGGAGTAGCATTACGCATTCCCGGGCGGACCCAAGAAACGCTCGTTAGAGGCTGCTCGCCAGTCGTGGTCTCACAAAGTACAGGCCAAGGTTGTGTGTTTCGCCTAGCGGGCTGCCCCATATGCATGGGACCCGGTTCGGCTACTCGCACGAATGTGTGACTGAACCCATTCCCCCCAAAGCAATATTATACAAGCAATAAATATAGTACCCTAGATCTAGCAGCAAATGTTAAGCAAATCAATATATGGAAAGTATCCTAGGAGTCTGAATATTATTCCCCAGCGGAGTCGCCACTGTGAGGACAATGGAAAATCGATGATCCTCCTCGGGATGAATGTAGATCCGTAATCGATGAAGATCGATTGTTCTGTTGGAGTCACGACCTAGATCAAGGTCTAGGACCTCTAAAAATGTAGCCTCACCCTAAGGTAAGACTTCTATTGACACATGACCCAATGTATCTGTTCTTTGGCCTGCAAGAGATCAGGTAAGTATTCAGGGTACGGTTATGGGAAGGTGTTAGGCACCCAAACCGCCCGATCAATATTGGCCTCCTAAACTTTCCTTAAATTCTAATTTTGACTGTGCTTGGTCAACTGGATGACTAGGGTTCAATGGGGGATGTCCTAAACCAAGTTGCTAAGTTATTCTAACCTAGGGTTCAGCCAATCATGTTTTAAAACAAATAAACAAGTAAATGTAATGTACAATATTATACAGTGAACCGAATCAAAGATGGTTCGGTTTTGGACTGAATCTGAGATGTGTAAGACATCTCAAACGGCCTACGTATTCCAATCCTGGAAATCAAGTCCAAAAACATAGTTTGAAATGGTTTGTGTGATTAATGATTATGAAAGTGATTTATGCATTTGCTTCAATTAGATTCTTTGTTGTTCAAGTTGAAGTTTATGCTGGATGTATGTTTGATGGGTGGCTTTGTACCGTATTTGGGATTCCCAAATTGCCTACGTATTCTAGGGTTTGCCCTAGAAATCAGGTACGACGTAGTTCGAAAGGGTTTTGAGAGTCAGATTTGGAATGTGTACCAAAATCCTTCCAATTTTGTCAATAGGATCTAGGGATGAAACCTAAATTCCTACCATTTTTATTTGGGATGTGTATCAAATTCTTTCTACTTTTATTAATAAGATCTAGGGATGAGACCTAAATTCCTACCATTTTTATTTTGGATGTGTACCAAATTCTTTCTATTTTTGTCAATAGAATCTAAGGATGAGACCTAAATTCCTACCATTTTTATTTGGGATGTGTACCAAATTCTTTCTATTTTTTTCAATAGGATCTAGAAATGAGACCTAAATTCCTACCATTTTTATTGTTTCCATTCTTAGGTTTTTAGGGTTTCCTATCCATTTTCATTGTGATTTTCATTTTTTATGGTTTCATACCCTAATTATTCTCTTTATTCTAGGGTTTATTTTGCCATAATTATTTTTTCCATTTTTAGGGTTTCACTACCCTAATTGTTTAATTCTTTCCATTTTAGGGTGTATCTTGCCCTAGTTGTTGTACAATGTAAACAATCTAACATAGCAATGTGAGCTTAAATATAGCAGTGTAAGCATCCAAATATAGCATGTTGGAAATATATTCAAATTTAGCAACAAATCAGTCAAAGATGGCAAGTGAGCATGTGAATAAATACAAACATGGTAAGTGTGCATCCAAACATGGCAGTAATCATCCAATATGGCATGTGAGCATGTGTAACAGAAAAATATGGCAATAAGCATGTGTAGCATTCCAAAACAACAAGAATCATGTAAGCACCCAAAGATAACATGTGAAAGCATTCCAAGTATGGCATGTGAGCAATGTGAGCATCAAATATGGCAATTATGTGGCATCATATGTATCAAAGCAACTTGTATGCATGATAATCAGATTCGTTTTAATTAATCATAATGAAGATGATGAAGGTAATTCGGGAGCAGCTATATAGATTGGTTATTGGAAAATCAGAAATGGAGATGGTAGATGTTAAAGGTTGCAATCTGATTTGTATGGTTGTGGACAGATCGTGAGGAGTGGTGCATTGCTGTTGGGATTTGGTGATTGGATGGATGTATATTGGGTGATGAGTGATATGGTGGTGAGCAGGGGTAAGGTGAGAGATTTGATGAGGTGTTGCAGGATGAAATTGGTACTGCAGATGATAGCAAACTGCCTGGCCGTGGCTGGGTTTTGATTAATGATGCAGGCTAAACAAGAGTGAAGAGATGGGATTGTGAGTGTAGCTGGACATGTGTTTAGATGATTATGTGAGTGAAAGCTTGGGTTTGGTGCTTGGTGGGGCTAAAGCAGCAATGGGTATGACACGGTGGGGAATCACGGAGATGGAGTTGCGGTGATGATGATTTTTCCATGGCCAGGTAGCCGGGTGCATGAGGATTATAGGTTGCAAGCTTGGGGGGCTGAGAAGGCACGGGAGTGTGTCGGTTAGAGTAGATTAGGTGTTGCTGGGTTTATAGGGGAATGGTGGATGGTCAGGTGACTTGGTTTTGGTCAGGATGGTGGGTAATTGAAGATATGGGCAGCAAGTGGAATCAACAACATATGTATATAAAAAAACTTAATAGAAAGACAGAAACAAACCGACTTACCTCCTTCTCTCTCTATGTTCTTCTCTACTTCTTCTTCTTTTCTGCTCTTCCCCGTTCATTCTTCTCTTTCCCGCAGCTCTCCATTTTCTTCTCCTTTTTTCCCCAAAACCGTGAGCCTCTCCCCCTCTTCATGAGTTTTTCTTTTTTTTTATATTTCTCCCTCTTTTTTCTCTCTTCTTCCCTTCTTTTTCTCCCAAAACCATGAGCCTCCCCCCTCTTCACGTTTTTTTTCTCTCTTTATTTCTCCCACTTTTTTCTCTCTTCTTCCATTCTTTTTCTCCCAAAACCTAGCTCCAAAAGCTTTTTACGTTTTTTCTCTTTCCCTCTTTTTTTTCTCTTTTGGAAATCCTCTCAAAAAACCCCTCTTTTTCTCTCTCTCACGTCTCTTTTATCTCCCCCCTTTTTCTCTTTTGGAAAAAATCTAAAAACCCTAAATCTTCTCCCTTTTCACTTCCTCTCTCTCCCCCTTTTTTTTCTCTTTTGAAAATCATCTAGAAATCCTAAATCTTCTCCCTTTTCACGTCCTCTCTCTCCCCTTTCTTCTTTCCTTTTTTTCCTCCCAAACCTAGCTCTCCTAAAACCCCCACGTTTTTTCTCTTTCTTCTTTCCTTTTTTTGTCCCACAAAATCTTTTGGATTCTCTTAGAAAAGCTCACGTTTTTCCTCTTTCTTCTTTCCTTTTTTTTCTCCAACAAAATCTTTTGGATTCCCTTAGAAATGCTCACGTTTTTTCTCTTTCTTATTTCCTTTTTTTTCTCCAACAAAATCTTTTGGATTCCCTTAGAAAATCTCACGTTTTTCCTCTTTTTTCTTTCCTTTTTTTTTCTCCAACAAAATCTTTTGGATTCCCTTAGAAAAGCTCACGTTTTTCCTCTTTCTTCTTTCCTTTTTTTTTCTTCCCCCCTTTTTCTCCCAAAACCTAGCCCCTTAGAAAAGCCACGTTTTTTTCTTTCTTTTCCACTTCTTTCTTTTTTTTTCTCCAATAAAATCTTTTTGATTCCCTTAAAAAAGCTCACGTTTTTCCTCTTTTTATTTTTCCTTCTTTTTCCTCAAAATCTTTTGAATTTTGTCATTTATATATGATAATATATATTATATACATATATACACATATATTTAATAACATACATATATATATATATATAGCATACATTATATATAATATATAAATACTATGCACATGGATGAACTGGATCGAAATGGTTTGAGACTGGCTTAGGTTGACTGAGTTAAACTGATATGGGTTGAGCTAGGTTGGACCAGAACTAGCTTGAACTGAGTTGACTGGTTTGATTAGAATTAATTGGATTTTCTCTCTCAATTATTTCATGGGCCATTTCCGCTGTCATCCCGTACAGAATTTTCCGATGACCTTTATTCCAAATTTTCTACGTTCACTTTGTAGAACAGTAAAAATGAGAAATATTGAAACTTGAATCACCTCTTTTGGAAATAAAATGGCCAACTTATGACTTTCTGAAGTTTAAGCAAGCCAATTATCGATAATTTGGTTGACAATTCAGCATGAGATGCTTCGGAGGCTTCTATCGGAAATATTTTACGTCCACTTTGTAGAGCATCATGAATGAAGAATAGTGCCATTGGAATCATCTGAATCTGACGTAAAACGGAAAAGATATGAAGTTTTGAAGTTCTAACGATAATTTTGCATGAAAGCTTGCATGGGACCCACTGGTGACTTCTACCCATGATTTTTTACGCCCACTTTGTAGAACATCATGAATGAAGAGTAATGGCCTTGGAATCATCTGAATCCGATGTAGAACGGAAATGATATGAAGCTTTGAAGTTCTAACGATAATTTTGCATGAAAGCTTGCATGGGACCCACTGGTGACTTCTACCCGGGATTTTTTACGTCCACTTTGTAGAACATCATGAATGAAGAATAATGACCTTGGAATCATCTGAATCCGATGTCAGATGATGAAGATATGATGATTTGAAATTCAAACAATCCGACTTACGATAATTTGCATGAAGGCCCTTGGGATTATTTATAATAATTTCAGAAACCTCCCTTATATGTATCATCCGACTAAAATGGTCATATCTTTTTCATTTGATATCAGAATTGAGCAATTCTGATCTCATTTCGAAGATAATTCTATGACCTATGCATCCATGCAAAATTATAACCCATGACCTTGCTGTGGACCCATTGAAAACTTTTTCAAATTCAGAGACCCATTGAAAACTTCCTCAAATTCACAGTAAAAAATTTAAACTTTCGATCATCTTTCTCCTTTTGTTGTCCTCATGCCAGCAGGACTTTGTTTAGCTGGGATGGCAAAAATGGGGTGCTTACAGGTACGTCGCTGCAATGGAAGCTGAAGACTTCGTGGAAACGCATGACTCTTCATGCGAGTGCAGCGCATGCGTTTTTTATTAGATTTTATTTGAATTATTAAGGAAGTGTAATTTGATATTTTATTTACTTATGTCTCGGTTAATACAACATAACTTGATATTTTATTATTGATTATCACATTTAGATTCCTCAGTTCATTTATTATTAAGACTTTCGTTATTGTGTATTTATTCTGATTATGGTTGTGGATGTGTATGGTTTTATTTTCAACGGATACAACCTATTAGAGATCCTGGTTGAACCATTGGTTTATTAGCGGTTCATCACACTGTTCTGAATGGTGCAGATTGGGGTGTGACAACTTGGTATCAGAGCTCTCAGGTCCTGTCTGTGAAACCAGTATAATTCTACAAAAGTTCTTGAACTAAGATAGGATAAAAATTTAAAAGATGTAATAATAACACACCATAAGCATCTGTATTGTTTGAGACAAAATTGAAAGAGAATAATGCATCTATTAAATGAGAAATAAATTTATATACAACCAAAAGAAGAACAAACGTATATATACATGACTAAAGTAGAGTAGAGTCCACAACCCGGACAGTTACCCTGAAGTACAAAAAGAAAGATAAAAGAAATACATCAAGAAGCTGGAGGTGATGGGGGAGGCGGTGCCTCACGGTCTCTATCATAGTCCTCAGCATAGACTCTAGTCAACCAAGCTATCTGAGTCTAGGTCGTCTAAAGATTAGCTGTGAGATCAGCCACCAGCTAGTCAGTCACGCGCTGAGCATCCCTGAGCTCTCCCACCCGTTGATCGGACAAGCGCTGAGCCTCTAGAAGCTCTCCCATCCTCAAATCAGACATGCGTTGAGCCTCTCGTATCTCATGTAATATCCCCATCATATCACCAGAAGGTGCATACAAAGGACGAGCCGCATATGAAGGACCAGCCGCATATGAAGGACCAGCTGAATAAGAAGAACCAGCTCCTGTAGCATGAGTAGGTGATGGAGGAGGTATGGCATCCACATCCATGTACAGACGATCGTTATCATCCCCATGAACCCCTGCTCCAGCGGCTGCTGCTGCTGCCTCAGCGTCAGCCATCTCCACTCGAGTATGTGGATGCACCAGAGCGTTCCTCTCCTCGTCGCTGACCTCCCACATGCCCATCTTGCAGATGGCCTCCCAATCCAAAGGTGACGAGAAGGATCTCCTGAATCCTCTCATCAACCATGTCAACACCCAGGCGGGTAAGCAGCATAGATATCATGCGTCCATATGGCAGGTTGCCAGTATGACTGGGCAACGTAGCGTTGATCATCGTCCGCATGATGATGTAAGGAAGGCAGACGGGCTGCCTAGTGCATATATAGTACAACAGATACTGGGTCAACTGGGAGACCCTCTCGTAATGCCCACTCTGAGGTATTAGGTTGTGCTGGATAATCTTACAGTACACCCGAGGCTCTGGACGAAGATAGATCGCTTTCATCTCCCAGCGTTCCTCTCTGATGATCTGGCGGTCAATCTCAGCTTTCATCTCCAATGAAAAGAACTGGGGCTCTCCAAGAGCGCAGAACACCAAGGGGCCGTCATAAGAAATGCCCAACAAGTCGACTAGCTACCGATAATTGAAGAAAATCTCGACCCCCTTGACGTAGCTGGTGATCCGAAGCTCTCTACCCCTCTCTGTATCGTTGTAATCTCCCACCACCCGGAGATTACAGTAGAACTGTCTCACTAAGTCCGGACGAGTGCAGGCGTCATAGGTGATCACAGGAAGCCAACCCATGTCACCAAAAGCCCGCTCTACATCGAACAATGCCAGGCTAGCCAAGTCTACCCGGCGACCTCCCTCTACCTTCTTACGAGAATAGCAGGCATACTGTGTCTCTGCCTCATTAGAACGGAAGCAGACTGGGTCATGAACCCTGGGTACTTTGGTATGAGCCATAGTATCTGCAAAAACAAAGAGAAACAGATATTGGGTTAGTATAGATTAAAAACCTAAAATTTTTGGCAGTATAACGACGTAAATTGGTCAAAAGCCTCACTTTTCACCCATACACGTGGGAAGGAGGACTTATAAAGGTTTTAAACAATCCTGCAAGACTCATACAATTGGAAATTTCATTTAAAGAGATCAAATTTGAAGAAATTTCAAGAAATTCAAAAATCTCGACAAATTAGGGCAACAATGGGAAAATTCAAGTTTCTCGATAACCAATAGACGAAACTCAAATATTTTTGAGGGCTTTCGTTCCTTGAGTCACTAACAACCAAATCCCCTAATAAAAATCAAATTTTTAGGGTTGGAAAAAGTTTAATTTGAAGAAAACAAGTTAAATGGGAAAAAACCTAGCTAAGAAAACCAAAAAACATGAAAATGTAGAGAACATACCTGTAGACGAGGTGTGGACGTCGAAATAGGAAGCAAAAAGCACCTAAGAGTCTGAGTTGGCATTGTAGCAACTCAGAGGGACGAGTCGAGTAGGAAAGGAGGAGGAAGAATGATAAATGGATTCAAAATCGAAAATAAAAATCTGATTTTTGGTCCGAGGGTCGGAGAATTCGACCAAGACATCCGACCCCCCCTCCGACCCCCTCATCGACTCTCGGCTCTCGGTAATCTGACAGAGAACCAGGGGTCACACCCTGGGTCGGACATCCTCCGACCCCCTCATTGACCCCTGCTCTCAGGAAGAATCAGTGATTCCTCAGGGTCGCAGACTGAGGGTCGGACATCCATCGACCCTGCAGTGAAAATACAGTATTTTCGACAGAATGATCCGAAAAAAATTTGATATTTGCATTTGTTAGTGGTTTTAAAATATGAGAATGAAGTATATAATGAATTCCTCACGTGTTCTATGATTTTCAGGCATTCCCACTATCGGATCAGATAATGGCTGGACACAGAGTGACCAGACGAAGCCATAACTCTATCCCACCACCACCACCTGTGGGGGAAGACAGCCAGACATACCCAGAAACATAGGGGAATACGAACACAGCACCGTCCGTAACTAATGGGCAGACAAATCCTACAAATCTGCCAGCTCCACCTACAGACCTGGCTACAGTCGTAATGAACTTGGCCCAACAGCTGCAGCAAATGCAACAGGCACAAGCTACTATGCAAGCTGCCATAGGCATGACTTTTTCAGCTGCACAGACACCACCAATGCCAGCAGGACAAGCAAGCACGGTACCAGGGGGAAGTAACACAGTGCCCCACGCACCTCAGACTCCCATCATGCAGGCTCAAGTGCAGAATCCTGAGGTAGTTCAAGGTGGATGTCAACACCAACCACCTATGTATGGGGCGTATGTCCCATAACAACTAGACCACTCCAAACTGGTGGAGCATTTTCTGAAAATGAAGCCCAAAGAATTTAATGGCAAGCCAGCAGATCCTTTATGGCCGGCACACTGGGTTGATGAAATGGAAAGAAATTTTATGATGATGACAGTAAATGAAGAAGAGAAAGTATTGTGTGCCACTTTTATGCTGAAAGGAGATGCACACCATTGGTGGAGGTCTACCAGGACATATTTATTAACGAAGCACGCCCAGCTGACTTGGTATATATATAAGGAAGTATTCTTTGAGAAGTATTTTCCTAAAAGTTTCAGAGATTCCATGGAGAAGGAGTTCCTGAGTCCATATCAGGGACAGATGACTGTCGATGCATATCAACAGCGTTATAAGGAGCTGTTTTTCTTCGCACCAGTCAGTATGCAGGTAGAAGACACAAAGACCCGAAGGTTCGTCATGGGACTTAGGGGAAGTATCCGCGAACATGTTCTGGGACTTGAAAAGAAAATCTATAATGAAGCGGCACAAATTGCTCGAGTAATAGAGTCGAGCCAGAAAGAGAGCTACTTTGCTCAAAATAGGAGAATCAAAAGGCCTAATGGAAATTCTTACAACGGAGGGAACACCAAGGTATTCAAACCCTTCCATACTCAAGGCTTTAATGCTGCAGCCAAGACTACCCTCGCAGCTCCACAACAACAAAAGCAAGTCATTGAGGCAATATGATGTTTTAACTGTAATCAAGTAGGGCATATGGCAAGGGAGTGTACTAAGCCCAAGAAGCAACTACAACAAGGCAGAGTTTATGCGGTTACATCCGAGGATGCTGTCGCATCGCCTGATGTGGTCACAGGTATGACCTGAATTTTATCATTTTATGTTACATTATGTGAGTATGTAGACTAAATTACAATAAATCACAAGTATCGTACCTATTAATGGCATTCCCGCCAGAGTACTCTTTGATTCAGGAGCTACTCATTCTTTTATATCTTTGTCATTTGGAAAGAAGCTAAATCTACCCCTTAAATCCTTAGACTAAAAATTGCTTGTACGATCACCTATGGGATTAGAAGTGGAGTTAGAAAAAGGTTATGGACCATGTCCAGTTCTTATTGATGAAAAGACTTTGGATGCAACCTTGATCCAACTTGAAATGGTAGACTTTGACGTCATCTTGGGAATGGACTGGTTAGTTCGGCATTCTACAAACCTATTGTGTGCCGAAAAAAAGCTGACATTAAAAGAAAAAGAAGGAGCAGAGTTCAGTTTTTTGGGAACCAAACTTCCCCGTAAACGAAAGGTCATACTCTCTGCATTAAAGGCTAGGAAGTGCCTTGAGAAAGGAGCAGTTGGGTATTTAATATCTGCGGTCGATCTTACCAAAGAAGCACCACAAATAGAGGATATTGATATCGTGCATGACTATCCAGATGTATTTCCTAAAAGAATTACCAGGATTACCACCCGACCGCACTACCGAGTTTGTTATAGATCTGATACCCGGAGCCGCACCAATATCTAAACACCTTATAGAATGGCTCCTACTGAATTAAAGGAATTAAAAGTACAACTATAAGAACTGTTGGACAAGGGCTACATCCGACCTAGCATATCACCATGGGGAGCGCCAGTATTACTCGTGAAGAAGAAAGACGGTAGCGTTCGATTGTGTATAGACTATCGAGAACTGAATAAACTGACAATCAAGAATCGATATCCATTGCCTCAGATCGATGACTTGTTCGATCAGTTGCAAGGTGCCAAAGTGTTCTCCAAGATCGATCTTCGGTGAGGCTACCATCAGTTGAAGATTAAGGATAGTGATATCCCTAAGACAACATTTAGGACCAGATATGGACATTATGAATTTTTGGTCATATCTTTCGGATTGACGAATGCACCAGCAACCTTTATGGAACTTATGAATTGGGTATTCCATGATATGTTGGATACGTCGGTTATTGTATTCATCGATGATATATTGGTCTACTCCAAGGATGAGGAAACTCATATTAAGAATCTAAACGCCGCTCTGCAGCGATTACGGAAGGAGAAGCTCTACGCCAAATTTTCAAAGTGTGAGTTTTGGCTAAAAGAAGTCGCATTTCTAGGCCATGTTGTATCCGCTGAAAGAATTAAATTGGATCCTACCAAGATCGAGGCTATCGTGAAGTGGGAAGCACCAAAGAGCATTGCAGAAATTAGAAGTTTCATAGGTCTAGCTAGGTATTATTGACGATTTGTGAAAGACTATTCCCGAATTGTCGTACCTCTTACCAGTTTGACTAAGAAGGGTGAGAAGTTTGTTTGGATTGATAAATGCGAGAAGAGTTTCCAAACATTGAAGGCTAAACTGATATCAGCTCCAATCTTGACCATTCCGATTCCAGGACAGCCATTTATTTTGTACACCGATGCGTCAGGACCGGGATTAGGATGTGTACTTATGCAAGGAGAACAAGTAATTGCTTATGCCTCAAGACAATTGAAGACACATGAGAAGAACTACCCCACTCATGATTTAGAATTAGCGGCAGTAGTACATGTTGTCAAAATATGGAGACATTACCTGTACGGGGAGAAGTTTCAGATTAAATCAACCATAAAAGTCTTACTTATCTATTTAATCAGAAGGAGTTGAATATGAGACAAAGAAGATGGCTGGAACTATTGAAAGACTATGATTGTGATATCCAGTATCATCCGAGAAAAGTTAATGTGGTTGCGGACACACTGAGTAGAAAGGCAATGATGAAATCTCCAGAAGAAGTTAGCACCACTGCTGCACTGTGTACTACCGGAAGAGTGTTCAATTACTGTAACGAACAGTTTGTGATAGATGTACCAGGTAAATCAACCAACCCAAGGTTTATCCATCGGTTTACAAATATGTTCGCCACATTGAAGATTGTACCCGATATACTTGATGAAGTGAATACAGCGATTAAATCAGATCCTTATCTAAGAACGGTACAAGAAGACATCGAAAAAGGTAGGACTACTCCTGAGTTCTCCTTAGATGATGAAAGTGTGCTAAAGTACAAAGGAAGGATATGTGTACCTGAAACAAAAATTTTGGACATTAGACACCGACTAATGAAGGAAGCTCATACCATTGCCAATTCGATACACCCTGGAAGTACAAAGATGTATCATGACCTAAAGAAATTATATTGGTGGAGGGAAATGAAAACAGATATAGCCAAGTTTGTGTCTCAATGCCTAAATTGTCAGAAGGTGAAAGTTGAACGACAAAGACCAGCAGGACTGTTACAGCCGTTACCAGAACCAGCATGGAAATGGGACTGCATCACTATGGACTTCGTCACAGGGTTACCATTGACTCCCTGAGTAGTTGATGCAGTTTGGGTGATTGTAGACAGACTGACTAAAACGGCTCGATTTTTAGCTATACGACCTCAGTATACACTGGAAAGGTTAGCTAAGTTGTATGTGGATAATATTGTCTGATTACACGGTATACCTAAAAGCATTATGTCCGACAGAGATCCACGATTTACTTCAAAGTTTTGGGAAGGATTACAGAAGGGTATGGGTACAACATTGAAGTTTAGTACTGCATTCCATCCATAGATAGATGGACAGTCAGAGCATACAATTCAAATTCTAGAAGATATGCTTTGAGAATGTGTAATTGATTTTAAAGGATCATGGGATGAAAAGTTACCACTGATTGAGTTCGCTTATAACAATAGCTATCAGGCTACTATACAGATGTCACCCTATGAAGCACTGTATGGCAGGAAGTGTCGAACTCCTTTATTTTGGAATGAAGTTGGAGAACGTAGTATTGTTGGACCAGAATTTGTTGAAGAGACTTGTCGAGTAGTCCACATTATAAATGAAAGAGTAAGAACGGCTCAGAATCGTCAGAAGCAATATGCAGACACTAGACGCCGAGACCTTGAATTCACCGTAGGTGATAAGGTATTCCTCAAAGTGTCACCTGTGCGAGGTTTGAAATGGTTTGGACAGAAAGGGAAATTAAGTCCGAGATATGTCGGACCTTATGAGATTCTAGCTGAACGTGGAAAAGTGGCTTATCAGTTAGCACTACCACCATCTATGTCAAGCGTGCATGACGTATTTCATATCTCCTTATCGAAGAAGTATGTCAGAGACCCAACGCACGTATTGACAGTAGATCTACCTGATTTGACTGAGGATTTGACGTTTGAAGTAGCACCAACTAAAATCACCAGCCGAAAGGCGCAACGACTACGCAACCGTGACATTTATTATGTTAAGGTCACTTGGAGAAGCTAGGATGTAGAAGAAATCACATGGGAAGAAGAGAATGCTATGCGAAAGTAATACCCTCATCTATTCGACTCGGAAGGTATGAACAATTTCGAGGACAAAATTTTTATAAGTAGGGGGGAGTTGTAAGACCCGTATCGAACTAACCAGTCTTACCACCTTGAACCAGGTCTACCCATCATGGTCGAGCCAAATGGACCAAGTGCATGAAGGAGATAACGATCCCAGGTATTAAACTGACCCAAAAATACTAAAATAGGGGGGAGGGTCGCACACCCAGCTAGGTAGGGTCGGACCCCCCCCCAATATAAAAGTCAGACCCTGAGTTTCTAACCGGGGGTCAGACAACTTAAAACCAGGGGTTGACGGGACCTCCGACCCCCTCATCAACCACAGTCTGTCGACAGAAATCGTGATTTGGAAACTTTCTAAATTTCAATGGGATTCTTTCCTAATCTCAGTGGGACTTATTTTGGGAGTTTCTACTCTATAAATAGGACGTCCCTAAGCCTCTTTCACTCCTTTTAGAATCCTAATTGGATTGAGAGAAAGAGAAGAGAAGGAGAAGAGAAGGAAAGTGGAGAAGAAGACCAAAGAGAAGGCTTCAGAGAAACAAGTCTACTTCTTAGGTATGGATACTATCTCCATGAATTTCTTAAGACCTTAGAGTAGATAGTGAAGAGGGTATGATCTAGGAGAAACCCAAATCATCCATCCATAGTTAGGTTTCAATGGAAACCATGGAGGAGATCATTATAACCATGTAGGTGAATAAACTATAGTTCTAAACCATAGAACATGTATGGAATGGATTATAGAAGGAAGCCATAGGACCCAAACACGAAAGAATGGACTGTAGGATGAAAATCTCGACTAAACCCACGGGGGTCGCACGTGGGGTCGATGGGGAATCGACCCTACTAGACCCTAGCATCGACCCCCAGTATTCGAGAAGTCCAGAAAAGGCGTGGTCGCACCCAGGGTCGATGGAACATCCGACCCTGGCATCGACCCTACTACAGGGGGTCGCAAAAAACTGCTACCCTACCTGCGACCCGTCCTGCGACCCCCAGTTAACAGTAAGTTTTAAAAATTAGAATTAATTCTAATTAAACTCTATCAACTTGATTAGGTCTTCTAGTGATATAATAGTGATATTAAGTTGATTCTTAAAGCTTGAAAGAGGATCTACAATCAAGCAAAGGTGAGGGAACAAGACCTAAACTAATTGATTAATAATAAACTATTTTTTTTTATTTCTTGAGTCCAATGCCATGATTGATTCTATGCGTGTATGCTTGTCATGTGCATTTAACATGTCATCCAATATTTCTATTATTACTGTTCATGCATATTTAAATTTATTGTTTATAACATGATGATGATGATGATGATGATAGGAATAGGCATGTGAACGTATGTGTGTGGTTAATGTGCTTGATGCGAGCGAGTATCAGGGGGGTGTCATAGGTCGGGCCTCAACACTCTAGCTATATCTCTAACTCAAGTCTTGTCCACTGATATCGTCGTATCGCCATTATCTTAGCAGAACTATTACGTCATAGTGTATGAGGGGAGGTGGTCTCGGACCGTGTAGTTTCTGACTTTGCCAGGGGGCCTTAGCCCTATTTCTATAGACGTATTGAGAGATGCTGGGGTGAGGCCTTGGATACACTGTTTGACATTAGGATTGGTTAGTTGCGAGCCCAGTTTACGAGCCCTCGCCAGCAAGGGCTTACGTGTTGGTATGGATAGAGTATCAGGGGAAGTGTCATAGGCTGGGCCTCAGCACTTTAGCTCTATCTCTATTCCATGGTAGGGTCGATGGGGACGACAATAAACGTTAACCTTTGGGCGGGCCTTCACACCTTGTGTATAGAGGTGAGGCGGCCACCGAACCTTTCTATAGCACATTGCATACTTATATACCAGACCACAGATATGAATTGATTGCATGCATGTGTTTGTTGCATTGTTTTGTTTGCTCACTGAGCCGTAATGTGTGCTCACCCTTTCGACGTCGAATATTTTTAGTTGATGATGCTGATACCACGGTTGAAGACTATGTGAATACTTCTGTGTATGGGCACGTCGCTGTAATGGAAGCTGAGGACTTCGTGAAAACGCATGACTCTTCATGCAAGTGCAGCGCATGTGTTTTCGATTAGATTTTATTTGAATTATTATGGAAGTGTAATTTGATATTTTATTTACTTATGTCTCGGTTAATACAACATAACTTGATATTTTATTATTGATTATCACATTTAGATTCCTCAGTTCATTTATTATTAAGACTTCCGCTATTGTTTATTTATTCTGATTATGGTTGTGGATGTGTATGGTTTTATTTTCAACGGACATAGCCTATTAGAGATCCTGGTTGAACCGTTGGTTTTTTAGCGGTTCATCACACCGTTCTAAATGGTGTAGAATTGGGGTGTGACAAGTTTAATACCTGGTTTCGCTATTTCCTTCACGTACTTGGTCCATTTAGCTCGACCATGATAGGTAGACGTGGTACAAGGTGGTAAGACCGGTTAGTTCGATACGGGGCTTACAACTAGATCATTCATAGATCAAGTCAATCTCAGCCTATAAAGTGAATGCAGAGCCCTAGCTCATCCAAAGATCAAATCAATCTCAGATTATTAATGAATCAAATGTAGAGCCCTAGCTCATTCAAAGATCAAGTCAATCTCAGCCTATAAGTGAATGCAGAGCCCTTGCTCATCCAAAGATCAAATCAATCTCAGATTATTAGTGAATCAAATGTAGAGCCCTAGCTGATTCAAAGATCAAGTCAATCTCAGCCTATAAAGTGAATGCAGAGCCCTAGCTCATCCAAAGATCAAATCAATATCAGATTATTAGTGAATCAAATGTAGAGCCCTAGCTCATCCAAAGATCAAGTCAATCTCAACCTATAAATGAATCAAATGCAGAACACTAGTTTATTCAGAAAAACAATCTCAGAATCTCAATCAAAAGAGCCTCCATTCAATCAAAGAAACCACATCAAGTCTTACATCCAGACCTATCGAAGTCGAGTCCATGCTCGTACAATCAGACTTGTATTCTCAGCCCAGCTCCATACAAGAAGAGGTTCCAAGCCTACAAATGAGCCTTCTATTTACAGCCTAGCTTCGTACAAGAAGAGGTTTATCAGCCTACAAATGGATCAAGCCGGGTTCAAGCCCGCGAATACCATGCATCATGAGTTCCACCTCAGCAAGAAGAGGTTCTCAGCCTATAAAAGAGCCTTGTATTCACAGCCTAGCATCGTACAAGAAGAGGTTTATCAGCCTACAAATGGATCAAGCCGGGTTCAAGCCCGTGAATACCTTGCATCATGAGTTCCACCTTAGCAAGAAGAGGTTCCCAGCCTGTAAATGAGCCTTGTATTCACAGCCTAGCTTCGTACAAGAAGAGGTTTATCAGCCTACAAATGGATCAAGCCGGGTTGAAGCCCGCACATGCCTTGCATCATGAGTTCCATCTCAGCAAGAAGAGGTTCCCAGCCTACAAATGAGCCTTGTATTCACAGCCTAGCTTCGTACAAGAAGAGGTTTATCAGCCTACAAATGGATCAAGCCGGGTTCAAGCCCACGAAACCTTGCATCATGAGTTCCACCTCAGCAAGAAGAGGTTCCCAGCCTACAAATGAGCCTTGTATTCACAGCCTAGTTTCGTACAAGAAGAGATTTATCAGCCTACAAATGGATCAAGCCAGGTTCAAGCCTGTGAATACCTTGCATCATGAATTCCACTTCAGCAAGAAGAGGTTCCGAGCCTATAAATGAGCCTTGTATTCACAGCCTAGCTTCGTACAAGAAGAGGTTTATCAGCCTACAAATGGATCAAGCCGGGTTCAAGCCCGCACATACCTTACATCATGAGTTCCATCTCAGCAAGAAGAGGTTCCCAGCCTATAAATGAGCCTTGTATTCACAGCCTAGCTCCATACAAGAAGAGGTTTATCAGCCTATAAATGGATCAAGCCGGGTTCAAGCCCGTGTGTACCTTGCATCATGAGTTCCACCTCAGCAAGAAGAGGTTCCCAACCTACAAATGAGCCTTGTATTCACAACCTAGCTTTATACAAGAAGAACAATCATCAATTTTCCAAGAAGAACAAACCTTCTCGTCAGTCGAACTACGTTCTGGGCTTGATTTCTAGGACACCTTTAGAATACTTAGGCAGTTTAGGACGAATCACCCTAAGTGCAGCCCAATAAGCAATCTCACTCATATCCCAAAAATGTGGTTTTTTTTTATCTTTAGCCTTTAATTGGTAACAAAATCGGCTAAAGAGGGGCATCTGTAAGCACCCTATTTTTACCACCCTCAGCATAAGTGAACCAATATGGCAGGTTTTCGGTCTTTAATCCAAAGACTAGTGATTCTCTAATGAACCCCGCAGTAGGATCATAGGCTATTACCTACTTGGATGAATAGGTCATGAAATTATCTTCGAAATGAGACCGGAATCATCAAATTCTGACGTCAAACAAGGAAGATATCACAGTTTAAAAGTGCAAGGGCATTTACGTAATTATCGTATGATGTATGCATTATCATTCAAATATCAAGACAACATATCTTGGTCATCTAATATCGAAATCAGATAATTCAAAGGCCAATATTCTTTATTATCAGTCCTCTTCAAAGTGGACGTGAAAAATCCCAGGTAGAAGTCACCAGTGGGCCCCATGCAAGCTTTCATGCAAAATTATCATTAGAACTTCAAAGCTTCAAATCTTTTCCGTTCTACGTCGCCTTCAGATGATTCCAAGGTCATTATTCTTCATTTATGAAGTTCTACAAAGTGGACCTGAAAAATCCCGGAAAGAAGTCACCAGTGGGCCCCATGCAAGCTTTCATGCAAAATTATCGTTAGAACTTCAAAGCTTCATATCTTTTTCGTTCTACGTTGAATTTAGATGATTCCAAGGCCATTATTCTTCATTTGTAATGTTCTACAAAGTGGACATAAAAAATCTCAGGTAGAAGTCTCTGAAGGGTCCCATGCAAAATTACACATGGAAATGGTCATTTAACCTTCGAAAATTCATATTTTGGTCACCCCATATCCAAATTAGGTGATTTCAGTTTCATTATGTTCCATTTTTAGTACTCTACAAAGTGGACGTAAAGAATTTCCGGTAGAAGTCTCTGAAGGATCCCATGCAGAATGGTCAGCCAAATCATCGATAATTGGCCTGTTTAAACTTTATAAATTCATAAGTCAACCATTTTATTTTCAATTGTGATGATTCAAGTTCCTTTATTCCTCATTTTTAGTGTTCTATAAAGTGAATGTAGAAAATTTGGAATAAAGGCTATCGAAAAATTCCATGCGAATGGCAGCGGAAATAGCCTATGAAATGACAGAGAGAAAAACTCACTCAATCTAGTCAACTCAGCTCAACCCAAGCCAGTCTTGGCCCAACCCAGTCAATCCTTGTCAATCCGGACCAAATCCATTGGACCCATGTGCATGCATATTATGTATAATATACATATTATTAGATTATATATTGCATTAGGTATTAAATTATATTTTTATGAATTGAATATATGTATATATATTTATTGGAGGAGGTAGCTGGCTAATGGTTCGGTTAGGCTAGGAAAGAGGTCTGAAAAAGATTGAATAAAGATCTGTGGAGGGATTAGAGAAGAAAAGAGAAGAGAAAAAGGAGAAAGATATTGAGAAATCTGGAAAAAAAGGAGGGGATCCTCTTTTGGACTGGTCGAAAAAGAAAGAGGGAGAGATATCAAAGAGAATGGAGAGATATCGAAGAGAGAGGGAGATATAGAAAGAAATCTGGAAAATAGAGGAAAGAGGGAGGAGCTTCTTCAGGACGGAAGAAAAAAAATTAAGAAGGAAAAAAAAACCGAGAAGATATGGAGGGAGGAAGATATAGAGAGAGGGCCGAGAGAGATAAAAAAAAAGGGGGGCAGAATCCGAGAAGGAGAAAAAATAGAAAAAAAAAGGAGAAAAACGAGAAGAGAAGAAGGAGAGATGGCGGATCTGTGAGGAAAAAAAATAAAAGAAGCATGAGCTGGAGAAAGGAGGGAGAAGGGAGAAAAAAAAAACAGAAGAAGGAAGAGAAAGAAGAAGCATGAGAAGGGAGAAAAAACAGAAGAAGAGAGAGATACGAGAAGCATGAGCTGGAGAGAGAGCGGTGGAGAAAAAAAACAAAAAAAAAAACAAAAGAGACCGAGAGAGAGGAGGAAGACAAGTGGAGAGAGGGGCTGGAAAAAGAGATCCGGAAGAAGAAGGGAGAGAATAGAGGAAGAGAAAGAGAGAGATTGGGCGGTGGGGAGAAAAAAAATAAAAAAGAAGAGGGGGCGGAAATCAGAAAGAGAAGGGGAAGAAAAGAAAGAAGCGAGAGCGAGAAAGAGAGGGACTGAGCGGGGAGGGAGAAGAAAAAATAAAAAAATAAGAAAGATGGCAGATCGACGAGAAGAAGAGACAGAAGAAGCTGGAAAAGAAGGAGAAGGCAGAGGTGGATCACAGGTAAACCACCCCCCCCCCTTTTTTTCTTTATTTGATTGCCTCAACCGAACCTACCTGAAACCTTACACCATTAAAACCTGCAACACCTCCATGAAACCCAACAAAACCCAGCAACACCTGGATCATCCCTGAACTGCCATTCCCATCTCCACTACAAACCACCGCCATCCTTACATCCACCTGTCCAAAGTCCCCACATCAATCCACTGATGCCTCTCCACTACACTCCATCCTGATCTGCTGCAACAACACTTAATCCTAGCACTCGACTCATTAGCCACACCTGTTCATCAATCCGCCACCTCATGACACCATTAAACCAACATCCCTCCTGCAATCAATTGATTCTGTCCCCATTATGTCAAAGCCATTGGATGTAGATTCTTTATTTCATTTATGTTGATATCATATATTATGATCCATCAGATATAATTTTTATGTTGATTATGATGATATCATATTTTATGAAAACCTGACCATTGATGTGAAAATCTGATTGTTGATCATTGATTCGACCGTTGATGCGGTTAAAATCAGACCATGGTATGGAATTTTGATTGATTTAATTATATGGGAATTGGATTGTAATTGGTCCAATCATATTGATATTGCTATGAAATTGATTTGATCATATGGAATTTTAATTGATCCGATCATATGGAATTTTGATTAATCCAATTATGGCTTTATGATGAAGATTGATTCGATTATGGAAAAAATTGATCCGATTATGACATTATGATGAAAATTAATCCGATCATATGGAATTTTGATGGAATTAAAATTGATCCGATCATATGCTTGGAATGATATGATTAAAATTGAACCATTGATCTTGGAATTTGATAAAATTGGATCATTGATCTTGGAGTTTTGATTTCATCCGTTGATCATATTTTACCTTGATTTGAGTAATCTGAATGGTTAAATTATTTAATTTGAGTAATTTGAACTGTTAGATTGTCATTAAAAGCGATGTAAATGGATACGAACGGTTAGATTATCATGATAAGCGATTTGAACCGTTAGATTATCTTTGGGAGTGAGTGGAATGAATCCGAACAGTTGGATTATCATTATGAATGGTTTAGACCATTGGATTGTCATTATGAATGTTTTAGAAGGATCTGAACCATTGGATTGGCGTTATATGTGTTTTAGAGGAATCAGAACCATTAGATCATGCATATAAGTGTTTTGATACACGTGATACACATATTTGTTCGATTGACATGTTGTCTTTTTTGGAATGCTCTTACATGTTTTGTTTGGATATAGTACTATGTTTGAAATGCTCACATGCATACACTGCTATAATTGAAATGATCACACTGCTATAATTGGAATGATCACACTGTCATGTTTGGATTGCTCATTATCATATCTGTCTGTTTGGATGCTCATTGCCATGTTTAAATTCTCACTGCCATATTAGGTATTGCCATGCTTAGAAGATAGCATATTAGAGCATGTCATATAGGATCTTGCCTTATTTGCAATACATACCATATTTGAGAGTTTTTTATAATCTTACTGTATGTGAATTTCTTATCATAAATGTGTTATATGCCCTATTTAGATGAATAATTTATTTTGGCAGTAATTTAATTTATGCTGCACCCTAGTCGAACTACCATATCTGTACACTTAGCAAACATATTAGGTGTGGGGACGTGCATTTAGGCACCCACATTCTTGGGAAGGGCATAATGGGAATAATATAATCTTAATTAAGAAAGAGAATGCTTTGCCAAACTTTCCAAAATTAGAGTTTAGGTTGAAAAGGATAATTCAGGACGATTTTACCCCTCGGTAAACCCTAAACCTAGAATAGGTTCTCAACCCTAAACCTAGAATAGGTTTTAAACCCTAAACCTAGAATAGGTTCTCAACCCTAAACCTAGAATCTAGTGATTTCAGTTGGTGCTACTTCGAATGTCAAGTCATCAGTTAGATCTGGTGGATCTGCTGTCAAAATGTGCGTTGGAACTCTGACGTACTTCTTTAATAAGGAGATATGAAATACATCATGCACACTTGACATAGATGGTTGTAGTGCTAACTGATATGCCACTTTTCCACGTTTGGCTAAAATCTCATATGGCCTGACATATCTCGGACTTAGCTTCCCTTTCTACCTGAATCATTTTAAACCCCGCATAGGTGATACCTTCAAGAATACCTTATCACCTACGAAAAATTCAAGGTCTCTGCGTCGAGTATCTGCATACTGTTTCTGACGATTCTGAGTTGTTCTAACTCTTTCCTTGATAATGTTGGCTACTTGACAAGTCTCTTCAACAAATTCTGGTCCAACGATGCTACGTTCACCAACTTCATTCCAGAACAATGGAGTTTGACAGTTCCTCCCATACAGTGCTTCATAAGGTGGCATCTATATAGTAGCCTGATAGCTGTTGTTATAGGCGAACTCGATCAATGGTAGCTTCTCATCCCATGATCCTTTGAAATCAATTACACAGGCTCGAAGCATGTATTCTAAAATCTGAATGGTACACTCCGACTGTCCGTCTGTCTGAGGATGGAATGCAGTACTGAACTTCAACGTTGTACCCATAGCCATTTGCAATCCTTTTCAAAACTTTGAAGTAAAGCGTGGGTCTCTGTCGGACACAATGCTTTCAGGTACACTATGTAATCTGACAATGTTATCCACATATAGCTTGGCTAACCTCTCCAGGGTATACTGTGGTCGTATTGCTATAAAGCGAGCTGTCTTAGTCAGACGATCTACAATCACCTAGACCGTGTCAACTACTCGAGGAGTCAATGGTAACCCGGTAACGAAGTCCATAGTGATGCAGTCCCATTTCCATGCTGGTTCTGGTAGTGGCTGCAACAGTCCTACAGGTCTTTGTCGTTCAGCCTTTACCCTCTGACAATTTAAGCATTGTGACACAAATTTAGCAACATTTGCTTTCATTCTTCTCCACCAATATAATTTTTTCAAATCATGATACATCTTTGTACTTCTAGGATGTACCGAATAGGCGGTGGTGTGAGCTTCCTTCATTAGTCGGTGTCTAATGTCCAAATTTTCTGTTTCAGGAACATATACTCTTCCTTTGTACTTCAGTACATTTTCATCATCTAAGGTGAACTCAGGAATAGTCCTACCTTTTTCGATGTCTCCTTGTACCGTTTTTAGATAAGGGTCTGATTTAATAGCTACTTTCACTTCATCAATTATTTTAGGTACAATCTTCAACGTTGCGAACATATTTGAAAATCGATGAATAAACCCTTGGTTGGTTGATTCACCCAGTGCATCTATCACGAACTGCTCATTACCGTAATTGAACATTTTTCCTGTAGTACACATTGCTACAGTCGTGTTAATCTCTCCTTGAGATTTTATCATTGCTTTTCTACTTAGCGCATCAGCAACTACATTAGCCTTTCCTGGATGATACTGGATATCACAATCATAATCCTTCAATAATTCCAACCATCTTCTTTGTCTCATGTTCAACTCCTTCTGATTAAAAAGATAAGTGAGACTCTTATGATCTGATTTAATCTGAAATTTCTCTCCGTACAAGTAATGTCTCCATATCTTGACAGCATGTACTACTACCGCCAATTCTAAGTCATTAATGGGATAGTTCTTCTCATGTGTCTTCAGTTGTCTTGAAGCATACACAATTACTTGTTCTCCTTGCATAAGTATACATCCTAAATCCAATCCCGACGCATCAGTGTACAAGATAAATGGCTGTCCTGGAATAGAAATAGTCAAGATCGGAGCAGATATCAATCTAGCCTTCAATGTTTGGAAACTTTTCTCACATCTATCAGTCCAAATAAACTTTTCTCCTTTCTTAGTCAAACTGGTGAGAGGTATGGTAATTCTGGAATAGTCTTCCATGTATCATCGATAATACCCAGCTAGACCTAGGAAACTTTAAATTTTTACAACGCTCTTCGGTGCTTCCCACTTCACAATGGCTTCAATCTTGCTAGGATCCACTTTAATCCTTCAGCGGATACAACATGGCCTAAGAAAGCGACCTCATTTAGCCAAAACTCACACTTTGTAAATTTGGCGTAAAGCTTCTCTTTTCTCAGTCGCTACAGAGCGGCTCTTAGATTCATGACATGAGAGTCCTTGGAGTAGACCAATATATCATCAATAAACACAATGACCGACGTATCCAACATATCATGGAATACTCGATTCATGAGTTCCATAAAAGTTGCGGGTACATTAGTCAATCTAAAAGACATGACTAAAAATTCATAATGTCCGTATCTTGTTCTGAATGTTGTCTTAGGAATATCACCGTCCTTAATCTTTAACTGATGGTATCCTGACCGAAGATCGACCTTGGAGAACACCTTGGCACCTTGCAACTGATCGAACAAGTCATCGATCCGAGGCAATGGGTATCGATTCTTGATTATCAGCTTATTCAGTTCTCGGTAGTCTATACACAGTTGAATACTACCATCCTTCTTCTTTACAAATAATACTGGCGCTCCCATGGTGATATGCTAGGTCTGATGTAACCCTTGTCCAGTAATTCTTGTAACTGTACTTTTAATTCCTTCAATTCAGTAGGAGCCATTCTATAAGGTGCTTTAGATACTGGTGCGGCTCCGGGTATCAGATCTATAACAAACTCTGTCGCTCGGTCGGGTGGTAGTCCTGGTAGTTCTTCAGGAAATACATCTGGAAAGTCACGCACAACATCAATATCCTCCATTAGTGGTGCTTCCTTGGTGAGGTCGACCACTGATACTAGATACCCAACTCCTCCTTTCTCGAGGCATTTCCTAGCCTTTAATGCAGAGAGGATGAGTTTTCGTTTATGGGGAAGTTTAGTTCCCGCAAAACTAAACTCTGCTCCTCCCTTGTCTTTAAATGTCAGTTTCTTTTCTGTACATAATAGATTTGCATAATGCCGAGCTAATCAGTCCATTCCCAAGATGACGTCAAAGTCTACCATCTCAAGTTGAATCAAGGTTGCATCCAAAGTCTTCTCGTCAATAAGAACTGGACATGGTCTATAAGCTTTTTCTAATTCCACTTCTAATCTCATCGGCGATCGTACAAGCAGTTTGTAATCTAATGATCTGAGGGGTAGATTCAGTTTCTTTCCAAATGACACAGATATAAAAGAATGAGTAGCTCCAGAATCAAAGAGTACTCTAGCGGGTATGCCATTAATAGGTACAATACTTGTGATTTGTTTTAGTTTTAGTCTACATGATCACACAATGTAACACAAAATGAAAGGTTCAGGTCATACCTGTGACCATATTAGGTGTGCAGCAGCATCCTCAAAGTAACAGCATAAACCTTTCCTTGCTGTAGCTGCTTCCTGGGTTTAAGACACTCTCTTGAATAATGTCCTATTTGGTTGCAGTTAAAGCATTTTACTCCTTCATTGTTTTGCTTTTGTTACGGTTGAGCTACTGGAGTAGTCTTGGCTGCAGCATTGAAGCCATGAGTATGGAAGGGTTTGAATGTCCTTGTATTCCCTCCGTTGTAGGAATTCCCATTTGGCCTTTTAATACCCCTGTTTTGAGCAAAGTAGCTCTCCTTCTGGCTCGACTCTATTACTCGAGCAATTTGTACTGCTTCATTGTAGACCTTCTTTTCCAGTCCTAGAACATGCTCATGGATGCTTTCCCTGAGTCCCATGATGAACCCTTTGGGTCTTTGTGTTTTCTTCCTGCATGCTGGCGGGTGCAAAGAAAAACAGCTCCTCATAATGCTGTTGGTATGCATCCACAGTCATCTGGCCCTGATATAAACTCAGGAACTCTCTTTCCATAGAATCTCTAAAACTTCTAAGGAAATACTTCTCAGAGAATCCCTCTTTATATATATCCCAGGTCAATTGGGTGTGCTTTGTTAACAGATAAGTCCGTGTGGACTTCCACCAGTGGTGTGCATCGCCTTTCAGCATGAAGGTTGCACACAACACTTTCTCCACCTCATTCACTGTCGTCATCGTAAAATTTCTTTCCATTTCATCAGTCCAGTGTGCTAGCCACAAAGGATCTACTGGCTTACCATTATATTCTTTGGGCTTCATCTTCAGAAAACGCTCGATCAGTCGGGAGTGGTCTAGCTAATACGAGCATAGGCCCTATACATAGGTGGTTGATACTAGTAACTGCCTTGAGCTACCTCAGAATTCTATACTTGAGCCGACATGACTGGTGTTTGAGGTGCGTGGGGTACCGTGTTGCTTCCCCCTGGTACTGTGCTAGCTTGTCCTGCTGGCATAGGTGTCGTATGTGCAGCTGGAAAAGCCATGCCTATAGCAGTCTACATATTGGCTTGCACCTACTGTATTTGCTACAGCTGTTGAGCCAAGTTCATTACTGCTGTAGCTAGATCTGTAGATGGGGCTGGCAAGTTTGTAGAATTTAGTTGACCACTAGCCACTGGCGGTGTCGTATTTAGATTCTCCTGTGCTTCATGATTTACATGGTTGTCTTCCTCCATAGGTGGTGGTGGTGGAATTGGGTTACGGCCTCATCTGGTTACCCTTCGCCTATCCATTTCCTGTTCTGGTGGTAGTGTTGTCTGAAAACAATCATAGCACATGTGAGGCAATCAATATAAGTTATTCTCAAGTAAAAATCCATCTAATTAATATAAATTTTAAATTTTTAAGATCGTTCTGACAAAATACTGTATTTTCCATCGTAGGGTCGGTCCTTATGCGACCCTAGGGTATGCGACCCTAAGAACACTGTCAGCTCACCGAGAGCCTAGGGTCGATGATAGGGTCAGTATATGTCTGACCCTAGGTCCGACCCTAGGTCCGACCCATGGTTCTCTGTCAGATCACCAAGAGCCTAGGGTCGATGGTAGGGTCTTACGTAGGGTCGCATATTTTGGTCAAATTCTGCGACCCTACGATCCAGAATCAGGTTTTTAAACCCGATTTTGGATTCATTTCCCATTCTTTCTCCTTCCTTCCAACTCAACCCATTTCCCCGAGCTGCTACAGAATCGACCCCTAGTGTTTGGTGATCTTTCCTTCCGTTTGCGACTTCCGCTCCTTCTCTAAAGGTATGCTTTCTACTGTTTCCCCTTTTTTTTAAGCTTTCTAAACTAGGTTTTTGTCCATTTACATCGTTTTCTTCAAATTAAACTTTTTCTAACCGTAAAAATTTAATTTTTATTGGGGGATTTTGCTATTGGTCACCCAATGGACGAAAGCCCTCAAAAATATTCGAGTTTCATCGGTTGGTTATCAAGAAACTTGAAATTTTTCATTTTGACCTAATTTTCGAGATTTTTTGAATTTATTGAAATTTCTTCAAATTTGATCTTTCTAGATTAAATTTCCAACTGTATGAGCCTTGCAGGATGGTTTGGAACCTATGTTAAGTCCTCCTGCCCAAGTGTTTGGGTGAAAAGTGAGGTTTTGACCAATTTATGCCGTTATAATGCCGAAATTTTTGGATTTTTCACCATTACTAATCTATTGTTTGTTTTTCTTTGTTTTGGCAGATAGTATGGCTCGTACCAAGATTCCTAGGACTCATGACCCAGTTCGTTTCCTCTCTAAGGAGGCTGAGACTCGGTATGCTCGCTATGAGCGCAAGAAAGTAGAAGGGGGTCGCTATGTGCACTTGGCTAGTCTAGCCTTGTTCAACGTGGAGGGTGCTTTTGGTGACATGGGCTGGCTTCCTGTGATCACCTATGAGGCTTGTACCCGCCCTGATTTGGTGAGACAGTTCTATTGCAACCTCCAGGTAGTGGGGGATCGCAATGACACAGAGAGAGGTAGGGAGCTCAGGATCACGAGCTACGTCAAAGGGGTAGAGGTTTCATTTGACTGTCAGCAGTTGGCTGATCTTTTGGGCATATCAAATGACGGTCCTTTGGTGTACTGTGCTCCCAAAGAGCCCCAGTTCTTATCCTTGGAGATGCGTGCTGAGATTGACAGTCAGCTCATTAGAGATGATCGCTGGGAGATGAAAGCGATCAACCTTCGTCCTGAGCCTCGGGTGTATTACAAAATTATCCAGCACAACCTGATACCCCAGAGTGGACATTATGAGAGGATCTCCCAGTTGACTCAGTATGTTCTCTACTGCATTTGCACTAGGCAGCCTGTCTGCCTACCTTACATTATCATGAGGACGATGATCCGTGCTATGCTGCCTAGTCAGCTAGGCAACCTGCCCTACGGACGTCTGATCACTACACTGCTCACCCGCTTAGGCGTTGATTTAGTAGATGAGAGGATTAAGGAGAAGACCTTCTCATCGGATCTTGACTGGGAGGCCATCTGTAGGATGGGTATGTGGAATGCTCAGGTCAGTGATGATGAAAGAAACACTCTGGTGCGTCCTCGTACTCGAGTAGAGACAGCAGACGCTGAGGCGGCAGCAGCAGCAGTCGGAGCAGGGGTCCATGGGGGTGATGCTGAGGATGAGGATCGTATGTATATGGATGTAGATGCCATACCTCCTCCACTACATTCTACTGGAGCTAGTCTATCTCGGGTTCCTTTACACATGACTGGTCCTTCACACCCACTATCTGATGATATGATGGGATTACTGCATGATATCAGAGAGGCTCAGCTCGTGATGGACTTGAGAGTGGGAGAGCTTCTAGATGCTCAGCGCACGACAGATAGGAGAGTGGGTGAGCTTCTAGATGCTCAGCGTGCGTCTGATCAACGGATGGCCGAGTTGACAGCTAGTCTCCAGATGACCCAGATTCAGGTAGCCTGGTTGACTAGAGTATATGCTGAGGACTACGACAGAGATCACGAGGCACCTCCTCCTCCATCACCTCCAGTTCCATGATGTATATTTTCTTTTTATCCTTTTTTTGTTCTACAGAGTAACTGTCCGGGTTGTGGACTGTACTCTGCTTTGGATATGTATAAACGTGCTTTTTATTTGATGTATATAAAACATGTTTCTTTTTTTTATATATGCATTATTCTCTTTCTTAATTTTGTCTCAAACAACATAGGTGCTTATAGTATGTTCTTATTACAACTTTTAACTTTTATCCTAACTCAGTTCACAACTTTTGTAGAAGTATTATGGTTTAACAGACAGGGCCTGAGGGCTCTGATACCAAGTTGTCACACCCCAATTCTGTACTATTCAGAATGGTATAATGAACTGCTACTAAACTAACGATTCAACCAGGATCTCGATTAAACTGTGTCCGTTTGCTTAAACCATACACATCCACAACCATAATCAGAGTAAATAACAATAGCGAAAGTTTTATATATTAAATGAACTGAGAGTCTAACTGTAATAAAGTAAATAATTTAGCCAATTATCTCCGAAAGGACTAAGACATAAATTAAAATAATTAAATCAATTACATTGTCTGTATAACTTAAACAAAATCTAATCGAAAACACAAGAGTTGCACTCGCATGACAAATCATGCGACTACATCATAACTTCAGCGTCCATCGCCGTCGCATGTCCATACATCGGAGCATTTATATAATCTTCTACGGTGGCACCTGCATCATCAGCTAAAAATATTCGATGTCGAAAGGGTGAGCACACATCACGACTCAGTGAGCAAACAAAACAATGCAACAAACATATGCATGCATTCAATTCATATCTTTGGTCTGGTTCATAAGTTTGCAATGTGCTATAGAAAGGATAGGTGGCCGCCTCACCTCTATATACGAATGTGTGGAACTGCCCAACGGATCAAAAACCATTGCCGCCCCCACATGCACCTACCATGGAATAGAGATATAGCTAATGTGCTTAGGACCTCACCGCATCACACTTCCCCTGATGCTCTACCCATACCAACACGTAAGCCCCTGTTGGCGAGGGCTTGCAAACTGGGCTCACAACTAACCAATCCTAATGTCAAACAGTGTATCCAAGGCCTCACCCCAGCATCCCTCAATACGTCCATAAAGATAGAGCTAAGGCCCCCCGGCAGAGTCAGAGACTACACGGTCCGAGACCACCTCCCCTGATGCCCTACGACGTAATAGTTCTGCTAAGGTAATGGTGATACGACAATGCTAGTGGACAAGACTTGAGTAGAGATAGAGCTAGAGTCTGGTGACCAGGATGAACCACAGTATTACGTCCTCCCCCTGATGCTCCACTCGCATCAAGTACACTAACCACACACATACATTCACATGCCTATTCCTAGCATCATCATCATCATCATGTTATAATAACTGAAATTAAATATGCATGAAAAATAATAACAGGAATGGTGGATGACATGTGATATGCACATTACAATCATACAATCATAGAATCATACATGGTATTGGACTCAATAGACGAAAATAGTTTATTATTAGCCAATTAGTTTAGGTCTTGTTCCCTCACCATTGATTGAGCGTAGATCATCGTTCAAGTTTTATGAATCACTTTTAAATCAATAGAAAGGCCTAACAAGTCGATAGATTTTAATTAGAATTAATTCCAATAAATTTAGACTAACCTAAATCGTAGGGTCGCAGGTAGGGTAGCATCTAGGGTTGCAGTTTTCTACGACCCTAGCGTATAGGGTCAGACGTGGGGTCGGATACCATTCGACCCTACCTGCGACCACACCCTCCCTGTGACTTCCCGAGGGCATGTAGTCGATCCTGTGATCTCGTAGGTCCATTCTATGATTGTTCTATGGCTCATAACTATGATTTTTATACACTTTCCATTGCCTATGATGATTACTTCCATGGATTCCTTTGGAACTCGTCCATGGATGGATGATTTGGGTTTCTCTTAATCCTAACTTCTTCATAATCTATTCTAGGCTCCTAATTTATGAAGGGAATTAGGTTCATACCTGAAGTTGGCTGAGATTCAGAGGTTTCTCTGAACTTCCTCCTCTTCCTTAATCTTTTCCTCAATTTTCCTTCTCTTCTTCTTTTCCTTCTCTTTCTCTTTCTCTCACTTTCAATTAGGGTTCTAAAAGGAGTGAAAGAGACTAAGGGACATCCTATTTATAGAGAAAAACCCTCCAAAATAAGTCCCATCGAGTTTAGGAAAGATCCCCTTGGAATTAGGAAAGTTTCCTAATTTCTAATTTCTGTCTGTCATCGTAGGGTCGGACGTAGGCTCGCAGAATCCGTCGACCCAACATTTTTCTAGTCATGCGACCCTACGACTAGAAAGTCATGGGTTGGACTTCTGTTGAGTCAACCCTACCTGTTTAGGCATACGACCCTACCCTCACATTTACTATTTTTGGGTTAGACTCATACCTGGTCTTGTGATTTTCTTCATGCACTTGGTCCACTTGGCTCGACCATGATAGGTAGACCTGGTACAAGGTGGTAATACCGGTTAATTCGATATGGGTCTTACAGGTGTCCTCATGAATCCTCTCATCAACTAAGTCGACATGCAGGCGAGTGAGCAGGGTAGTGATCAAACGCCCATAGGGCATGTTATCCATTTGACCAGGCATCGTAGCACGGTGCATCGTCCTGATGATAATGTATGGAAGGCAGACGGGTTGCCTAGTGCAAATACAATATAGGAGATATTGGGTCTACTGGGAAACCTTCTCATAATGCCCACTCTGAGAAATCAGGTTGTGCTAAATAATCTTGCAGTACACCTGAGGTTTCAACCGTAGGTTGATTGCCTTCATCTCCCAGCAATCATCCCTAAGAAGCTAGCGGTCAATCTCTGCATGCATCATCAAAGATAGGAACTGGGGTTCCTTGGGTGCACAGTATACTAAGGGGTCATCGTTTGATATACCCAGGAGATCAGCCAACTCCTGGCAGTTAAAGGAGATCTCCACCCTTTTAACATAACTAGTGATCTTGAGCTCCCTATCCCTGTCTGTATCATTTGGATCACCCACTACTTGAAGATTGCAATAAAACTGTTTCACCAGTGCAAGACAGGTGCAACCCTCATACAAGATTATAGGGAGCCAACCCATATCACCAAAGGCACCTTCTATATTAAACAAAGCTAAATTAGCCAGGTTTACACAATGACCCCCTTCCACCTTTTTATGCACAAAACGAGCATACTGAGTCTTTGCTTCGTTAGACCGAAAGCGAAGAGGATCATGAACTTTGGGGACCTTGGTACGAGCCATGCTATCTGCAAAGACACAGACCAACAAGCAAGATATTAGTAATAGAGAAAAACTTAAAATTTTGGCATTATAACGGCATGATTTGGCCAAAAGCCTCACTTTCACCCAAACCGTTGGGCAGGAGGACTTACATATGTTCCAAACCATCCTGCAAGGCTAATACAGTTGGAAATTTAAACTAGGATCGAATTTGAAAAAATTTCAACAATTTGGAAAAATCCCTAAAATTAGTTCAAAAATGGAAAATTTCAAGTTTTTCAAAAACGAACCGATGAAACTCAAATTTTCTTGAGGGCTTTCGTCCATTGGGTGGCCAATAGCAAAACCCCCCAATAAAAATCAAATTTTTACGTTTAGAAAAATTTTAATTTGAAAAAAAATGCTATAAATGGAGAAAAACCTAGTTTTGAAAGCTTAAAAATGAGGACCAGTAGAGAATATACCTGTAAGCACCTCATTTTTGCCACCCTTTGCATAAGTAAACCAATATGGCAGGTTTTCGGCCTTTAACCCAAAGATTTGCGATTCTCCACTGAACCCCACAGCACGGTCATGGGCTATTATCTACTTGGATGAATAGGTTTTGAAATTATCTTCAAAATGAGACTGGAATCATCAAATTCTGACTTCAAACAAGGAAGATATCGCAGTTTGAAAGAGCAGGGGTATTTAGGTAATTATCGTATCATGCATGCATTATCATTCAAACTTCGAGACATCATATCAAGGTCTTCTGATATCGGAATCAGATCATTCAAAGGCCAATATTCCTTATTTTCAATCCTCTTCAAAGTGCACATGAAAAATCCCGGGTAGAAGTCACCAGTGGGCCCCATGCAAACTTTCATGCAAATTATCTTTAGAACTTCAAACCTTCATATATTTTCCGTTATACGACGGATTCAAATGATTCCAAGGCCATTATTCTTCATTCATGATGTTCTACAAAGTGGACATGAAAAATCCCGGGGAGAAGTCTCCGAAGGGTCCCATGCAAAATTACCCATGGAAATGGTCATTTAACCTTTAAAAATTCATATTTTGGTCATCCCATATCCAAATTAGGTGATTTCAGTTTCATTATGTTCCATTTTTAGTACTCTACAAAGTGGACGTAAAGGATTTCCAATTGAAGTCTCCGAAGGATCCCATGCAGAATGGTCAGCCAAATTATCGATAATTGGCCTGCTTAAACTTCAGAAATTCATAAGTTGGCCATTTTATTTCCAAATAAGTTGATTCAAGTTCTATTATTCCTCATTTTTAGTGTTCTACAAAGTGAATGTAGAAAATTTGGAATAATCTATCAAAAAATTTTGTACGAAATGACAGCAAAAATGGCCCATGAAATAATAGAGAGAAAACCCAGTTAATTCCAGTCAATCTAGTCAACTCAGCTCAATCCAAACCAGTCTTGGCCCAACCCAGTCAATCCTTGTCAATCTGAACCAATTAATGTCGGCACATATGCATGTATTTCTTTTATATATATTATTTATATGTTTATATAATGTATAATATATTATAATATATCATATAATATATACATATGTCTTATATGTATATTATATTATATATATTAATATATTAATATATTATATATTTATATATATATTTTATATAAAAAAAAAAAGCAAAGCAAATAAGATCGGATTGGAAAAGAAAAGGGAAAGAATTTGAGACCGAGAAATGGAAAGAAAAATCAGAAAGAGATTGAGAGATTGAGGGAGTCCAAGAAAAGGAAAGGGTGGCAGAGATTAAGAAGGGGATCCGAGAGAGAGAAGGGGGGAGATCAAGATTGACTAATTGTGAAAAGAAAAAAAATGGAAAGATTGAGAGGAGATACGGGGATCGAAGGGAAAAGAGAAGAAGGAAAGAAGAGGGAGAAGAAGGAAAGAAAGGACCGAGAGAAAAAAAAATCGGAAAGAATCCGAGAAGATTGAGAGATAGGAGAATCGAGGAGATATGAGAATCGAGAGAAGGAGGAGAATAAAAAAGGAAAAAAATCTAAAGAGAGACCGAACCGAAAAAAAAAGGAATAAAATAAGAGGAAGAAGAATCAGAAAAGAGGGAGGAGAATCGAGAGATGGGAGATTGAGCGGTGAAGGAGGAAAAAATAAAAAAATAAAAAAGGAGAAGATCAAGAGAGGGAGAGAAAAAACTGAGAAAAAGAAAAAATAAAGAAAGGAAGGGAGAGAGAGAGAGAAAGAGTTCGGTGGGTGGAGAAAAAGAATAAAAAAAGGAGAGAGAGAGGCCGAAAAGAAAGAGGGAAAAGAAAAAAAAAGAGGAAGAATAATATAAGAGGAAGAAGATCGGTGGGGAGGGGAGATGGAGAAAAATAAAAAAAAAAAAGACCGAGAAAGGAGGAGGAGATCGAGGAGAAGAGGAGAAAAAGGGTCAGGAGCTGGAGAGAAGAGGGGACGTTGAGAGGAAGAGAGAAGAAAGATGGAGAAGAAAAGAAGAATAAAAAAGATGAAAAGAGAGAGACCGTGGAATCAAGAAGAGGAAAGAGAGAGAGGTGGAAAGGAAGAATTAAAAAAAAAAATAGAAAAAGAGAGGACCGAGAAGATTGAGAAGAGGGATAGGTGGCAGATCGAGAAGAAGAGGAGAAGAAGAAGAGGGACGGCCCGAGGGATCGAGAAAGAGCAGAAGAGAGCGAGGGAGAAGAAGATTCAGGTAAGCTCTTCTCTCCCTGATTTATTTTTATTCTCATTTATCATGATGGAGCCATCTGTCCGCACACCATTACCAACTCACCGAATACTATCATTTCTAAACCCATACATCTGGTTAGCCTTTGTCTGCCAAGCTAAGCTTCCATTGATCCTTGTCCAGCAACCACTTCTACACCTTGCCGCCTGTAACACCATCGACAACATCACCCGTAGAATTCCATGCAGCCCTCATCCAACCATCTAATCGACATTCCTTATCTTACCCCTGATCTTCCCATCAAATATGGGCCATTGATCGAACCTATGATCATGATATGCTTGAATGAAATCTGAGTTCCTTATCATGTTGCTATGATTCCCATTCAAAATCTGATACATTGAATGTGAAATTTGTTTTGATCATGTGATGAAAATTTGTCCATTGATATTGAATTAATATTTGAATGAATGAATTTGATTAATTGATGTGAATTTAATCTGAATCGTTAATCTTTATGATCTAATCATGTGAATGGATGATTAATTAATCTGAATCCTTGAGTTTAATTTGATGATGATTTTAATGATGGATTAATTTGAGCCATTAAAGTCAGATTAACTGATGTTATATCATCTGAACTGTT
Organism: Protea cynaroides; assembly: GCA_028583415.1. Classification (NCBI taxonomy): domain Eukaryota; kingdom Viridiplantae; phylum Streptophyta; class Magnoliopsida; order Proteales; family Proteaceae; genus Protea; species Protea cynaroides. Next base: position 93,187,750 of record CM053276.1, on the reverse strand, counting down.
GATTTACGATCTTGAATTAATTTCAATCGTCGATCAAATGTGATTTTGGGCGCATTGTTGATCGATGCATTGAATCTAGACCGTAGATCTGAAAATATGTTTTGTTCGATTGATTCTCATATGCTTTGGTTGTTTCTCACATGCCATATTTGATGTTATATTGTTCACATGCTATATTTGGATGTTCATATGCATACACTGCTATAATTGGAATGATTACACCGCCATAATTGGAATAATCACACTGCCATGATTGGAATGATCACACTACCATATTTAGATGCTCACTGTCACATTTGGATGCTCATTGCCATATTTGGATGCTCATTGCCATGTTTAAATGCTCATTATCATATTAGATCTTGCCATATAGGGTCTTGCCTTATTTACAATACATGTCATATTTGAAAGATTTTTAACAATCTTACTGTATGTGAATTTCTTGCCATAAATGTTTTATGTGCCATATTTAGATAGAATATTCTATTTTTGACAATAACTTATTTTATGCAACACCCTAGTCGAACTGCCATGTTTGTACACCTAGCAAACATATTAGGTGTGGGGACGTGCATTTAGGCGCCCACATTCTTGGGAAAAGCATAATGGGAATAATAAAAATCTTAATAAAGAAAGAAAAATGATTTGCCAAACCTTCCAAAATTAGAATTCAGGATGAAAAGGGTAATTTAAGATGATTTTATCCCTTGGTAAACCCTAAACCTAGAATAGGTTCTAAACCCTGAACCTAGAATAGGTTTTCAATCCCAAACCTAGAACAGGTTCTCACTTTCTAACCTAGAACGGGTTATTTCTCGAACTACGTAGATTATGATTCTTAGGGCAAACCCTAGGATACGTAGGCTATTTGGGAGAAACTTAAATTCGGATCTACACCTTAGTCCACTCGGACTATCCATAGATCCACTAGGATATCTACCCATCAGTTCGAACTACGCGGATTCTGATTCCTAGGACAAACCCTAGGATACGTAGGCCATTTCGGAGAATCCCAAATTCGGATCCACACCTTAGTCCACTCGGACTATTTATAGATCCACTAGGATATTTATCCACACCTTAGTCCACTCGGACTATCCATAGATCCACTAGAATATTTATCCACATTTCAACCCAAATAGGGTTATCCACATTCCAACCCAGATAGGGTTATCCATATTTTGACCCAAATAGGGTTATTCTTAGATCCACTAGGACTATTTATCAGTCCACATGGACTATCCAGATCCTAACCCATAGGATTTCTCAACCTTTCAAGCATAAACTTCAACTTTAACAATGAACTTAATCATACACAAGCATAAATCACAGCCATAAACTTTAATCACACCTGAACTACGATGGTGAACCTGATTTTCAAAATAATTTCGTGATACGTAGGCAATCTGATGGATACAGATTCGGTTCAATGATATCAAACAACTTGGTTTGGTTTTTTTTAACAAATAGAGTCTAGCATAGGAAAGGTATAGGAGATCGATTTCGATCGGGCGGTTTTGGTGCCTAACCCCTTCCCCTTCCCATAACCTAACGCTTACCCAATCTCTGATGGACCAAAAATCCAATCTAAGGGTCATGAGTCAATCGAACTTTTACCTTGGGGTGAGATTTCACATTTTTTAAGGTCCTAGACCTTAATCTAGGTGGCGACTTCTAAGATTTCCATCTTTGTCCTCACAGTGGCGACTTCACTGGGGATATAAATGTCAAACTCCTAAATGAAAACTTTTCTTGTGTGAATTGGATGCTAGATTTTAGGATACTATATTTATGCTTGTATAATATTGCTTTGGGGGGAATGGGTTCAGTCACACATTTGTGCGAGTAGCCAAACCGGGTCCCATGCATATGGGGCAGCCCGCTAGGCGAAACACACAGCCTTGGCCTGTACTTTGTGAGGCCACGACCGGCGAGCAGCCTCTAACGAGCGTTTCTTGGGTCCTCCTGAGAATACGTTATGCTACTCCACGTCGCTTAGATCCTTGCAACATAGTATATAAGGGATTGGGGGCCTATTATTCATCGTGCATTCGGTGATAAGTTACCCCGTCCTTGTCAAGGTGGCCTTTTCTGTCCTAACCCAGATTGTAGCCCAATGTTTGTTATTTTTGGTTCATCCATGAACTGACCCAGTAAAATTTGCTTAACCATGACATCATTGCTCGAGACGACGAAGTTCTGCCCGTTTTTGTCCTCGATTGGTCAACATGTTAGAATCTACACGATGAACATCTTGAACTCTCACCCATTGGGAGTATGAGGTATGTATACACCTGTTCTACATCATAGTAGACGGTCACTATACACCCTCCATTAAGTAAGCTCGATGTGTCGAATCTCTCATTGTTAACACGTCGATTTCGAAAAACGAATAGAAAATCCTTGTCAAGACATAGATACCATGGTCAAGAAGAAATTTACTAGTTTGTTCATCTATGAACCGCTTTTGCTAACCATCCCTAATAAGGATGACGGATTAATATATCCATTTCAATTTCATCGAATTTGGTAATCTAATTGGCTAGACCTTGGTACCACTGATTATCCATTTTTTGGAATCATGAGGTCCCAAGACTGAACACATGGCTTAATCAAATTCAATTAAATTGACTCGGATAATTTTTACCCAATCGCCCTTATGAGGGAGCTAACTTTGTTTGGTTAAGTCATCTTTGATTGTGCATGTGACTTCTTCCACTCCTCTAGATGTCTAGAATCTCAATATTCCTCCATTGGATTTCAATGCCTTTGGAAAAGAGAATCAAACTGCAACCATATCCACCCTTTTAGGGTGAGAGGCCCCTACAATTAGGGAATTGTCTTGATCTCCCACCTTGAGATCCATCCATATTATCTTTCTAAATGAATCAATGGAAGTCATGAATCTTGATCTTGATTGAACATCAAATTTTGTAAGAAAGAATGAAAGATTCAACCCCTAGGCAAATCCAATCATAGTTCTCAATGTACCTTTGAATTAAGGAAAGATTCAGCCCCTAGGCAAATCCAGTCATAGTTCTCAATGTACCTCAGAATTAAGGAATGATTCAGCCCCTAGGCAAATCCAATCATAGTTCTTGATTCACCTCAGAATTAAGGAAAGATTCAGCCCCTAGGCAAATCCAATCATCGTTCTTGATTCATCTCTGAATTAAAGAAAGATTCAGCCCCTAGGCAAATCCAATCATAGTTCCCGATTCATCTCTGAATTAAGGAAAAATTCAGCCCCTAGGAAAATCCAATCAATGTTCTCGATTTACCTCAGAATTAAGGAAAGATTCAGCCCCTAGAAAAATTCAATCACTGTTCTCAATTCATCTCAGAATTAAGAAAAGATTTAGCCCCTAGGAAAATCCAATCATAGTTCTTGATTCATTTATGAATTAAGCAAAGATTTAGCCCCTAGGAAAATCCAATCATAGTTCTCAATTCATCTCTGAATTAAGGAAAGATTCAGTCCCTAGGCAAATCCAATCATAGTTCTCGATTAATCTCAGAAATAAGGAGAGATTCAGCCCCTAGGCAAATCCAATTATTGTTCCCTATTCACTTTTGAATTAAGGAAAGATTCAGCCCCTAGGCAGGTCCAATCATCATTTTGGTTCATCCAAAATTAAAGAAAGATGCAGCCCCTAGGCAGATTCAATCACATCCAGTTCATCTCAGAATCAAAGAAATATTCAACCCCAGATTCAACCACCATTTTGGTTCATCTCAGAACTGAAGAAAGGTTCAGCCCCTAGGCAGGTCCAATCATCATTTCGGTTCATCCAGAATTAAGAAAAGATTCAGCCCCTAGGTAGATTCAATTACATCCAGTTCATCTCAGAATTAAAGAAATATTTAGTCCCAGATTCACCCACCATTTCTGGTTCATCTCAGAACTGAAGAAAGGTTTAACCCCTAGGCAGGTTCAATCATCACCTCCCAGATCATGTTAAAATGGAAGAGGCATTCGGCCCCTAGGTTTTTTCACCCTTCACCTCCTGTTTAGGTTTCGGTTCATGTCAGAACTAGGAAAAGTTCCATTCATCTGAATTTAATTAGCCACTAGGCTTATCCAACCATCAACTTTGGTTAGGATTCCGATTTATGTTGGAACTAGGAAAAATTTCATTCATCTGAATTCAATTAGCCACTAGGCTTATCCAACCATCAACTTTGGTTAGGGTTCCAGTTCATGTCGGAACTAGAAAAAGTTCCATTCATCTGAATTTAATTAGCCACTAGGCTTATCCAACCATCAACTTTGGTTAGGATTCCGGTTCATGTCGGAACTAGGAAAAATTCCATTCATCTGAATTCAATTAGCCACTAGGCTTATCCAACCATTAACTTTGGTTAGGGTTCCAGTTCATGTCGGAACTATGAAAAGTTCCATTCATCTGAATTCAATTAGCCAATAGGCCTATCCAACCATCAACTTTGGTTTAGGTTCTGATTCATGTTGGAACTAAGAAGAGTTCCATTCATCTGAATTCAATTAGCCACTAGGCTTATTCAACCATCAAACGTGGTTCAAGTTCTGATTCATGTTGGAACTAAGAAGAGTTATATTCATTTGAATTTAATTAGCCCATAGGCTTGTCCAATCGTCAACTCCAGTTCAGGTTCCGATTCATGTTGGAATTAAGAAGGGTTTCATTCATATTAACTCAATGTGAGCATGCGTTAGCCTCTAGGCCTATTCAACCATTACCTTTGGTCCATGTTCCATTTCATGAAAGAATCAAAGAGAATTTCAGTCATTTCAACTCAATCAATCCATCATCTCTAGCAATTAGAGTTTAATCCATGATTGTCATCCTTGGCCTCTATCAATCGGAGCCCAACTCAAGCAATCCTTGCCTCTAGCAATTAGAGCCCAGTCCATCTTAATCTCTATCAATGAGAGACCAATTCAAAATCAATCTTGATCTCTATCAATCAGAGATCAATTTAAAGTCAATCTTGATCTCTATCAATCAGAGACCAATTCAAAGTCAATCTTGATCTCTATCAATCAGAGACCAATTCAAAGTCAATCTTGATCTCTATCAATCAGAGACCAAATCAAAGTCAATCTTGATCTCTATCAATCAGAGACCAATTAAAAGCCAATATTGATCTCTATCAATCAGAGATCAATTCAAAGTCAATCTTGTCTCTATCAATCGGAGACCGATTCAAAATCAATCCCTAACTCTATCAATTAGAGCCCGATCCATATCTATCATAGCCCAGTGCTACAAGTTAGGATTGCTCGTCAGGAATGGCGAATGAGAAGCATTCCTCTTTGCCTGTCAATAAAAATCAGTTCCAGATTCTGGAGTCGTCGAAAACTATGAACCTTCAGCTATAATAGTGCTATCCCATCATGGGCATTTTCTGCCCCATTGGCCAAGGAAATGCTAGAATCCAAAGAGTTGCCCTCATATTTTTCATTGTTCAAAGAGAGGGAATGGAATTTTTCCCGAGCAGTAGGGTAGATCAAAGAAGAGATCCAATATGCCCTAGGCTAGGATAGGAACTAGAATCATGGCTAGGGAATGGTCCAATAATGAAACCCTTAACCCATTAACTGGGGCATGAACCAGATTGAACTTGGACCCAAATTGAGTGCAGTCCAATGAGGAAAGCCAATGACCCTTGAACTGGGGCATGAACCGGATTGACTTTGGGCCTGAATCGGGTATGGTTCAATGAGAAAGCCCTTGAGCCTTAAGTTTGGCATGAACCAAATTGACCTTGGACCCAAATTGAGTGCAGTCAAATGAGGAAAGCCAATGACCCTTGAACTGGGGCATGAACCGGATTGACCTTGGGCCTGAATCGGGTATGGTTCAATGAAGAAAGCCCTTGAGCCCTAAGTTGGGCATGAACCAAATTGACCTTGGGCCTGAATTGGGTTTGGTTCAATGAGGAAAGACCTTGAGCCCTAAGTTGGGCATGAACCAAATTGACCTTGGACCCAAATTAAGTGCGGTCCAATGAGGAAAGCCATTGAGCCCTAAGTTGGGCATGAACCAAATTGATTTTGGACCCAACTGAGTGCGGTTTAATAAGGAAAGCCATTATGCCCTAAACTGGGACATGGACCAAATTGACCTTAGACCCAAATTGAGAGTGGTCTAATAAAGAAATCCATTGAACCCCCCAAGCCGAGGCATAAACTAGTCTAATCTTGGACTTAAAATGGTGTAGTGCAATGGCGATACCCCTTGCTCCCCAAGCTGGGTCACAAGCTAAAATGATTTAAACTCAACTAGAAGCGGTCCATTGATGAATCCATTGAACCCCAAACTGGGGCATGAACCAGAATAACCTTGAGCTTAAAAAGTAATAGTCCGGTCATGAATGGATCCCAAACTGAAAAAAAAAACGAGAAGAGAATTGTATAGAACCCTGAAAGGTAGACATCTTGCACCTATTGATAGAAGGGCATGATGAGTCCTGCTGTTAGAGGTCTGAAGGAAGATTTATTCCCACAACAATTAAAGGTGGTCGTCGAAGGCATTATGCCCAACTGGAGCCTCTTGGACAAACTAGTTGTTTCAACTTTCTATTATCGGTATTCGATAGGTCATCCATGTCTGGGTCCAAAATTGATATGCTTGTTGACAAGTCCAGCCCAATTTGCCCTGTAAGTAAAAGAAAATTACCCCACTTGGGATTTCAAACTTTGTGCTTTGTCTCTTCCATACATTTTCTCCCAGTTTCATACATCCTCTTATTCTAAGTGCGCAGTCAATTCTGACTCTGAAGGTGATTGAAATAATGAGCCGTCTCTTGACCTTCTACGCAACCAGGCCTCTTAAGAAAGAAAGGTCCAACCCGTCTAGGAAAGCTTTAAATGATCAATCGGGAGACACAAGAGTACTCTCAAGAAACATACATTGGAGAAGCTGCCATTTGTTCTACCTATGAAAAGATTCCAAGGAAAGCATCAGATAGTAACAGTTCATATCAGCAGGTTAGCCAATCAGTACAAATGAGTGGAGGACAGATGTGCCACCAAAAGGATAGAAATACCAAAGTTGTTACAAAGTACATCATCTGCAAGCAAGAGATACATGATAAATGACCAATCCCAAAATCGAAGAATGAGGTCATTGGAATACCCAAAAAAAAAGAAAATTCAAGCCTTCGTTTTATCTACATCAATAATGGAAAGTAATCACATGAGACAGAAGGAAATAATTAACTTCCAGAGGACAGCATACGGATTCACCATTCGGATAAAATCAGCTACTAGATGAGCAATCACAAATGTTCATGAAGTTTACAGAAGATCAGAGTACTAATTGGGGCGAAGATGTTTTATCTGATTGGAAATGTTTGGAAGAAGAAGATTCAAATCCAATATAAGTCATGATTCAATTTTGCGATCAAGCGAAGCACTACATTATGTGGCCTTCACATCCAAAAAAAAAAAGAAAATAGTAGAATGTTGAATGGCATTGGAGCTCGACAGTAAGCCAATTGTCCCTCTCACTTCAACAGGATGGTAGTTCCAATCAAAGCCTGATAGCAAGTGCGATTGTTCTTCAAGATTTACAGCATGTTAGACCGGACTTTTGATTTTGGTCAATTACATCCCGCCTTTACAGGAGACGATCTCATCACTCCTTCATCATTAGAGAAAGATTTCTCATCGGCATTAGACTCTCTCTCCCATCTATCAATCTGACGGCTTTCCAAGGAGTCTCTATCACAAGCCCTTCTTTTGATTATCAGTTTTTATGGCATTGTATCTCGTGATCATGTCATCATTTTATGTACAAATTCATGAATCTAATTGGAACTCTCATTTGTCGTTCATTACATCTGATGGCTTCCCAAGGTTCCTATAAGCCCTTCATTTCTCAAGCCAATAAAATGGGATCTTCTCGGTAAGATAAACTCATTCTACATAAACAACCAAACACTCTCCCAATGGTAGACCCATGTGGACAGTTTCACATTAGTCCTCTTGGACCTTCAACATCAATACTTGTCAACAAACTTAAAGGTTTCAGGCCCAGATATGATCGTGACTGATTCGGCATCTCGATGTAGCTTGTTGAGACACGTGTTCCATCTAAACATCTCCAAGAAAGGAAAACATAATTCGGCGCCATTTTTAATTTTGGTGTGGGACTGCATTTCCCTAAGGTCGCTTTTAGTGAGGATTCAAATAGCTGCCCGCCTATCAATGCGTGTAGGTGTCAACTTAAACAGTGGGGCAAGGCTACCCATTTGTCATGAAAGTCATGTCGTTAAGGGTTTCAGACCATTGGATAGGACCATAATTTTGGCAATATCCTCACCATATCAGGACTCTTTATTCAACCCAAGATGGGGTTTGCAAAAAGAAAAAAAAATAAACGAAAAAAAAGAAACTTCAGCAGGGAAAAGCAACCCAAGAAATTTCAATGGGCAACCCATAATACCTTAGTGGGGATAGGCGATCTGATGCAACCCTAAAGCATTGCCCTCATTGGCCCTACATAGAAAAATTTAGTGGCTCATGTGGACAAGTGTCATACCTAGTCTACCCTCCATAAGGAAAGGAACCCCTCTTGTTCTCCAGTGAATCATACTCGGAGGAGTTGAACAAACCATCATCTGTTGGGCTCCATAGCATTGCCTTTCAACAGAATCCTATCTTCAAATCCTTTTTGTCATGGCCTGGCTATGGATGTAGCCAAATTCATCAAATCATTAGCTCCCTCATTTTTCAAGATTAAAAAAGGGTTTATCTAAGAAGTCACTTTCTGCAATCAATCTGTCAATCTTCCCTTGACCTTAGAAGCATGGTCAAATTCTAGATGCAATCTAGGTTCAACCTTTTTCTAACTCTGTTAGATTGCCTATTTCCTTCTATCTTGCCCTAACACACTACAGTAGTGGTCTGTCACAACATGCAGGTCATAGATATACCCTATGTAGAGGAATTGAACTTGATCATGAGCATTATATCTAGGATCCATTGTCTAGTCTGAAGTCACTGACTTTCCTAGTCAACAGAAGTAGGTCCGTCCAAGTTGGTTTTTGCCAATTTCTCAGATCTCCCAATCCTGCTGATGAAGAAAATCCAATGTGGCCGCTCACCTGTTAGGATTTGGTCACCAAATTCTCTGAAGGAACACTTCGAATCCATTGCTCCTCGTGCCTACTTTGGGGCCATGGTTCATTCATCATTCAAAATTGGCACAACAATGTTGCAAAGCCCTGAGCTTTTCATGAGCCTAGATCAAGGGCCAAACCCATGTCACATTTCATCGCTGCTTGGTTGTTCTACCAATTTGGTCTACCATAGTGCACAGTCAAATAACTTAGTTGACCAGATGCCCCTCGACAGTTTAACACCAAGATCAATCAATAAAATCACTTTGGTTAGAGACTGTCAAGCTCCCCTCATTCTTGTCCAAAATCCTCGCTAGAGTTTTTTTTCAATCCAAAATCCAACAACACCAATGTCGGCTGAAGAAAATCATCACTTCAAATTACATGGAACCCTTCCAAGGGAGCAATTAAGTCATCACTATCGTGCTGAAATTGAGTCAAACTTTCAGTACCAGGTCATAAATGACAAATTTCAAATCTAGGTATCATGTCAGCAAAGTCCATGACACCATTTCCATTGATTCCATATGCCTTCACCAACAAAGCAGGGGCAAAAACCTTGGAAAACTGCCAAGGAATTCACCATCACTTCAAGTATGTCCAGCACCCTAAAGGTTCAAAGTCAACAAAGCCATCCTGTATGGGTCACTTTCAAGCATCCTAAAGGTTCATAGCCATAGAGCTTCCAAGAAGGATATTCCTATTTTCAATCCCAAAGGTCCAAAGCTGGTAGGAACTACCAAGATGAGTCATTCAGTATCACCCTATAAGTGACCTTCTGACTTCTTGCTCATTTCAGAATCAATAGAAAATTCCTCACCCTATAAGTGACCTTCTGAGTTCTTGCTCATTTCAGAATCAATAGCAAATTCCTCACCCTAAAAGTGACATTCTGAGTTCTTTCTCATTTCAGAATCAAATGTTGAGCCCTAGCTCATCCAAAGATCAAATCAATCTCAGATTATTAGTGAATCAAATGCAGAGCCCTAGCTCATCCAAATTTCAAATCAATCTCAGTCTATAACTAAATCAAATGTAGAGCCCTAGCTCATCCAAAGATCAAATCAATCTCAGATTATTAGTGAATCAAATGTAGAGCCCTAGCTCATTTAAAGATCAAGTCAATCTCAGCCTATAAGTGAATGTAGAGCCCTAGCTCATTCAAAGATCAAGTCAATCTCAGCCTATAAGTGAATCCAGAGCCCTAGCTCATCCAAAGATCAAATCAATCTCAAATTATTAGTGAATCAAATGTAGCTCATTCAAAGATCAAGTCAATCTCAGCCTATAAGTGAATCAAATGCAGAGCCCTAGCTTATTCAGAAAAACAATCTCAGAATCTCAATCAAAAGAGTCTCAGTTCAATCAAAGAAAAGACATCAAGTCTTCCATCCAGACAAATCAAAGCCGAGCCCAAGCCCATGCAATCAGCCTTTTATTCACAGCCTAGCTCCATACAATAAGAGGTTTATCAGCCTATATATGGATCAAGCCGGGTCCAAGCCCGCACATACCTTGCATTAAGTTCCACCTCAGCAAGAAGAGATTCCCAGCCTACAAATGAGCCTCGTATTCACAGCCTAGCTCCATACAAGAAGAGGTTTATCAGCCTACAAATGGATCAAGCTGGGTCCAAACCCGCACATACCTTGCATCATGAGTCACCTCAGCAAGAAGAGGTTCCCAGTCTACAAATGAGCCTTGTATTCACAGCCTAGCTTCGTACAAAAAGAGGTTTATCAGCCTACAAATGGAACAAGTCGGGTTCAAGCCCGCACGTACCTTGCATCATGAGTCCCACCTCAGTAAGAAGAGGTTCCCAGCCTACAAATGAGCCTTGTATTCACAGCCTAGCTTCATACAAGAGAACAATCATCAATTTTCCAAGAAGAGCAAACCTTCTTGCCAGTCGAACTACGTTCTGGGCTTGATTTCTAGGATATCCTTAGAATACGTAGGTAATTTAAGACAAATTACCCTAAGTGTAGCCCGATAAGAAATCTCACTCATATCCCAAAAATGTGGTTCTTTTATCTTTAGCCTTCAATTGGTAACAATCTCGGCTAAAGAGGGGCATCTATAAGCACCCCATTTTTGCCACCCTTTGCATAAGTAAACCAATATGGTAGGTTTTCGGCCTTTAACCCAAAGATTTACGATTCTCCACCGAACCCCACAGTAGGGTCATGGCCTATTATCTACTTGGATGAATAGGTTTTGAAATTATCTTCAAAATGAGACCAGAATCATCAAATTCTGACTTCAAACAAGGAAGATATCGCAGTTTGAAAGTGCAGGGGTATTTACGTAATTATCATATCATGCATGCATTATAATTCAAACTTCGAGACATCATATCTGGGTCTTCTGATATCGGAATCAGATCATTCAAAGGCCAATATTCCTTATTTTCAATCCTCTTCAAAGTAGACGTGAAAAATCCCGGGTAGATGCCTCCAAAGAGTCCCATGCAAGCTTTCATGCAAAATTATCGTTAGAACTTCAAAGCTTCATATCTTTTCCGTTCTACGTCGGATTCAGATGATTCTAAGGCCATTATTCTTTATTCATGATGTTCTACAAAGTGGACGTGAAAAATCCCAGGTAGATGTCACCATTGGGCCCCATGCAAACTTTCATTCAAATTATCGTTAGAACTTCAAAGCTTCATATCTTTTTCCGTTCTACGTCGGATTCAGATGATTTTAAGGCCATTATTCTTCATTCATGATGTTCTACAAAGTGGATGTGAAAAATCCCAGGTAAAAGTCACCAGTGGGTCCCATGCAAACTTTCATGTAAATTATCCTTAGATTCAAAGCTTCATATCTTTTCCGTTCTACGTCGGATTCAGATGATTCCAAGGCCATTATTCTTCATTCATGATGTTCTACAAAGTGGACGTTAAAAATCCTGGGTAGAAGTCTTCGAAGGGTCCCATGCAAAATTACCCATGGAAATGATCATTTAACCTTTGAAAATTCATATTTTGGTCATCCCATATCCATATTAGGTGATTTCAGTTTCATTATGTTCCATTTTTAGTACTCTACAAAGTGGACATAAAGGATTTCCAATTGAAGTCTCCGAAGGATCCCATGTAGAATGGTTAGTCAAATTATCGATAATTGACCTGCTTAAACTTCAGAAATTCAGAAGTTGGCCATTTTATTTCCAAATAAGTTGATTCAAGTTTCATTATTCCTCATTTTTAGTGTTCTACAAAGTGAACATAGAAAATTTGGAATAATCTATCGAAAAATTCCATGTGAAATGATAGCGAAAATGACCCATGAAATAATAGAGAGAGAAAACCCAGTTAATTCCAGTCAATCTAGTCAACTCAGCTCAATCCAAACTAGTCTTGGCCCAACCCAGTCAATCCTTGTCAATCCGAACCAATTAATGTCGGCACATATGCATGTATTTCTTTTATATATATTATTTATATGTTTATATAATGTATAATATATTATAATATATCATATAATATATACATATGTCTTATATGTATATTATATTATATATATTAATATAATAATATATTATATATTTATATATATGTTTTATATATATAAAAAAGCAAAGCAAATAAGATCCGATTGGAAAAGAAAAGGGAAAGAATTTGAGATTGAGAAAAGGAAAGAAAAATCCAAAAGAGATTGAGAGATTGAGGGAGTCTAAGAAAAGGAAAGGGAGGTAGAGATTAAGAAGGGGATCCGAGAAAGAGAAGGGGGGAGATCAAAATTGACTAATTGTGAAAAGAAAAAAGAATGGAAAGTTTGAGAGGAGATACGGGGATCGAAGGGAAAAGAGAAGAAGGAAAGAAGAGGGAGAAGAAGGAAAGAAAAGACTAAGAGAAAAAAAAAAGAAATCGGAAAGAATCCGAGAAGATTGAGAGATAGGAGAATCGAGGAGATATGAGAATTGAGAGAGGGAGGAGAATAAAAAAGGAAAAAAATCTAAAGAGAGACCGAACCGGAAAAAAAGAATAAAATAAGAGGAAGAAGAATCAAAAAAGAGGGAGGAGAATCGAGAGAGGGGAGATTGAGCGGTGAAGGTGGAAAAAAATAAAAAAATAAAAAAGGAGAAGATCAAGAGAGGGAGAGAAAAAACCAAGAAAAAGAAAAAATAAAGAAAGGAAGGGGGAGAGAGAGAGAGAGAGAGAAGAGAGAGAGTTCGGTGGGTGGAGAAAATGAATAAAAAAGGAGAGAGAGAGGCCGAAAAGAATGAGGGAAAAGAAAAAAAAGAGAGGAAGAATAAAATAAGAGGAAGAAGATCGGTGGGGAGGGGAGATGGAGAAAAATAAAAAGAAAAAAAAAGACCAAAAGAGGGGAAGGAAATCAAGGAGAAGAGGAGAAAAGGAGGAAGCAGGAGCTGGAGAGAAGAGGGGACGTTGAGTAGAAGAGAGAAGAAAGATGGAGAAGAAAAGAAAAATAAAAAAAATGAAAAGAGAGAGACCGTGGAATCAAGAAGAGGAAAGAGAGAGAGGTGGAAAGGAAGAATTAAAAAAAAAATAGAAAAAGAGAGGATCGAGAAGAGGAGAGGACCGAGAAGATTGAGAAGAGGGATAGGTGGCAGATCGAGAAGAAGAGGAGAAGAAGAAGAGGGACGGCCCGAGGGATCGAGCAAGAGCAGAAGAGAGCGAGGGAGAAGAAGATTCAGGTAAGCTCTTCTCTCCCTGATTTATTTTTATTCTCATTTATCATGATGGAGCCATCTGTCCACACACCATTACCAACTCACCGAATACTATCATCTCTAAACCCATACATCTGGTTAACCTTTGTCTGCCCAGCTAAGCTTCCATTGATCCTTGTCCAGCAACCACTTCTACACCTTGCCGCCTGTAACACCATCGACAACATCAACCGTTGAATTCCATGCAGCCCTCATCCAACCATCTAATCGGCATTCCTTATCTTACCCCCGATCTTCCCATCAAATATGGGCCATTGATCGAACCTATGATCATGATATGCTTGAATGAAATCTGAGTTCCTTATCATGTTGTTATGATGCCCATTCAAAATCTGATCCATTGAATGTGAAATTTGTTTTGATCATGTGATGAAAATTTGTCCATTGATATTGAATTAATATTTGAATGAATGAATTTGATTAATTGATGTGAATTTAATCTGAATCGTTAATCTTTAAGATCTAATCATGTGAATGGATGATTAATTAATCTGAATCCTTGAGTTTAATTTGATGATGATTTTAATGATGGATTAATTTAAGCCATTAAAGTCTGATTAACTGATGTTATATGATCTGAACTGTTGATTTACGATCTTGAATTAATTTCAATCGTCGATCAAATGTGATTCTGGTCGCATTGTTGATCGATGCATTGAATCTAGACCGTAGATCTGAAAATATATTTTGTTTGATTGATTCTCACATGCTTTGGTTGTTTCTCACATGCCATATTTGATGTTATATTGTTCACATGCTATATTTGGATGCTTATATGCATACACTGCTATAAGTGGAATGATTACACCGCCATAATTGGAATAATCACACTGCCATGATTGGAATGATCACACTACCATATTTAGATGCTCACTGTCACATTTGGATGCTCATTGCCATATTTGGATGCTCATTGCCATGTTTAAATGCTCATTATCATATTAGATCTTGCCATATAGGCTCTTGCCTTATTTACAATACATGCCATATTTGAAAGATTTTTAACAATCTTAATGTATGTGAATTTCTTGCCATAAATGTTTTATGTGCCATATTTAGATAGAATATTCTATTTTTGGCAATAACTTATTTTATACAACACCCTAGTCGAACTGCCATGTTTGTACACCTAGCAAAAATATTAGGTGTGGGGACGTGCATTTAGGCACCCACATTCTTAGGAAAAGCATAATGGGAATAATAAAAATCTTAATAAAGAAAGAAAAATGTTTTGCCAAACCTTCCAAAATTAGAATTCAGGATTAAAAGGGTATTTAGGATGATTTTACCCCTCGGTAAACCCTAAACCTAGAATAGGTTCTAAACCCTAAACCTAGAATAGGTTCTCAATCCCAAACCTAGAACAGGTTCTCACTTTCTAACCTAGAATAGGTTATTTCCCAGACTACGTGGATTCTGATTCCTAGGGCAAACCCTAGGATACGTAGGCTATTTGGGAGAAACCCAAACTCGGATCCACACCTTAGTCCCCTCGGACTATCCATAGATCCACTAGGATATCTACCCATCAGTTCGAACTATACGGATTCTGATTCCTAGGACAAACTCTAGGATACGTAGGCCATTTGGGAGAATCCCAAATTCGGATCCACACCTTAGTCCACTCGGACTATCCATAGATCCACTAGGATATTTATCCACACCTTAGTCCACTCGGACTATCCATAGATCCACTAGGATATTTATCTACATTTCAACCCAAATAGGGTTATCCACATTCCAACCCAGATATGGTTATCCATATTTTGACCCAAATAGGGTTATTCTTAGATCCACTAAGACTATCTATCAATCCACATGGACTATCCAGATCCTAACCCATAGGATTTCTCAACCTTTCAAGCATAAACTTCAACTTGAAAAATGAACTTAATCATGCACAAGCGTAAATCACAGCCATAAACTTTAATCACACCTGAACTACGATGCTAAACCTGATTTTTGAAATAATTTCGTGATACGTAGGCAATCTAATGGATACAGATTCGGTTCAATGATATCAAACCACTTGGTTTGGTTTGGTTTAACAAATAGAGTCTAGCATAGGAAAGGTATAGGAGACCGATTTCGATCGGGCGGTTTGGGTGCCTAACCCCTTCCCATAACCGTAACTTGACGCTTACCCAATCTCTGATGGACCAGAAATCCAATCTAAGGGTCATGAGTCAATCGAAGTCTTACCTTGGGGTGAGATTTCACATTTTTCAAGGTCCTAGACCTTAATCTAGGTGGTGACTTCTAAGATTTCCATCTTTGTCCTCACAATACCTGAAGGAACGGAATGGCGGTTGTGAATGGAAGAAAGAATCACCAAACACGAGTGGTCGACACTGTAGCAACTCAGTGGAAGCGAGTTGAGTTGAAAGCAAAAGAAAAAGTGGGAAATGACTCCAAAAATCAGGTTTAAAAACCTGATTTGGGGTCATGTGGTTGCAAAATTTGACCAAATATGTGACCACACGATCGACCCCACGATTGACCACAGGCTCTCGGTGAGCTGACAGACTTCATGTGGTCGGACCCTGTGGTCGCATATATTACGACCACACGATCGACCACAGGCTCTCGATGAGCTGATTGGGTTTTGTGAGGTCGCATACCCTGTGGTCGGACATATTGCGACCCCACCATCGACTACACGATGGAAAATATAGTATTTTGACTATATGACTTGGAAAATTGGAATTTTATAATGATTAATTGGATTTTGACATGGGAATGACGTATACTATGATTGCCACACATGTTCTATGATTTTTCAGACACTACCACCACCGAAAACAAGAAATGGTTGGGCGAAGAGTAACCAGGCGAGGACGTAACCCAATTCCACCACCACCACCTGTGGAGGAAGATAACCATGAAAATTTTGTAGGACAAGAGAATCAGAATGTGGCACCATCAGGAGCCAAAGACCAGGCTAATCTTACAAACTTGTCCGCCCCACCTACAAATTTGGCTACAGCAATAATGAATCTAGCATAACAGCTGCAGCAAATACAGCAAGTACAAGCCAATATGCAAGCTGCTATGGCAATGACTTTTCCAGCTGCACATACTACACCTATACCAGCTAGACATGCTAGCATCGTACCAAGGGGTAGTAATACGGTACCTCAAGCACTTCAAACGCCAATTGTACAAGCTCCAGTATGAAACCCTGAGGTAGCCCAAGGTAGTTACCAGTATCAACCACCTATATATGGGGCCTATGCTCAGTATCAGTTGGACCATTCTCTACTGATCGAGCATTTCCTGAAGATGATGCCTAAGGAGTTTAATGGCAAGCCAGTGGATCCTTTGTGGCCAGCTCACTGGATCGATGAAATGGAAAGGAACTTTATGATGATGACTGTTAATGAGGAGGAAAAAGTACTGTATGCAACATTTATATTGAAAGGTGATGCACACCACTGGTGGAAGTCTACTCAGAGTTATCTGTTAACCAAGCATGCCCAATTGACCTAGGCTATCTATAAAGAGGCATTCTTCGAGAAATATTTTCCCAGAAGTTTCAGAGACACTATGGAAAGAGAGTTTCTGAGTTTGTATCAGGGACAGATGACTGTGGATGCATATCAACAGCGTTATGAAGAGCTATTTTTCTTTGCTCCCTCTAGTATGCAGGAGGAAAATACTAAAACCCGAAGGTTCGTCATAGGACTTAGGGGAAGCATTCGGGAACATGTTTTGGGGCTAGAAAAGAGTGTTTATAATGAAGCCGTACAGATTGCTCGAGTGTTAGAATCAAGCCAGAGGGAGAGCTACTTTGCTCAGAATAGAGGTATCAAAAGGCCAAATAGAAATTCATATAACGGAGGGAACACAAAGACATTTAAACCCTTTCGTACTCAAGGCTTTAATGCTGCAGCCAAGACTACTCCAACAGCCCAACCTCAACAGAAGCAAAATAGTGAAGGAGTAAAATGCTATAACTGTAATCAAATGGGACATTATTCAAGGGAGTGTAAGCCCAGGAAGCAGCTACAGCAAGGAAAGATTTATGCAGTTACATCTAAGGATGTTGTCGCATCGCCTGATGTGGTCACAAGTATGACCTGAACCTTTCATTTTGTATTACCTTGTGTGAGCATGTAGACTAAATTAAAACAAATCACAGGTATCGTACCTATAAATGGCATACCCACCAGAGTGCTCTTTGATTCTGGAGCTACTTTTATATCTGCGCCATTTAGAAAGAAGCTAAATCTATCCCTCAGATCTTTAGACTATAAATTGCTTGTAGGATCACCTATGGGATTAGAAGTGGAATTAGAAAAAGGATATGGACCATGTCCAGTTCTTATCGGCGAGAAGATTTTGGATGCAACCTTGATTCAACTCGAGATGGCAGACTTTGACGTTATCTTGGGAATAAACTAGTTAGCTCGGCATTCTACAAACCTATTATGTGCAGAAAAGAAATTGACATTTAAAGACAAGGAAGGAGCAGAGTTTAGTTTTGTGGGAACCAAATTTCTCCGTAAACGAAAACTCATCCTCTTTGCATTAAAGGCTAGAAAATACCTCGAGAAATGAGGAGTTGGGTATCTAGTATCCGTGGTCGATCTCACCAAGGAAGTACCACGAATGGAAGATATTGATGTTGGGAGTAACTTTTCAGATGTATTTCCTGAGGAACTACCAGGACTACCACCCGATCGAGCAACAGAGTTCGTTATAGATCTCATACCCAGAGCCGCACCAGTATCTAAAGCACCCTATCGAATGGCTCCTACTGAACTGAAGGAACTGAAGGTACAATTATAGGAATTACTGGACAAGGGTTATATCAGACCCAGCATATCACCATGGGGAGCACCAGTATTTTTTGTGAAGAAGAAGGATGGTAGTGTTTGACTGTGTATAGACTATCGTGAATTGAATAAGCTTACAATCAAGAATCGATACCCATTGCCTCAGATCGATGACTTGTTCGATTAGTTGCAAGGTGCCAAGGTGTTCTCCAAGATTGATCTTCGGTCAGGATACCATCAGCTGATGATTAAGGAATGTGATATTCCAAAGACAGCATTCAGAACAAGATATGGACATTATGAATTTTTAGTTATGTCCTTTGGATTGACTAACGCACCCATAACTTTTATGGAACTTATGAATCGGGTATTCCATGAAGTTTTGGCTAAATGAGGTCGCTTTCTTAGGCCATGTTGTATCTGCTGAAGGAATTAAAGTGGATCCTAGCAAGATTGAAGCCATTGTGAAATGGGAAGCACCTAAGAGTATTGCAGAAATCAGAAGTATCCTAGGTCGAGCTGGGTATTATTGACGATTCATAGAAGATTACTCTAGAATCGCCGTACCTCTTACCAGTTTGACTAAGAAAGGAGAAAAGTTTGTTTGGACCGACAAATGTGAAGAAGGTTTTCAAACATTAAAGGCTAGATTGATATCCACTCCCATCTTGACTATTCCTATTCCAGGACAACCATTTACCTTATACACTGATGCGTCTGGATTGGATTTAGGATATGTGCTTATGTAAGGAGAACAAGTAGTTGCATATGCCTCAAGACAACTGAAGACACATGAGAAGAACTATCCCACTCATGACTTGGAATTAGCAGTGGTAGTACATGCTGTCAAGATATGGAGACATTATTTGTACAGAGGGAAATTTCAGATTAAATCAGATCATAAGAGTCTCACTTATCTTTTTAATCAAAAGGAGTTGAACATGAGACAAAGAAGATGGCTGGAATTATTGAAAGATTATGATTGCGATATCCAGTATCATCCAGGAAAGGCTAATGTAGTTGCTGATGCGCTAAGTAGAAAAACAATGATAAAATCCCAGGGAGAGGTTAACACGATTGCGGCAATGTATGTTACAGGAAAATGGTAATGAGTAGTTCGTGATAGATGTACCAGGTGGATCAACCAACAAAGGGTTTATTCATCGGTTTTCAAATATGTACGCAACATTGAAGATTATACCCGATATATTAGATGAAGTGAAGGCTGCTATTAAATCAGACCCTTATCTAAGAACGGTGCAAGAAGACATCGAAAAGGTAGGACTATTTCTGAGTTCACCTTGGACGTTGAATAGGTACTAAAATACAAAGGAAGAGTATGTGTTCCTGAAACTGAAGACGTGGATATTTGACATAGACTAATGAAGGAAGCTCACACCACCACTTATTCAGTACATCCTGGAAGTACGAAGATATATTACGATCTGAAGAAATTATATTGGTGGAGAGGAATGAAAGAAGATGTAGCTAAATTTGTGTCTCAATGCCTAAATTGTCAGATGGTAAAGGCTAAAAGGCAAAGACCTGTAGGATTGTTGCAGCCACTACCAGAACCAGCATGGAAATGGGACTGCATCACTATGGATTTTGTCACCGGGTTACCATTAACTCCCCGAGTAGTTGACGCAGTCTGGGTGATTGGAGATCATCTGACTAAGACAGCTCACTTCATAGCTATACAACCTCAGTATACCCTAGAGAGGTTAGCCAAGCTATATGTGGATAATATTGTCAGATTACATGGTGTACTTGAAAGCATTGTGTCTGATAGAGACCCACACTTTACTTTAAAGTTTTGGAAAGGATTACAAAATGCTATGGGTACAACGTTGAAGTTTAGTACTGCATTCCATCCTCAGACAAATGGACAGTCGGAGCATAGCATTCAGATTTTAGAAGACATGCTTCGAGCCTGTGTTATTGATTTCAAGGGATCATGGGATGAGAAACTACCATTGATCTAGTTCGCCTATAACAACAGCTATCAGGCTACCATACAGATGTCACCCTATGAAGCACTGTATGGTAAGAAGTGTCAAACTCCTTTGTTTTGGAATGAAGTTGATGAACGGAGTATCGTTGGACCAAAATTTATTGAAGAGACTTGTTGAGTAGTCGACATTATCAAGGAAAGAGTTAGAACAGCTCAGAATTGTCAGAAACAATATGCAGATACTCGACGTCGAGACCTTGAATTCGTTGTAGGTGATAAGGTATTCTTGAAAGTATTACCTATGCGAGGCTTAAAATGATTCGGACAGAAAGGGAAGTTAAGTCCAAGATATGTTGGGCCATAAGAGATTCTCGCTAAACATGGAAAAGTGGCGTACCAGTTACCACTACCCCCATCAATGTCAAGTGTACATGATGTATTTCATATCTCATTACTGAAGAAGTACGTCAGAGAACCAATACACGTTAAACAGCAGATCCACTGGGTCTAACTGATGATTTGACATTCGAAGTAGCACCAACTGAAATCACCATCCGAAAGGTTCAACGTCTATGCAACCGTGATATTATTATGTTAAGGTTACTTGGAGAAGCCAAGATATAGAAGAGATCACATGGGAAGAAGATAATGCTATGCGAAAGCAATATCCTCACCTTTTCGACTCGGAAGGTATGTGCAAATTTTGAGGATGAAATTTCTAATAAGAGGGGGGGAGTTGTAAGACCCATATCAAACTAACTGATCTTACCACCTTGTATCAGGTCTTCCTATCATGGTCGGGCCAAGTGGACCAAGTGCATGAAGAAACCACAAGACCAGGTATGAAATTTAACCAAAAAACAGTCAATTATGAGCATGTGGTCGCATACCTAAACAGGTGTGATCGACCATACCTCAAAATAATGCAACCATAGGAAATTAAGTTGTGTGATTGCATGTTTCAAAGGATGTGGTCGACGGGTTCTGTGACCCCACCTCCGACCTCACGGATTCCATACAGAATCAAATTTAGGAAACCTTCCTAATCCGAAGGGGATTCTTTCCTAAACTCAGTAGGGCTCATTATGGAGGTTTTTTCTCTATAAATAGGACATCCCATAGCCTCTTTCACCCTTTTAGAACTCAAACTGAAAGTTGGAGAAAGAGAAGAGAAGAAAGAGAAGCAGAATTGAAGAGGAAGACAAAGGAGGAAGAAAATTCAGAGAAAACTCTGAATCTTCAACAAGCTTAAGGTATGAAAACATTCCCCATATTAATTGAGAGCCTAGAATAGTTCATGAAAGAGATAAGATTTAGGTGAAACCCAAATCATCAATCCATGGATAAATTCCAAGAGAATCCATGGGAGAAAATTTTGTGGACAATGGATTCTGTATAAAATACTAGTTCTAAGCAATAGAACAATCATAGGAAGGACCATAACGATAAGCCAAAGAATCTGAGCATGAAGGAATTGGAGTTGAGAGTGAAAGGTCGACCATCACACGTGTGGTCGCACATGTGGTCGCATGATATGCGATCACACGAGACACACATGTCCGACCACATGCCCTCGGGAAGTTTTCAGGGAGGGTGTGGTCGCACGTGTGGTCGTAGGATATGCGACCACACCCTGCAACCCCACGCCCTGTGGTCGGAGAAACTAAGACCATAGGTGCTGCCACACCTGCGACCCCTCAGTTTCTGTTAGTCTAAATTCATGAGAATTAATTCTAATTTAAAATCTATAAGTTTATTAGGTTTCTAACTGGTTTAAGAGTGAATTACAAAGCTTGAACGAGGATCTACTATCAACCAAAGGTGAGGGAACAAGACCTAAATTAATTGACTAATAATAAACTATTTTTATTTATTGAGTCCAATGCCATGAATGATTCTATGCTTGTATGCATGTATTGTGCATTTCACATGTCATCCAATATTCCTGTTATTATTGTTTATGCATATTTAATTTAATTTATTTATAACATGATGATGATGATGATGCTAGGAATAGGCATGTGAATGTATGTGTGTGGTTAGTGTACTTGATGCGAGTGGAGCATCAGGGAGAGGATATACACTGTGGTTCATCCTGGTCACCAAACTCTAGCTCTATCTCTACTCAAGTCTTGTCCACTAACATCGTCGTATCGTCATTACCTTAGCAGAACTATTACGTCATAGGGCATCAGGGGAGGTGGTCTCGGACCGTGTAGTCTCTGACTCTGCCGGGGGGCCTTAGCTCTATCTCTATGGACGTATTGAGGGATGCTAGGGTGAGGCCTTGGATGCACTGTTTGACATTAGGATTGGTTAGTTGCGAGCCCAGTTTGTAAGCCCTCGCCAATAGGGGCTTATGTGTTGGTATGGATAGGGCATCAGGGGAAGTGTCATGCGGTGTTTGATCCGGGTACTTTAACTCTATTTCTATTCCATGATGGGTGCATGTGGGACGACAATGGTGTTTGATCCATTAGGCGGCTTCACATACTCGTGTATAGAAGTGCGGCGGCCACCTATCTCTATTGCACATTGTAAACTTATAAACCAGACCAAAGATTTAAATTGAATGCATACATATGTTTGTTGTATTATTTTGTTTGCTCACTGAGCCATGATCTGTGCTCACCCTTTCAACGTCGAATATTTTTAGTTGATGATGTGGGTCCTACAGTAGAAGATTATATGAATGCTCCAATGTACGGGCATGTTGCGGCGATGGATGCAGAAGCTATGATGGAGTCTCATGATTCGTCGTGCGAGTGCAACTCATGCGTCTTTGATTAGATTATTTGTTGGATTATTTAGAAGAGTAATTGATTAATTTATTTTATTTTCTGTCTTAGTCTTTTGGTGATAATTGGATACTTTATTTTTTATATCACTATTAAATACTCAGTTCATTAATATTAAAGACTTTCGCTATTGTTTTATTTACTCTGATTATGGTTGTGGATGTATATGGTTTAAGCAAAGGGACACGGCCTATTCAAGATCCTGGTTGAACCGTTGGATCATAGATGGTTCATCACACCATTCTAGTTGGTTCAGAATTGGGGTGTGACAACTCCTCATAAGTAGGATCTACTAGTCCCATTTCTTCAATATTGTCCATTTGAAAATCATCAAAGTAAGGTTTAGGTCTATGACCATTCACCTTAATTATCTTGTTTGTTTTCAAGCTCTTTATTTCCACTGCACCATGATGATAAACATTAGTCACAACAAAAGGGCCAATCCACTGAGAACGCAACTTACCTGGAAATTGCTTTAACCATGAATGAAAGAGAAGAACTTTCTGACCAACAACAAAATTCATCATAGAAATCATCTTGTCGTGAAAGGCCTTGGATTTTGCTTTGTAAATGCTAGAGCTCTCCTAGGCATCATTCCTGAACTCCTCAAGTTCTTGCAATTACAACTTCCTTTGAACACCAGCATTAGTCATATTCATATTGCATTGCTTGACCGCCCAATATGCTTTGTGTTTTAATTCCACTTGGAGATGACACGGCTTACCAAAAACCAATCGGTATGGGGACATTCCAATGGGAGTTTTGTAAGCAGTCCTATAAGCCCATAAGGCATCGTCGAGTCGTAAACTCCAATCTTTCCTATTAGGATTTATCGTATTTTCTAAGATAGACTTTACCTCTCTATTGGACACTTCAGCTTGGCCATTGGTTTGCGGATGATAAGAGGTGAAGACTTTATGTACAACATGGTATTTTCTAAACAGTGCTTCTATCGTCCTATTACAAAAATGAGTGTCTTTGTCACTAATTATACTCTTAGATGTTCTAAACCTGGTAAAAATATTAGTCTTGACAAAATCTGCAACAACTTTGGAATCGTTAGTTCTGATGGCTTTAGCTTCTACCTATTTAAAAACATAATCCACAGCTAAAAGGATGTAAAGATTACTGAATGAAGAAGAAAATGGCCCCATAAAATCAATGCCCCATACATCAAAAATTTCAACAGTTAAAATGGAAGTTTGAGGCATTTGATTCCGATGGGAGATATTACATGTCCTTTGGCAATTATCGCATGACTTACAAAATGTGTAGGCATCCTTGAATAACGAAGGCCAGTAGAAACCACTTTCTAGCACCTTGAGGGCAGTCCTCTTTGGTCCAAAATGTCCTCCACATGCATAAGTACGACAGAATGTTAGAATCTAAGCAAATTTTGTTTCAGATACACACTTTTTTATGACTTGATCAGCACAATGCTTCCATAGGTAAGGGTCATCCCAAACATAATATTTGGCATCACTCTTAATCTTATCCCTCTGAGCTCTAGTCGAATCAGGAGGTAATACCTTAGCGACTAAATAATTTACAATATCTGCATACCATGGTGCTATTATGTTAAGGTTAAACAATTGTTCATCAGGAAAAGTTTTATTCAAGAAAAGTTCATTCTCTTCAAGACCTAAACGGCTAAGGTGGTCTGTAACTACATTGTCAGCTCCTTTCTTATCTTTAATTTCCAAGTCAAATTCTTGAAGAAGGAGGATCCACCTTATCAGCCTTGGTTTTGCTTCTTTCTTTGTGAGTAGGTACCTAAGAGCTACATGATCAGAAAAAATAGTAACTTTAGCACCTAACAGGTATGATCGAAATTTTTCTAAAGCAAAGATAACAGACAAAAGTTTTTTTTCTATGGTGGAATAATTGAGTTGGGCTCCATTTAAGGTTTTGGAGGCATAGCAAATGACATAGGCTGCTTTGTCAACTCGTTGACCCAAGACAGCTCCTACTGCATAGTTGGCATCACACATGATTTCAAATGGTAAGTCCCAGTTCGGTGGTTGGATCACTAGAGCAATTGTCAAAATTTTCTTTAATTTGTCAAACGCTGCTCTACATTTTTCATCAAACTCAAAATCCACCTATTTCTGTAACAATTTACCTAAAGGTGATGCTATCTTTGAAAAATCCTTAATGAATCTTCGATAGAACCCTACATGACCAAGAAAAGATCGAATTTCCCGTACATTAGCGGGGTAAGGTAAAAGTAAAATCAGATCTATCTTAGACTTGTCAACTTTTATTCCTTTGGATGAAATGATAAGCCCTAAAACAATTCCTTGTTCAACCATAAAATGACACTTTTCCCAATTAAGCACAAGATTTGTTTATTCGCATCTGTTCAGAATCAGAGTAAGATTATCTAAACAATTATCGAATGAGTCTCCATAGACACTAAAATCGTCCATAAATACCTCTATGCTTGACTCAATAAAGTTTGAAAAGATACTCATCATACATCGTTGAAATGTGGCTGGAGCATTGCAAAGACCAAAAGGCATCCTTCGGTATGTAAAGGTACCAAACAGACAAGTAAAGGTAGTCTTCTCTTGATCCTCCGGTGCTATTACAATCTGGTTATAACCTGAAAATCCATCTAGAAAACAATAATAAGCATGACCAGCTAATCGTTCAAGCATTTGATCAATAAAAGGGAGTGGGAAATGGTCTTTTCAAGTTGTCGAATTCAACTTCCTATAATCAATACAAACACGCCATCCAGTTTGGATCCGTGTAGGAACCAATTCATTGTCCTATTTGTTACTACTGTTACACCTGATTTCTTAGAAACCACTTGCACTGGACTTTCCCACTTACTGTCTGAGATAGGATAAATTACCCCTGCATCTAAAAGTTTTAGAATTTCTTTTTTCATGACTTCCATTATTGAGGTATTTAACCTATGCTGAGCTTCTCTTGTTGGTTTGGCACTTTCTTCAAGAAGAATTCGGTGCATACACATGGAATGACTTATTCCCTTAATATCAGCTATGGTCCAGCCAATGGCTTCTTTATGTTCCCGCAGTGTACGAACTAGCTTCTCTTCTTGAATATGAGTTAAACTCTTTGCAATTATTATAGGTAATGTTCATTCGTTCCTAGGTATCCATACTTTAAATGGACTGGCAATGGCTTCAATTCCAAGGTAGGAGCCTACATAACAGATGGTAATAATTTTTTATGAGACTCAGGTAGCTTTATAAAAGAAACTCCACATTTTTCTGGAATTAGTTTCAATGAGTTTAGATCTGCTATTGTCTCATTTAGTTTTTCACTGATTTTTATCTCATCATTCTCCTCCAACTGTAATTCTAAGGTAATTGCAACCTCCAAATCAGTCCTATTATTTAACTCAAACACTTCCCATACTATAGAATCAACAATATTAATAGCAAAAAATCCTGTACTAGAGAAATTAGGGTGTTTTTTGGCTTCAAAAATATTAAAATGAATTACTTCACCATCAAATTCTATTGTGAGGGTACATCATGAACGTCTATCTTTGTTCGAGCTGTATTCAATAATGGTCTTCCCAATAAGATAGGTGCAGGATTATGTGAGACATCATCTTCCATGTTTAGAATGTAAAAATCAGCTGAAAATACTAGCTCATTTACCTGCACAAGAACATCCTCAACTACCCCCTCAGGGTACGCATTAGTACGATCAGCCAATTGGATAATGACACCATTTTCTTTCAAAGGGCCTAGATTTAATGAATTATAAATGGATTGTGGCATTACATTAATAGATGCTCCTAAATCTAGCATAGCTCTCTCAATTCTGGTATTACCTATTTTACAGGGAATGGTGAACATACCTGGGTCTTTACACTTGGGAGGAAGTTTTCTTTGGAGGACTACTGAGACATTCTCTCCCATACTTAATATTTCATTATCATTCAGCTTCTTTTTATTAGTGCATAACTCTTTAAGAAATTTCGCATACCTGGGTACATGTTTGATTGCATCCAACAGGGGTATATTTACCTCCACTTTACGAAACAAATCTAGAATTTCCTTATCCTTGTCCTCTTTCTTAGATTTTGTAATCTGCTAGGAAAAGGAAGAGGATTAGTCTTAGACAGAATGGAAGGTTTGGGTGTTACCTTAGGTTGGGCAGCTATTTCATCTTTCTCTATTTTTTTTTTCTCAATTTCCTCTTCATTTGGGACAGCAGGGCTCATCCTTGTTGGTTCCTCAAGTTCCTTACCACTTCGGAGTGTCACAGCACTCACATTTTCTTTTGGATTCACCACAGTTTGTGTTGGTAATTTTCCTCCAACCTGAGCTTCTAAACGATTCATAGCAGTTGCCATTTGACTCACCTGGCTCTCTAGACTTTGAATACTGGATTTTGTTTTCTTTTGAAACTATTGGGTATTTAGAGCAGGAGATTTAACTATGTATTCTAATGATGAGTTTGAATTTTGAGGAACAGGTGGTCTAGGTTGGAAAGTTGGTTGTCTATTTTAATAGAAGTTCTGTCCTGCTGGTCTGTTTCCTCCATAGCTCATGTTTGGATGATCTCTCCAACCTAGATTGTATGTATTAGAGTATGAATCATACTGCCTTGGTGGTCTTAGAAAGTTATTTGTAGCATTGGCTTGCTCGGTGGGTCCTTCTTAAAGTGTTGGACACATATCAATTGAGTGTCCTATCATCAAACATATCCCACAAGCTTTTACCTGCTATAAATTTCCTACAGCCATTTGCTAACAAGAGAGGTAAGGTCAGATAACTGTTGTTTAAGGGAAGATGTATTTACCTCATTTACCTTTTTGAGTGGTGTATCGTTTCTTGTACCAAATTGTTGGGAATTTACAGCCATGTTTGCAATTAACCTTCTTGCAGCTTCAGGGTTTTATCTACTAGAGATCCTCCACTTGTTGCATCTATCATGTTCCTTTCCATGGGCAATAATCCTTCATAAAAATACTGAATTAGGAGTTGATCACTTATCTGGTGATGTGGACAGCTGGCACATAGTTTCTTGAAACGCTCCCAATATTCATGGAGTGTTTCTCCAGTGTACTGTCGTATGCCATAGATTTCCTTTCTGATGGTGGTGGCTCTAGAGACTGGGAAGTATTTTTCTAAAAATAATCTTTTAATTTCATTCCATGTAGTGATCGTCCCAGATGGTAGGTAGTCGAGCCAATCTTTTGCATCATCTGATAATGAAAAAGGAAAGACTCATAATTTGATCTATTCTTCAGAAACTCCTGTCGGTTTCACGCTTGAACACACTACATGAAATTCCTTCAGGTGTTTATTTGGATCCTCACCTGTACAACCATGAAATTTAGGCAACAAATGAATTAAACCAGACTTAAGCTCAAAAGCGACATCCAAAGTAGGGTATTGAATGCACAAAGGTTGTTGGTTAAAATCAGGAGTAGCCAACTCCTTTATTGTCCTTTCATTCTCACCCATGATTTCTTCTTGTTCAGAGTCACTCGAAGAACATTCAAAAATAAATCATGTGAGAGGGGTTGATTCTCTTTCTGTCGTAATCTGCCTAGCTTCTTTTCTTAACCGACGTACAGTACGTTCAAGTTCTGGATCAAAATTCAGATCTCCTTTTTTAGTGGATCGCGTCAAAATCATAAACTCACACAATTAGCTAAGATAATTAACTAAAAAAAAACTTAATAAGAAGGAAAAGAAACTGAATAAAAATTAAATAAAATAAAAAAGTTAAAATAGAAAAACTAATCCGAAAAAGAAAAATTAAAAGAGAGATATAAAAACTAATCAAAATTCACTCCCCGACAATGGCGCAAAATTTGGTAGCGTGTCTAATGCACCAATTTAAATAAATATTTCTTTACTGATCTGATTAATAAACTGTAAATAGGATAAGCAAAGGTCGATCCCATAGAAAATGAATTGATTAAAATTTATATTCTACTCAAACTAAATATACTAATTAATGCTAATTAAACACAATAACAAAGGGTGGGTTTTGATTGTTTGAATCAAATTGAAAGTAAACAGACATAATTTAAATAGGAAGATAATTATATGAGAATATTCAGTTCTTGGTTCAATATCCACCCACACATGCAATGAGTAAAATTAACGCAAAGTTAATCTCTTCTTTTCAATTAGAATTAAAGACCCTAGATAACAATAAGCTCTTTTACCCGAGTTTTTCTTTAAGTATCTCTACTAAAATAAGTT
Source organism: Protea cynaroides (assembly GCA_028583415.1). NCBI lineage: Eukaryota > Viridiplantae > Streptophyta > Magnoliopsida > Proteales > Proteaceae > Protea > Protea cynaroides. The sequence goes on along the minus strand of CM053276.1, from coordinate 93,158,205 downwards.
TTTCAGAGAAATCTAACCATTGAACAACACTGAATAAGCTCTCAATGTTTAATTTAATGGCAATATTAAGAGGGTGAAAAATAGATCAATCGAAGAAACAATCACACACAAGCGGAGATTATTTAACTTAGGTTATATTATTCACAATGATGAGATGAAAACTTGGACATAATCATCTACCACTGTTTGCTACTTGTGATTAGAATCAGGACGATTACGTATCACAGATTCTAGATCTAGCAATTAATATTATTCTAACTGATTCAGCAGGCCATTACTGAATTATTCGGACAAATATCATAATTAAAAGAAAAGAATAACATAAGCAATTTCAATAAGAGAGAAGAAGAACAACGTTACTGAATAGAGTTTACACCATTGACATGAGTTGGGCTTCAAAATCCCCTTGAACTGAATGAGAAGATTAGCTAGACATTACAATCCTTTCAAAGATAAAAAAAATTTCAGCAAAAGAAAGAGAGATATTGATTATCACACTAGTGCTCTATATATAAAACATGACAATCCTTTGTAACTTCTAACTCCTTCTTTGTGTAGGATTCCTTCTTTGTTTAGGAGTCCTTCTCTATTTAGAATTCTGAAATTGTAGAGTCTTCTTTTCTTCTTTGGAGTCTTCTATTGTAGGTTTAGGTTTCCTAACTTGATTTGGAGATTCTTTATGGAATTTACATCCACCATTGAATGCTTTAATCAGATCAGACGGCTACTCCAATTCAGATTTTGATCAAATTTTTGTGTCAGACTTTGAGGCAATGTTTAGAGGCAAATGAACTCAGATTTTTTTCCATAATACCATTCTGAAAAGGTTGAGACGTCCTCTACAACTTTACTGAAAATAACTTTTCAATTCTGAAACTCCTTTCACGTCAAAAACCTGCATGAAACTCAGAACGTCAATATTAAGAATGTTGAAATTTTCCTATCTTTTAACAATTAATTCACCATGTCTCTAAAATATGTGAAATTAATAAAATTCATCCTATTCAGTTCAATAAGGCATAAAATACATTAAAAAAAATATAGTGCAAAGGGTAAAAATATAAAAATTACACACTTATCATAGACTTACTAGGGACCCTATTGAGAATGTAAGTGGCAGTTCTTATTGTATCCCCCCCCCCCCCCACACACACAATGACTTTGTAAGATTGATGTAGTTAATTGTGCTTCTCATCATATCTTTCAGAGTCCTATTCCTTTTTTCTGCAACTCCATTTTGTTGCGGAGTTCCTGTTATCAACTACTGAGCAATGATGTCTTGCTCTTGTAAAAATTTGGCAAAAGGGCCTCGATGTTGTTCAAAATCACTAAGTCTACCATAATACTCACCCCCTCTGTCAAATCTAACAACTTTAATTTTTCTTGACAAAAAAATCTCGACCTCTGCCTTGTAAATCTGAAAACCTCCAGTGAACTAGATTTTTCAGATATTAAATAAACATAATCATATCGAGAGAAATCATTAACTAGAGTGGTCCCCATAGTTTTCAATTTCTCCCTTATTGCAATCAGTTCTAGGATGTGTTCTCTAACTTTGCCACTTTCACCAAATTTTGTTCCAGTCATTCAATTCATAAGATGACTTTTTAACCCCTTGTCACTCACTTCAAACTTTGCTTGAATCTCCTTTATATATTCTTTGGCAGAATCTTTCATTACAATAATGTCTTGCATAGTCTCTGGGATAGAATTCCTCATAAGCAATAAGGATTTCCTATTGGAAGATTCCCACCTCTCCATTTTGGTAACCTCAGCAGGAGAACTCTCAAGGGTAAGGGTAGCAGGTTTATCCTCTTTAAGAGCTAGGTTTAAGTCCATAAATCCTAGTTGTGTTTCAACTGACACATACCATTTTTTATAGTTTGATCTAGACAATGCAAGAAGTGAAGCAAGAATAGTATGAGGAATTGAAATCTTGAGATAATAATTAACAGATGAGTTCATTTGCAATGCTATGCATACAATGATAAATCAATGACTAGTACATGCAAAGAAATAAACTAAGTTATCAAAACATAATGAGGAGACGAATATTTCCCTTTTTAAAAGTCAACTGAACTACATACTTATCCTTTGGGATAAGAATGCACTGGTCGTCTCTAATATCCGGGCAAAACTGCCAAGGAATGATGGCATTGGAAATTACATCACATTCGGGTGAATGAAACCCCTAAGCCAAGCATCCTTACTTTCCATGTGCATATAACCTTTTAATCCTGACAATGCCTTTTTTGGGTATACATTGTCGGTCTTGACTACATTTGCATAATGAATAACTTGAATTTATAGATATCTCTATGCAATGAGGTATGCCATTTTGCTGGATTCCACCCAATTCCATAGTAATATCAACAAACCTTGATATGCTATCTATGTGGGATTTCCATAAATGTTACAGATATACAAGAATAATCTTTCAACCATTCAGTAAAACATCCACTTTATCTCATTCATTCATCTGGTAATCAACACATGGAATAAAACTGTAAAAATAATGCAAACTAGTCCCAGAAAATCTCTTTTAAATCAAAACAGCTTCCCCTGGACCCCAAAGAATGGTGATATGGCATACCAGAATGAAGAGCAGAATAGTACAAGACCAACAGAAAAAATCGAAGATCCATAAGACCTCCCACATGCCCTCACACACCGCCCAAAGATGGCGCGTGGGACCACTTTCAGGTGATCCAAACAAGGTTTTAGGTCGAGTTTGTTCCAGACCGGGTTGGTTTAGGTCAGTCCAATCTTGAATAAATCAAACCTGCCTAATCAGTTCGGTTCTAGGGCAACTATCCGGGTTACCATGTCTGGTACCTGGATCACCCATTTGGGTTATCAGGCTGGGTATCCAAGTCGCCTATCTAGGTTACCAGGAGTGAAACCGGGCTAACCCATGGATCTTGGTCAACTATGTTGATCGGGTCAAGGCTAGAGTGAGTAGATCGCACGCATGCTTGATCCGCTCCGTCAGGTAGGTGTAGTCAGGGCTAAGTTGGCTCGGCCAAGCCGACCAACAATTCACCACCTTTTTTTTAATGCTGGCTAATGTATCTCACTCACTTTTTCTGTCAGCGAGTCTAGCATCTTATGGTCGGCGACAACAAAACTTATAACGCCGTCACCATCTCTTCGAGTTTCCATACAGTGGTATAAAAATTTTTAATTTTCGACGATCATAAAAAATCTGATTGTAATAGATCTCCCATAGGTTTCGATCGAAACAATTGGAACAAAAAAAAAATAAATAAATAAAAAAAAAAAAAAAAAAAAATATATATATATATATATATATATATATATATATATATATATATATATATATATATATATATATATATATATATATATATATATATATATATATATATATATATATATATTGTGTGTATGTGTGTGTGTTCCATCAATCCAATCATCTCTATTAAGCTTTATTAAATCAAGTCTTGTTGATTCTAGGTCCGTATGGACTGCTTTGATATCAATTGTTAAAAAAATAATTGATAGGGTTTCATTACATAACCCTATCTCCACATATAGATGCCTAGAACACAATGAGAGAAGTAATCAAAAGAGATATATTCATTCATATCTCTTGCAGACGATTGATTTTTAACCATTACTTATGACTATCCTTGAATTGAAGCCTTCCATAGCCTTTCCACTAGATCTTCCTTCTCATCTGCTATTGTTGCTAATGGAGATATCACAATCGTGGATACGAGGAACCCTAACCATAGTATTTATCCATAATATTTATAATACTATCCTAAAACCATAATTCATTCCCATAATGAATAGGGAAGGTATATGTCTGGCAGGTGATGAAACAATGCTTAGACCAGCCTACTAAATAATGTCAGACTCCCACTAGGCAATTAACAAGTAAATTTATGTCGACCAATAAGATCTGATAAAGATCTTACAAAGTTCTCAAAGGTTTCTGTTGTACATGTTCATGCCACCTTATACTTCTTTCACAATTTATCATTTATTGAAGCTAAAGATTTAGTAATCGGTATCGGACCAAGCATTAATTGATGCCAAATCAATCCAATTCCGATACAAATCCATGGTAGAGAAAATAGGGTAAGGACACGTGGTCGATACAATTAAAAAATAATATAAAAAAATCCCTATCATCCTTAACGGAAACAGATAAGATTGGCAAATACAACCAATCCGATACGAATTGCTAAATTCTGGTTGGTGCTACTACTAAATTAGCTATATTTTATTCATTCCTCATTTAATATTTTCTAGTTTTACCACTCATCCATCTCAACATTCTTGTTTCAGTTACACTATATTTATTTATATATTGTTTCTTCTCATCCAAAATTCAAACCTATACGTCATTGCTGGTCATATAATTGTCCTGTTAAATTTTCATTTAAATTTTAAAGGAATACATCGATCATACAACACTCTAGACGTTTTCCCCCACTTAATAAGCAAAAGATTTCTTATGTGTGCATGACTGCACCTTCAGCTGTTGGATGGTGGAAAGAAGGGCATGGGATACAATCTCTATCCCCTACTAGTGAGCAAAGCACCGAAGAGCTGACCATGCACGGGGCTACACACAAAAACCAGTTCCATATATATAATTACATAAAAACATCTCATAATCCTGATTTTTTTTTTAACTTTAAGAATAAGCCAATTATTATTTTTCACAAGGCTCAGGTATTTTTTCAAATTTCATAAGTCATCTATTCTAACATTTAGGTAGATGATATGTGTACTAGTAGTAGTTTAAACATTACTGGATATTCTTCCAAAAATAAATGATTTAGATTAAAATTTTTCTAAAATTGATTAGCTTAGATTATATATTCTTGTGATTTATGGAACAGCACATTCCTCGGTTACATAGATAAATACCTGATAGTTATTAGAAAATCCACAAATAAATAAATAAATAAGGCAATACCATTTTTTATAGGTTATACCGAAAAATAGAGACGCAATTAGCTTATAAAAGTAGTAAAACTAATTAAGGAAATTTTTTGGAAAATGCAACACATGTAATTTACATTTATTTTGTTAGTAAACAATATTGATTTGGGTAGTTATCCATATGACAATTGAAGATGGCATTTCCGAAAATCACAAGACAAGTTTCGGCCATTTATTTAATGATCCAAGTTGGAAGATCACACAATAATGTTTAGAGTACCAATAACATACACGGACATACATGAGATGCATGCTAGGGCTGCAAGTTTGGCCCTGACAACCCAAACCCAGCCCAAATCCGCCTTGAACCCTGGCAAGCTTAAACCTGCCCTGAACCTTGGCAGAGTTAAACCGCCCTGAACCCTGATAGGGCTGGGATAGGCACAAATTTCATCTAACCCTGACAAAGTTGGATTGGTCCTGGGTTGAAACCCTGGTTGAGCTTGGCCCGGCCCGACTATATATATATATATATATATATATATATAATCGACTAACCTAACCATAATCATCGCGATGCCTTAATTGAGTCAATTCTCTTCTCCACAGCTCCGCTTCTTGACTTCAGACTTCTCCTTCACTGGCTCACCCTCACGCCTCACCGAAACACTCACTAACTCACAGTCATACATCATCGCGGCGTCGACTTCTCCCTCACCCTCACGGCCTCACTCACAGATATCGTGGCATCGACAGCGAAAGGTAACTCTCTAGTCTCTCCCCATAAACAACCCATTTGATTCTCTGGGTTTTGGCTTTCAAACTATGATGGTAGGTTTTTTTTTTTTTTTTTTTTTTTTTTTTTTTTTTTTTAATGGAGAGTAAAAGTAAGAATACAACGAAAACCCTACTATACTAGAAAACCAAACTACAGCTTGGGAGCCATAATTGGAACCCAACAGCAGGGTCATCTTTGTTGTATGAGCCCTCTTCTAGTTTGGGATGATTGAACGATCTTTTGCCTTCCTCACATCCCAATTTCGTTTTTATTTTATTTAGAAAAAATTTCATCTAACCCCCAAAAACTATGTCAAATTCGATCTAACCCCCAACAATTTCAAAAGTCTCATCTACTACCCAAAAAGTTTCCAAATGTCTCATCTACCTCCCAAAAATTTTTCACCGTTAGTCAAAGAGACCCCACCCGTTAGTAGAGTTTTGTTAGTTGCAAATATTAGGACAATATTGCCCTTATTCCAAAGGTAAAAGATCGTAATTCCCCCAAACTAAAAAACACTTTTACCTAAAACCCAACGACGGTGAGTTGCAGAGAATGGTTTTGTTTGAAGGAAGATGAAGAAGCACTTGTTTTGTACCTAAGAATAGCTATCAAATCTCTCGGAACGGATTCGTTACTGAGTCTGAAACGTCCGTTGATGAGTCGATTAAGCCAGAGAGGTCTTGATGCAGGTCTCTAATCGAAATGGGAGAAAATTGGGCGATTTCTAACTGGAGATTATGAATACCTAGATGTGATCGTAGAAGAAAATCGGTACTTGGTGGAAGTGTCATTGGCAGCTGAATTCACGATTGCTCAACCGACAGATGAGTATCTGTCATTGCTGAAGGTGTTCCCTGCAATTTTTGTTGGAAAACCAGAGGAGCTGAATTCACAATTTCTCTAGAAACGCTAGTTCCGGTGAGAATAAACCTCCTGAGATGCCTGAAATTGCCGAGCTTTCCAGTCAGAGTCCCGACCATAGATGGATTTTCGATGAACACAAGTTCTTCTAAGGTAGAACCCAAGGTTGAGAGGAACCCAGGGAAAGAATGTAAGATATTTTTATGGGCTTAATTAATTATAAGGTTAGTTGATTCAGTGGGAGTCTAGTTACGGGTAAATCGATTTAAGTATGATTGGAGATGGACCAACCTGGTCCACTGTGGGACTGGTCCAGGGTTGGGGGTGGTATTATAAATACCAATGGTTAGAGTCCCCACAACCACGGTGTTATTTTCTTCTCCTGTTCCCATACGCAGAGAGAACGTCAAGGGATCGCGACAGGTTGTGGAAGACTTTGATCCAAGCATTCCAACATTCCAAGCATTCAAATCAAAGAAGGTAAACGGTCGGAAATCAATCTACAGCAAGAGGTATGTCTCTAATCATCACTTTTCAATACCCATTGTATTCTAGTAATCTGTGTAGTGTATTTGTCAAGGTTAGTGGGAAATCCCATGGAAAAACCCAAAGAGGATCTATTTAAACTGCTTACAGTGGTATCAGAGCCACCTACACAGATCTAGAATCATGGGAAAGCATTGTTAAAACTTTATGTTTGAATGAATTCAAAAAGGGGAGAGATTTTTCTCTCAAAATTCTCTTCAAAACTGTCTAAGGTTTGGACCTTGAAAAAAAAAATTTCGGACTATTAAAAAGCAAAATAAACTATACAGGATTGTAGGACTCGGAGAGACGGAGCCGGCGGCCTAAAGTTGGTCGCCGGAATCAACCCCATGCGCCCTCACGCGCCGCCTGAAAAGGCGAGTGAGATCCATGCGCCGGGTTGGAAAAGTCTATAAAAAAAAAAAAAAAAAAAAAAAAAAAACTCAGACGGCACCGAGTCATCGCCGGGTCGACTCGGCGCTAACTCGTAAACCCTAACGGGTTGGCTGGGTTGACTTGGGCGGAGTTTACCCAGCCCCGGCTCGCCAGGCCCAGTCTAGTCGGGCCAGGGCTGGCCCAGCCCAGCCCAGTCCGGACAGGGGTAAACCCATACAAGCCAAATAAGTAACCCGAACCGCCGACCCGGGATTTTGACCTGGTAACCCGGCCCAGTGACCTGAAATTTTGACCCGGTAACCCACCTCAATGACCCGAGAGTTTGACCCGAAAACCCGACCTATTGACCTGGAATTTTGACCCGATGACCCGGATTGTGGGCTGGTTGGACCGGTGGCTGGACCGCCGATTTACGGTTCGATTTAGGTCCATACCGGTTTGGTTTGGCCTGGACCAAAGTTAAAAAAAAAAAAAACAAAAAAAAAGGGTTTTGTGGGTTCGGTCCGCCCATAGCCGAACCCGGATGAACCGGTTCTAGCTGATTCAGGTTTCAATAATGCTCAAGCCTTCTTTGAACGGCGATTGTGAGAGCTAGGAGCGTCAGATTTTGACACGGTTTTTTGCGTTGGTTTTGTATTTTGATGCTCTACAGTTTGGTACAAAGTTTGATATAGTTTGGTGATTTCAAAAATTTATTTTGATTAAAAGGTACCCTAAATTAATCCGGTTTGCAGGTTTTTGCTTATTTATCAGTTATTTTTGTACCAAATGCATGTAGAAGGTTATGTGTGCATGAGATTTTATTTATTGACCCACAATGTGCTGCAAAATAGGGTTTGGGGATATCATTGTGGAATTAGGTGGAACCCACTAAAGTGGTACACCTAGTTTCATCATGATGTCTTCAAATTTAAAGTTCATGTATTTGTAAATGCTTGTGTAAGGGCGATGTACACCCAAAGGTGGCATTGTGAAGTTTTAATCAAATTAAGGTTTGTGGGTGTCATGTGAAGATTGGGTGGAATCCACCAAAGTGGTACATTCAGTTCTATCATGGTAGTCCTCAAATCCCAAATTTATACATTTACATATACAATAAAGGATATATTTTAATACACTATTCTTTATGGTGTGAAAAGTAGCTAAGAAAGTCAGTGTTAACCCAAATGTGACATTGTCAAAGTTAAAGGTATGTTCATGCACATGAATTGAAAGGGTTTTGATTTTAGGGAGTCTCATTAACCCAAAGGTGGTGGGATTTTCGAGAGTCATTATTCTTTCACAGTTATTGCACAAAAATTGAGAAGACCATTGCATGTTTATCCCAAAGGAGAATGTGTAGTTGGTTAACTCTTGAAAAATGATATTTATTTGCATGGAAGGGTTTTGACTTTAGGGAGTCTCATTAACCCAAAGGTGGTGGGATTTTCGAGAGTCATTTTTCTTTCGCAATTATTGCACAGAAATTGAGAAGACCACTGCATGTTTATCCCAAATGAGAATGTGTAGTTGGTTAACTCTTGGAAAAGGATATTTATTTGCATGAAAGGGTTTTGACTTTAGGGAGTCTCATTAACCCAAAGGTGGTGGGATTTTCGAGAGTCATTATTCTTTCGCAGTTATTGCACAGAAATTGAGAATACCACTGCATGTTTATCCCAAAGGAGAATGTGTAGTTGGTTAACTCTTGGAAAATGATATTTATTTGCATGAAAATTTTATATGGTTAATGCAAGTAAAGGGTATATGTATGAGTCTTTAGTTGTTTGATACTGTATTTAAACTCATACACTGATGTGTTCATCCAAGTATGACTGTCCCAAAGAATGTTTTGATATCTATTTTTTCTCTTCCTAGGACAAAGAATAAAATTTATTATGAAAATGTTGGAGACTAGTCTAGGATCGTTTGACCTAGATGTATCTTTCATAGTGGTTTACATAAGTTGTGAGGTATTCTACTATTGAGGTTATGTGTAGCAGTATTAAGATGAGAAATATTGCAAAGAGATTATCTAAGAAAAATTCAAAGGATAAGAATAATATTTTAGAGGGGGTCGGAAGATAGTTTGTTAACATATTTCTCTAGTACCAGTTATGCTGGAAATGGTAATGTGAGGAAATATTTTTGGGAGCTGTTAATTATCATTGAAAAGCTCAAGGACAATGAAACCAATGTAATTGATATATTAAATATATTCCATTACTTGCTAGAATATATATATATATATATATATATATATATATATATATATATATATATATATATATATATATATATATTTATATATATAGGTGGCTTACATTTTCAAAGGGGAGAAATAACTAGTGATAAGATTATTGTTGGATAACTCTAAGGTGGATTACTCATAGATGGGTAGATTGACAAAAGATAGGTGGTTTGACCAAGTACTGTTAAGCCATATAAGTATATCTAGAAAGAGATAATGGTTCTAGGACTCCCTAGGTTTTTAGGGTAGGAGGGTCTTGAAGACTGTTGGCTTGAATATTGTAAAGTTTCTTTTACATTCAAATGTTTTTTCTGCTTTTGATTTTACTTTGTTTTATGTTTATTGTTTGACTCATCATATTGTTCCCATATTAAAATGTAATGATATTATTTGAAATATTAGAATATAAAGTTTTTCTTTTCAATTAAATTGAAAGAAATTATGCCTATGATGTTGTAAGGTAAATGATTGCATGTAATGTTGATTGTATTTGTTATGTGATGTGGTGAATAGTTTTTCATGTCTGACTGTGCAATCTTAGGTTTGACTAGTTGTACCAGTCATAGTTGATCTCTAGGGCAATGTAGAGACAGGTTGAAAATATTTTCTTGGAATAGTTGAAAAGGTTTTATCTGTGGGAGTCTTTAGTTTCTCTTAGTCAGTTGGAGTGTTTAGATCTGCTTGGTTAGTGGGAGATCTGGTAATTTATGGTTTATCTGTAATTGATTGTTCTGTCTGTGGTTTAATGGGTATGATTATTGGTGAGCATTTATTGTTTGTATGTATTTTTAATTATTTAAGACTTGTCAAAATTGCAAGGCAGTATTTAGCCAAAGAAGGCGGCATTTAGCCAAAGAAGACGGTATTTAGCCAAAGAAGGCGGTAAGCCAAAGTAAGATATTAGTCCAAATTGGAGGCGATTTGCCTATATAAAGTTGGATAATATCAAAGTGCGTTGACCTATAAGGATTTTAAGGTAACGGGATCGTGGTAATTCGATCATTGGACTCAAGTATTCATCTCAAAGTGATTTATGTCATTAAGTAGACCTCTGTATGTGACTGACAGTAGGGGGTACACCGGATGTGTAGGAGTACTTTCCGTTGTTGTTCGACATTGGTAGACTTGATAACTGAATCAAAGTAAATGATGGTTTTGGTGTAATTAGATTCCATGGCCACATTGGATCAATGGTGAATTTATAATTAATATAGCCCAAGTGGGAGATTGTAAGATATTTTTATGGGCTTAATTAATTATAAGGTTAGTTGATTCAGTGGGAGTCTAGTTACGGATAAATCGATTTAAGTATGATTAGAGATGGACCAACCTAGTCCACTGTGGGACTGGTCCAGGGTTGGGGGTGGTATTATAAATACCAATGGTTAGAGTCCCCACAACCACGGTGTTATTTTCTTCTCCTGTTCCCATACGCAGAGAGAACGTCAAGGGATCCCGATAGGCTGTGGAAGACTTTGATCCAAGCATTCCAACATTCCAAGCATTCAAATCAAAGAAGGTAAACGGTCGGAAATCAATCTACAGCAAGAGGTATGCCTCTAATCATCTCTTTTCAATACCCATTGTATTCTAGTAATCTGTGTAGTGTGTCTGTCAGGGTTTATGGGAAATCCCATGGAAAAACCCAAAGAGGATCTATTTAAACTGCTTACAAAGAAACCTGGGTTTCTGTGAAACATCTGTAGAAGAAAAGCTTGCGGAGATAGATGAAGGAGGAGAGTCGAGGGGAAAGCATGGAATTAAAAGTGCAAGGAGGGTTAGGAGAGAATTTTGAAACGTAACCGAAGTTGAGCTCTGTGATGTGAGGCGTAATGATACCGTTTTCATCTGAGAAATAGTCACAGACGATGCCATGAGGAGCTGAATTGCAGAGGTCGTCAGGGAAGAGAGATCGCCAATCGATGCTGGAGTTGATTGAATCCAACACTTGATATAGAGATTCCTGCTCATCGTAGTAGAGGGAAGTAGAAGAGACAGAGTATGCAGCGATGAAGCAGAGGACAAGAAGGCAGAGGAGAGCTATAGAACGTGTATCCTCCCTGTAAATCTCATCATGGTCTATATCTAGTGAAATCATTTTCTAGAGATGGGTTTCACATCTTATTTTACCCAGAGCATGTCACCCAGTTTCGACCATATTTTTCGACCGAAAATATGGTCGAAACTGAAATTTTAGCCGAATTTTTGTATTTTTGGTACCGAGAGCACATCTCGTTTCGTATAGACCAAAAATCGAAACATTTCGGCCGAAATCAGAAATTTTGGCCGAAATTTGAAATTATGGTCGATACCCAGTATTGTTTCGGGTTAGCTAAAATCCGAAATATTCTGGCCAAAATTCTTAACTATTCCCATAACTCAATGTTTTATTTTAATGTTTTAAAGTTTCATTTTAATGTTTTAAAGAAAGGAGAAATTAGTAACTTTATCTCATTTTAATGTTTTAAAGTTTGAAATAGAAATGGTAGAAATGTCTACTCATATGTTCAGTCCATTCTGTCAGTTAAATGGGGCCGGTTAGAATATCTGAAAACCATTGGGTAGTAGATCGAATTTGACATAGTTTTTGGGGGTTAGATGAAATTTTTTCTTTTATTTATTTGTTTCCACTGGCATATGTTTCATGCGCAGCAGTTCAGAATTTCCCCCGCCCAGTAACCGGATCGTTTTATTAAGTTGATTTCAATCATTTATCTAATATTTGAGTCAAGGTGAGAAAAACGAGATATGGTCTTTCTGAACCCAGTAGGGGGTCTTGGTTTTATAACACTGGGACTTCAGTTCAATATCTTCACATCTCACGCTTTGGTTTCTCAATCAGATTTTCTTTAGTTATGAGATGGCTTCTAAAGGTGGTAATCAAACAATGGTCTATAATGTTTTTTGTATTTATCAATGAATTGATTTGATTTGTTTTGCTTGATTTAGAAACTTATGGGACATGGATTTCTTTGCTTTCTGAGAGTCACTTGAACTATGTAGTTATATCAAGTCCTCATAATAGTGGGGTTGTAAGAAAAAACAGCAATAATATATTGTTAAAGACTAATTAAAATATGCAACAATCGACACAAATCACTTACAGCAATATATGTTTAAAATGAATATGCAACAACAGTAATATTAATCAATATGATGATGAATTAACACTTATAGTATAAGAACGTATGGAGAAATGAATGGGTTGAATCGAGTTTAAAACACTCTCCTTGAGATTGTATTCACCCCCTATGATGCAGTGGGTTCCTATGAGTCAACCTCCAAAAGAAAACAACCCCTAAGGCCCTACCAGATATGTGTACACAAAATATGGACCTTGTCAGAAAAACCAACGGCTGAGATCAACATTCAAGAAATAGATTGGGCTCGGTAATGTCAAACAGAACAAGAATTGGCGAGACACACATACACACACACACACAAAGAGAGAGAGAGAGAGAGAGAGAGAGAGAGAGAGAGAGAGAGAGAGAGAGAATACTTGAATTCATAGTTGAATTTTGGATGCCTGAACCCTTGGCAGCGTCCTCTATGTATAGAGGGCATATGCCCTTTCAAGGGATTCGTACAATGGGGCAGATCCTTTAGATTGGACGACCTAGATGCAATTGATCTAAGGATACTTAGATCGATGGTCCAGATCGTACCCATTTATACGTAGGAATGCCTCCCTACTCAACGCTTTTGAATGATAAAAGAGCAATGTTGCTGCATAACTACTGCCCTGCAGTAGTATCAAATGTTTTCTTTTTGGTTGAAATGTTTAACTATAAGCTTTTCAAGTTTCTTCTGTATGAACCATTTGATTCTTTGCTGTAATGTGCATTGAATTCTGCATTGAATACTGGTTATTAATTAGTGAGCATTAAGCTTTTACATATTGTTCATTGGATATATTCAGGGCCAATTTGGGTCAATCCGACCCTGAATCAAGAGCAATCAGGGTCAATCCGATCCGGTCCTGCCCAGTCAGAGTCAATCAGGGTTGGATTGGGTTAGACTGAACCCTTCCAGGTAAAATTAAGATTGTAGATTTGTTTGACCCTAATAGAATTGTACTAGACCTAGGTTAAGTTTAAAGTACCTAGGGTAGAGTTAGGGTTTTTAAAAACCTAACCCAATGCGGTCGTGTTTCAGGCCTAATGCATACAAATATAAAGAGGGTTTTGAATGAATTGAAATCCGAAATTTATCACATGTCTAATCTAAACCATGCCATTGCTGTCCAACAATCCAAATTGACACAATTATCTCTCCATGTGGCAGAAAAGGATCCAAATCGTCTCATCCCGGTAGTTGGGGAGGCGGGTGGCGACCAGCTTTAGATGAGCGACACTTGGATCGCTCATAAAGCAATGGTCAAGATGGAAAAGAGGCAGAAATGACGTTTTATAACTGAAAACACTTTATCAACTGCCCTTTTTGAAAACCATCGAGTTGCCCGTCCATCTGAGTCAATTTTTGTGAAAAGTTCAGACTTTAGATCAGAGCTGCTTTCATCTTCGATCTCCTTTTCTTTTCTTCCTGAAATTCTTCGTTAAATTGATTTAGGGTTTTACTTTGCTGACAGAGTTGGAAAGAAGAAGGTTCGTTCGAGTTCTAAATCTCGAGCTGCTTTAGATCAGAGCTGCTTTTTTAAATCTCCTTGTGAAAACGATCCTATACATAACCTGGACAAAAATTCTTCTTCCGCTGCTCTCAAAAGTAAGTTGCAGACGATTCTCAAAAATTTCTTCATTGGATTCGGAGAACATTTCTTCTTTCTTTTTTTGTCCGGATTCCCTGCTATTCTGTGGTAAGCTCAGTTCATTTTCAGGAGGTTAAGATCCTTGATTTGAACTCTTTTCAATCTTCTGAAATCAGATTTCACACACAATCAATGTAGCAGTAACATTGTTAGAAATTCTTATGTCTGGTAAGCCAGTTCCTTGGAGGTCCAGATGCTCAAGGAGCTGGATGGGGTTTCTGTTTGAAATTTTTATGAATCAATTGTTAACAACAAACTAGCACTGAAGGATTATAAATTCAAACCATTGGTGATACCTACAACACTGATGGTAATTGGCACTCAAAAGCAGAACCAACTACCCACCTCTTGAGTTAAGAAATATATCTCTTATTCAACAGGTCAAGAATAAAAAAAGGATTTTAAAGAAAAATAAAAAATTGCTCTTCATAATCATATATAAATTCGGGGAAAAGATCTCTCAGCAAACGGGGATGATGGAATCTCCCATGTTCCACTCATTGCTGATACCTGGTTCAAAGACCAGTTCGAGAAGAACAAAGGAAGAATAGTATTTTTGATTAGATGGCTTGTGTCCTAGTGACCTTTCTATGTTTCTATGCACCAAACCGCCCCAGCTGTGATCCAACGATCATCCGGGGAAATAGCTCGTGTCAAGTTGGGCAGTCCTTCTAGCCGTGACTACTGAAGTTCACCGAAAGAATCAACTTGACCGACTGCACAACTTGAGATTAGCTGCATCCATCATCTACCCCTGAATCACGGCTTAGGTTGAGGTTGTTGTCAACAGCACCTTCTTAACTTGTACCACTAGGTAAGGATCTGGTTCCCACTGTACCACTAGTTAAGGATCTGGTTCTCATTGTACCACTAGGTAATGCTACATAGCTGACAGTGACCGATCGCACCGAATCAAAAATCAGAAATAACAATTCAAACTCATTCAGCATTTACATTCTCTGCGACCATCGTCTGCAACTTAACCTAACTATAGTTCCTCTTGCGACCACGAACATTGATTTCGTTGTTTAGAACTCGAACGAACCTTCTTCTTTCCAACTCCATCAGCAAAGTAAAACCCTAAATCAATTTAACGAAGAATTTCAGGGAGAAAAGAAAAGGAGATCGAAGATGAAAGCAATTCTGATCTAAAGTCTGAACTTTTCAGAAAAATTGACTCAGAAGGGAGGGCAACTCAATGGTTTTCAAAAAGGGCAGTTGACAAAGTGTTTTCACTTATAAAACGTCATTTCTGCCTCCTTTCCATCTTGACCATTGCTTTATGAGCGATCCAAGTGTTGCTCATCTAAAGCTGGTCACCGCCCCGCCTCCCCAACTACTGGGATGAGACGATTTGGATCCGACAGAAAAGATGTCTAATCACGTTCGGATCTAATAGACGTTTGTGACAATTCTAATTCAACTATTTTTATTGGTAAGAGATAATGATTTTCTTTTTCTACCCATGTCATAGATAATATCATAATGGAACCACCGCAAAACATCAACCGTACCACCCCGTTAATATATTCATCGGCCCCATCAATTTTTCAAGGTAACTAGGAGTGACTCCTTACGTTCTTTTATTTATTTATTTTTTTGGTTAAATTTTTTAGTATTCATACTACAAGACAAAACACAAGTTCACCTTTTAATAGTATTCTATTGAACACGGTGCATACCGTGCTTCTTAAAAATCCATCAAAGTGTTAACATATTTATTGTAAATTGAATAGTGGCTTAAAATGAATATATATTAAAATGATTGATTGATGGGGATTCAAATCCTCTTTGGCGGTCGAAAGATTCCAGTCAAAATTCAAGGGTTAGAATTCATTTGATACGTATATCAATACATCGGTTTGTGCGTTAAATGAAATTCAACCCTTGATAGTCAGAACTACTGCAAGAGAGGATTTCTATACGATTGATGGGTACTAGATTGAATTAATCTAATTTTAGACAGATTAAGATTGATTTGATGTGTTTCGTCAGTTCTGAATCTTTTGGCATATTGGGGTATATCGGTCAAATACCTAACTTTTGGTATCAGACGCAACCACAACGTCAAATTATATGAAAGAGGATAAAAGTTGTCAAAAAATTGTTACTTATTGTTAGGTATAACAGAGTGAAAGTTCTCAAGAAAAGGGTACCTATTGTCAAGCGAAAATCTTGAAACAAGTCAACAGTTGTGAAAACCCGATAGTATATTATGTGAATAGTGACACAAAATAATGAATTTGAATTTAAAGTTAGGAAAAGTAATTTCTTTTGCTGAGTTCCTAACAGCCTTGTTAACACTTAGGAATAATAGATTTTTTGTATAAATAAGGTTCTCTTTGGTTTGTATTATATAATGTATTATGTAATACATTATCAAATTTATGATTGTTTGGCATGATTTATAATGTCTATTTATAATTAAAATAAATAGATATAATGCATAATCTACAAATAGGTTATTAGTTGTTTATCATTATATTTTTCATTATATAATGTATTATGTTTAGTGGTACCAAACGGTCATTATTTATTACTCAGAATCTATTATCATAATTGATTTGTCACAAATAGTTCATAATACATTATATAATACAAACCAAAGAGAGCCTAAGAGTCCTCCTGATTTTCAAAATTAGAGAGAGAAAGATCAAAGAAGATACTTTAATCTTAGGATGTAAATTTTTCTATATTAATCTTATTTTTCTTGCTTTCTCCTTTTTAAAAAAATTGATACCCATACATGATCACGCTCTCACTTATTCGGACATCAAAAGATTGGATTTGTCTCTCATCCCAAACCCAAAAAAAAAAAAAAAAAAATTATAGATTTGTCTTTATCCAAAAAAATTTGATTTGTTACCTAATGCCCTTCCAGTCCAAAAGAAATCAATCATGTATGAGATCAATTTATATATATATTTTATTTAAAATTATCTTTTAATAATTTATAATTTTCCCTCTATTGATTTCATGGCCATTACTTAATGAAGAAAAAGTTAGACTGTTTATGTGCTTGTATTTTTTTTTTTTTGGTAAACAATATATTTATTCTGATGTGCTTGTATTTCATTGCACATAAAAGTGGTCCATATTTTTATATTATTTTTTTTTTATAAATTATTGGTATATATATTCAAAGGCTCATGCAATAAAGATATAAATATTTATTGAAATAGAAATAATATTAATTAAATTAATTGCATTATGCTCCCTCATCCTTTAAATATTCAACCACGTTGGCAATTATTTCTTCTGTAAGTCATGCAAAAGAGAGGTGATAATGGAATTCGGAAAGTATATCCACTAAAACGGTCCTTCTTATCTTGTCCATTTAAACATCTAATTAATACACTGATGTATCCTAATCCGTTCAATGCTTGGCTGGCAAGCTGGAATGCTAGAAAGGATTTCTTTACATTAGTATTCCCTTCACTTACACCAGTTGAAGTCAATGAGTTTTTGACATTGATTCTTTTTCGTGCATATTCATTAGACTATCATGGGAATCAGAAACACAAAGTGTTATATTGGTATTTGAATCAAACAGGGTGTTTGGATTTCGAGTCGAGCCAATGGATGCCAGGCAATATTGAAACTATACTTTCCAGTGATATCATTGCTGTTTTTTTTGTGGTTTTTGTTGTTGTTGGAACTGTTTTATGGTTCAACAACTACCCTAATTGAATTATTTGGTCCCACTCAGTAACAATGGAATCAGAGATACTTCCAGCAAAAAAATATAACAAAGAGTTCGGACTAGGCGAAAAACCGAAGTTTATCCAAAACTTGGTCTAAAATTCCAAAAAATTAACAATTTATGATTACATTCATAATAATCAAGCAAAAGGAGGATTAGGTTGATGTATTGAATGAATCAGGGGGAAACCCGGAAGTGGTGGATCTGATCCCTGATCCCCGATCCCGTGCGGTTGAACCATGCTTGTAGCTAATAGACGTTTTTTCTTTTTCTTTTTTAAACAAAGATAGGACGGTGAGGGGTTACTGGCTAGTGGTGAAGCATGAATTCGAAGTTTATTTTTTGTTGTTTTAAATGGGTCATAAATAATGTAAATCTTGGCACAAAATAATTAAGAAATGGTAGACTAATCCAATTCGTGGCTTCCACTAATTGAATCAAATAAATGTTTTTCTAATTTCTCTCTCTTACATAACCAAACTCATTAAAAGCCAACCTCATTCCTTCATCTTTAACAGAAACTTTCCAGACTTTCTCTCAGTTTTTTCTTTTTTTTTGTAAAGATCAGATTGTAAGCTTGAAGGATGGCTCAGGAAAGAGGTAGTGCAATGGCAACTAGAGGGATTCTGATGTTGGTTCTCCTTTGCTTTACCATCCAGTGTGAGGTTGCTCAGGCAAAACACTACACGGTAGGGGGCTTGACCGGTTGGACCTTTGAGGTTGAGTCTTGGCCTAAGGGGAAGAATTTCATGGCTGGTGATGTTCTTGGTACGTATTACATAATTTTTGGGAAGCAAATCGTCTCCCGCCGCTGGAGACTCTCCAGCACGATCCAGCGGCTGGAGTTTGTCCGACACAGATTCAGTGGCTGGAGATGATTTCTACACTACTTTTTGATCCATTGTTTGTAACTAGCTGTCAACATGTATGATTCAATGGAAATCATCATCCTTTCCATTTGAATCTTACTAGAAAATTAAATGATTTGATCCAATTGATCACTTTAAGGGGGATTCATGATGGGAATCGTTGCACGTTGAGACTTGAGATGTTTAAATTTATTAGTAGGTTTTTCTACTCAATAAATTTAAGTTTTTGAGTTTGATACTTCAACATGGTCTCCAAGCCAATCACATCATATGTTAATTGAACGTCTATATGCCATCACCCAACAGATGGACTATATGTTAGAGGGAATGTTGAGAATAATTCCACATTGAAAAAATGTTAAAACCTGAATTGTTTTAACATATAAGTTGGTTCCTCCACCTCATGAAAGAAAACCAAAAGGTTCTTTGTACCTAATTCATCAATTAAATGTCTCAGCATGCATTATCTCTGATTTTCTTTTGTTTTCAATAGTTAAAATCACACATGCTCCCTTCATTGCAAAGGCTACGTTTGTTTTGACATGCAGTTTTACATGTGTGTAACAATTTACATGAAAATTTTTATATCAAAACAGACGGAGCAAAAAGAAATTAACAGTGCTTTTGGGTTCGGAGCGGTGGTTACTGATCCCATGCATACTAATGAGCTTCTTCAGGAGCTGTTAGATGGGAATGGGGATAAGGACATTTTAGCCTCAGTCGTTGGATCGAGGTCAACCCTCTCCGAACCCCCCTCTGATTTATCTTTTACCCAAATAGAGACTCAAATCACTAAATGACTTGTCAAATTTGGACCCAAATAGATAGCCCTAGCTTGTCCTAACTTGTCCTAACTTATCTTAAGTTTTGTTATTTGTTGTTTGATCTTCTTATCCCCTCTGAAATTAATCATTTACTTTAAATGTTGCAGTTTTCAGGTACCTTCCGACTGCTCACAATGTATTGAAGGTGAACCACCATGGCTACCGCTTTTGCACCGTTCCAAAAGGATCCTTCATTACCAGAACTGGAAATGATCATATCAAACTGGTTAAGGGAATGAACTACTTCATCTGCAACTTACCTGGCCATTGTCCGAATGGCATGAGGATGGCAATTTATGCAAAATAATTTTCACTTATTTCCTTAAATAAGATCGTTGATCTGTATGATATAGCTTGTTTATGTGGCCTCTTATTGAAATTTTGTTGTGGCTGTGAGGACTTGTAAAAGCTTAGTTTGATTGCCCATCTTTCACGGTTGACTGTTTCTGTACTTATCTTGTCATGAGATCCACTGATACGTATACTATATGTAAGTAGAACTTGAAACTATATTTTGAACACTTGAAAAAAAAAATGTCCCTTTAATATTGGTAGTAACATCTTCCTATATGGTTCATCTAATTATAAGTGACATGTATACCATCCATCAAATTAAAGGATGTAAATTGATTCGGTTTTGATTTATCGGTTTGGTTTGGTTCAAGATAGAATAAATATAAATCCAAACTGAATCAATTATTAATCACAAAAAATCAATTAATAATCGGTTCGGCTTAATCAACTTTATTCGGTTTTTCCTTTATTGCATATTTTCATCAAAGTTGCATGATAACACGACATCCCCCCACTGAGTGCAACCACACACACAGATCTAGAATCAATGTTGATAGTAAAAAATTATAATGTTGAAAGACTAGAGAAGTCAATCGACAGAATAATATGGTGATAAGAGATGGAGAAAGGGAAGATAAGTACCTTCCTAAGAATTCTACACATCAATACTCTTCTTCAGATGAAGAGAAGCAAGAGGTGGCCTGACTTGCTTGGAAGATTTGCAACTCTTCTTCTGAGGGATCCCGCATAGAATTTTATGTTGAGGATCCATCGGACATCAATCTCATGATGGATTGGGATGACGTTTCTCAACTAGAGGATGAAGTCCGAAAGTTGTAATTCAAATTGATATGGTTTTTGTTTTAGGTTCCTGACGGAGTCTGTTCCCTCCTCTTTTGGTTTTTTGCTTGCAGGCCTGTTTTCCTCTTTTTTGAGGTTTGGTCCTCCGTCAGGGGTTCTCTCTCGTATCGGTGGCTTGTTGTGTTCTCCGTTCTTTGGGTTAATCAAATTATTTACTTACCCAAAAAAAAAAAAAATGAGAAAGAGAACAAGAATATGGTGATAAGAGATGAGAAAGAGAAAACAAGAGATATTATAATATTTAAATGGTTTAACTAGTTTAATAGTTTAATCGGTTTGCAACTGACGGTTTCTCAATTAAAATCAAAATCGAATTGATTATTATATTTTAAAATCAAAACCGAACCAATGAGTTACATAACAGTCCGATTCAGTTTTAAATAGTCGATTTCGGTTTGATTTATTGATTCTAGTTCAGAATTAACACCCTTACAACTCATTTTTCCATCTCTAGTGACGTATGATTAATGTTTTGCCAAACTTCATAAATGGATATGATCTGTTGGAGAATAATTCACCTACATGTATGTATATCATCTATGGGGTTCTATCAACATATCCAATGGATCCAACAGTCAAAAAATAAGTCCCACATCCCATAGACGGTGATAGATTTCAGTGGAAAATACAGGTGAGTGTGCAGTACAAGTGCACTGTACTTATCTATAACTTACCACCAAGGCTTCAACCTATATTGATAATTACAAGAAAAATACCCTAAATTAACAAAAAATAATTTTATTTTAGAAAAACAATAAATAAAATTGAGCCCTATATATTGCCGAAGAAATTCCAGCCAAAATGTTCGAATTGAACAATAACAAATGACGGAATAAAAAAGAGAAGCTTTGAGTCGCATCATAATTAGTCAACATGTTGCATATCACATGAAGAACGTTATTTTTGTAGGAAAAAAGTTTTCCTTCAGTTTTGGTGAAAAAGGTGAAGAGCAATGAGAGGACAGGAGTCGGTTGATAGACTAGTAGATTAGAATGACACAGAGACATTCTGGAAACTCGTACCGACAGGGAAGGTAGAACAACTGTCCGGTGGTATTGCTGGCCGGAGATCACTGCTCTGGGGTGAACTTAGAGTGGAAGTTCTCTGTTTTCGGAAGCAGGTAGGTTTGGGAGGTCAGGGACTGGTTTATGGAGCCTCACGAATGGCATCATCCCTGGATGCGGCAGATTTCCCACCCCTTCAAAGGGAGGTGTAGGTTGGGGTTGAAGCTACCCTATAAAAAGGTGAGTTGAGGCCGGAGGGGGAACAGAATGTTGTGGATCATATAGCCACCCCTCAGGTTGTGAAAGATAACTGGAGTAATGCCCTATTCGGACAAAGCCCCCCAACTGTGGTCGACCCATCGTTACTCTATGTAACTCCGGCTGGGCAGGGTTAGGACAGCTTTGGGAAATGCTCGGTGGAAGCAGTGGTAAAAGAAATCCAGATGCTGGAAATGGCTCTAGTTGGATTTTTTGTAGGAGGTAAACCAGCTTTCAATTTTGTGCGCAACACCCTGGAGAAATAATGGAGGTTAAGAGGTAGGGTTCAAACCTTGCTCCTAATGGACGGAAGTTTTCTATTTCGATTTTCCGATGTGGCTGACCGAGCAAGATTAAATATTGGAGATTGGAGTATACTTTGTAGCAAATAAACCGATATTCCTCAAGAGTTGGGATCGGATGTGTTAGTGACATATTCTTCTTAGCCAATTACAATGCCACATCTGTCTATCCCCAAAATGTAATGGAGAGGTGACACGTGTCCAGCCAGGGTGTCACTGAAATACTCCATCAATGGGGTAGGTAGACACATGGTCAATCACACGTGCGGATCTCTAGATCAATCGTCGACGTACTACAAGAATTCCAATGGGAGAGTGGTCTAGAATCTTGCATCTGGATGGCCATTCCCACTCGTGGAGAACGCGTTTAGCACACCATAAGAGCCAAGGCGACGCTCTTGGGAGACCGTAGGAAGATCCTACGGTAGCTCGCTATAGCTGATCGATTCCTAGTAGAATCATAGGCGATTACAGACACTTGATTTTCAGTTATGCACCGATTCCAGGTGAATCTACTATATAAACACTTGATGATAACAAGTATTGGCATCTTGAACCTCTCTGACTCATGACTTTCTAGAATACTTAGGGAACTCACCTCTCTAAGAAGCTTGCCATATCTAATACAAGTTCCATATTGATTGCTCTGTTACTGACTTGATCATCGGAGTGGACCCCGAACATCATTGCCCGGCTCCGATAACTTTCTGCTTAATCTTGCAGGAAGCGCAACAGGTTAGCTAGTTCAGTTTCAGCAGCAACAGTTTGACGCCCACCGTGGGGCCCTGACTATTCTTTCAGAAACATCTACGGTATCATCCGTACTCAGAATGGTGACTACAAGAAACAACGCTAGGAGAAATGACAGAAATCAACCTCCAAACAACAATGAAGGATGAAGTTGTGATGGAGAACCTCCTACGGGAGTTCCTCCCCCAGCTCTGGCCGGTCAATATGTCACCGTAGAACAGTTCAATGCTCTTACAGAGCAGCTTACTATGTTAACCAGGGCAGTTATGCCACCACCCACTTCACCACGGTACAACCCGAACAAAATGGCTAGAGGGCTGAGATCAAGATCTAGAGGATCCAAACAATCTAGACACTCACATTAGTTGGCTCACCCATCATCTAGTCATTCCCAGGGACGAATGCCATATCTTATCTCTGAAGAAGATGATACTGACTATATGGTCAAGGAGGAAACAACTTCCACTCACTCAAGGAGCATCTCTGTACACGATCGCGCTGGGACCCAGGTGTGAAAACGGCCTGGGGGCGACCCCGGAGAAGCTCAATGGTGGGTTGACAATGGTAGAGCCAACCATAGGGCTACGGAACTCCAAGACATAGCTGCTCAACTAGTGGCACAACAAGCTAATACGGCAAACGCAATAACTCTCGAACAACAGATTCCGATGATGCAGGACAATGTCGGCGACATGGAGAAGCAGCAGGCAGAGCGAATAAACGTCAATTGAAAGGGAGAATAACATGCTGATATGGATTTCTGCCGAGAAATAATGGAGGCCCCAAGACCGGATAATTTAAGGGTGCCAAATAATGACCCCTGTGATGGGACTACCGACCCACAATTGCATCTTGATAATTACTCTGCAATGATGCTCCTATCTGGTCCAATGATGCGATACTTTGCAGAGCATTTCCATTTACTTTAAAGGGACCAGGATGGTTATGGTTCAACAACCTCCCCATCAACTCCATCAACAACTTTGATGAGTTGAGCGATCGTTTCTACAAACATTTCTAAACTCAAGCTAGACCAAGAAAGGACACCAAATATCTAATGCGTATCAAACAGAAGCTGGGTGAGTCTTTAAGAAATTTCTTGGCCAGGTTCAGTAATGAGGCACTGGAGATCAAAAATCTCAGCCTAGATGTAAGGATGACTACCCTATATGACGGGGTAACAGATCCGAATCTGTTGAAATCCTTGGCCAAAAGACCACCCACTAATCTAAACGATTTGAGAGCTCGGTGAGACAAGTACACCGCAGCGAATGACGCATTGCTTTTAAAGCAAGGGAAGCAGAAGACGGCTGGAGAAAACAAAAGAACCGACTCTCAAGCAGACGTGGCAACGTCACAACCTTCAAAAAAGCAAAAGTCAGGAAAAGACAATTTTCCTGGGAAAAAAGTTATGCGAGTAGAATTTGACTGGATGCCTTCACCCCTCTAAACTTACTTATGGCTGAGGTAATGTAATAGTTAAAAGGCACTGCCCTAGAATTGAAGGATCCCCCAAAGCTGAAAGCTGACCCAAAATGCAGATTGATCAAAAAATATTGTAAGTATCACAAAGACCATGGGCAAGACACTAAAAAAGGTCGCGCACTCAGTTATGCAATTGAAGATCTGATAAAGAGAGGTCATGCCAAACAGTATGTGGGCAAGCGCAAAAATGAAGATCGACGAGGGAACCAAACCGTCGAAGATCATGATGTTGTGGACCTGAAACACAAAAGAAAGGAGAATGATTTGGAGGACGAACCTGACTCGCCGTTTTTGAGGAAAATCGACGATACAAGATCAGGTCGCATCGGAATGATATCAAAGAAGCTAGCATGAACACCATGTTGGAGCAATCACAGAACCGAGGTCACTTTTTGACACGAAGTCACCATACAATACAAATTGAAGATGCAGTGAATGATCTGACAAGGCGCTTCTCAACATTCTATCCAGATTTGAACCAGATGATATGAAGTGGGTTGAATATGAACCCGAAGAGGTAATTGCAAACCTCATAGAAAGTTTCAAAAATCTTACTCTTCAGGATGCAAAGTCGCCAGAGTGACATTTAACTCGCAGAAGCACCAGTCCACCACTCAGGCCCATTGGCACACCAGAAAATCAGTGCCACGGACCAAGGAATGAAGGCCTAGACTCCCATGGCACGAGACTGGTTATTCCAGTACATTACACAAATGCAATAATAGGGGGCCCTGCCGCTGAAAACACATCAAAGAGCGGCCGAGCTGCTTATTCAAAATGTATATGCAATGCATCTTTTTCTGCTAAGCCTTATCTTACAGGAGACGTCATAACGTTCTTCGATGAAGACTTAATGAATATCCAAGTCCCGCATATTGATGTAGTGGTAGTTAAAATGGTGATAGACAAAGTCAATGAAGTAGAGCGAGTTTTGGTCGACATGGGTAACTTTGCGAACATACTGTACGACCACGTGTTCAAGGCGATAAATGTAAGACCCGTATCGAACTAACCGGTCTTACCACCTTGTACCAGGTCTACCTATCATGGTCGGGCCAAGTGGACCAAGTGCGTGAAGAAAACCAGGTATGAAGTCTAACCCAAAAACAGCAAATGTTAGGGTAGGGTCGCATGCCTAAACAGGTATGGTCGACCCCACCTCAAGAGAAGTCTAACCCATGATTTTTTAGTCGTGGGGTCGCATGACTAAGAAGGTGTAGGGTCGACGGATTCTATGACCCTACGTCCGACCCTACGAATACAGTCAGAAACCAAAAATTAAGAAACCTTCCTAATTCAAAGGGGGTCTTTCCTAAACTCATTGAGACTTATTATGATAGGTTTTTCCCTATAAATAGGACGTCCCTTAGCCTCTTTTACTCCTTTAGAACCCTAATTGAAAGTGAGAGAAAGAAAAAGAGAAAGAAGAGAAGAAGAGAAGGAAAATTGAAGAAGAAGACTAAGGAAGAGGAGGAAGTTCAGAGAAACATCTGAATAAAGGTATGAACCTAATTCTCTACCTGAATAAGAGATCCTAGAATAGTTATGAAGAACAAAGGATTAGGAGAAATCCAAATCATCCATCTATGGACAAGTTCCAAGAGATTCCATGGAGAAAATCATTATGGACAATGAATAGTGTATAACTTGTAGTTTTGAGCCATAGAACAATCATAGAATGGACCATGAAAGTAAGTCAAAGGATCCAAACATGAAGGGATGGACTTTAGAATGAAAGGTCGACTCAGAATACGTGTGGTCGCACGTACGGGTCGAATGATATTCGACCCTACAAGACCACAGGATTGACCACATACCCTCGGAAAGTTCCAGGGAGGGTGTGGTCGCACGTAGGGTCGAATGGTATCCGACCCCACCTGCGACCCTACACCCTGGGGTCGCAGAAACTGCTACCCTAGGTGCTACCCTACCTGCGACCCTACAGGTTCTGTTAATCTAAATCTATTGGAATTAATTCTAATTAAAATCTATCGACTTGTTAGGTCTTTCTAGTGATTTAAAAGTGATTCACAAAGCTTGAACGAGCTTCCACGCTCAATCAAAGGTGAGGGAACAAGACCTAAACTAATTGGCTAATAATAAACTGATTTTATTTATTGAGTCCAATACCATGAATGATTCTATGTTTGCATGATTGTAATGTGCATATCACATGTCATCAACTATTCCTATTATTACTATTCATGCATATTTAATTTCTGTTTATTTATAATATGAGGTTGATGATGATGCTAGGAATAGGCATCTGAATGTTTGTGTGTGGTTAGTGTACTTGATGCGAGTGGGGCATCAGGGGGAGGATGCAACATTGTGGTTCATCCTAGTCACCAGACTCTAGCTCTATCTCTACTCAAGTCTTGTCCATTAACATCGTCATATCGCCATTACCTTAGCAGAACTATTACGTCGTAGGGCATTAGGAGAGGTGGTCTCAGACCGTATAGTCTATGACTCTGTCGGGGGGCCTTAGCTCTATCTCTATGGACGTATTGAGGGATGCTGGGGTGAGGCCTTGGATACACTGTTTGACATTAGGATTGGTTAGTTGCGAGCCCAGTTTGCAAGCCCTCACCAACAGGGGCTTACGTGTTGGTATGGGTAGAGCATCAGGGGAAGTATGATGCGGTGCGGTCCTAAGCACTTTAGCTCTATCTCTATTCCATGGTGGGTGCATGTGGGGGCGGCAATGGTGTTTGATCCATTGGGTGGTTCCACACATTCGTGTATAGAGGTGCGGTGGCCACCTATCCTTTCTATTGCACATTACAAACTTATGAACCAGACCAAAGATATGAATTAAATGCATGCATATGTTTGTTGCATTGTTTTGTTTGCTCACTGAGCCATGATGTGTGCTCACCCTTTCGACGTCAAATATTTTTAGTTGATGATGTAGTTACCACCGTAGAAGATTATATAAATGCTCCGATGTATGGACATGCGGCGGCGATGGACGCTGAAGTTTTTATAGAGTCGCATGATTCGTCATGCTAGTGCAACTCTTGTGTTTTCGATTAGATTTTTATTTAAATTATTCAGACGATGTAATTGATTAAATTATTTTATTTTATGTCTTAGTATTTTTTAAGATAATTGAATATTTTTTTTATGTTATCATCTTTAGACTCTCAGTTCATTTAATATTAAAGACTTTCGCTATCGTGTATTTATTCTGATTTTAGTTGTAGATGTGTATGGTTTAAGCAAACGGACACAGCCTATTCGAGATCCTGGTTGAACCGTTGGTTTATTGGCAGTTAATCACACCATTCTGAATAGTACAAAATTAGGGTGTGACAACTTGGTATCAGAGCTCTCAGATCTTGTTTATTAAACCAGTATACTTTCACAAAAGTTCGTGAACTGAGTTAGGATAAAAATTAAAAGCTGTAATAATAACACACCATAAGCACCTGCGTTGTTTGAGACAAAATTAAGAAAGAGAATAATGCATATATAAAAGGAGAAACAAGTTTCATATACATCAAATAAAAAGCAACGTTTATACATATCCAAATCAGAGTACAGTCCACAATCCGGACAATTACTTTGTAGTACAAAGAAAAACAAAAAGAAAAATATACATCATGGAGCTGGAGGTGCTGGAGGAGGAGGTGCATCGCGATCTCTATCGTAGTCCTCAGCATACACTCTAGTCAACAAGGCCACCTGAGTCTGGGTCACCTGGAGACTAACTGTGAGACCCGTACCAAACTAACCCGGTCTTACCACCTTGAACCAGGTCTACCCATCATGGTCGAGCCAAATGGACCAAGTGCATGAAGGAGATCGTGATCCCAGGTATTAAACTGATCCAAAAACACTCAAAAAGGGGCGAGGGTCGCACACCCAGTGAGGTGGGGTCGGACCCCCCCAGTACAAAAAGTCAGACCCTCAGTTTTTAACCGGGGGTCGAACATTTTAAAACCAGGGGTCGACGGGATCATCGACTCCCAGTTGCTGCCAGAAACATAAATTTGGAAGCTTTCCTAATTTCGGTTGCGCTCTTTCCTAATATCAAAGGGGCTTACTTTAGGAGTTTCTACTCTATATAAAGGACGTCCCTAAGCCTCTTTCACTCCTTTTAGAACCCAAATTGAATTAAGAGAAAGAGAAGAGAAGGAAGAGAAGAAGAAGAGAAGGAAATTAGAGAAGAAGGCAAAAGGAGAAGAGTTTCAAAGAAGGAGTACTCTTCTCAGGTAAGAATACTAATTCTATGTATTTTGTGAAACTTAGAATAGTTAATGAGAAAAGTATGATGTAGGAGAAACCCTAAACCATCAATCCATGATTAAGTTTCAATGGAAACCATGGAGGAGATCAACTAAACCATATGATATGTAAAGAGTAGTTCTAAACCATAGGAAGTGTATGGAATGGACTATGGAAGGAAGCCATAGGATTCAAACAAGAGAGAATGGACCAAAAGGTGATTTATCGACCAAACCCACGGAGGGTCGCACCTAGGGTCGATGGACCCATCGACCCTGGCATCGACCCTACTATAGGGGGTCGCAGTATACTGCTACCCTAGCATCGATCGTCCTGCTACCCCCAGTTAATAGCAAGTTGGAAAAATTGAAATAAATCTAACTAAATTCTATCGACTTTGTTAGGTCTTCTAGCAATATAATATCAATATAAAGGTGATTCTTAAAGCTTGAAAGAGGATCTACTAGCAAGCTAAGGTGAGGAAACAAGACCTAAACTAATTGGTTAATAACAAACTATTTTTATTTCTTGAGTCCAATTCTATGCTTGATTCTATGCGAACATGCTTGTAATGTGCATTCAACATGTCATCCAATATTTCTATTTATTGTTCATGCATATTTACTTTATTGTTTATAACATGATAATGACCATGATGATAGGAATAGGCATGTGAATGTATGTGTGTGGTTGGTGTACTTGATGCGAGCAAGTATCAGGGGGAGTGTCATAGGCCGGGCCTCAGCACTATAGCTCTATCTCTAACTCAAGTCTTGTGCATTAGCATCGTCGTATCGCCATTACTTTAGCAGAACTATTATGTCGTAGAGTATTAGGGGAGGTGGTCTCGATCCTTGTAGTCTTTGACTCTATCGGGGGGCCTTAGCTCTATCTCTATGGTCGTTCTGAGGGATGCTGGGGTGAGGCCTTGGATATACTGTTTGGCATTAGGATTGGTTAGTTGCAAGCCCAGTTTGCAAGCCCTCGCCAGCAGGGGCTTACCTGTTGGTATGGCACTGTACATCAATAAACGTTAACCTTTGTTGTACAATGTTCATGGTAGGGTGGATGGGGACGACAATAAACGTTAACCTTTGGGTGGACTTTCACACCATGTGTGTAGAGGAGGGGTCAATAAACGTTAACCTTTGACCTCCAACCCTTTCTATTGCATATTGCAAACTTTAAACCAGACCACAGATATGAATTGAATGCATGCATATGTATTGTTGCATTGTTTTGTTTGCTCACTGAGCCATGATGTGTGCTCACCCTCTTGACGTCGAATATTTTTAGTTGATGATGTAGATACTACCATCGAAGATTATATCAACGCTCTAGTGTACGGGCACATGGCGGCGATGGAAGTTGAAGACGAAGTGGATACGCATGACTCCTCTTGCGAGTGCAACTCATGCGTATTCGATTAGATTTTATTTTAATTATTTGGATTGAGTAAAGACATGTAATTGGTATTTTATTTATGTCTCTGTTGAAACAACATAATTGGATATTTTAATATGATTATCATATTTAGATTTCTCAGTTCATTTTATTATAAGACTTCCGCTATTGTGTATTTACTCTGATTATGAATGTAGATGTATGAGGTTTAGATAAAACGGATATAGGCTATTCGAGATCCTGGTTGAACCGTTGGTTTGTTGACGGTTCATTACACCATTCTGAATAGTACAGAATTGAGGTGTGACTCTAGCTGCCAGCTCAGCCATCCACTGATCCGACGCGCACTGGGCCTCTCTAATCTCACGCAGTAGCCCCATCATATCCTCAGAGGATGGGCGTGAAGGACCAGCAGTGTGTGAAGGAGCCCGAGATGGACCAGCTTCAGTAGAATGTATGGGTGATGGAGGAGGTATGGCGTCTACATCCATGAACATACGATCCTCATCCCCAGCATCAGGGACCCCTGGTGCTGCTGCTGCCGCCTCGGCATCTGCCATCTCTACTCGAGTACGAGGATGCACCAGAGCGTTCCTCTCATCATCACTGACCTGAGCATCCCGCATACCCATCCTACAGATGGCCTCCAGTCTAGGTCCGATGAGAAGGTCTTCTCTTGAATCCTCTCATCCAATAAATCAACGTGTAGGCGGGTGAGCAGTGTAGTGATCAGACGTCCGTAGGGTAGGTTGTCTAACTGACCAGGCAGCGTAGCACGGATCATAGTCCTGATGATGATATAAGGTAGGCAGATAGGCTGCCTAGTGCAAATGCAGTAGAGGACATACTGAGTCAACTGGGAAATCCTCTCATAATGTCCACTCTGGGGTATCAGGTTGTGCTGGATAATTTTACAGTACACCCAAGGCTCTAGCCGTAGGTTGATCGCTTTCATCTCCCAGTGATCATCTTTAATGACTTGACTATCAATCTTGGCACGCATCGCCAAGGATAAGAACTGGGGTTCCTTGTGAGCTTAGTACACTAAAGGGCTATCATTTGATATGGCCAAAAGATCAGCCAATTGCTGGCAGTTAAATGAAACCTCCACCCCTTTTACGTAGCTAGTGATCCTAAGCTCCCTACCACTACTTGGAGATTGCAATAGAACTGCTTCACCAAAGTAGGACGAGTACAAGCCTCATAGGTGATCACAGGAAGCCAGACTATGTCACCAAAAGCACCCTCCACGTTGGACAAGGCTAAACTAGCCAAGTTCACACAGCGAACCCCTTCTACCTTCTTACGCTTATAGTGAGCATACTGAGCTTCTGCCTCATTGGAGCAGAAGCGAACGGGGTCATGGGCCCTAGGAACCTTGGTACGAGCCATATTATTGTCAAGACACAGAAGAACAAACAAGATATTAGTAATGGTGAAAAATTTAAAAATTCCGGCATTATAACGGCATGATTTGGCCAAAAGTGTCACACCCCAATTCCGTACCTTTCAGAACTGTGTGATGAACCGCTAATAAACCAATGGTTCAACCAGATCTCTAATAGGTTGTGTCCTTTAATTTAAACCATACACATCCACAACCATAATCAGAATAAATACACAATAACGGAAGTCTTAATATTAAATGAACTGAGGGTCTAACTGTGATAATCATAAATAAAATATCAAATTATGTTGTATCAACCGAGACATAAGTAAATAAATATCAAATTACATTTCCTTAATAGTTCAAATAAAAATCTAATAAAAAACGCATGAGTTGCACTCGAATGAGGAGACATGTGTCTCCACTATATCTTCAGCCTCCATTGCAGCCACGTGCTCGTACACAGAAGCATTCATATAATCTTCCATAGTGGTACCTGCATCATCAACTAAAAATATTCGACGTCAAAAGGGTGAGCACACATCACGGCTCAGTGAGCAAACAAAATAATGCAACAAACATATGCATGCATTCAATTCATATCTTTGGTCTGGTTTTTAAGTTTGCAATGTGCTATAGAAAGGTTCGGTGGCCGCCTCACCTCTATACACAAGTGTGTGAAGCCGCCCAAAGGTGACATTTATTGTCGTCCCACATGCACCCACCATGGAATAGAGATAGAGTTAAAGTACTTAGGACCACACAGCATCACACTTCCCCTGATACTCTACCCATACCAATACGTAAGCCCCTGCTGGCGAGGGCTTACAAACTGGGCTCGCAACTAACCAATCCTAAGGTCAAACAGTGTATCCAAGGCCTCACCTGTCACACCCCAATTCCGTACTATTCTGAATGATGTGATGAACTACTAATAAACCAATGGTTCAACCAGGATCTCTAATAGGCTGTGTCCTTGTAAACTAAATCATACACATCCACAACCATAATCAGAATAAATACACAATAGCGGAAGTCTTAATATTAAATGAACTGAGGAATCTAAATGTGATAATCATAAATAAAATATCAAATTATGTTGTATCAACTGAGACATAAGTAAACAAAATATCAATTACATTTCCTTAATAGTTCAAATAAAAATCTAATCGAAAACGCATGAGTTACACTCGCATGAGGAGTCATGTATCTCTACTGTCTTCAGCCTCCATTGCAGCCACGTATCTGTACACAAGAGCATTCATATAATCTTCCATAGTGGTACCTGCATCGTCAACTAAAAATATTCAACGTCGAAAGGGTGAGCACACATTACGGCTCAGTGAGCAACCAAAACAATGCAACAAACATATGCATGCATTCAATTCATATCTGTGGTCTGGTATATAAGTTTACAATGTGTTATAGAAAGGTTCGGTGGCTGCCTCACCTCTATATACGAGTGTATGAAGCTGCCCAATGAAAACGGCACTGTCAATCCCACATGCACCCACTATGACACAATATACCCCCATGAAAATGGCATGGTAGTACCGGTTGCCTCATACCAACACGTAAGACCCTACTGGCGAGGGCTTGCAAACTGGGCTTGCAACTAACCAATCCTAATGTCAATCAGTGTATACAAGGCCTCACCCCAGCATCTCTCAATACATCCATAGAGATAGAGCTAAGGCCCCCCGGCAGAGTCGAAGACTACACGGACCGAGACCACCTCCCCTGATACCCTACGATGTAATAGTTCTGCTAAGGTAATGGCGATACGATGATGTTAGTGGAAAAAACTTGTATAGAGCTATGGCACAATATACCCAATGAAAACGGCATTGAATTACCGATTGATACCATCCCCTATACGCATCAAGTACACTAACCAAACACAAACATTCACATGCCTATTCCTATCATCATCATCATCATCATGTTATAAACAATGAAATTAAGTATGCATGAACAGTAATAATAAAAATATTGGATGACATGTTGAATGCACATTACAAGCATACACGCATGGAATCAGTCATGGCATTGGACTCAAGAAATAAAATAGTTTATTATTAGCCAATTAGTTTAGGTTTTGTTCCATCACCTTTGCTTAAGTGTAGATCCTCTTTCAAGCTTTAAGAATCACTTTTATATCAATAGAAAAACCTAACAAGTCTATAGATTTTAATTAGAATTCATCCCGACAATTTTAGGCCTGCTGTTAAGCGAGGGTTGCAAGATGGGTCGCAGGTAGGGTAGCAGTTTCTGCTACCCCCAGGGGTAGGGTCGATGCTAGGGTCGGATGTTCCATCGACCTTGGGTGCGACCACCGCATCCCTGGACTTCCCGAATGTTGGGGGTCGATCCTGTGGTCTGGTAGGGTCGATTCCCAATCGACCCCACGTGCGACCCCCCATGGTTTGAGTTGAGAATTTTATCCTACAGTCCATTCTTTCATGTTTGGGTCCTATGGCTTACTTCCACAATCCATTTTATGTTTGTTCTATGGCTTAAAACTCTAGGTTTCTTCCTTACTTTGCCTACCATGATTCCCTCCATGGATTTCATTGAAATCCCCCCATGGATGGATGATTTGGGTTTTCCCTAGATCATACCCTCTTCATGAACTATTCTAAGGTCTTAAATCATTAATGAAAACATACCCATACCTTAGGTTTGCTGAGATTCAGAGGTTTCTCTGAATTCTTCTCTTTAGTCTTCTTCTCCAACTTTCCTTCTCTTCTCCTTCTCTTCTCTTTCTCTCACTTTTAATTAGGGTTTCAAATGGAGTGAAAGAGGCTAAGGGACGTCCTATTTATAGAGGATAACCTCCCAAAATAAGTCCCATTCAGATTAGGAAAGAATCCCCTTGAAATTTGAAAAGTTTCCTATTTACGGTTTCTGTCGGCCAAGAGGGGGTCGATGAGGGGGTCAGAGATCCCGTCGACCCTCAGGTCTAAATTGTCTGACCCTCGGTCAAAATTTCAGGGGTCTGACTCCCTAATGAGGGGGGTCTGACCCTGCCTAGCTGGGTATCCGACCCTGCCCCCTATTTTACTATTTTTGGGTCAGTTTAATACCTGGTCTCATTTTTTCCTTCACGCACTTGGTCCATTTGGCTCGACCATGATAGGTAGACCTGGTACAAGGTGGTAAGACTGGTTAGTTCGATACGGGTCTTACATCACCCCAGCATCCCTTAATACGTCCATAGAGATTGAGCTAAGGCCCGCCGATATAGTGGAAGACTATACGGTCCGAGACCACCTCCCTTGACACCCTACGACGTAATAGTTCTGCTAAGGTAATGGTGATACGACGATGTCAGTGGACAAGACTTGAGTAGAGATAGAGCTAGAGTCTGGTGACTAGGCTGAACCAATATCACGTCCTCCCCCTGATGCTCCACTCGCATCAACCACACTAACCACACACATACATTCACATGCCTATTCCTAGCATTATCATCATCATCATCATGTTATAAATAAATAAAATTAAATATGCATGAACATTAATAGCAGAAATATTGGATGACAGGTTGAATGCACATTACAAGCATACACGCATAGAATCAGTCATGACATTGGACTCAAGAAAATAAAAATAGTTTATTATTAGCCAATTAGTTTAGGTCTTGTTCTCTCACCTTTGCTTGAGTGTAAATCCTCTTTCAAGCTCTAAGAATCACCTTTATATCAATAGGAAAACCTAACAAGTCGATAGATTTTAGTTAGAATTTATTCCGACAATTTTAGGCTTGCTGTTAAGCTAGGGTCGTAGGACGGGTCGCAGGTAGGGTAGCAGTTTTCTGCGACCCCAGGTTATAGGGTCGATGCTAGGGTCGGATGTTCCATCGACCCTAGGTGCGACCGTAGCTTCCCTGGACTTCCCGAAAGCTAGGGGTCGATCCTGTGGTCTGGTAGGGTCGATTCCCAATCGACCCTACGTGCGATCGCACGTGGTTTGAGTTGACTTTTTTCATTCTACAGTCTAATCTTTCAAGTTTGGGTCCTTTGGCTTACTTCCACAGTCCATTCTATGCTTGTTCTATGGCTTAAAACTCCAGGTTACTTCCTTACTTTGTTTACCATGATTCCCTCTATGAATTTCATTGAAATCTTCCCATGGATGGATGATTTGGGTTTCTCCTAGATTATACCCTCTTCATGAACTATTCTATGGTCTTAAACAATTCATGGAAAGCATATCCATGCCTTAGGTTTGCTGAGATTCAGAGGTTTCTCTGAATTCTTCTCTTGAGTCTTCTTCTCCAACTTTCCTTCTCGTCTCCTTCTCTTCTCTTTCAATTAAGGTTTCAAAAGGAGTGAAAGAGGCTTAGGGACATCCTATTTATAGAGGAAATCCTCCCAAAATAAGTCACATTGAGATTAGGAAAGAATCCCCTTGAAATTTGAAAAGTTTTCTATTTATGGTTTCTGTCGGTGATCCTAGGGTCGATGAGGGGGTCGGAGATACCGTCCGACCCTAGGGTCTCAGTTGTTCGACCCTAGGTCTAAAAATTAGGGGTCTGACTTCCTAATGAGGTGAGATCGACCCTGCCTGTTTGGGTATGCGACCCTACCCCCTATTTTACTATTTTTGGGTCAGTTTAATACCTGGTCTTGCTATTTCCTTCACGCACTTGGTCCATTTGGCTCAACCATGATAGGTAGACCTGGTACAAGGTGGTAAGACCGGTTAATTCGATACGGGTCTTACAAAAAGCCTCACTTTTTACCCAAACAACTGGGCAGGAGGACTTACATAGGTTCCAAACCATCCTGCAAAGCTCATATAGTGTGAAATTTAATCTAGAAAGATCGAATTTGAAGAAATTTCAATAAATTCAAGAAATCTTGAAAATTAGGTCAAAAATGGGAAAAATTCAACTTTCTCGATAACCAACCGATGAAACTCAAATATTTTTTAGGGCTTTCGTCCATTGGGTGACCAATAGCAAAAGCCCCCAATAAAAATTAAATTTTTACGATTAGAAAAAGTTTAATTTGAAGAAAATGATATAAATGGATGAAAACCTAGTTTAGAAAGCTTAAAAATGGAAAATAGTAGAGAGCATACCTGAAGAGAAGGAGCGGGAGTCGTGAACTGAAGAAATAATCACCAAACACTAGGGGTTGATACTGTAGCAACTCAGGGGAAGCGAGTTGAGTTGGAAGAAAGGAGAAAGAATGGGAAATGAATCCAAAATCGGGCTTAAAAACCTAATTTTGGATCGTAGGGTAATAGAATTCGACCAAAATGTGCGACCCTACGACAGACCCTACAATCAACCCTAGGTTCTCGGTGATCTGACAGAGAACCATGGGTCGGACCTAGGGTCGAACATATACCGACCCCACGATCGACCCTAGGCTCTCGGTGAGCTGACAGTGTTCTCAGGGTCGCATACCTTAGGGTCACATAAGGACCGACCCTACCATCGACCCCACGATGGAAAATTCAATAATTTCACTAAATGATTTGAAAAATCGGAAATTTAAATTGATTAGTTGGATTTTGACTTGGGAACAACTTATATTGATTGCCTCACATGTTCTACGACTGTTTTTCAGACACTACCACCACCAGAACAGGAAATAGTTGGGCGAAGAGGGAACAGACGAGGACATAACCCAATTCCTCCACCACCACCTGTGGAGGAAACTAGCCATGAAATTCCTGAAGTACAAGAGAATCCGAACGTGCCACCGCCAAGAGCTAATGGTCAGGAAAATCCTACAAACTTGCCAGCCTCACCTACAGATTTGGCCATAGCTGTAATGAACCTGGCACAACAGCTGCAGCAAATACAACAGGTGCAAGCCAATATGCAAGCTACTATAGGAATGGTTTTTCCAGCTGCAATACTACACCTATGCTAGCCGGACAAGCTAGCACAGTACCAGGGGGTAGCAATACGGTACCCCAAGCACCTCAAACGTCAGTTGTGCAAGCTCCAGTACAGAACCCTGAGGTAGCTCAAGGCAGTTACCAGTATCAACCACCTATGTACGGGGCCTATGCTCATTATCAGTTGGACCATTCTCGACTGATCGAGCGCTTTCTGAAAATGAAACCTAAAGAATATAATGGCAAGCCAGCAAATCCTTTGTGGCCAGCACACTGGATCGATGAAATGAAAAGAAATTTTATGATGATGACAGTGAATGAGGAGGATAAAGTGTTGTGTGCAACCTTCATGCTGAAAGGCGATGCACACTACTGGTGGAAGTCCACACGGACTTATCTATTAACAAAGCACACCTAATTGACCTGGGATATATATAAAGAGGCATTCTTTGAGAAGTACTTCCCCAAAAGATTCAGAGATTCTATGGAAAGAGAGTTCCTGAGTCTATATCAGGGCTAGATGACTGTGGATGCATACCAATAGCGTTATGAGGAGCTGTTCTTCTTCGTACCCGCCAGTATGTAAGAGGAAAATACACACAGACCCAAAGGTTCGTCATGGGAGTTAGGGGAAGCATACGCAAGCATGTTCTGGGACTGGAGAAGAAAGTTTACAATGAAGCAGTACAAATTGCTCGAGTGATAGAGTCGAGCCATAAAGAGAGATATTTTTCTCAGAATAGAGGTAGCAAGAGGCAAAATGGGAATTCATACAACGGAGGGAATACAAGGACCTTCAAACCCTTTCGTACTCAAGGCTTTAATGCTACAGCCAAGACTACTCCAGCAGCTCAACCGCAACAAAAGCAAAACAACGAAGGAGTAAAATGCTTTAACTGCAACCAAGTAGGACATTATTCAAGGGAGTGTCCTAAGCCCAGAAAGCAGCTACAGCAAGGAAAGGTTTATGCTGTTACATCTGAAGATTCTTCCGCATCGCCTGATGTGGTCATTGGTAGGACCTGAACCTTTCATTTTGTGTTACATTGTGTGAACATGTAGACTAAACTAAAACAAATCACAGGTATCGTACCTATTAATGGCATACCCGCTAGAGTACTCTTTGATTCTGGACCTACTCATTCTTTTATATTTGTGTCATTTGGAAAGAAGCTGAACCTACCCCTCAAATCTTTAGTCTACAAACTGCTTGTACGATCGATCGCCTATGGGATTAGAAGTGAAATTAGAAAAAGGTTATGGGCCATGTCCAGTTCTTATTGACGAGAAGACTTTGGATGCAATATTGATTCAACTTGAGATGGCCGACTATGACGTCTTCTTGGGAATGGATTGGTTAGCTCGGCATTCTGCAAACCTATTATGTGTAGAAAAGAAGATGACATTTAAAGACAAGGAAGGAGTAGAGTTTAGTTTTGTGGGAACCAAACTTTCCCGTAAACGAAAACTCATCCTCTCTGCATTAAAGGCTAGAAAATGCCTTGATAAATGGAGAGTTGGGTATCAAGTATCAGTGATCGACCTCACCAAGGAAACACCATGAATGGAGAATATTGATGTTGTGCGTGACTTTCCAAATGTATTTCCTGAGGAACTACCCAGACTACCACCCGATCGAGCTACAGAGTTCGTTATAGATCTGATACTCAAAGCCGCACCAGTATCTAAAGCACCCTATCGAATGGCTCCTACTGAATTGAAGGAATTAAAAGTACAGTTACAGGAATTATTAGACAAAGGTTATATCAGACCATCACCATGGGGAGCGCCAGTATTGTTTGTAAAGAAGAAGGATGGTAGTGTTCGACTGTGTATAGACTATCCGAAATTGAATAAGCTTACAATCACGAATTGGTACCCATTGCCTCGGATCGATGACTTGTTCGATCAGTTGCAAGGTGCAAAGGTGTTCTCCAAGATTCATCTTCGGTTAGGATACCATCAGTTGAAGATTAAGGATGGTGATATTCCAAAGACAACATTCAGAACAATATGATTTTTTAGTCATGTCTTTTGGATTGACTAATGCACCCGTAACTTTTATGGAACTCATGAATCAGGTATTCCATGATATGTTGGATACATCGGTCATTGTGTTTATTGATGATATATTGGTCTACTCCAAGGACAAGGAAACTCATGTCATGAATTTAAGAGCCTCTCTGCAACGATTAAGGAAAGAGAAGCTTTACGCCAAATTTACAAAGTGTGAGTTTTGGTTAAATGAGGTCGCTTTCATAGGCCATGTTGTATCCGTTGAAGGAATTAAAGTGGATCCCCGCAAGATTGAAGCCATTGTAAAGTGGGAAGGACCAAAGAGCATTGCAGAAATTAGAAGTTTCCTAGGTCTAGCTGGGTATTATCGACGATTCATGGAAGACTATTCCAGAATTACCGTACCTCTCACTTGTTTGACTAAGAAGGAAGAAAAGTTTGTTTGGACTAATAAATGTGAGGAAAGTTTCCAAACATTGAAGGCTAGATTGATATCTGCTCCGATCTTGACTATTCCTATTTCAGGACAACCATTTATCTTGTACACTGATGCATCTGGGTTGGGTTTAGGATGTGTACTTATGCAAGGAGAACATGTCACACCCCAATTCTGCACTATTCAGAACGGTGTGATGAACCGCTAATAAACCAACGGTTCAACCAGGATCTCTAATAGGATGTGTCCTTTAACTTAAACCATACACATCTACAACTATAATCAGAATAAATACACAATAGCGGAAGTCTTAATATTAAATGAACTAAAAATCTAACTGTGATAATCATAAATAAAATATCCAATTATGTTGAATCAATCGAGACATAAATAAATAAAATATCAAATTACATTTCCTTAATAGTTCAAATAAAATTCTAATCGAATACGCATGAGTTGCACTCACATGATGAGTCATGCGTCTCCACTATATCTTCAGCATCCATTGCAGCAACGTGCCCGTATGCAGGAGCATTCATGTAATCTTCCATAGTAGTACCTGCATCATCAACTAAAAATATTTGAATTCGAAAGGGTGAGCACACATCACGGCTCAGTGAGCAAACAAAACAATGCAACAACCATATGCATGCATTCAATTTATAACTGTGGTCTGGTATATAAGTTTGCAATGTGCTATAGAAAGGTTCGGAGGCCGCCTCACCTCTATACACGAGTGTGTGGAGCCGCCCAATGAATATCGGCACTGTCGTCCCACATGCACCCACCATGGTCAATATACACCCAATGAAAACGGCATTGCTGTACCGGTTGTCCATACCAACACGTAAGCCCCTGTTGGCGAGGGCTTGCAAACTGGGCTCGCAACTAATCAATCCTAATGTCAAACCATGTATCTAAGGCCTCACCCCAGCATCTCTCAATACACCCATAGAGATAGAGCTAGGGTCTGGTGACCAGGACACACCACAATGTCACGTCCCCCCCTGATGCCCTACGATGTAATAGTTCTACTAAGGTAATGGCGATACGATGATGTTAGTAGATAAGACATGAATAGAGCTATGGTACAATATACCCAATGAAAATGACATTGCAATATCGGTTGCACCACCTCTATCTGCATCAAGTATACCAACATTTACTTAGTGGACAAGACTCGAGTAGAGCAATGGCACAATATACCCAATGAAAACGGCATTGAAGTACCGGTTGCACCATCCCCTCCCCGCATCAAGTACACTAATCAAACATAAACATTCACATGCCTATTCCTATCATCATCATCATCATGTTATAAACAACGAAGTAAATATGCATGAGCAGTAATAATAGAAATATTGGATGACATGCTAAATGCACATTACACGCATACAAGCATAGAATCATACATAGTGTTGGACTCAATAAAATAAAATAGTTTATTATTAGCCCATTAGTTTAGGTCTTGTTCCCTCACCTTTGCTTGAGTGTAAATCCTCTTTCAAGCTTTAAGAATCACCTTTATATCAATAGGAAAACCTAACAAGTCGATAGATTTTAATTAGAATTCATTCCGATAGTTTTAAGCTTGCTGTAAAGCTAGGGTCACAGGATGGGTCGCAAGTTGGGTCGCTGATTTCTGCGACCCCAGGGTATAGGGTCGATCCTAGGGTTGGTTGTCCTATCGACCCTAGGTGCGACCGCAGATTCCCTGGACTTATCGAGAGCTTGGGGTCGATCCTGTGGTCTGGTAGGGTTGGTTCCCAATCGACCCTACGTGCGACCGCACGTGGTTTAAGTTGACATTTCCTTCTATAGACTATTCTTTCATGTTTGGGTTCTTTGGCTTACTTCCATAGTCCATTCTATGCTTGTTCTATGGCTTAAAACTCCAGGTTAAATACTTACTTTGTTTACCATGATCCACTCCATGGATTTCAATGAAATCTTCCCATGGATAGATGATTTGGGTTTCT